>JARBWK010000007.1:90896167-91496167 GCA_030556195.1 Anolis apletophallus
CCAAATATCTGGTAGGAGAAAAAGTGGTATTTTGGTCTAGGTTTTTTGGGATGGGAATGGGGAGACAGATTGTATGCTGGGTATCCTTTATCTGGAATGCTTAGGACCAGAAGTGCTTTGGAATTTTGATTTTGGAATATTTCCATATACATAGTCAGATATTTTGGAGATGGGATCCAAGTCTGAAAATGAAATTAATTAATGTTTCATATATACTTTATAAACATTGGTATGGATGTAATTTTGTGAATATTTTTTAAAATAAATTTTATGCATGAAATAAAATCTGTGTACATTGAAGCATAAGAAAGCAAAGATGTCAATACTATCTTCACCACCCCATGTGGACAATTTTAGATTTTGGAGTGTTTCAGATTTCAGAATTCCCAATGATTGCTCAACTCATATAAATGTTGTGATATATAGCATCCCTTCCCCACACATGTTAACATAAATAGGACTTTTGTACATTTTCCATGTTGTCAGTCTTCATCTGGAAAGACTCATCGTCACAAAACCAATTGATGGGCTGACAACTCCAGGGCAGAGTAACAACAAAAAGTTATAAAACCATACCAAATGTTGAAGGGGTATACATTTCCTTCATTAAACACCTCCCCATGAATGTTATGCTTGGCTAGGAGATGTCATAACTATGTTTGGTCTAGCACTCTTTTCATTGTGACACAAAAATACTAATTAAAAGTACAGAAAAGAGGGCTGATTTCACAAGCATGATTAATTCACACCTTGGCTGTTGTGCTTCTACTCATCCTAAGTTCTTCCCTCTTGTTATGCAGGCACGAAGGGAGTAAATTTGCCTTTCTCTCGTGTCCTAGTACTTCTGTTTTATCCTAGTAAGCCCTTCTGGCTGCATTGCCTGTGTTGAAGGTTGACATGGAAATGTTGGGGGGTTTATGAAGACTTTCTCTGATTTCTCAACTGGGAATTCCATACCCTCCAACTGTCCCAGTTTGACAGACACAACCCCAATTAACCCTGTGTTGCTGCTTTTTTGGCTGCTGTTTTCAGCCTCTATTTATCTCTCCCTCTCATTTTGCTCCACTCACATCAGCTTACTTAAATTGTTGCAACATGAGTCCAAAGTGCAGGGTTTTTGCACTCAGATAATTTGGCAATTAGGAGCTCCCGATGGCCCAGTGGGTTAAAGCACCGAGCTGCTGAGCTTGTTGACCAAAAGGTCGCAGGTTCAAATCTGGGGAGCGACATGAGCTTCCGCTGTCAGCCCCAGCTTCTGCCAACCTAGCAGTTTGAAAACATGCAAATGTGAGTAGAACAATAGGTACTGCTCTGGCGGGAAGGTAATGGTGCTGCATGCAGTCATGCTGGCCACATGACCTTGGCGGTGTCTATGGACAACACTGGCTCTTTGGCTTAGAAATTGAGATGAGCACCACACCCCAGAGTCAAACATAACTGGAGTTCATGTCAGGGTAAAAACTTTACCTTTACCTAATTTGGCAATTGTGGAATCTTCCTGTTCCCTGTATGGTCATATAAAACAAGTCAATCCCAGCATGTCTGTTCTTCACTAATAACTTTTTGTCATTTTGACCCTACTCTGAGGTTGCTTGGCCACACATGTCCCAACTTTCATCTGTGAGATGTTGGAGGGTATGGAATCTATGACACCTACAGGGATTGCATTTAGTATGGACTTGACATCTCCAAGTAACAAGCACTATCCAGGCTGCAGGTCCAGGTAGGGATCCTAATATTCACCACCAGCGTTGCTAAGCTTCTGGGTCCAGTAGTCTTTTCTTCACTAGAACGGGCCCCAAGTGATTCAAAGCTTGATGACCAGAACCTAGAAATGTACCTTCTTTTCACAAGTGTCCATGCAGATTGTGGGATTCTGGGATCTACAGTCTAAAAAAATAATATTTCCAAGCTCTGGTCCTGACATCGTTTTCTGCAAAAGGATAATTGTAGGCAAGCAAATTACCATATGTTTCATTTACACCTGTCTCTCAGTAATGCGCAGCTTCTGAAAGCCTTCTGAATACACTTGTAGTCAACTGAGAATTGTTCTCCTATTTTTTTCATCTACTTGTGAAGGAGTTACGGCACTAAAGATCTGACTTCCTGGTGATATTGGGGGGGGGGGATAAATTAACTTGTTTTGTTTCAGGAACGAGTCACAATGCAGTTCTGTTATGGCTTGTCGTTTTCTAAATGCAGTGCCTTGAGGATATATTATGCATAGTCATAAAACTATAATCCATACACTGTGGGTATATAACTTGGTCTTTCATTAAAATGAGTAATTCCTAGTTTCTGAAAGTACACATTGTCTTGCACTATCCATGTGTTGGTTCATATCTGAGACTTTTTCAGCAATGTCTGTAAAAACCAAAAAATGACTCTTCCTTCATGTCCTACCCAGGTTGCAAATGGATTTTTTAAAAAAAAATCTGAAGAAAGATTAAATGTCTGTAAGAACAGAGAATGAGCTCTCAATTAAAAGCTATGAGTTGTTTCACCGCTTTGAGTATCTTTAAGAGAAAAAGCAGTATATTGATATTAACAACAACAATGACAACACTTGCCCCTATTGTGCATGTGTGCTGTGTTGTTATGTACATGTAAAAACACCCCTTTCCTTCATGTAATTCCCATCATGCATAACCTGACTTTGGTAAATTTTGAGTTACTAATGTCTGTCCTCTTTACTAATGTTCGTTTATATGTGTATATGTGTACCTGTAATCCGCTCTGAGTCCCCTTCGGGGTTCGAAGAGCGTAATGTAAACAAAGTAAATAAATAAAATAAATTAAAGAAGCAAATAACCAATTATGACAGCTCACAAATGTAAACGTTAAACATATTGGATTTAATTTGTGAAAAAGAGAAGAAAAAACCTAAGTTCAGATGGATTTGCAGTAGATACACATGGATTGGAAATTAACATAATAGCATCTTTAGAAAATTTGATCAGAAACCATAAAGATTTTGACACATACAGAATAGGTTAAAAATCAACACCTTTGTCCCCGTTTTTGTTATGAGTAGCACTGGAAGACAGGGTCATGGGACTTGTCAGTTCCAGTTGAATTGCAATTTTGTTATTGCTTTAAATGGGTCTGGACAACAGCCTTCCAATTTTAACATGCCTTTTGTAAGGCTATCTGTGGCCAGATAAAGATTTATTTGCTTGAATCAAAACTATTCTTCTTGAGATGGAAACAGTTCATGTGTTTTCTCTTCTTGTGGAGATGGAATAATACACTTCACAGCATTGCTCTGGAGAACTGACAATCTCAGCATGGAAAGGAAGTGAAGTTTGAAAAAGAGCTTAGCTGCCTGAAAGAAAGAGAAAAGCCAACTGTTTATAGCAGTAGCACCAGGCCTTCTTTAAAGGGTTACCTTAGGCACTATATCAAAAAAGGAATGTTAGTGCTGGTGATCATGAATAGAAATATTTCATGCTAAGTGGAAATACATAGCAAAGGATTTTGCTCTTTTAACAGGTCTTGAAAATGGTTATTTAATGAGGAAAAGTTCCAAAGAGACATAGAACCAGTGTTTAAAAATATATCTGTTCCAGGCCAGTTGGATTTTATTGTGGATAGTGCCATTACAAAAAGATTGGAAACATGATGCTCTGTTTTCATTTCAGAAAGTAGACAACTGTCAACACTTGCTGCATCTTCTTCTCATTTGACTGTAGATGGGGCTGAGGGTGTGGTTGTGTGCCTTGGCATGAACACATTCTTCCAGGAAATGCTTTGCTACATTCACAATGTCACCCTCACCACAATCTGGGACTTCTTAAAAGTAGTTCAATGGCTGTTTTCTTTCAATTTTAAAGGCAGCTATTTATACCCCCTCCAGAATCTCTTAGCCATTTTGTTAGTCATTCCGAAAAATGGTTTTCATACACTGATGATAAACTTTTTAGGGAGTTTACCCTGTAGAAAAGGCTTTGCCTTCTAAGTAGAAGTTTCAAACTGCATTATATGGCAGTATAGATGAGCCCATTGTTGATGGGACCTTTGTGCATTTAAAAATGTTTGTGAATAATTGATGTTACAGTTCCACTTGCTTATGCTGGAATGTTTTCAGCAAATTTTCACCTGCCATAATCTGGGCATATTGGTCTGAATAAAAATCTGTTCAAAAGCAGCTTTCAGTTTTGGCGGGTCTACAGAGCTGCATTCCTGGCTGCTATGGTGGACTCCAGTGAGTTAGTGATGTGGAAAAAAATGATGTCAGCTGCTATTATGAATGCAGTAGCTATAATACACTTCGCCCTCCAACAAGTTGGGGGGGCGGAGCAATTTTGTCTCCTCCCCTCGGAGAAGAGATTGGTTAATTTTGCAGAATGTACTGGAAGGGAGGAGGGGCTGGCATAGTGTGCTGCCAGCCCCTTCTCCCTCATTCTGCAATAAAACATCGTTGAGTGAGGAACACCTTGGAGCCCATCCAGCACCAGGTCTGTGCAGAGGCCATGAGGGAGGCCCAGAGTTCATCCTCCAGGCTGAACTGGCCCCTTGCCCTTCGTAGGCCTCTGCTAAAATTAGTTATATCTAAGTTTAATTCTGCCTGGCTTCTGCCTGGCTTCCCTGGACAGAGAGCCAGGCCTGGAGGGCTTGGTTTTGATTGCCCCCCCTTTCCTATAACATGATATTAATTTAAGTCCCCCTCCTCGTGGCACAGTGGGTTAAACCACTGAGCTGCTGAACTTGCTCACTGAAAGTTGGAGGTTCCCACTGCTAGCCTCAGCTTCTTCTTAAAAGGGCCCTGGGGTGGGATTCCCTTACTCACCCTTGTCCTCTTCACTTCAGGGCCTCATGGCCATGCCAGGGCCATGCCAGGGCCATGGAGGTGGCCATTTTGTGGGTGGGGCCATTGCCACCATCTTTAAAGGGTGGCAACCATTGCAGGGGGTGGAGACTCAGCTGCCATTTTGGTGAGGTCAGTGGCCATCTTGGGGGTGGGGCCATGGCAGCCATTTTGTGTTAGGCTTGGTGGCCATTTTGGTAAGGTCAAAATAAATAATTTTAAATAACTAAATAAAATTAATAATAATAAATAGTAATTAACATATACATGTTATGATACAAGACAAATGCAAGCTGACTGCATTAAATCACTACTGACCAAGTAGGCATGCATTCAAAGCAAGCCCTGGGGGCAGAGTGAGCTCCTTACTGTTAATAGTCTAGCTTGCTGTTGACCTATGCAACCTTAAAGATAGTTGCATCTGCTACTTGGCAGCTGAATGCATTAAATCACTACTGACCAAGTAGGCATGCATTCAAAGCAAGCCCTGGGGGCAGAGTGAGCTCCTTACTGTTAATAGTCTAGCTTGCTGTTGACCTATGCAACCTTAAAGATAGTTGCATCTGCTACTTGGCAGCTGAATGCATTAAATCACTACTGAACAAGTAGGCATGCATTCAAAGCAAGCCCTGAGGGCAGAGTGAGCTCCTTACTGTTAATAGTCTAGCTTGCTGTTGACCTATGCAACCTTAAAGATAGTTGCATCTGCTACTTGGCAGCTGAATGCATTAAATCACTACTGAACAAGTAGGCATGCATTCAAAGCAAGCCCTGAGGGCAGAGTGAGCTCCTTACTGTTAATAGTCTAGCTTGCTGTTGACCTATGCAACCTTAAAGATAGTTGCATCTGCTACTTGGCAGCTGAATGCATTAAATCACTACTGAACAAGTAGGCATGCATTCAAAGCAAGCCCTGGGGGCAGAGTGAGCTCCTTACTGTTAATAGTCTGGCTTGCTGTTGACCTATGGAAGCCTTACTTGATAGTTGCATCCTGCGAGGTGGTTGCCAACTGCATTAAAATAATTACTGATCAAGAAGTCTGTGGTCAAAGCTAGCCGACACGGGCAGAGGGAGCTCCGACAGTTGATAGTCTAGCTTGCTGTTGACCTATGCAACCTCAAAGATAGTTGCATCCGCTAGTTTGGCAGCCAACTGCATTAAAGTCATTACTGACCAAGGAGTCATGTGTTCAAAGCAAGTCTGGGGGCAGGGTGAGCTCCTTACGACGGTTAATAGTCTAGCTTGCTATTGACCTAGGCAACCTTATTTTGATAGTTGCATTTGCTAAATGGGTAGCCAACTGCGTTAAATCACTACTGCAGGGGAAGTCATGTGTTCAGAGCAAGCCTGGAGGCAGAGTGAGCTCCCAACTATTAATAGTCTAGCTTGCTGTTGACCTATGCAACTCTAATTGATAGTTGCATTTGCTAGATGGAAGCCAGCTGCATTAAATAACTATGGACCAAGAAGTCAGGTGTTCAAGTAAGCCTGGGGCGGAGTGAGCTCCCGACTGTTAATAGTCTAGCTTGCTGTTGTCCATGCAACCGTAATTGATGGTTGCATCGGCTAGTGTGTGGACAGCTGCATTAAAGCACTACTGACCAAGAGGTCATGTGTTCAAAGAGAGCATGGGGGTAGAGTGAGCTCCCAGCTGTTGATAGTTTAGCTTGCGGTTGGCCTAGGCAATCTTAATGTTAGTTGCATCTGCGAGTTGGTGGCCACTGCGTAAAATTATTTACTGACCAAGAAGTCATGTTTCCAATGCAAGCTTGGGGGCTGAGTGAGCTCCCGACTGTTAATAGTCTAGCTTGCTGTTGGCCTAGGCAATCTTAATTGTTAGTTGCATCTGCTAGTTGATGGCCACTGTGTAAAATCATTTACTGACCAAGAAGTCATGTTTCCAATGCAAGCTTGGGGGCTGAGTGAGCTCCCGACTGTTAATAGTCTAGCTTGCCGTTGACCTATGCAACTCTAAAGATAGTTGCATCTGCTAATTGAGAGCCTACTGCATTAAATCACTACTGAACGAAAAGTCATGTGTGCAAAGCAAGCCTGGGAGCAGAGTGAGCTCCTGATTGTAATAGTTAGCGTGTGGTTGACCTATGCAACCTTGAAGATAGTTGCATCTGCGGGTTCGTAGCCAGCTGCATTAAATCACTGCGGACCGAGAAGTCATGCGTCAAAGCCAGCCTTGGGGCAGAGGCGACTTCTGAATACAGGTGCTCATGTGGTGGTAAACCCCAACTATAGAATTATTGTTTGCGTCATAGCTGGAATTTTACTACTGTTATGAATTCTAAAGTAAACACTGATGGGTAGGCTTTCGTTTCATTGCGCTGGATCAAATTTTACACATGTGGACACGGATGGGTTGCGGACAACTGACATTGACATTGGGAGTGGTGACTGCTGGGATTTGTAGTTCGCTTGCGCGTAGAGCATTGTGACTTCACTGATGATGGAGTTGGGCCGAACTTTCCACACAGTGCTCCCTGAAGAGACGCACTGGCATGAGGCACCCTCCATCCTCGCATGCTCTTACTTATGTGTCGCATTCCCAGGGTTACTCCTTTGTTATTAAGATGGGACCCCATTCACTGTGACATAGTTCATCCCAGTAGTTAACCAGTTTTCTCATTTCAGGCATGTGCAAGGGTGTGGAGAATATTGGCCAACCTTTCAGATAGGAAGGGGATCCCATCAAGGGGTTCCTCTAAGTCCATTTCAAGGCCCTTGGTCCATTAAATGCCTCTAATTTAAGCCACGTTATACACACACGCCCCTTGCCAAGCAAATCCCATCGAGCAACGTTAAATTCAGTAAATACTGATGGGTCAAAACAGGGGGTCTGGCAATGTAAAGGACTGGAATTGGAGGTCAGGAATGCCTTAAGGGTGGCCGTTTATGCCTCAGGGCGTTGAGGCTTAGAAGTACACGTTGGTCGGATGTTTCGGTTCGCTTGCTCTCCATGTTCTGTGGGTGTTGCACCTTCGGTGACTCTTATACTGGTGTTTGACGTTTGGTTGTACTTCAGTCTGGTTCCGTTCGTTTGTGGGCTTTAGCAGGGGCATAGTCCCAGCCGTTAGTCCGGCACAATACAGCCAGCCCATCTGGGGACGGTTGCGCCGAAACTTTAAGGGTAGTGTATTAGCTCTGGCCTCAAACATCGTGTGATCTTGTACGTGAGGGTCTATGAGTTTGAGGAATTTGGAAGGGCATACGCCATGCCGCATAACACAGTTTTGGGTGTTTCAAAGGTGGGGTTGGCCCCACAAGTGACCAGGGGGCAATTAGCTGTGCTGGCTTATTGCTTATGGGCTCTGAGTATTTCAGATTATATTAACGGTTGGTGGCATAGAAAGTTAGCTTGGTGGTCGTGCAGTCTGGGTCAGACTCACGATAGCAGAAATTCGAGCTCCCTGCAATTGGGAAGGCCCTGGAGCTCGTGTACTATGAGGGTATGCGGACACACAGGAGCAAATTTGTTTCATGCCGATGCTTGGACAGCTCCTTTGCAGCCCTATTGGATCAGCAAGGTAGCCCAGTATCTAAAATTGACAGGTTTATGCGGGCCCTGGTTGATTTTGAACTAACAATAACGCATAACGGCAAAGAGTGGCTGGTGCCGTCAGCCAAATCTGATTTGGGGTCTAGAGGCAATGTCATTAAGTTGGCAAAGTGTAGTGACCCCGTTTTATGGCCAGTTGAGGCTTTGGTGCTATTCAAACAGATTAGCAAGCCTGGGCCTGGTTACCGTTTGGTAAGCCGGATGGCATACAACTAACAACTTACCAGTTGTATATAGGCACCAGTAAGGTGCTAAGGATGATGGGTTTGGTGCAATACAGGTTTTGCAACCCACTCTTGCTGCATTGGAGAAGCCTCATTGGCCAATGCTATGGGACATGACTCGGTGGTGATCAAACCCTGGGCAGATGGAAATCAAATGCCTTCAGGAAATACGTGGTACGCCGTTGTCATAAGTTGATTGTGCCGATCCATGAGATCCGTTTTTGCTGAACCATGGTTGGAGTATCCTCGTCTGCGGGCACAGTTAATTTTACTGGGCTGCAAGGCAGGACATGAGGACTCATTATGGCCAGCATTTTGGGGCAATACAGGTTTGCAACCCACGCTTGCTGCATTTGAGAAGCTTCGGTGGCCAATGCTATCGGACAAGACTCGGAGGGGGTTAAACCCCGTGCATATGGAAATAAAACGCTTTCAGGAAATGCGTGGTACTCCGCTGTAGTAAGTTGATTGGGGCGATCTCGTTGGGATCCATTTTGCTGAACCATGGATGGAGTATCCTCGTCTGCGGGCACAGTTATTTTGCTGGGCAGCTGGGCAGGCCATGAGGACTCATTATGGCCAGCTTTCTGGGGCAATACAGGTTGCAACCCACTATTGCTGCATTGGAGAAGCTTCGGTGGCCAATGCTATGTGATGTGACTCGGAGAGAGAAAAAAACAAACCCTGGGCAGATGGAAATTAAATGCCTTCAGGAAATATGTGTGTACTCCGTTGTCATAATTAATGTTGGATCTGTCGTTTCAGATCCTGCGTTGCTGAACCATAAATGGAGGATCCTCGTCTGCGGGCACAGTTTCATTCACTGGGCTTCAAGGCGGGCCATGAGGACTCATTATGGTCAGCATTTAGACCTCGCATCCGTCGCTCCTGTTGAGTGGCATGGGATCAGAGGTATGCGTTGGGACGGTTTCTTCCCGCTTTTGTTGCAGTCTAGGAGAGGGCCCCCTCCAGACATTTGGTGAAACACCTCGGAGGCAATGATCTGGGCCTTTCAAAAGGTAGGGCCCTGTACTTGCAAGCTTGGAACGACATTTGTAAAATATGGCATGCATGGCCCACGGGTGCACATCGCCTGGTCTGCGATCATCCTCGCTTCCGGTGGTCGGATTGCAGGGTTGTTTAAAATTTTTTAAAAAAGGAATCAGCCAGGAAGCGGGTGAACCGGGCCATGCGCACGGGCGCTTGCAAAGGTAGGGGCTCCTACATATCCCATGGGCAGATCTTGTTTGGCAGCCCTCACCTTTACAGATCAGATGGAATCCATTTGTCTGAGATGGGCAATTCTTTGTTTTTGCACGATTTAAGGAGGGGTGTTCAGTTAATAGTAGATGGCTTGGTGGGGGATGGGAGCTAAATAGGACATTTGCTCCCAATCCGTGGCGTAAATAGTTTAGTTATTCAAAGGTTTGTATACACTTAAGGCACCCCTTAAGGGTGTGGGGCATTATGAAAACACTCACCTAGACGGTTAATTTTAGGGGTGAGGTGATGGTGAATGTCCCAGGAGCGGGGAGAGTCTAGTCTCAAAAGTTGAGAGAGATTTCTCCTGATGTTTCCCTTACGGGTTGCCCGGGTTGAAATATACAGGGGACCCAGGTAGTACGCCTTAATAGCTGAGGGGTAGACTTTAGGAGACGCTATCCCAGCTTACACACACCAAGTTGAACTGACACCAAAAGGTTAGTTGAGTTACAAGTTAAATAGGTAACTATTTAATAAAAGTTGCCCAAAATTTGAAACCATATATATTTGTGTCTGTCTCGTTATTTCGGGGGGTTGGAAGACAATACACTTCGCCCTCCAACAAGTTGGGGGGCGGAGCAATTTTGTCTCCTCCCCTCGGAGAAGAGATTGGTTAATTTTGCAGAATGTACTGGAAGGGAGGAGGGGCTGGCATAGGGTGCTGCCAGCCCCTTCTCCTCATTCTGCAATAAGACATCGCCCACCACTCCTGCCCATGGATAGTATAATAATGATCGCTCAAATGGTTTCACATTTGCGGGTCGGATAGGAATTCGCCCACAAGGGTTTTGCCTATCCTATACTGTCTATTAGGGGCTTAGATGGAATGGTCGGCTAGTAAACTAGCTAAGCGTAAATAGTTTAGTTATTCAAAGGTTTGTATACACTTAAGGCACCCCTTAAGGGTGTGGGGCATTATGAAAACACTCACCTAGACGGTTAATTTTAGGGGTGAGGTGATGGTGAATGTCCCAGGAGCGGGGAGAGTCTAGTCTCAAAAGTTGAGAGAGATTTCTCCTGATGTTTCCCTTACGGGTTGCCCGGGTTGAAATATACAGGGGACCCAGGTAGTACGCCTTAATAGCTGAGGGTAGACTTTAGGAGACGCTATCCCAGCTTACACACACCAAGTTGAACTGACACCAAAAGGTTAGTTGAGTTACAAGTTAAATAGGTAACTATTTAATAAAAGTTGCCCAAAATTTGAAACCATATATATTTGTGTCTGTCTCGTTATTTCGGGGGGTTGGAAGACAAATGTATAGCAGCCAAATTTCTATTTGGGAAAAAGCATTTCTTTCTCACCTATCTCATTAGAACCTGATTGCACAATTTGCAAAACTTAAACCTCATCTACTGCACCATACAGTTCTTCCCAGTTTTTTTTAAAGCATTCATATCATCATCAGCATTGTCATTGCCATCACCATCAGGCATCCTTTATTATCATTTGCAGTTGTGCCCCTACTGCCATGAGTGCAAATGGCCCTTAAACCATCTTAAAGATAGTCAGCTTTCTGCAGTGGAGGAAGTTTGTGCTGCTGGTGAGTGAGGTGATGTAGGTTGAATCAACATGCCTTCTTCTGACACCATGTGACAATGAAGGGAGCAGAAGCAGGGTCCTCTGGAAGGATCTGCCACAATTCTTCATTGCAGAATCACTCGCTAGAAGGAGGGGACTTGCAATCCCATTTAGCAGAAACACACAACCTGCTTATAGGAAAGTTTTAATTTGGGTTTTAATTTGGCTTTTAATTTGGGTTTCAGGAGTTAGATGAGAAGTTAAATTGTAGCTATACCACAGTGTCTACATGTTTGATCTTGGCCATGATTTATTTATTTAGAAACTCTGTTAAATATCATGTGAAAAAGATGAAGATTAATGAGTATTCTCAGAAGTTTATAACATTATTTTTGGATCCACAAAATAGTGATGTCTTTATAGGGGCAACTAAAATGCACAAAATACATTATGCAAGCTTTCAAAGCTTCACTGGCTTCTTCACCAGGCAGAGTTCATAGAGAAGAAGAAAAGTGACAATGCTAGAGACACATATTGTCTTAGATATTCCTTCAATTATCAGTTAACATGATCTGGTGGTTCCCAAATTTTGGCCTCCAAGATGTTTGGGATTTTGCCATTGGAAAAGCCGGTTGGGTTTTCTGGGTGTTAAATCCACACCTGTGGATGACCAAAATTTGAGAATCACTGGTCCGAAAGTAGGGGCCACTCTCTTCTTGTTCATGTGGGGACCAAGGCTAGTACTAAATGCTTACTATAAGATTCTGGGAGTCAGGATCCCATCCTACTGAAATCTTCCAACTGTGCTTGCAGACCATCTATGTGACTAAATCAGGGATTAGTTCAAAAATACC
Organism: Anolis apletophallus; assembly: GCA_030556195.1. Taxonomy (NCBI): domain Eukaryota; kingdom Metazoa; phylum Chordata; class Lepidosauria; order Squamata; family Anolidae; genus Anolis; species Anolis apletophallus. The sequence continues at coordinate 90,908,407 of JARBWK010000007.1, forward strand.
AACATATTTTTCTGTTGATGTGGCCAAGAAACTGAAAGGTTGTTTTTTTTAAAAGCAGCGATTCCCTGGTTGATCATGGCTTGTTTCCAAAATGAAAGGGTTATGGCAATTGTCCAGGTTACTTTTTTATCTGAGTGTAGCCATAAAAATTCAGTTTGAAAATAAACTTGAGCAAAAGGGGAATGTTTCATGGATCTGGATATAATACAATTATGTTAATTATTGTTATGCACATTTAAATAATTCACTGTACTCCAAAATTCATGGTAATTCAGCTAATCCTTTAAATGGAGAAGTGCCTGATAGTCATTCCCCTCAATTTAAGGATAACTTCAGATTGAGTAAAACACTTGAAAGTACCAGATTTGGTTTCTGTTCTCATCAATTTTATTTTGAAGATCCATACGTGTTTATTTAACCAATAACATTTTTGATCAGCTCCCAGTAGGACTAGAAACTTTTTATACCAGCTCCCCAATCAGTTTATTTTTAACACAGACTAATGTATGAAAGAGGAGGAACAAAATCTGGGACTCCTTTGCCACTCTGGATGCACCTTAAAGAAGGCAATTATTTATAACATATTTTACCTGAGCCTGTGCTTGTTCCCCATACATTCCAAAATGAGTGTTGACTATAAACATACCATCTATTTTATATAGTAACCTATATATTCTGGAACTGCTGACAAATGTGCAGTGATACAGATAGGATTATTTACGTGAATGTACATATCTCCAAATACTATTTGCAGTAAGTCTGGGACTATTAATAAACCATAACATTTGTTTCATTTTCTTTTATAGATATGTATCCCTCTTGTAAAACTAAAACCAACATTAATTGGTTAGAAATGCAAGTTATTTTGCTCAGTATTCATGTTCCTGTTTAGTTTTCTTTGAGAATCAAGTTTAATTAAATAGCTCTGAGACAACAGATGAAGAATTCTATGCCTTGCATCAATATAGTCCTAACCAAGCTTGTGCATTTACGCTGAACCTCAATTTGGTTCTGCTGGCCAGATACCAGTAGAATCCTGTATCCATTTTCACGCACCTCCCGAAAATGGATTGGTGATTGAAGTGGGCACATTTCAATCTCCTTTCCACTCTGCTTTGGGTTTAATGCTTCCTTAAAGCTGTTTCTATTTTTCGACTCTAATGGAGAGGTGGCAATAGTTTTCAGAGAACAAGGGTATTATTTTTGTTTATAATAATAATAATAATCTTTTAGAAGTATTTGAAGGTGAGGAAAGGAAGGACAAAAAAAGCTAAAAGGGTGACTTTCCCAAGCCCCCACCTACCTATTCCCATGTGTCCTCAACTCCTAGTCAGTCCCACTAAATAAAAAGAATCAAGAAAATAAAGTAAAATCAGGAAAAATCAAAAAGATTAAACTGTGATGCCGAATAGGGGAGGGGGAGCAAAGATCAACTGTCATGTGGCCCCATTTCAGATGGGAATCAGTGAGAGTTGGGTCCTTGCCATTACAGGCACCTGAACAAACTAAAGAAGCCAGATTGGCTGAAGGAAATGGCTAAAAATGAAACTGGACTCAAACCTAGTCCTAACTCAATCGCTGTTTTATTTTTTAAGTTTTTGTTCATATTTGATGGCTATTTCTCCACACCTACACATATATTTTCTTCTTTTTTTGAAAAGGAGTTATTTAATTTGACAGGGGTTTTTAAGCAGTAAAACACACTAGGGATTGGGAAGAATTCATGAAATTAAAGTTCCGTTCCCAAATGTAATTATTAAAAAACCTCAAATGATTCATTAGGAAGAGCCAATTTGCACTGATTCTGTTTCAGTGACCTGGCGAAGGATCTCAAACTTGTCAAGAGTAATATCCGAGCTGGCTCTTGGATACATTTTATTTTGTAATCTGCATTTGGTTTTAGCTAATTTTATTTTATTATACATACATATTCCCTTCTTCCTTTTAGGGAAATAAGATCCTTTTGTATTCTGTGGCGGAACAATACCTTAGAAAAATTATGCTTTTCCATTGTTGAATGTGTGTGTGGGAGAGAATCTGTTGTGTAAATTTTTGTAAATTTTCCTTGGTGGCAATGAACAAAGTAGTCTTCTGTGGAGGCTGTTCTCTTGTCTCTTTCAGCAGACTCAGTGTCTGTAGAGGGAATTCCTGTTCCTGGACCAAACCCACAGGCCCTCGGCACTGAAGGATGAGGTCAGGCATCTCTCGCACATATATTCTCCTCCTGTTGCTGGTTGATCTAGGCGTAAGAAAAACATAGCTATTAAACTCAGAAATACAGTAGTGAGTATTTGTACAAATATCTGCATGCATGTACATACACCACCATTGCCTTCTGGAATGTAAAATACAAAACCCAAACATTTTGGGTTGCTTTTAAAAAATAAAAGCGATTCAATCAAAAACATGTGGCAGACTATGAAAGTGTCAGACGGTATTTTTCTGATGAGCTTAACAGATTTATATGAAGACAAATAATGAATATATGATTGCTGTAATTCTACATGTGCTTTGTATTATTTTGATTTTAGAATAAATATGTAAATTAAAATAATCATTATTTAATTCTTTCTACCAATACAGAGTACTACAATTGCATTTAATTGCTGATTTCATACTGTGATAATGCACAAGCATTAGTAAAAATGAGGATGAAGATGGAAAGCATCAATTATGTAGACATCAATCAAAAGACTCAATCAGAAAACTTCATGGCTGTTTTGTGTTGTCAGAGGAATGCAGGTGCTTTCATAAACAATTTTACCCTTAAATGCACTTTAGTTCTACAATAGTACAGAAAAATATTTCAGGATTTTGGGGTTGCTATGTAAGTTTAGGGAGAAATATTACAACATTTTGTTGTATTGGTTACTGAATGCCAGAGTTGGGAAACCAAATCTAGAGCAAATACATTGTCCAAAAAGAATGAAATAACACCATTCAACTGTTTCCAAATGTAAAAACTCTAATACATTCCAAAGCATGGCAGCAGGTAAACTTAACCCTGGTTTCTATGTGTTTTCCCTCCTATCACTGTTGTTCTTCGTAAATACTTGAAAAGTAATTAGCATATTTTATTTTGTTTTCTAAGATCTTTAAAATAGTGTCTGGTTTCTCTGTATTAGGCAACTATTAAGACACATCCTATAACATTTTCAGGATGGAAACCAGGACATGTGTGGCCAAGCAACATCAGTGTGCCAAGATGGTGAAGGAGGAAGAAAACAAAAGCCAGGAGAGTATGCAGCAGTTTGCATTTACCCGAAGGGGCATCTACACTGTAAAATCAATGCTCAAACTGCTATGGCTCAATTTTGTAGTATCATGGTAGTTGTAGTTTCACAAGGTCTTAAGTCTTCTTTGCCAAAGAGTGCTGGCGCTTCACCTAACAATAACTCCCAGGCTCAATGCACTATAATTGCATTGAGCAATGGCAATTATAGTGGCATTAAATGGTTTTAATTCTACAGTATAGATGCACCCTGTGTTTACTGGGAAGAGCAAGATTCCTTCCATTCTCTTCCTTCCAGAAAACTAAATCAGTGCAAACTTCTTTTGCACTTAAAAAAAATGTTTTTTCTTGTAATGGTATCCATTTAATCCATTGAATTAAAGTTACTTTATATACTTCAATAAACTATTACATCTTTGCCCCTCCTTTCCCTCCCCCCTCCCTCCAACTTTACAACAAAGCATTTTAAGTGCAGCCAGTCCAGGATTCTGTCCATTTTCTCCTTTATCTGAACATTAGCTTTTCCTTCTTCAACCCATTTCACATATCTTAACCAGTTCTCTTTGATTCTTTGTATTTTTATAGACCATGGTATATCTTGTTGTATTATTCCCATAATATCAAATTGTACTTGTTCATAAGTGTATTAATTCCATCTTTCCATTGTCCATTTTTTATCCTTCCATCCCAAATGCTATTACAGCATGGGCAGCTTTAACCATCGCCATCAAAGTTTGTTGGTCTTCTTTCTTCAGCGTTTGTAGGCCCAACGTTCCAAATTTCCAACAGTCCCGGCCCAATGTAAAAATTAACCTTGAATAACCCATGTATTTGTTCTAACACCCTCTTCCAGAATCTCTGTACTTCCTCACATTTCCACCACATATGTGTAAACCATCCCTTCCCCCTTTTACAATGTCTACAACTTGAGCTGGACCCTTTTATCATATATACTAACTGAGCTGGGGTTCTATACCACTTTAGATAAATATTTTTTTACTAATTCTTAAAACTTTTCCATTTTACTTACCCCCTTCATTATCTTTTCCACCCTTTCCTCTGAAATTATGCTTTCCTTACTCCATTTTTGTATTATTGTTCTAAGCATCGTTTCTTGTGCTTCCACTATTATTTTGTATATTGCTCTTGCTCCCCCCTTTTTATCTTCTTCTCTTTGTCTGATCAGGGAATCCAACTTATTTTCCTATCTTTTTACTAAATTCTTAACCATTTCCCATAGTCCTCTCAATTTCAACCAATTTTCTCTTCCACCTTTTCCCACCAACTCCATAAAATCCATCAATTCTCCTCCATTATTATATAAATCCTTCACTCTTAAAATCCTGCTCTATTCAACTTCTTTAGCCAGCACTCCTCTTCATCCTCAAACAAGCTATATAAAGGTGACCATTTAGATAATGTGGGGATCCATTCCTTTTGCCTTTCCCCCATATTATAAAAGCTAATTTTCTAGAACCCTCCGTTCCTTTTATATTCCCTTTTATATTACTAAAAAATACCAGCTTTTCCTTTACACCCTGTTCTTTCATTTTCTATTCTAATCCATTTCTGATTTCCCTTATCTATTTCTATTAAATATTTCAACTGAAAAGCTTCATAATATGCTTGTAGGTTTGGGACTCCTCAGCCCAGTTGATCACTTCTTGCATAGACTATTTTCTGAGCCACTCTTGCTTTCTTTCCTCCAAGTACCCATTCTCGTAGCTCTTTATCCCACTAGCTATTTGACCTGACCTCAGGGTCACTGGCAGAGTCTGAAACAAATACAGCATTTTTGGTATCACACACATTTTTAGCACTCAGATTCTCCTCTAGATTGATAGGTCCCCCCCGCTTTCCAGCCTCTTAGTTATCTTCTAATTCTCCTCCAAATCACGTTATAATTATTATCTCGAATTTGTCCTCACTCCTACCAATCTGAATTCCCAAATAACGAATATTTCTCTTGGCTATCTTCCTCATTAGTCTTGGAATGTTGCCATGCTGTATTAGCTGTCTTATTGGTTTGAGAAAGCTTTTTTTGTATGTTTCCAGTCTTTCTTCCAAAATATCAAACCAAGTATCAATTTTTTGCTCAATTCTGTTTAAAGCCTCTATGATAGGATCACATTTGGGGCCCACCTTGAGTGCTCACGGCAGCTTTTAGTCTTTAGTAGTTCTTTATTTATATAAATAAAAGTCCCCTTACCAGGCCTTAGAAGTTCTCTCCTGTACCTCCTCCCTCTATCAAACACCGGTTGTTTTCTTTTCTGTGCCGTTAGTTGCTAATTATAACAATCTTTCTTGACTATTTATCTTTTTTTCAGAGGAGAGGCTGGGAAGAACGCGCTTGGCTTATCAGCGCATGCTCACAAAAGCCACTTCTTTTGCACTTTGAACCCAGTTTGCAGCAACTGAAGAATGTCAAGGACAAATGCTAAAAGTGGAAGAAGGAGAAGGAAACTGGGGCATTTTAAAAACAATGAAAAAGATGGGATGGCTAAAAGAATAATCACAAGACTGTAACTGACACATTGGGACAATTGAAGGGTGTGCATTACAACACAACATGCTTGCAACAATACAGTGCAAATTGGGTCTTCCTTATCTGAAATGCTTAGGACCGGAAATTTTTAGGATTTCAGAATTTTTCTTGGCTTTTGGGATGCCTGTATTTACATATACAGACTGAAAGAGGAGTGATGAGAAAGGGGGCTAGTCGCACATCCACCGCCTGCTGAATTTTCTTTTGAAAATTTTAATGGGAGAAAGAGAAGAACGGGAAGTTGAGCTCCTGTAAAAAGCAGATGTCCCTGCATACTTTCCTTCTTTTAGCAAAGTAGTTTGAAAGGGAAAAGACTCTCTTCTCCTGTCATGTGTCTTTTCATTCTTTCTGTCCTCGTGCTCATCCTTGTAGCCATTTCCAGGCTACTTGCCCCATTGAAACCTACATTGGCCAGGCAGAAAGCAAATGTGGAAGCATCTGGGATGCCTGCTTTTTACAGATGCCTTAAATGGAGTCCTCCCCAAATTTTTTCTCAAGGCTCTTTGAGTTAATACTCAGCAGGTACTAGGCATATGACTACTAGCCCCCTTTCCCCAAAGACAAAAGCGAGTGACTGGTGGTAGAACGTTCCAGACTTTGGAGTACTTTGGATTTACAGGTAAGGGAGATTCATCCTGTATCTAGTTCCAGGAAAAGTCCATCACCAGTGAAATCCGACAGAACAGAGTAGTCTGAGCAATGGAATGTTTTATGTTTCATCTACAGCACTTAGAGCATAATAGCTGAATAACCTGGCATTTTCCCCAGGTGGTTTGACACTCTATTTATGGTAAGGTTTCAGAATCTTTGTTATAGTGAAGAAAGTCAATACAAGAAGATAAAACTGTATCTGGACACTTCTGCATAGTCTCCTTTACTTTACTACCAAGCCCAAATTAGAATCACAAAAAGAGGGAGGGAAGAAGGAGAAGGAGGCGGCGGGTGGGTTGAGAGGGAGAAGGAGAAGTAGAAAGAGAAAAAGTTGTCAGTTATCGGTTTCTTTGGTCATACTGAAAATATAACATTATATTCAGTTTTTTTAACCTGTAATCATGTTTCTATGAGTGGTCACCTGTGAAATTCACACATATGGTATTTCAAGCGCCTGTGCAGGTAGCTTCAGAATCTTCTGGAAAGCTTTCAGTACAAAATGGTGGTAGCCCCACCTACTTTCCCCATAAAGTATATGTAGCAAGTGGAAGGGGCTACTGTCTCAATTCCTTTGATCCGCCGCTCGTGTGGCAGCTAGGGAGTCTTGCTCTTTGCTATTTAGACTATTTTGTTACTTTGGCTTGGCTCAGACTGCTATTTGGATTTCCGATTTCTCCACTCCTGATCTGGTCTGTCTTATTCAACTCTTGGTATCAAAGAGGTGTCTTCAATTTGGTGCCCATATTGATTGAAATTTCTTTTATTTTCTTTCTCTGCATGAGAGCAGTTGGAACAACTACATTGACTAAGGGGATCTTTGGAAGGTGTACTCATGAATATATGTGCCAACTGCTTTGGCAAACCTGGCCTGGTACTTTTTTCTCTTCATCATCAGTTTAAGAGGTCATATACATCTGGGAATTGGGCAACAAGTACTATTTGTACTTTTGTTATTTTGTGAATATTGCTATTTAGGAATACTTTCTGCTATAACAGAAAGCCAAGTTGTTTGATGAGCCATCACTCCATAAAATGCTGATTGCAATTAGACGGATTGCCAAATGACTTTTTGTTGATGCAGCGGTGGCGGCGGGGGTTGGGTGGGAGAAGTAAGACTCCATGTATGTATTCTGGGTGGTAATTTCCTGTACTTGGTGATTCAGCACTTTGTATGTAGTAATGGTTCTACATCTACCAGAATATTAAGATGGTATACTGTTTCTCCAAGGTAACACAGCCTACTGCAATTAAATGAGGTGAATAAATGAAAGAAAAATACTAGGGAGGTCCACTAAATGTAAACCTGCACTATTAAAATCAAAGCATTTTTTTTGCTAATGATGACAAGAGAGTCGTCATAACCTTTGATAGAATTATCATAAAAATCAATAATGCTTTTCGGCCCAGAAAAATGCTGTAGAGACCCAAATTTGAGTGATTAATGATTGCCAATAGCTCTGATTGAAAGTAGGACCTTACCTGCTGTGGTGGATTGCTCAGTAAGCTATGCCCCTAAACTCAATCATCAAGCAAAAAAGGTAGCTGCCCCAGGGAGCAGATTTTCAATATCTTCAAAGGGCAACAAATTGGAAATTATTTTGCTGCTGGGGAGAAATGCTGTCATATATGCCAAAATAACTTGGCATCTTAGGATGCAATGAATTTTGGCTTGAGTAAATGAGGCAGAGCATAACATGTTGCTCTATTATAGTCAGCAAAATGTCTGGCGCAGGACATGCATGTACAAAACAAGATGCAAAGACATATCACTTGAAGTTGATGTTTACTGAGTTTGAACTGTTGCTGTATATATGCCAGCAGCAGTTACTTGAACAAGCAGCAGCTTTTTTCAGCCTTGTTACCAGAGATCCTTTCAATGACTTACCACCAATTCCTGCTAGGAGCTCTCATGCTTGCAGAGCTAGACCAGAACCATATTTCTAAATCTACATTGGAATAGCTGCCTGAAACTCTCCCTGTCTCTATCTTTTTGCCACATTTTAACACAGACACCTGGAAGGGTAGTTTGGATGATAAAAATCAATGTTACCATTGTCTACATAGATAGGGATGACTGTCCAGTAGGGCTGAACCAAGTTTGGTCTGACTAGACAGTGAGGAATCCGCTCTTGTTGACACCTTGGCAGAATCTAGGCCTGGATATTGCAGCTCATGTAGTCAAGGTGATGAATTGTGAATATTATCCTTTTCACTTATTGAGTCTTTTGAACATCCCACAATATGGGAGAGTTTATTTTGCAGTTTGTTGTGGCACCAGAGCTCTCTGATAGAGTAGGCTAATTTTTTTCACAAAACTACAAATATCAGAATTCTATAGCATTGATTCATGGCTGTTAAAGTGGTATCAAACTGCTATAATTCTGCAGTGTAGCTACATCCATGTTCTTCCACTGCAATTCTGTGCCAAGTATGTCATGGGATGCTGGTACGTGAAGTGATCTATAGTTTTCAAATCACGACCTCCCTAAACCACTGCAAGCTGGATAGCAAGTGTTCCAGAAGCAAGCAAAAATACAGCAGAGTCCTTTCACAGCAAAAGCATATATCTCCCCGTTTATCAGCAGAGTCTAACTGCCAACACCTGACCTTATCTCTACACTTCGTTGACTACACTCACATATTCAGGTTTTCATCTAAAATATCAAGAGGCTTTAATCTTCACTATTGCAATATATACAAATATACAGTTAGGATATGCAGATCCATTTTCCTTGTGCTTGCAAACAATCAGAGTCATCAGATACAACATAGGCAGACACTCACACCCGGGTCACACAGGAGAGACAAAGATGGATTATTTCATCCTCCTTATATAGCCATCTGCTGATATGTCATCATTAAGGGACACTGGTTGATGCAACCCCTTTACAATAACCCTCACATAGTTATGACTCAGCTGTTACCATATTCCCTTAGGTGTTGAATCATGACATTAACAGTCATTACCCAGGTGCTATCAATCAACCACATGTTCATCAAGCAGTATGTTTTCCATGATTAGAAATGCTATGCCATTTCTATCTAACAAACTATAGTAAAATAAAGGATTCACTATTATCCGTGGTTTTTGTTATCAGGTTGGTGTGTGTTTTGAAACAAATCCCCTATGGGTATGTGGATTGTTGTAGGTTTTTCGGGCTATATGGCCATGTTCTAGAAGCATTCTCTCCTGACATTTCACCTGCATCTATGGCAAGCATCCTCAGAGGTTGTGAGGATGCTTGCCATAGATGAAGGTAAAACATCAGGAGAAAATGCTTCTAGAACATGGCCATATAGCCCAAAAAACCTACAACAACCCAGTGATTCCGGCCATGAAAGCCTTTGATGATATGTGGATTGTATGGCATATTGAACACTTTGCACATAATAGGTTTTCTACTTTGTCATCCTTTTTTCCTCCTTAGAATTTGTTGAATTTGGACCCAAACTGTTTCAGATGTGGTTTTAAGGGCTTAGAGATTACCAGTGTTGAAGAACAGAGCCCTCTAACATGAGTCGTCTCAGGAGTGACTGTGAGTCAGAGGCACACCTTTGTGGTATAAGGATCTCTCACCTTTTTTCATTGTTCCATCAAGGGTTGCATTTTTATGCTAGGTAATCATCATGCCTCTCCTGTTTAGGGTTGCATTATATACTGAGTGAAAGTATAAATGAGACATGGCACAGGAAACATGTAGTAATAATCTGGAACTATTGTTTTAAGCCACTGTTTGTAATTTAGGCAATTGTTATAGGATGGTACACATGACACTCCCTCTGCTATACGTGGGGTAATGGGGTAATACCCAGTTACACTGCTCTCAGTAGCCTTGCATGGGAGCTCTACATGTATAATGGGTTTCTAAAGGGTCCCAGCATGTGACATAAATAATATGTGTTATTATTATTTTATCCACTGATGTAAGGCAGTATCAGCTGTCTGCATGAAGATTTGATAATAGAGTTTTAGAGACTATGACTTAAATCCAGTTGACTTGTGGAACTCTAAACTTGATTTTGAAATGGCCTCATTGGAATGAAGAACAATAAAAGGGAAAAAAGTGTAAACTAAAACTTGCTGTTGTTGGGTGCCTTCATATTATTCCCACGATATAATGACCTGAAGGCAAATTTATCACAAGATTTACTCAGAAGTGGTTTGCCTATGACTTCCTCTGAGGTTGAGAGAGGGTGACTTCCCAAGGTCACCCAGTGGGTTTCCATAGATGAGCGAGTATTTGAACCCTGATCTCCAGAGTCATAATCCAACAATCAAACCAAGTGCTTTTGAGCTTGGCTGCAAACAATGCATGTTGAGTATTATTGATACACACAGAATAGGGTTACCATTTTTTGATATAAGAAATAAGGGACATTTACGGGATTTTTCACAAAAATAAGGGACACTTCATTAAAATCTTGAAACTCAAACATTAGGTAGAAATAGTTTTATTAACAGAATAAGATAATGATTGAAACTCACAAAAAAACCTGACTTATACCCTCTTAACAGTACATGGTATGTTTCTGCATGCTTTGTCATGCAGAAAAAACATTATTAGAACTACCTAATTTTCTCCATCTGTATTTAGCACTTGACTTTGCTGACTTTAAAAGTGCACTGTCTAAACATTAAAATAAAATAAATTTTATAAGACAGTACATCTTCATGATTATTATGTCAATAGTTAATGGTATAGTATAGTATGGGATACACAGCATTGTATAGTATTGGGATACACAGCTAGGCCTATTTTAAGAGTAACTCTCAAGCAACCAGAAACTATCTTTATCCAACATGATCCAACATTCCCCTTGGGTAAAGGTTAATTAGTCTACTGTACTTTGTAAAGGCATGTATTGCCCCTTCCTTCCAACAGGGACGCAGGCTGCCCTGCGAGTTGGAATCCCCAGGCAGGCATTGCCGTGGAAACCGCAGCGCGCACCTTCCTCTGGTCAACCCTGCCCAGTCCTGTCCTGCTAGTCAAAAATAAGGGACAGGGCCTGAAAATAAGGGACACAAATTTTAGGGCCGAAATAAGGGATGTCCCTTAGAATAAGGGACATTTGGGAACCCTAACACAGAATCTCATTGCACATTGTGCATTGCATGTCCACATCTGCCTATGCATTTGGTACTACAATCCACTAACAAGACAGTGTTCATAACTCTGTGAACATAAGGTTACACACTATCTTTTCAATGCAGGTTTTTAGCATTCTATTAGCATTTTTGTTCTTAATGCATGTTGAAGAACAAATTCCTACTTCAAAATTTATTGTACAGTGATTTTTCAACAGACAGATCAGGTAGTGAAGTTCTTTGCCATCCCTTTGACCTGTATATTCTAGGAGAATGCTACTAAAAATAGGAATAGGCTTGGACATATACATTCTCTTTTGACATATACATTCTTGCAGGTATCCATGAGGCAAAACTAGTAGGTCTGATGTCGGGGGGAAGCTGAGAGGCACAGTCCTGTAAAGGAATGAAGATATCAAATGCAGTCAAAATATTTGTGGGAATGGAGTTGATGTTATCCTGTCAAAAACCAGCAATGTTATGATTCCGTAGATGTCCAGTGATTAAAATTTGAAAAAATTGTATGTACAAATAACATTCTCAAAGGATTGGAGTAAAATAATTCTATCCATTGGTTGAGAACTCAAACTAACTCTGAAAAGACTTTCATTGAATCATAAAATCACAACATTGGAAGAGACCTCGTGGGCCATCCAGTACAATCCCCTGCCAAGAAGCAAGAAAATTGCTTTCAAAGCACCCCCATTAATATATAAGGAAATGTTTTAGTTTTCAGCCAGATTGCTCAGCAACTGATGTCTTAATCTTAAAAATATATATTTATAGTTCATGGAAAATTAGGCATTAGAGCTAAAGTATAAGAAGGCTCCACTGTAGTTTTTTGAAGTTTACTTTGCCATAAAGGAACATTTCCAAATGTATTGTGTAATCTCCATGATATGCATATTATTTCTAGGTTCCCTAACTAGCATTATTATTGAAGATTTAATAGATGTGGTTCTCTCTGAAAATGTTGATGAGCTACAACATTTAAAATATAACACTATTAAATTATATATATATATATATATATATATATATATATATATATATATAAAATAGCTGTCTGTCAGTCTATCTCCCTTTTGCCCCAACTTCTCAGTACTAAGGGATATTTTACTATTTTGGTTAATTAATTATTTTTATATCTGTGGCAAAGCCCAAAACTGGAACAACTGGGAAGCCCAGTGAGGTACAGTGCCTTCCCTCAACCCCTGACTCTGCCATGGCGGAGGGGCCTAGAACAACTCTGGTTCAGACAATTCAGACAGCCTGCAAGGAGCATGGACGCTTACCAGCCACCATAGAGCCCCAAGGTGGAGGGAGTTGTCCCCTTAAGTCCCCTCGGAAGGGGGGCCCTTTGGAAGAGACGCCGTGCGCGCTCGGCGACGACTGCCCCTTTTCAGGGCTAGGTGGTTGCCCTTGGTTCTGCTTGGGCATCCGATGCACCCGCGTGACACTCCCAGAGAGCACTGGGAGCGCACCCAGGGCCGCGGATGACCTGGAGGTCCTGGTGAGGGTCCCGGGGGACCTGCACCCAGCTCAGGGGGGTTGGGGCGAGTCTGGCGGGATGGCGCCAGCCCCCAGAGACGCCGTGATGGAGGAGGGATTTCCGCCCCCTCCGCCTCCTTCCTTTGGCCCTGCGCGGAGGGCAATTCTACCTGTCTCTCTGGGTGAGCAGAGGCGTTGCCAGAGGAGGGGCCAGAGGCGCGGTCGGAGGAGGAGTCGGCGTATCCCCCCTCCCCCCCATTGGCACCCTGTTTGCCTCTTCCCCTTCAGTCGGAGGTGAAGAGGTCCATGTCCATGGAGTTCAGGACCCAGAGGCCATTTACATCTAGGACGCTCTGGAGCTCGCGCTACAAGCAGCTGGAGCCCCGGGGGATACGTTCTGGTCCCAAGAAGGACTACAAGGACACTCCTCAGGCACGTTGGAACCCCCACCTCAGACTGCCATATAGAAGAACGCAGGTCTTACCTTGTACCTGCAACTGGTCACCAGTGATCCCGTTAGGGCGTCCTAATCTTCCCTCCTTCGATGGAAAGATGATGCCTTAGCAGGACTATAGCCGCTCTTGGCTTTTTACTCCTACCCTGTGCTCCTTCCCACCCCATCCCCTCTCTTGCCCTACTCCCCCATCCCAGTTTGTTGTATTGATGTATTATTGTGTGTGACTCAAACTGTTGTAAACCGCTCCGAGCCTCCGGGGAGTGGCGGTATACAAGTTTGACGTAATAATAATAATAATATATTTTGTGCAGAGTAAGTAATATGTGAACTAGAAGGTACATAGCTAAATGAACTCTTTGTGAGTCTGCTAGAAAAATACAGACACAAATATTCAACAAAACACAAATATTCAGACAGAATACTCCCCCTTTCCTGTTAAATAAATACAGCACATTTAATATTTGAAAGGTAATTTCCCCAAGGTTAACAGAATGTAAAGTTTATCTGTATTTCTCAGAGTCTGAGGTCCAGAAATTTTATGGGCATGGGTGGGCACTGGCAATGCACCAGAGTCTTGATGGGTCCCTTTAGCCCTGAAGAAGAAAATTTAAGAATTTGTTGAGTATTCTCAGGCTTGTAAAAGGCATACGTGCCTGACCCCTTTGTCAAATGGAAACAATTATTTTATTTAATTTACTCTGTACTAATGATAGCCTATTGTCCTTAGTACAGGTTACATATCGGGACAATTAAAAGCTGTGGCACACCAATTTCTTAAAGAGTTAACCATACATTTTTATGGTTGACATAATCATTTTTATGGTTTCTATAATGCAGTCATTCTCAACCTGTGGGTCTCCAGGTGTTTTGTCCAGCAATTCCCAGAAATACCAGCCAGTTTACCAGCTGTTAGGATTTCTGGGAGTTGAAGGCCAAAACATCTGGGGACCCACAGGTTGAGAACTACTGTTATAAAACAAATACTGGTGTTCTTTTGAATTTTTTTGGTGTGATAAATTACCCAATATGTGTTTGCAGTATGATCTGTAGTGCCTCTTACTTTTTTGAATGCAGCTTGAACACCTGGCATTTCTCACTTGATCTATATAAATAAAAATGTAAATTTCATTTGTGGGATTAACATATCTAAAAATCCACTGGACGAATTGACACCAAATTTGGACACAAGACACCTATCAGGCCAACAAGTAACCATCACTCATAAAAACATGGAAAAACAAGGCAGAAGAGACTTAAAAAGTCAAAAAACAAAAAATACATTAGAACGCATGTGCAAAATTACACACATGCACAAACACACACACATACACAAACATATATATACACACACAACACACATACACAGACTGGGCCACAGCAACATGTGGCAGGGGACAGCTAGTATACTATAAAAGACTTAGTTAAAATGATTATGCTTTTCAGACAATAGGTTTTTGGGGTTTGAAGGGGAAGGAAGCACTGGAAGGTGCATGTTCCCAAACATGCACCTTCTGATTTAGCAACCTGTCTTATTTCTCATAATTTGCAATAAAATTCAAGGTGGTGATCTTGACTATAAAGCCCCCAAATGCCTTGGAGCAGGATATAGGAGACTCTTTCCTCTTATATGAGCCTACCTGAAAACTAAAGCAATGAGTGTTATCCTGTTATGTGTCCCACATCCCACACAGTTAGGCTGGTAGGTAAATGTGGCAGTGCTTTCTATATATCTAGTCAGAATGTGAAACTTGTTTCTAAGGAAGATCAGGCTGATCCCAACTTTTCTGAGTTTCCATCAGGCTGTTAAAATCATGCTGTTTCAAATGGCTTCTTCAACTGTGGCTGTCTGCTCTGGCTTTAAAAAAACTGCTTGGTATAAAAACTATTTTTATAGAGGAGTTTGAACTGTGTTAAATTGTTCTTTAGTTATTTATTTAATGCTCTTAATATCCCCTTTCATTGATTTTGCATAACCTCCAGGGTGTTGGTAGATCAAGAGTCAACAAATAAATGGCTTCAATAAATAATAAATAAATGACAATGTAGTTGCTTCCTTTCATAGTTTGAATACTGTTAAATACTGCTTGCTTGTATATTATGACAGAAGGGGTAATACACAGTTCTTTGCTATGTTGGCTCTTCCTCTTTACACTTTCCCCATCTCTTCTTTCTCTTGGAAATCATCCCGAATTTACTGGCCAGATTTCTTACCCTACCCACTATCTTCACTACTTGTTCTCATCTAAAGCTAAGCAAATACTGCCAAAAAAGTGTCCATAAACATTTGCTCAAATAAACACCACTGTTTGCTTACATGGTGCCCACAGACCCCTTTATTCCCATTTGGCAAATATTGAGACAAGAAAATATTTGTTCATAAAAATCTTGCTTAAACGGAAAATGTCTTGAATACTTGATTAAACTTATGGTTTTGTGAGAAAGCTTATATGGCCATTTTGAACACATCTTTGGAGTTTCAGAAATATTTTGTCAGGGAAGAATAACAGTAACTTTGAACATCATGACACCATGAAAAGTGTGGTTTTGATAGCAATTTATAAATGTCAAATATTTTCATTACATATAGTTGAATATATTAATTAGCATGTAATTAGTTAATAGTAAACATCATAATAAGGTTGCAAAAGGGGGGAAATAAGAGCAAAATTAATTGAAAAGATTCATAAAGAACTGCTCTGAATAGTTAAATGTATTTAAGTAAACAATGAACAGTACATAGACTTAGACCTTCAATATGGAAGAATGTTATGACCATGCAGAAAAAGAATGAGAGGATAGACTGATGATTTCTATTTAAACCTTAGATAAATACATGAATTCTATGAGGTGCGTGACTTGGTTCTGCACTCTATTTCTATTTAACTGAATTTTATAATGTAAAAACAAAATGGGAGTCAGTAAACTCTCTGCCTATGCAACATTCCTTGGAAGGAGGTCAGAAGTGTGTGTGTATCTAGGAACAGTAAAACAAGATTGATTAATGTATGGTTTCTCAGCAGCTCTTAAGATATGGTAAATGGCACTGGTGTTGAGTTCAGTTGCCCAAACACTGGCAAATTCCTTTGCTACCTCATCTAGAACTAATCCTCATATTAAGCTAACATAGATCCTTAACTTGGCAGAGGGAAAAATTGTAGAAGCATACAAGGTCCTGGCACTGAAATAATTGTACATGAGTTTATTTTAAAAGTGTATAGTTTGTAAATCCAAGTGCCACTCAGTGCTAACCATGAAAGCATGCAAAACTAATTTGTCTGTGTCGTTTTCCTTTTTCGGCATCCTATTTGCCCTTGGCTTACATTCATTCCTTTTATATGATTTTGACAGAGAAACAGTCTATTTTCTGTCCATGGCAATTTCAGAGTGTTCACCAATTAAACAATTCCACCCTGTTTCTAAATGAATTTGTAGTTAATCTCTCTTTAAAGGAGACATATTATCTTTATAACTGTTAATGTTTTACATGGGTTTCTAACAGTAGTTAGTTACTTTCATTGGAAAGTCCTAAGATGTTATCAGTGAGGAGACTTTCTTTGTTGGCCACTGTCTGCAGTTATTAAGAGAAAGAAATTGATTGCTTGAAAATTGATACCACATTTAGTACAATTAGCAGTATATTTTACTGCTGGACCTCAATCCATTACTTCTATCTGGATTCTTGGGGGGGGGGGGGATAAGGTTCTGTTTTCTTGCACTTCCTGAAAATGGATGACCAGCCAAATAGCCGTTTTTGGTCCACAGCCAAAAAAATATGACTCAATCTGGCCTATTGGCGCCAATGGGGGGATTCAGAGTTTTCCCCTCCCCCTCCTGTCATTTTCAGGGCTATCAGGATGAAAATCTACCACTGCTGGCCCACCAAGTTTCAGAATGTTTGGGTCATCCCCTGATTTTTAGGAATTTATTTTCTTTCTAGAAACTTCTCTAGGAGCAGCAGCAGGGCGCCATTCCTTCCTGCCATATGTCAAAGATGCATTTCCTCAACAGCCAAATGAAGATTATTATTATTAATTGACATAAAGAAGGCAGAAAGATTGCAAATGATAAGTTTGGTCTAAGGCAGGTAGAACTATGTCTTTGTTTGCTGGAACAATCCTTTGGAAGAGTAGTATATTAACAACACTAACCTTTTATGATTTTGATTATTATTAATTGAAATTAAGAAGGCTGAGAGTAGAGAGAAATATAAACAGAGACAAGTTGTTTGCAAAAGAATGAAAATGTATTGTTAGTAAGTTTAGGGAGGTGGATAGGTAGTAGTTTCCTGAGAATGAAGCTTTGCTGTTTGATGGAATTATTATTATTATCATCAATAATTATTATCTTTTAAAAGTGATTTCTGAAGGAGGGGAGAGGGGAGAAAACAATATGAGAGGAAAGAAGGGAAGAAGCTAAAGGGTGGCTCAAGATTCAGAGCCACCCTAAAGAAAAGCACACCCACCCATCTGAGAGATGCTTTCTTTTCTCTCCCAAGTCCCCAAACATATGTCCCCACCCACTCACGTGCACTTTTCAACTCCCAGACCTACTAAATAAAAAGAATCAAGTAAATAAAGAAAAATAAAAAAGATTCAATTCTAGAAGCCAGCCAAACCAAAAGCTAAAGCAGCAGAGTGGGGAGTGAGCAGGGTCAGGGGCAGAGGCAAAGGCAGGGGCAGAGGCAGAGGCAAGGCACCTCTCAGAGCCAGGATGCAACTGAGCATGATGGAGGCGCTTGCCCTATTAAATAGCCATAGCTTGCATCATGGCGTTCTTCTACTCTGATTGGCCAAACAGGCAGAATTCTCAGAGAAACCCTGTGCAAGTACACTGAAGCCTCTCCATGTGCTGCTTGCACCCGTATAGAAGGGAAGACGCTGTGCTCGGCAGACATGTGGGCCGTTTCAGGCAAAAAAACCCCAAAACAAAACCAAAAACAAAACACATGGTGGCTGGGCTCTTACCATTTTGGTCAGTTGGAGAAGCTATAGAAGCCAAAGAAAAATGGCTAAAATGGATCCGTTCACAATTTTTAATGATTATACACTTTATGCATCTACTGAAATTGTCTCTTTTTGAACAAAGTACGCACTTTCAATTTTGCACAGTATTATTTTTAATGATGCCATGTACACCAGGCTTGAGGAAAAGGCAGCTTATGAGCTGCCAGCATTGCTGAGTAGTAACAACAACAACATATTTATTTGTATCACTGAATCCCACAAAGCCCCGCAGCATTCCTTTAAAGCTCCCAGATCCCCCAAACAGTTTTTGCCTCAAGGTTATGCACTAAACTACTCCCAAATGCCCAATTGATCTTCATTCCCAACAGGCACTAAAGTGACAGAAAAATTTGACCAGAAACTGGGTAGTGTGGGAAGCAGTAATGAGATGATATCATCACTTCCAATGTCCTGCCTAGGAATTAGTGTGTCCTGCAGAGTGGAATATGAACAAAAATAGGTATAGAAATAGGAAGACATCTGCATGTGTTAGTATTAAATCAGTAAATCCATAAATAGTGGCTGAAACATTTAAATTGGATGAATCAAATAGAACCATGCAAAAACCATTACATAACAGGTGTAAGAAAATTACAACTTACAAGACGCTTTTAAGTAAACTTGAGTACTATCAGTAAATAAAATACAGTGTCTAGTTGTGAGCTCTGTTACAGCCATGTGTTACAGTTGAATCCTGTAATTTACAGTATGCTGATATTACATCAGTGTTAATATTGTATTCTGCCAATATATACGGGACTGCTTTTCAATTATTCTTGTCTGTTAGTTTAATTTTGCTTTTTACCTGTCATTTTAATGCCTGTTGGCAGGCATGTAGCCAGGGGGGGAGGGCTAATGGGGCTTCAGCCCCCGAAATTCTCAGGGTGGTCCGCGAGAAGGCCTTACTGGTACATTATTTAAACTGTTATGTTTATTCATATCATGATCTGATCACCATGCTCATTATATCCCACATTAATGGGGTTATTGGGATAACAATACAAAAGGTTTGCTAGGGTAGACCCTCTTCCACCCAGTCTCAGCCCCCGAACCAAATTCAGCCCCCCCCCCCGAACCAAAATCCTGGCTACGGCCCTGCCTGTTGGGAATGAAGGTAAACTGTGTATTTGGGAGCAGTTTAATGCATAATCTTAAGACAAAAACTGTTTGGAGGGTCTGGGAGCTTTAAAGGAATGTTTTATCTTTTTTTCAGCAATACCTAAAGCTTTACTTGTTGAAATAACAAAATATTTTTTAAAAAGAACATATATATATATTATTAAAATTTCAGAAGGAATATCTAAGAGAACATGCTTAGGCCATCCTACTGGAAAACTTGCTCCAGTGAAAGCACTGAGATTTCATATACTTTCCCACCACATAACTATGGTGCAAATAAATTGTAGAATTAATGCAATTTGTCACCACTGTACCTATCATGGTTCAAGGCTATGGAATCCAGAAAGTTGCAGTTTTCAAGGTCTTGAATTTTCCTTGCCAGTGTCCCTGTGTCTGACCAAACTACACATTTCAGAATTTCATAGCACTGAGTCATGGCAGTTAAAGTTAACTGCATTAATCTACAGTGTAAATGCACTCTAAATGTATTGGGAAGGGCAGGATTTCTCCCCTTCCTCTCCTCTCTCCCTTAAGTATAGATACATCTTGTGTTTAAGGGAGGGGGATTGTAAATCAAACATATTCAAGAAGTCATTTTAATTAAAACAGTCAATGTGCACTGTGTGACACATTAACAAAGAAACGTTGTTACTCTAGTAATGCAATAAACATTATTCCATTTCAGACATTAGTATTAACTTTCCCATTTCAATGAACAAAAACTGCAAGATTATTTCACTCAGTGCTAGAAAACCCAGGGTTAAATGAAAACTGCTTTCTTTCTAGAATGCATTCTGCTGTGTATAGTACATTTCTCTTTGCTATTAATTTACTGTGGCATGGCATGAAGAAGATTGCATCACAATTACAGGATACAGTTACAAGAATATTTTGCCTTACTTTGGTCTGGAATAGTACTTGGTCTAGAAACTGGTCGGATCTCAAAATAATTCATGCTCCATACTTTGTTCGATTACAGCCACAGATCTAAAGCAGGAGAGTACAAAATATTGCCCATGTTTTGGATTTTTACAGGGTGTGGGAGAAGATGGATAGGGTAAATGCATTTGGATCTGCAAAATCAATGTCACAATGAAACAGATCCTTCATGAAAATTTTGCATAATTCCTAGAAGGCCTCAGAAAGTAGTTACTGGGAAACAACAGCAATACTTTGGAGGAAAGAGCTGTGTGCTGACACCCTGTCTTGTGTTCTCTCAGATGCTATCAGTTGAGTCAGAGGATGTCACATGGAATGGGTGGGGCACCGTTCTATTCCTTGCGGCAGATAGCAAACTTCTTGAGTTGGTCCTAACTCACAAATGCCTATTGAATTGTGCTTGTTGACCCTTTGTATTGCAGTTATTAACATAATGATTTGGCAGGCTGAGATGGTCTAATACAGGGCTGTCCAACTGGCAGCCCGGGGGCCGTATACGGCCCCCAGCCCCTTCCCTACGCCCCCTAAGCTTTTTAATAATAATAATAAAAAAATAAATAAATAATCCAAATAAATCCCAAAAAAGGTGCGCATGCGCGCGGTTTTGCCCGCTTTGGGAGGGCGGGGGGAGCCCCCCGTGGCTCTTCCCTCTCTCCCAAACCGTCACGCCAGCTTTGGGTGAGGGGGCGGAGCCACAGGGAACCTCCTCACGGCTTCTCCCTCTCCCCCAAAGCGTCACAACAGCTGTTGGGATGCTTTGGGTGAGGGGGCGGAGCCGCGGAAGGCTCCTCGCGGCTTCGCCCTCTTCCCCGAAGCATCGCAACAGCTGTTGGGATGCTTTGGGCGAGGGGGCGGAGCCGCAGAAGGCTCCTCGCGGCTTTGCCCTCTCCCCAAAGCGTCACAACAGCTGTTGGGATGCTTTGGGCGAGGGGGGGGAGCCACGGAAGGCTCCTCGCGGCTTCGCCCTCTTCCCCAAAGTGTCACAACAGCTGTTGTGATGCTTTGGGCGAGGGGGCGGAGCCGCGGAAGGCTCCTCGCGGCTTCGCCCTCTCCCCCAAAGCATCTCAACAGCTGTTGGGATGCTTTGGGCGAGGGGGCGGAGCTGCGGAAGGCTCCTCGCGGCTTCGCCCTCTCCCCAAAGCATCACAACAGCTGTTGGGATGCTTTGGGTGAGGGGGCAAAGCCGTGGAAGGCTCCCCGTGGCTCCTTTTTCTCTCCCAACGCGTCACAACAGCCTCGGAAGCAGCCGAAATCGCCCGCTTCCAAGGCTATTGTGACGCGTTGGGAGAGGGGGCAGTGCCGTGTGGCTGGGGCGTGACCGAGTGGCCCCCAGGTGAACCCTCACCAGAAGTCCGGACCTTGTGCCGGCAGAAGTTGGACAGCCCTGGTCTAATACTTGCTTGTGAATACTACAATTTTTGATGTCACAGCCATCCTCTGAAATAATCTGCAATATATACCCATATATAAAAGGTGACCTCATATATGCTGAAGGCATCTTTGGGGAGCAAAATTATGGATTTTGATATGACTTGTAGATAAAACAGGTATCATTTTGTGAAGAGAGGAAAGCACTAATGTCACTTCAAGAGGTCGGCTGTCTCTGGCTGTCACCATTATTTCCCCACCCAGGCATTCAAAGAGCCCAGAAGTGGCATTGGTGCTTTTTAAATGTTTTTTTCTGGGACAGACTAAGCTCTAGTTCCTTTTTTGATAAGAGTTAAAATACAGTATCCAAACTGACCCATTGATAAGTTTACACTGGTTTTTTGGATTGATTTTTGACAAACATTTCTACACTTATACTCAAGCATATATGTTACTATAGGACCAACCTTTAGATCAGTACTGGTCTAAAACCATTCCAGTACATCAATAGGAATTTCCATTAGCTTCTCCCATATAGGCCTTCATTGCTTATTTTTGTTTTTGATCATAACAGTGAAAACTTTATTTATGTCTTGCCTTTCCTCCCAAGATGGGACTCAGAGTTGTCCTACGATGTTCACCATTACCATTTGTGGACTGTTATTTGTTAAAGAGTGTGCACCTCCCAAATAACACACAGGTCAAACCCTTCTGTGGTCAGGCCAGCTCAAGCTTGAGTGGTACACATGAGGCAGATCTATATAAGTCCAGTTTCCCATAAGTTTAGAAATTGTGAGAATTTTAGTGAGAACTCTAGTGGGAAATTGTGGGAATGCTTTTGGGGATTCTACTGAGAGGCCCTCCTATCATGATACTTGAGTCAGGCTTTATATAGGACTGCATTATATATTAGTTGCCTCAATCTCCCGAGTCAGTGAAGCTGGGAGCATGAAGAACTAGGCTCCATAGCATTTGATATGCAATTTAAAGCCATTTTACTGCAAACCAAATAAAAATCTGCCCTAAGAATGAATTCCTAAAAATCAGAATCCCTAGAGAGAAGGGGAAATTGACCCAAAGCGATGCTATGATGAGCCATTTCTTTGTGACAAAGTCATGTAAACTTCCATCCCTCCCTTCCTCTCTCACTTGCCATGTGAGCTGATTTCAGCCAATGTGACTCATAAAGCACCGTCTTGTTCAATGTTCAGGGTGTGCATACGCCTTGCTGCCAGCAGTCTGGTGTCCTCAGGCTCCAGAACTGGCTTTCAATGGAGGTTGCCATCTAACATTTTCCTTAATTAATGATTTTAATAGAGTGTGTGTTGAGTCCTACCCATTTACACATGTAATTGAAAACAACTTGCCTTGTAGATACTTTTGGCTTTCAACTATTAAGTACAAATGGAAGAATAAGTGATCTTGTGAAATGATTTTCAGAAAGCTGCAACTGAATTTATCTTGCAAAGTGATCCCATTAGGATAACATAGTCCAACAAAAACATTTTTCTTGCATATTGGTTTTTAGACCTGTTACTGGAATCCTTTCGGGTGCTGATGAAAATTACATTGAATAGATTGCATTAGCTGTAGTTTCTTAGCATGGTTTTCTATGGGCATGCAGATGAAGGGTGGTATATGGCATATTTCTTGTATCTCAAAAACTAGAGTTTATAGGTTAAAACTGGTACCATTTTGGGAACCAGCATGTGAAATATATCGAGAAACAGGTCTAATATTTCAGGTACCAAAATGTATGTTGGCTAGTGTAATTTTTCTAAATATATGAGAAGGATTAATTGTTGGGTAATGATAACCATATTTCTTTTCATTTACTGGAGGAGTTGTAATATGGCTCTCCTCCTTCTGCTTGGTTATCTGCGCACCTCTGGTCATGTCAGTACAGGGTGCCTATGATGCCAAGAGCTCTCACGGATGAGCACAGATATAGAGGGATACTGGCATCAGCCTGTGTGGAATCAGAGCTGCTTTGCTGTCCATACTCTATCCAAAGTGCAAGGGGTTTTCTTAATGCAGGGCTAAACCAGTTTAACTTGACTTATGCTATGTTAAGAATTGGAAGAACTTCTGGGCTACTTTGGAGTTTGTGGCTGGTATAGACAAGCCCTTAGACCTAGAAACTCAAAGATATTTGGTTGCATAATTTGAGTCTATTTTTTTGAAAATCCCAGATACAGGTGGAAGTCTGAGGTTTTTTTAGCAGTCTGGATAAAACTTGTGGTGACATAAGCTCATTGTGCTCCTATGGCTAAATGAACTCTTGTTAGACCGTCACATTTTAAAGTTATATTCACATAGCAAAAGGCCATTTTATTTGAGGCAAAATAGTCTCTGTACTAGGAGATTAGAATAGTCGATTTAACTCCCCCAAGAAGACTAATCACCACATTTTAAATGGCATCTCATTGGTAACTTAATGGCACTGCCCATTGACTTGAAGGAGGTCACAATCTTCCTTCCTAAATTCAAAGAGAGCTAAAAGACTCCTTTGAAAATGACCAGATGTAGTGTCATTTGCTTACATTTAGAGGAAATATGGCCATTAAAAATTATTAATGCATACTACCCACTTGGTTGCATGCTGCAGATAGAAAATTCAGTACTCTTGAACTAAAGCAAGAATTCATAGAGTTATTTGGGCCTTCTATATATATTTTACAGAATTAGATCAAAGCTGAAAGACAGAATGAAGGGGGAGTGTAAAAGAGAGAGAAAGAAGTAGGATTAAATACAAAGTCGTGTTTGTGTTATGACTTTTGTTACTGGCTGCTTTAAAGCCCCAAGGAACACTTTATGACGCCAAATAAAATGTCATCTGGTACTCTTGTGGTATTTCTACCATTTGAGAACTGAAATCCCACGAGGAGGCCAAATGTCACATTATATTAGTCTATAAATGCTGGAATGCAGCAAACGTTGTGTGAAGAACCCCAAATCGTGGGATTGGCAAGTTTTTCATGCTCATGATGGGCTTCTCTTCTTCTTAAAGGATTTTGTAACATTTCCCAGTAATTTACTGCAACCACGCAGGCACTTGCAATTACAAGTTCTTGTACCAAAAATGTGTTCAACTACAGAACAAAATTCTGCTTTTTTGACAGATTAACTTGCATGGACAGTCCGTTCTTAATCAGTCTGTGTTAAATCAAACTGGAAACAAGCTTTCAAAAAACTTTTTGAAATGTCTATGCTATAAAGAACATTGAACATTTTCCAGCATTTTATATATGCTATATATGCTTACTACCTATTCCTGGTTATCCACTTATGGTGCATTTGCACTGCTGAATTAATGCAGTTTGACACCAGTTTAACTGCTATGGCGCAATACTATGGATTCATGGCAGTTGTAGTTTGGTGAGACACCAGTATTCTTTGGTAGTGAAGGCTAAAGCCTTTGAAAAACTACAGTTCTTATGATCCTATTAATTCAGTGGTTCTCAACCTGTGGGTCCCCAGCTGTTTTGGCCTTTAATTACTTAATTAATTAATGTTTTATTTATTTATTTATTTGCAGTACTTTTACCCTGCCCTTCTCACCCCCATAGGAGGACTCAGGGTGGCTAACAAGGCAACAATGTGATGCCTAAAATACAATATAAAACCATAAAATATAACATTTAAAACATTTAAACAACATCTAAGTACTCAGTTAAGTTAAAAACAGTTAGGTTTAACTCCCAGCTACTAAACCGACTGTGATTTCTGGAAGTTTTAGGCCAAAACACCCAGGGATCCACAGGTTGAGAGTCACTTTATTAAGCTATGGCAGTTATGGTAGTATCAAACTACATTAGTTCTTCAGTGTACATGCACCCTGAGGTTGCTTAAATGTGTGAAGAAAATGTTCTTAAGCCCTCATATCTCAACCTTATAGTTGCCATTGTTGGATACTAAGTAGAGCATCTTGTCTAACAGTTACATGTAAGCATTTTGCTCAAGTAAAATGGGAATATTTGGGGTGTTACTGCCTGGAAGGCAAGGTGGAACATGAGGGCATTGCTCTTCAATCAAGAATTCTGCTCTCAGCGAATATTTTCTTCATCCTCTAAGTTTCTAGCATTATAGAGAATTAGTCATATAAAATTCTTCACAGTAAAAGCTTCAGTTCCTTTTCTTTGAATGCATAAAATATCAGTTGAAGTTTTAGGTTCCTGCAATGCTAGAAATGTGGGGACTGAAAGAAGGAACACCCCACCCCCATTGCTCCGGAATGGTTCTATATCAAGATACAGCAGATTCCATATGAAGTATGGTGAGCCTACTAGGCTGCTTGGATCAGAATCCATTCCTTATCACTTGTACTAGCATTCGAATTCTGTTTTTTAAAAGTACAAAAAAAAATCAAAAATAGCTGAAACAACAGAAGAGAGACAGTCAGGAGGACCAGATGAGCACAGAATGAACTGTAGGAACTCACATGGAAGTCAAAATTGGCCAAATAGAATAACTGAACAAACAGATATGTAGTGAGAGAATCTAAGAAGGAGGAAAAGTGGTGAGGAAAGAGTGAGTGGAAAGAGTAAGTAGAGCATCAGAAAATGATAGCGACAGGATAAGTATAGACAGAAGAATCAATGGCAAAGATTAAAGAGATTTTGAAAGAGTTAACAGAGAAAGAGAGAGGGGGGAAGGCATGTTTTGAAAGAGTGAAAAGTCTATTATTAAGAAAATTAGACAATAGAGTATAGAAGAATTTATTAGTAAGACGACTGATAAGGAAGTAACTAAGGAGTAGAGAGAGGGTGGATGGGATAATGCAAAATTTTAGATTGTGTATTGTGATATTGTATAAAATGTATAGTCATATATAATGTTTATTTTTAATATTTTTAATCAAGGATTTTAATATGGCAATATATAATTAATTTTCAGTATCCTACAACAACAGTTTTGACCCTAAACTGGGAATGGTATGTTAATGTGTAAGTCCCCTATCTAGGGATTCAATATTCAACCTCCAAACAATGTCACTCTCTTTGCAATATAACCACAATTAAATTTGCCTGTCTCAAAATGGTTGATTCTGACCAATCAAGGAATGAAAGAGATAATGTAACACCTGCAGTGCAACCAATCAGATTTGAGCATGAGGTCAGTATAGCTGAATGAGTAAGTAATATAAGAATTGTTGAAAGTTGTTGAAAAGGGGAGGAGGTTCAAGGTACAAGCCAAAGTGTTGGTGAAATGTTTGAGTAGATTCAGCGAATGTTTTAACAATAATTTCCCACACTTGGTCCCAGTAATGATGTTTTAATATTATCCCCATGAGAGGAGTCGGCGGTAGAGTGGTAAAGAAACTGGCGTAAAGACACACAGGAAGGAAACAATACATCTGGAAAGGGAATCAGGGTTGTGTGAATTCCTTCAGGCCCACTCTTTTTCCTGATTGAGGTTAAAGTTACAACAGGTCTGGTTGCCCCAATAGTCATATCCTTCTGTTCAACAAAGCAAAACCTCATTTGTAATGGATGACTCATTAATACTTAAAGGAATAACTTTCTAGAGAAGATATCAATCATTCCAGGCAATGCATTTTTTTGTAAAGAAAGAACATTTGGAACTGTTTTTGAAATTCAGTTTTGACACTCCTCCTGCTTTCTTCTTCTGCAACACTATCAGTTCATTTCATGTATCTTGGTGCATTTTCTCACAATATTTTGGGGCTGTCAACAATGAAAGGCATAGCAAACATATAGAAATGCATACTATACCTGACATGTTTGTTTGTATGATTAAAAAGCTTATAAGCAGGGATAGTCCCAACAGGTACTACTAAACAATGTCATTTGAAATTATGTAATTTCCTCCTTGATTCATGTTTCAGAAGAATGAATCACCACATCTTGCTTTTTCAGCTTTAATCCTTTTGTATCAAAATTTTGGGAGTAACATGTTACAAATAAGGTAGAATTACTTTTTTTTGTAATGAAAAGGTTATGAAATTGCTTTTCAGAATTAATGTTACAAGTGGCAACAACATATTTTTTTGGATAACTACTTGAATGTAAATATTATTCTCCAGCACATGCCTTTTGGATTTCTTTTTATGAAAACAACATTATTTTGATGTGTAATAATAACCCAGACAAAAACAAGACGGTGTTGCAGGATCCTGAAGACTAACATATTATTTTTGTAGACAATAGTCCACTTCAAGAGATGCAAAAACTGTTACCTTGAATTCCAAGTTTATGTGCTGTAGACTCAGTAACAGAAAGCATTGTAGAAAGTAGTCAATTTCCTTTCAGTAACATATGTAGATATAAATCGCATTAAGTAAGGGGAATGAATTTTGTGCAATGGTTGTATCCAGCTGCTGTTCATGGCAGCTGAGTCCTACATGTTGTAGTGCATTCAAATTCACAGTGTGGTTCAGGTTAGTATAAAAGTTCTGCATGCAGAACTATGCTGCTACTGTGCATGCATCAACCCCTGGATCTACTGTAGAGTGTTGCAGCCCCCTCATTGCATGCTTGGTGGAAAGTTTGTATGAGTGTGAGAATTGGAGACATATCTAGTTATGTCCCTGTAGGCCAGTGTTTCTCAACCTTCCTAATGCCGCAACCCCTTAATACAGTTCCTCATATTGTGGTGACCCCCAACCATACAATAATTTGTATTGCTATTTCATAACTGTAATTTTGCTACTGTTATGAATCATAATGTAAATATTTATTTAAATATCTGATATGCAGGATATATTTTCATTCACTGGACCAAGTTTGGCACAAATTCCTGATATGCCCTAATCTGAATACCAGTGGATTTTGGAGGGGGGGGGGGGATTGATTTTGTCATTTGGGAGTTGTAGTTGCTGGGATTTATAGTTAAACTACAATCAAAGAGGATTCTGAACTCCACCAACAATGGAATCGAACCAAACTTGGCACAGAGAACTCCCATGACCAACAGAAAATACTGGAAAGGTTTGGTGGGCATTGGCCTTGAGTTTTGAAGGTGTAGTTCACCTACATCCAGAGAGCACTGTGGACTCAAACAATCATGGATCTGGACCAAAGTTGGCATGGATACTCAATATGCCCAAATGTGAACACTGGTTGAGTTTGGGAAAAATAGATCTTGACATTTGGGAGTTGTAGTTGCTGGGATTTATAGTTCACTTACAATCAAAGGGTCCCTTGAGCCACACCAATGATAGTATTGGGCCAAACTTCCCTCGCAGAACCTCCATGACCAACAGAAAATACTGTGTTTTCCTATCATCTTTGGCAAACCCTCTAACACCCCCTCACGACCCCCCCCCAGGAGTCCCAACTCCCAGGTTTGAGAAACACTGCTGTAGCCAGATGTGAAATAATTACATTATATACTGTAAGCAGGTGATTTCCTCGTGTTTGGGAGGGAGCTACAAGGACCTCTGTGATAAGTTCAGGTGGCTTCAGTCACTGAAGATGAAAGGAATATCAAACTTTAGAATGATAAAAAAGCATATGTAGGCATAAAGTTGAGTTATGGATACATATGCCCCCTAGTAGGATGCCAGCCATAAATTACTACACTCACACTTCAGGACATAGAATTTGGGTGAACTGTAATCTGGCAGTTTCTCTTTCTCTTCTTAGACAAAGGCCAAATCCTATCCCACTTCCCTCTTTTAGACTTTCTCTGAGCAGTTTCCCTTTGTTACTAATTGCCACCAAGTCACATAAAGAACATCTTTCCAGAAACTGACCAATAAATGAACAAGAGCTTGCCAAACATCAAAGGGCAGAGCAACTGATAAGTTTGGCCTTGATTTATTTTTCCGGTTGAAAGAGAGAGGTGTGTGTTTGGACTGGAAGGTGCAAATGTGGAGCAGAGGAGCACCTACTGGCTTGTGATCAAATCAGGCCATTTGGCTCACAGAGGGAGAAAGTGGGAGTATGGAGAAAATCAATTTGGAGATTGAAAACCAGCAGGGGTGACTCTGGAACAAAGGGTCACTGAAGGAATAGTGTGTGTGTGCTGCTTTATGTTATTCTGGTATCACATTTCCTGCCACATCATGGCAGACAAATGAGAAGCCAGATGATATGTGATGGGGACCAGCTTTCTTCTGATGTGGTCTATGGCTGTATTGGATGATAGCAGCAGATGCTGATGCAATAGAGATACAAACTTTAGAATGATAAAAAAGCATATGTAGGCATAAAGTTGAGTTATGGATACATATGCCCCCTAGTAGGATGCCAGCCATAAATTACTACACTCACACTTCAGGACATAGAATTTGGGTGAACTGTAATCTGGCAGTTTCTCTTTCTCTTCTTAGACAAAGGCCTGAGTGAGGCTAAGGGAACTCCGAGTCTGACATGAAAGATTGCCCTGCGAACCGTGGGGAGATCCTGGGGATGATGTAATCGCCCAGGAGAGTGCTGAGTCATTGGGGATGTGACGTGGCTCTATTGGACATATTGCTGAGTCAGCGGAAGATGATGAAACGCTGACCGGACATGGCACTCTGGGGACACCGGGTGCAGCACTGGGTATTGCTGAGTCAGTAGGGTATGATGCAACCCTGACCGGACATTGCGGGTGGTGTGAAGGAGGGGGTGTTGGTATATAAGGTGATGGGGAGTGAGGTGAGGTTGCTTTGGCTTTATGAGTATTGAACCTCTAATAAAACCCATTGGATCGACCGGAGCAGTCTGCGTGATTCTTGGTGGAATTGGAGCGGCCTTACACAAAGGCTGAGCAAAGTGGAGCCTCTTTGCCTGTTAGCAGAAATGCTCTCACTGGCTTTCTTGTTTTACTCTATGGGAAGATCAGATGACTAAAGTCTATGCCCAATGGAAGTCAGGACAAAACCCCTTTTGATTTGTATCTATTGGGACTGCATACAAAAAGTTTTCTTTTAACAGTGGACAGGGTCCAAAGAAGCACACAAGTTGTATTTTGCATATCTGAAGAACACAAACAATAACCCCACATACCCTGTGCCTACACCTGTTTGGGAGGGGGGGCAGGTAGAAAAAGCACATACAATCCCAATAAGAATGTCCAAGGCCTTTAGTATACTTGTGCTCTTTAAACATCAGTAGTTATGTTCATTGGATTCAGGGATCATGCATCTTTCTGTCATTATCTGAAGTTTGTGTCCCCAGTATCCCTTATCCATGGGCATCTAGGATCTGTTCCTCCTCGTCCAGGTAACCCTTCATCAGTTTTGTTACAGTGGTAGGTTAAATTGTTTTAAAATACAGTATGACTCTTGCATCCGTGGAACCATTACATACTGTTTCATCTATCCATGGTTTCATTTTTTCACTTAAGGTCTCCTGTACAAGCTACAGACACTGTTGTTGAGTTCTCAGTCATTTGTCCCATTGAAAAGAATAGGGTTCACTATTATCCACAATTTCACATATCCATGTGAATTCAGGGAAGGCATCATCTGTAGATTCTGTAATTTAATAAGTACATCTTTCAGGATATCTTTAGTTGTGTATTCTTGCTTCACAGGGATTAGACTAGATTACCCTTGTGGTCCCTTCAAACTCTATGATTGTATGATTGTCTATTTAAAGGGTCTTTAAATTTTTATAGCACATATTATTTTAATAGATTCTATAAAATGCCATGTCAATTGAAGTGAAATATATAGTTTCAATTATGTAAGTTTGTATTGTTTCTATACCAATGTCTGAGAAGGGATTCTGAGTCAGATTTTTGTGTTTGGGTGGGGGGATCTAACTAGTTTTGCTATGTGGTATATTAGACTTTGGTTCCAAACTCTTGACCTGAAGGCACCTCTGCCCAATGCAAAGATGTGCCACTAAGAGAATTGCACATGTTCTCACAGGCAGTTATGAATGGGTTGAATCAGTCACAGCAAAACCTCATATGATCAGGTTCCATGATGTCATGTGGTGGTTTGCCAGGAAATGCAGTCAGAGAAAAAACACAAATGAAGAAAGGTCAGAATTTTGGGAAGATTCTCAGAAGTATATCTACGAATATAAAATGTGAAAAGTGTCACAAACACGTACGATAATTAAGCCACAGGAAAAATTTTGTTTATTTCAAACTTTTCTGGATTAAGTGCTCATGAAACACTATACATTGTAGACTGAAATACTATATTTATCTAGAGAGGGCTGCAGTTTTTTTTTACTTCTGAATTTTATAAAATCCTCTAATTTTGGGGTCTTGTAGTTTAGGGAGGGGCCTTTCAACTGCTCAGCCTGGCTAAACTACAAATCCCAGAATTCTGCATGAGGCTGGATTGAAAGTGGATTGAAAGTAAAGCCATGCTCAGTGTCAGGAGGCTTTAAAAGATCGTGCCATGCTTAGCATTTTAGCATTATTATTTATTTTATTTTGAAATGCAAGATCATCATCATCATCATTATTATTATTATTATTATTACATTTTAACTTCCTAAGTTGGGCGAAGCTACCTTGAGTGCCAGAGTAGGTAAAAAGTTGACTATATCAACTTCTACAATAATTGGTATAAGAACATAAGAACATAAGAAGAGCCATGCTGAATCGGGCCTCAGCCCATCTAATCCAGCATTCTGTGTCACACAGTGGCCCACTAGTTGTACACAGGGATCTCTAGCAGAAAGGAGGGCAAAACCCTCACCTGCTCCCGACCCCCACAACCAGTACCCGGGAAAATCCTGCCTGCCTCCATCAACACAGAGGTGGCACTTGGATGTCCATTTCAGTAACTACTGATTCCCTTGGTATCCATGAATCTGTCTACTCCTGCCTTGAAGCTGTCCAGGCTGACAGCTGTCACAACCTCCTCTGGAAGTGAATTCCATAACCCAATGACACTCTGGGTGAAGAAATATTTCCCTTTATTAGTCCTAACTTTCCTACCTTGGAGCTTTAGGGAGTGCCCCCCTAGTCCTAGTGTTGGGTGACAGAGAAAAAATATTTTCTTTATTCACCTTTTCTATCCCATGCATGATTTTATACACTTCGATCAAGTCACCTCTTAAACGCCGTCTTTCAAGGCTGAAAAGACCAAGGCGTTGCAACCTGATTTCATAAGGGAGCTGCTCCATCCCTTGGATCATTTTTGTTGCCCTTCTTTGTACCTTTTCCAGTTCCGTTATATCCTTCTTGAGGTGCGGTGACCAGAATTGTACACAGTACTCCAGATGTGGCCTCACCATAGATTTGTAGAGAGGCAATACAACATTTGCCGACCTATTTTCGATTCCCTTCCTGATCATGCCAAACATAGAATTTGCTTTTTTCACTGCTGCAGCGCACTGGGTTGACATCTTCATTGAGCTGTCCACCAAAACCCCAAGATCCCTTTCCTGGTTTGTCTCGGAAAGCTTTGACCCCA
Organism: Anolis apletophallus; assembly: GCA_030556195.1. Taxonomy (NCBI): domain Eukaryota; kingdom Metazoa; phylum Chordata; class Lepidosauria; order Squamata; family Anolidae; genus Anolis; species Anolis apletophallus. Next base: position 90,941,630 of record JARBWK010000007.1, read on the forward strand.
TCAGTTGATAAGTGTTTTTGGGGTTCTTTGCCCCGATGTGCATGACTTTACACTTGTTTAGGTTAAAATGCATTTGCCACTTTGTTGCCCATTCACTCAATTTCGAGAGATCTTTCTGGAGCTCTTTACAGTCAGTTTCATTTTTAACTACCCTGAACAGTTTAGTGTCATCTGCAAACATTGCTACCTCACAATTTACTTCTACATCCAGATCATTTATGAATAAATTAAAAAGTAACGCTCCTAAAACTGAACCTTGGGGTACACCACTTCTCACCTCTTTCCATCCAGAGAAGTGTCCATTTATTACCACCCTTTGTTTCCTACAGTTTAGCCAGGTTCCAATCCAGGACAAGACCTGTCCCCTGATTCCATGGCTGAAGAGCTTATTTAGGAGCCTTTGGTGAGGGACTTTGTCAAAAGCCTTTTGAAAGTCAAGGTAAACAATATCGATTGGGTCCCCTTTATCTATGTGTTTATTTACACCCTCAAAGAATTCTATCAAGTTAGTAAGACATGATTTGCCTTTGCAGAAACCATGTTTATTTTCCTTCAGCAATGCCTGTTCTTCTATGTGCTTAGTAATTTTTTCTTTAATAATGGTTTCCATCACTTTGCCTGGAACTGAGGTTAGACTAACTGGCCTATAATTTCCTGGATCATCCCTGGATCCTTTCTTGAAGATCGGAGTTACATTTGCCTCCCTCCAGTCCTCGGGTACAGTGCCTGATCTTAGAGAAAGGTTATATATTTTGGCTAGAATTTCAGCAATTTCACACTTGAGTTCCTTAAGAACTCTGGGGTGGATGCCATCTGGCCCTGGTGATTTGTTGACATTTAGTTTAGTAAGGCATGTGAGAACATCTTCCTTGTTTATCTCTATCTGGTATGATTCATATGTATTACAAGGTCTTTTGTCTTTACCAAAGAGTGGTGATGTCTCAGAAAATACAAAATCCAGGATTCCATTGCAGTGAGCCATGACAGTTAAGTTGGTGTAAAACTGCATTAATTCTACAATGTAGATGCATCCTATGTTACCTCACAGGACTGTTATGATAAAGTGGGGGTGGGGGGGGGGAGGAGAGCTGTTACCTCACAGGACTGTTATGATAAAGTGGGGGGGGGGGCGGAGAGCTGTGTACATTGCCATGAGTTTATCTGTGAAAGGTGATATATGAATATAAGTAAATTAATTAATTTAAAGATAGATAAACTGGGAATTCTAAAATTGAAGCATGTCTGTATTTGCATGTACTAATTCTGTGCACAATTAGTGACTTCTCTTCTTTGGTGATGCATTTGATCTCTGTCTGGTGACATGTGAATGGCTATCTTTCGCAATGTTTGCAGCTGTTAAACCCCGTAAGACAAGAGTTTCAACAGTTCTGAGGACAGATGATTGACCATTCCTGCTTTATGTTTCTATTCGAAAGCAAGGTATGGAGAAGTATATTTTTCTTCACTTGTTCTCTGTCTCCATTGAAAACATTTTGCTACTCGTGAAAAGGGTGAACTGATTTCCATTCACCATCATCATCATAATTTTATTTCTTACTCATCTCCTCATGGCTCTATGTGGTTTACAGCACAGTTACACCACATCAACATTTTAAAATTCTATAAATACACATATTAAATGTTTTTCTAAAGACAAAAACTGGAGGCTTTCTTTGAGTACTAAGCTGCCTTCTTTAAGCTTTGCTACTCACATCTGTGCACATTTACTTGGGAGTAAGTCCCATAAAACTGTAGGCTTAATCCGTTCACTTGTATATTTCTCGTCCAGGTTGGCATTGCATGAATACAACCACATTTTGCATCTAGAGCTTAACAAGTTTGTATTAGAACTATGAACTAAAATGGATATCAATTACATTAATTTCATTAAACAAATCAATATACTATTGGATGAACTAGGAATGGAAAACTGTTTTTTAAACAAAAGGAATAGGAATAAACAGCATCCTTGGTGTTTTCTGGCTCTGCAAGTGGGATGCTGCCAGATTATTCTTCATCTCTAGCTAGAATGGACTCGTCATTTTTCTGGAGCAAAAACAGACATAAGAGACACAGGATTTATGTGCACTTAGATCCAAATATAAAATGTATAAAGCTGCCAGACATTTGGTTTTTACAATGTGGAGAATATGTCTTTATGTAGCAAGTGAAGCTGGATGTTATCTTATATATAATTCATTGTTATATGAATGGTCAAGAAATACAGCTTAGAACTGTAATATATGCAAGGAGGTGAAAATTTGTGTAAAAATACAGAGTATCATGGAACTTTTAGGACAAAGGCTGATATCCTTCTGATACACTGTTTGGTACCATCTACAGTTTTCCATGACCCCATAGAAGACAATGTAGCGATTGTTGTCATTGGGAGAGGAATGCTGCTGGTTACAACCAGCCTATCAACCTCATCAGAGGGGGCTGTTTTTGGCAGCATATGCTGGTTTAGCCACGGAGCCTACTGGCTCCCATCCCATGATGTACAGCTACTTCCTGCTGGGCTCTGTGGCTAAACTAAAGGCAGCTGATGAAAAGCTCATCTGGGTGATGGTTGCCAATTGAGTTATTGCAGGCTGGAGTAGCTGTCCCCCAGAGAACCTCAGTGTCTGGGGTGGATTGTATGGGAGAAGGTGATCCTGTTGGTAACTTGGACCCAAACCAAGGCAGTGGTTCTCAGCCTGTGGGTCCCTAGGTGTTTTGGCCTACAACTCCCAGAAATCCCAGCCAGTTTACCAGCTGTTAGGATTTCTGGGAGTTGTAGACCAAAACATCTGGGGACCCCAGGTTGAGAACTACTGCTCTAAGGTGATATATACCATCCTTTGCCATCAAAATACTACTGCCTTCAAGACAGCAAAAGAATAGACAAAATCTGACATCAAATATGACCATATTCTTAAACCCGTGTATGTGGGGGAGATGAACAATTATTTCTCTCACAGCTCTTATGGTTGCAAGTTCATTAAGAAAAGAATTTTAGAAAGACTAGATTCAAGTGTGAAATAAGTGGATAAAGAATTCATCTAGAAGTCCAACATCAAAGGATTTCAGTTGTATTACTTGTGTTAATCAGGTCATCAGTCAAGGATTTCTATGTTACTGTCTAGCCATTGTTTTGTTTATGCAAGCTGTTTAAGGCCATTATCTTTGTTTATATTTTTTAACATTTAATTCCTTCTGACTCCACTGTTTACAATCCACTGACCTATCCAAGCAGGTGTATATAAATCTGCCAACTGAGGTAACGCTTCATGTGTCTGATGCAGTGTGCATGGTCGACAAAATCTGTACAACATTAAATGTGTTAATCTTTAAGCAGATTCCTTTCTTCTTAGTTCTGCAACTTTTCAGAAAAAGTGGAGACTTTGGCATGAAGGCGCTGGAAAAACCTTTTTTGCTATTCTTAATTTTGAGAGAAGTATGTTTCCTTGGTAATACATTGATAAACGTTTAACCATATATTGTATGTCCAATCTTAGTATCATGCAAACACATTGACAGTAATTAGACAACATTTATATAAATTACATTGGTTGCAACAGGACTAACCAATTTGAGGGTAAAATTAGCTCTAAAATATCATTATATTCTTATGATTCAGCAATAACACAAGTATTGTGAAATATGCACAAATGTTGCTTACTTTCTAAATAATTTTACTGATTTCTGATGCTATTCTGTTTCCTCCAAACTGTGATACTATTATATTCTACATTATCTGTGTTACGCTACCATTTCAGAAACCTTTTCAAAAGAAAAATTGTTCATGTTTTTACCAAAAGCATTTATTATTAGACTGGTTTTATTCACAATGTTTTATTGCAAATGTGAAGCCGAAACATTTTCCATGATGTAATAACGCATATTAAAATAATAGAGCACATCATGAATCTACCCTTTAGGAAAACGTTAGTATCTGAATCTGCCAGGTCAACTAGCCCCAAAGACATCAAGGAAATCATTGGAAATATTTTGATCGTCATCTGCGGATGGGCTCTCATCCAATAAAACCTTATGAAGCATGAGTCGTGAGGAAAGTCCTGTGGAAAGTAATGACCACTTACACATATTCAATCCATTTTTCTTTCTATATTTATCCAAGCAGACCTAACAATTGTATTTAATTTTTAAAAGGCCACCAGTCACTTTTCCCTGACACAGGAACCTCCTCATTATTGATTTCTTTTTCTGTTGCCACTATAGGCATATTAAAAAACAGATGAAGAAAAATCTCCTCAGTACATTCAATGTTTCCTTTGATATTAAATCTTATGCTTCATGTACCTCACTGTATCTTAGCATATTTTGATATGTATGTAATCTCATTGCATGATTGGATAATTTCAAAAGGTATATTGTTGCAGAAATTGAGTATTTTATTGGTTTCTTTTTTTCTGTCAACATCCACTCTGTCTGAATGCAGGATGATACCCTAGGCCAGGGGTCGGCAATTACTGGCCCTCCAGGTGTTTTGGACTTCAACTCCCAGAAATCCTAGCCAGTTTACCAGTTGTTAGGATTTCTGGGAGTTAAAGTCCAAAACACCTGGAGGGCCGGCAATTGGCCACCCCTACCCTAGGCAGTGGTTCACTGGTTTCTAATCTTTTTCTCCCTTCAGGTCCCAGATTTCCTGATAGATGGTCAAACTAGTTGGGATTTCTGGGAGGTACAGTCCTAAGCACTGTGAAGACTAGAGGTTGGAAACCACTACCCTAAAACAATAAGAAGCTGCTCCTCATCCCACCTCCCTGAAGTGGGATTCAAGGTTAGTTAGATGACAGGATGGGAAGAAAGATGGCAAAACCTGTTGATGTTTGGAACTAAACTTGTGTTGCAATATTTTTAACCAAATGAATGGAAGAATGTGGAATTGAACATTCATGTATTACAGAGATGGAAGAAGGAAAGATGGATTACTAATACTGGGAAATGTCTACAAACAGACAAACAACAGCCTCAAAATGGAGTGAGACAGTTTGCCATCTACTTCCTAAACAGAATAGAGATTTAGGACTTCATCCCAATACAGTACTGGGTGAAGTGAGGGAAATCATCTTTTTCACATGGAGTTTCATTTTCCTCTGTCTAAAAAGAAAATTGGGAATTTACTAACCTTCATCACATGTTTTTGCCTTCTTCCATTTATACTGTGATCATCCATTTGTTTGGCCATCACACAGAAACATGTAGACTCCTTCCATTTCTTCCTGTTTTCTTTTTTTTAAAAAAGAAACTTCACAATTGTGAATGTCCTGTATATTCTGTATTCATTCCTTAAAAAACCAAACACTTTTTGAATAACTAATTAGTATAACTGACTTTGCACTGTTTCAGCATTAAAAGTAATTATTTTTAAAAAGGAAACACCACTCCTTCTTTGTGTCCTAAGAATAATGGCAAAGATTGGAGCATTGAGAGGCATGTAAGGACCACCTATACAAAACCATCACTAAATGGAAAGGAGATGGAGATATAAAACAATTTCCATCCTAGACAGTGGCATATGCTGCCTCAGAGTCTGGTGCAGTCTCCTTCTCTGTAGGTTTATTAGCAGAGACAGCAAGGCCTTCTTTTAGTAGGGCTTTGATTGTGGTTAATAAAGGGAGGGAGGAAGAGAGGAAGGAAAGCAGCAAGGGAGGAAGGCCAGACTTTGGACATGCCTGATTAAATGGCTTTAGTTGGGACTAGTAATTGGACTTAGGCCCTAGCTTTCTGGTTTAAAAAATATATAAAATAAGTAGAATATTGGTCAATAAGGATTTGCTACTCTTGATATAATCGTTTGTTTTTTCACTGATTTCCCTGTTTAAGTTAGGTCGCTTTAGGGATTTCCATCTCATTCCCTTTCAAAAACTACTTAATAACCATTCATAACTTTAGGTGCTCCAAAAGCAAATTAGATTATGCTCTCCAAGCTCATTTATTCACTCAATGGAGTTATATTTCTATTATTTTCTTTTTCTTCTGCATTTGTGCTCCAGAAGGAAACCGTGCTCCAAAATTCCAACCCCTCTGGGCTGAATATTTTCTCTTTCTTTACTTGATGTGCCAAGATACTGGTTTCTGTTTCCTTTTTCAACCTGCAGAGAAAGTATGCTAATGGAAACTACGTGAGTGAGCCACTGTGTAGTGCAGTGTAGTATTGGTTAGTATAGTATCCTGATGGTAAAATAAAAAATAAAAATGAAAAGTAGTGTCCTGTGATATGAATGTTTATTTTCTCCCTGTGGGTCTGGTTGATTACTGAGTATTTCTTTTCCCAGAGTGGCTCCATGCAGCTTTGTGGTATCACTGGCTGGTTGTATGTTTTTGGCTTCACAAGTCCTGGCATGAACTGTAGTTTTCAGTGTTTACAAATGGTTTCATTGACCTAGTTTAAAAGACTAAGGGGCCGATTCTTCTTTCACCCTTACATTTTTCAACTAGTGTATTTCCATTGCCTTAAGCAGAGGGTCCATATGCTTCATACAATAGTGCAAGGGAAACACAATACCATCGAAAGAACTGGAAAAAATGTTGCAGCAATATGGCCTTTGGCATTTTGTCAGTAAGGTGCCAAGACTTAGCCAGTGTTTCTCCAATTATGCTCGAATGTCTTGAATTATGCAGGCTATATTGCCGCATAGTTTGGGTTATTTACATGAATTGCAAAATACTGTTCATGGTTGTGGTAATATATTCTGCTTTGATTGTTCTATCAATACTTTTTTCCCTACAGTTAGCTGTTGGGAAGAATTTCTACTATTTGCACATTCTGATATCAATTCAGATTCAAGAAAAGGAAGACATGTAAAATAAATTGACTTTTCACATTGGTGGTTTTAATTTTTGCAGATCTGACTAAAATCTTCTCTCTAGCCTCTTCTTCACAAGACACATTTTTCCTCATTTTGCTGCATTGTTGCACAGCAAAGACAGAGCCTGCCATGTGCCATCACATGACACACAACAGGCCTTGCCCACATTCCTCCCAAAGTTCCACCATTATGGGGAGGAATGTGTAGTTTGGGCAGCTCCAATGGAGCTACCCGCACTTTCATCCCGTTTTCTCGGTATTATGGGAGAAAGGGTGGTAGGGCAATCTGCACTGCAATGTATTTTCACACTTTCTCGCATCTCATGGGGACAGGGACCCTGTCCCCACTGTATGATGGGGAAGGAGAATGCACAGGGCCGAAAGGGCCATGCGAAGAGATCCTAGGAATCTCCAAGTCTGTCTATGCAATTCTGTGGCAAGCTAATTGTATTCTGCACACAATTAGCTTGCCGCAGAATTGTTTATGCACACATCCAGGTCATACATGCATTGACTGAATTCAGCTCTTTGGTTTAATAGCTTTATATCAGGATATCATTGAGCATCCTCTCACGCCATGCTAATTCATGATCTTTAAATCTTGAATGTGAATAGAGTCCTCTGTACATTCAAGAAGGCTGCTTCATTAAGTAGTAAGTCTGAGTGTTGGACTTATTTTGAAATGACCTATCTTCTACACATCACACCTTTTCTGACTGAGAGGTTAAAGTGTTGGTTGTGTTCAGCATTTTGGAGAAGAATATTTTGTGGTTTTTATATGTTGGGTGGTGATAGTCACTAATTACATGTTTACATGGGTGCTTTCCACCTCTATGCCATCTCAGAAGAATAAACAGAAATCTCTACTGCCTTTTCATGTTGAACATGTTTGGATTTTGAGAAATTTCTATTCCATTCAACCCTGACTCATTGCCTGAATCAGCAATGCAGGAGACATAGCACAGCATCCTGTACACTCAACTCTGGTGACCCCTGTGTGTACCCAACCAAAGGGCAGAAACATCTGAAGGGAGTTTCTGCTTCTGTTCATTTGAATGTGAATGGAGCCCTCTGTACATTCAATAAGGCTGCTTCATTAAGAAGTAAGTCTGAGTGTTGGACTTATTTTCATGGTACTCTATCTGAAGATTTGTATAATCTAATTCTGATTTAAAGATAAAGAACTATAAAGATCAGGGACAGCAAAGTTGTCTTCTCAGACTTAGCACTTGAGTAGAAGCCACAGAAGCCACACATGACCACAGTCTTCCCCACCAAGGTGAAACGTTTTCTGTTTAGTTCCCCCCCCCCTAATTTTTCATCTTTCCATAAAAAATAATATATGTAGGTTTATATAAATAAGCACCCTGTGTTATTGTTCTCTCCCCCGAGCTAACTCTCAGGTGCCATTTTCTTGGCAAGAACAGAGTTGGGAACTTACAACAAAAGGTGTAACAACAAACAAAAATAAACTTAGTTGTATTGAAGATCAGTACCCTAACTCCTCTCAGGGGCTGACTAACAAATGATTACTGAAGTAACAGAAGCTTAGAACTTAACTGGGTTTCTCTTGATTTCTTCTAAAGACATCTTCCTAGCCTCTTTTCTTTGTCTTCTGTTAATATGTCCTGTTAAGTTTCTTTTCTTCTTTAAATTGCAGACTTGGTTCCTTAATACTTCAAGCTTGATTCTCCAGATCTTAAACTTAATTTCTTCAACCTTTGGCTTCTTAAACTTTTGACTTCTTAAACGGAATTTCCTCAACCTTAGATGTGAAACGTATTGCATCCTCTGTTCCAAGCAGCCTTAGGGCCCTTCCAGATAGGCCCTATATCCCAGGATCCGATCCCAGGCTTTCTGATTTAAATTGGATTATATGAGTTCGCACTGCCATAAAATCTGGGATAAACAGAAAATATGGGATCATATCCTGGGATACAGTGCCTGTCTGGAAGGGCTCTTAGACTGACTAACTGCAAAAGAGTTGCTGATGATATCCTAATTAAAGTTTCCTCCCACATAAAACTGCACAAAAAGGAGCTGAACCCATTCTAAGTAAGGGGACAACTGAGGCTCAATAAAGAAAACAGCAAAAGCCTATGTGGAGGCATGACACTTTTTATCTTTCCATGGTGATGCATGTTGCCTTTCCTATTAATAAGGAAGATAAAAGAGAGATAAAGTATCCAGAGTCATTAGGATGGGATATGTTGTTCTATGCTCTCTACCTGAATTGGTCTTTTTTCCTCATGACTAAAACCTAAACAGGGTTTCTACAATGAGCTTTTATAATAAACTTTAGTTATACCCCACCACCATCTCCCCAAAGCGGACTCAGGACGGCTAACATGAGGCCTAGCTCGAAGATACAATGCAGCAAAATAAAATACAAAGCAACAAAAAATTACATCACAATAAAATACATAAAGTAACAGAATAAAATAAACAGTGCAAAATAACATAATGAAAAGTTAGTGTGATGTGGAATCCTGGATATTTGCAAAAAATGTGCCAATATTTTTGGATTGCAAAAGCCAACAAAAACTCAATGTCACTGCCCACAGAGAGGAATCTCCCCTTGCTTTATCAATATATAACAGCTGATTTAAATTGATAATATGAACTCATAAAATATATGTTAAAAGATTGGTTGATCTATAAATCTTTTTTTTTGCTCTCTGCAGATTTTGGTATGTGATTTCTAAAGTGCGGCTTCTGTTGTATTTCTTTTGGCTTTTGTTTTTGTCTCATTTTTTCTCTTCTTTGCTCCTTTACATACTGCATTCTCTTTGGACCCCGCCAGACAGGCAAAACTGTTTGTCTTATGACACTTGGACCTCTCTTCAGGCATGGAGCTGGCTGAATCCCATCACATGACATTGTTTTACTTCTGGAAGGGCTCTGTCCCTAAAGTGAGCTCTAAGTGTCACAGGAGGCAGCGCTGGAGGCTTCCCATGTGGCATAGATAACAACGGTTGCATTGATAACCACTATGCCTGTTTTCCAACATTTCCAAAACACCACACACACCTTTAATCTTTCAGGTTCTACCCATTCTTTTATTTTTTAGAGATGTAAAAATCAGTGGAATTAATTTATACAAATTTGTTAGGGCTGGAGGTTTAGCACAGCGGTTAAATCAGCAGCTGCTAAAGATCAATCAACCAAAAGGTTGCAAGTTCGAACCCCGGGTTGGCGTAGGTAGCCAACTGTCAGCCCTGCCCACTGTTTACCAAGCAGTTCGAAAACAGCTTTAGCTGTAATTAGAGAAATTATGTACTGCTAATAAAAAAGTGGGGGAGGTTTTTACAATGCCATAAGGAAAGAAGACCTGATGCTGGAATGCGGAAGTCCTGACAGCTCTTCGTCATAATGGGATGGAGCGACAGCACTCCCTGTGGCATGACACAAAAACCTCCTTCTGTTCTGTCCTGTCTGTGTACGTCAATACAAAACAGCATTGAATGTTTGCCATCTATGTGTACTTGTGATCTGCCCTGAGTCCCCTTCGGGATGAGAAGGGCGGAATATAAATCAAGTATTATTATTATTATTATTACTACTATTATTAAAGTGTCATGAATCAAATAGATGTTTCCATATTTTTCTTAATTTTTGCTTGTATTTCTTAAGCCAGACTGTCAGTGCAATTATATTTGGTTTCAATGTTTTATTTTGTAAAATTAGATACCTATGTTTTGGAAACTTTATTTCATTTTATCCACCAAATTGAAATGTACTATGATTTTTTGTCTCCCAAATGATATCTTAGTTAATGTTACTGAAAACCTGGGGAAGATTATGAGTAGAATTAATATGTCTTGCTAAGGAAACCAAAAGAAATCGGATTTTCTATTTATATATTTTATGGTATCATTCCAATTGGTGTTTCAACACCTTTTCACAATTTATTTAATTTTCTCACAAGTTGTTTATGCCAATGTGCCCAGTGGTTGCCACAAAATCCAGGGAATGTATCACTACACAACATAGTATTTCATTGAAACCTTAAATTAGCACTACGGGTCCAGTGCAAATATAATATGAACTAATGCCTTGTGCTTAAAAATCCAAGGCTGTACGTACTACTGTGTATGAAGAAACTTTGTGATGAGTTAATGAGCGTCTAAATACATCGATTTTATGACTTTTATATTATATTATTGAGAGCTTCACTAAAAGAATGCATATAATAAATGACAGTGAAGGTGCATATAATCTCAGTTCTCAGCACTTTATCTTATCTTTTAAATCAAATTAATACTTTACTACTCAGGATATAAATCAAATTTCTTCCAAGGTGTGTGAGGCTATTTAATCTATGCAACAACTTAGTGAATTTGGTAAAATTGAAAAATTTATTTATTTGTCACGTTTCTATACCGCCCCTCTCAGCCCGAAGGTGACTCGGGATGGTTTACACAGGCAGTCTCTGCCCTCAATACAACACAGCAACAAGTCAACCCCCCAGAAAAAAACATATAATAACAATTTAACAATTAAAAATGGTGATTATTGCAGGAGTATTCAAATCTTCAAGGATGAATAAAAGCTTGAATTTAGCTGTCTGGTGCAGGTCTGATATTCTACACACTAGGCAATGTTGCCTCTCCAGTATTCTTTTACTACAATTTTTAACAACTGTAATGCATATTGTGGGAATGTATATAGTTTGGTAGAAGGTTACCTAAACTTGTAGTTGAAATTAGGGCAAGACAGATATTTGAACCTTCTTATGCATTTCTCTTATAGGCATTGATGAATGTGTAAATTGCACCCTGGCTTCAGCCACATTGAATCTGCCTCTGGAGGCTACATACTTGAGGAAACATACTTGATCAGTCCTCAGCTGTAGTGGAACACTGCAGAAAAATCATGAAAGTTTTTGTATCAGATCCTATGAACAGAGTTACTTGTTCAGCATCTCACAGAAGACCTGGATACAGGACCGAAAAAGACTCGCTTATTTTTCCCTCTGGGAAAAGGAGCTAGTGCCTGAATAAATTTATAATGTCATTTTCCTCTCACTTCCTAAAATGTGCTACTCCTTGAACCTGGGCCATTCTATGAATATGGTTATACTTAGAGCCTTATAGTGTCTTTGATCCTACACTTTAATCACGGAAATTAGAGATGGAAAAGGCCTGGTCGGTACTCTAGTGAGTTTCCTGCTGGTGCTCATATTTCTCACTAAGATCAAGAGAAGCTCTTCTCTTAGATCAAGGGCTACACATGGATCATAACTTCTAAAATATTGCACTGAAATGTATTTTGAGAAGCCGTGTACATGGAACAATAAAAGACACATGCACATACACCATTCTTCTTGAACTGCTTGGTATAAAACAAATGACAGAACACAGGTAAAATTGTGGGGCTTTAGAAATAGAAATGAATTTGAATACGTATACCCTTTGTATTTCAAGTACAGGGTGCTTATATGTTTTAAAAATGTAATTTGTATTTCCTATATGAAGTGTTGAACTTCCCCCATAAGTATTTATATTAAAAACATTTTCTTATTTCACCCACTGGAGACAAATCTATTTCTATCTCAATTGGTATTTAAAAAGTATTTCCCAAATGTATCAAAGGAGATTTGTCCAAGAAAGCTTACTCTGAAAGTATATTGTGAAGAAATGAATCTGAATTCATATTATAGTGTGTATCTAGACTTATTCAGAGCAGCAATATAATACATAAAGATGTTTGAAATAATATATATATATATATATATATATATATATTATTTCAAACATCTTTATGTATTATAATTAATTACTCAAAACTGGAGCAGGAATGTTGCCCAAAGTCACATCTTTATATCACACAGATGATTCTAAACTAGCTTTACAGAGCTTTTGGTCTTTCACAGTTAGATTTTTTTTATTCCCACAGATGTGTCACTGATGTTGGCAAGTTGAAATATGAAATGCTGTGTTCCATAACCATTGTTGCTATGTACCTTCAAGTGAACTCTGATTTATGGTGACCCTCATTAGGGTATAACTGACAAGGATTCTTCAAAGGCAGTTTGGCATTGTCTTCTTCTTAGGTGTGTGACTTGTTCAAGGTCATTTAGTGGGTTTCCATGACTGAGTAGAGATTTAAACCCTGATCTTTTGAAGGCTAGTTCAACATTCAAACCGCTACACTATGCTGGCTCTTTTTCATTGTGATAATTTTCAGTTTCAGTTCATTTCTAGTTGCAATTCAAGCCACAGACTTCATATACACTGCCCTACAATCCAGAATGCAGATTAAATTCACTGAACTGGATTATAGGGCAGTGTAGACCTATATAATCCAGTTCAATGCTTTCAGTCTGCATTATATGAAGCTATCTTGACCAATATAATCCAGTTCAAACTGCATTATATGGCAGTGTAGATGGGACCACAGTAGAATACCTACTCTATCAAAGATTCTTATAAAGAAGGGGTTCTCAATTTTAAAGCCATAGAGCGCTTTTTGAAGGAAAAGTTTTTCAAGAAACTTTTGGACAAGGGACCACATTGCATTTTAGAACTTGACAGATGGGCCAGGTCAGTGACAGATGGATGGAGAACGTTTTTGTGAACTAATTGAAATGCCCCCCCCCATGAATTCCTATGAACACTGCACATATCTTGTTCGTAGTACAAAGGAAAGAAAGAAAAAATAAAGAAAGAATAATGCAATATTTAAAATGAAGAACAATTTTAACTAATATAAACTTCATAGTATTTCAATGGAAGACCCCAGGGGCCATCCAGTCCAACCCCTTTCTGCCACGCAGGAAAAGCAGTCAAAGCACCCCCAACAGATGGCCATTCGGTCTCTGCTCAATGAATAATAATAGCAACCCCAGATGCCATCCAGTCCTACCCCATTCTGCCATGCAGGAAAAGCACAATCAAAGAACTTCCAACAGGTGGCTACTCAGCCTTTGTTATAATAATGATATCAATAGCAATAACAACGATAATAAGAACAACCCCATGAGCTATCCAGTCAAACCCCATTCTGCTAGGCAGGAAAAGCATAATAAAGCAACAACAGCAACAACAAGAACAACCCTAGGGGCCATCCAGTCCTACCCCATTCGGACATGCAATGGAGGCTTTGCAGGCCATGGCAGCAGCATTGGGGCTCCTGAGGCTGCATGCTTCGGGGAGGTTTTGTAGGTCATGTGGCAGCATTTGGGCCTCTCCCTAAGCCGTGCGGTGGCAGTGGGGTGCTTCCCAGGCTGCAAGCTTCATATGCAGGGGGAGTGCCCCCCCTCAAAGAGCCCCTGACCACTTGGCAGAGCCCTAAGGGCTCCATGGAGCACAATTTGATAACCACCACTATAAGGGGATACTGGTAATGTAATAGAATGTTATTAGATTGATTTTGTTTTCTCTATGTACCTTATCACATTGAGGTCACCAATCTGGGCAATAGCAGGGGGATTTACCATGGCCCGTGGCGAATATAGTGGGAGGAACCTGTCACCCTGCATTGCCTCTACTTCATCCCATAGGAGGTAGCATTGCCACCCGGCTTCCCTCTGTTGTTTTCTATACCACACAGGAAGCCTCCTGTGTTGCTGGCGCTGTCTCTTACGACACTTCGATGACACTTGAGGCATAGAACCCCACCAGGTAGATTGATATCATGTTATGAGATCCGGTGGGCCCCATGCCTCAAGTGAGGTTGACAGACAGACAATTTTACTCATAAGATGTGGTGTATAGTATGCTGGATTAAGTGGCACTGGGAACTCAAATCACCTATTTCTCAAGTACCTGGGTTTGGGTAAAGGGGTGGGGTGGGGGGAGGAAAATGAAATCAAGGCAGTATGTAATGGGAAGTTCAACTATAGAGTGTGGTATTTCTTATTTCCTCGCTAATGTAGCTACTTCTGACATTTTGTACCTTGGTTCCTGTCATCAAGCTAGCTATGCAGATAGAATTAACAGGAACCGAGTCTCTCTTTCACTCTCATTCATTAACCTCATACAAAACCCTGCCTCCTGTGCAGTAAGATACTGATGTGAAGGCCTATAGCGTCAAATACCTGGGACTTTTTGATTTGCAGAGACCTTTGATACCACCCCCCTCCTCAAACTCCCTGAATTGTAATCATCACAGTAAACAAAAGCATTTTGGAGTGACTTAACAGAAGACTGACTCTTGATGAAGGTGAAAACATCTATAAAATGTGTTTATGTTTTAAATATAGATCAACATAGCCACATCCATTTTTATGTTGTCTGAAGGTGGCAGCTAATGGAATGGTCTTGATAAGGATCTCCACATGTGTGGAAACAGAAGGTTAGACCTTCTTTCCAGTCCCCATTCTCTTGGCATGTCAAATATTGCATTTCCTAGGATGTTTGACACAAAAATGGGATAATTGGTTAGATTTGTATTGGCATCATTCTACTATTATTCACTGTTGCTTTATGGCAGTGGCTTTTAGCTTCAAACTACAGTTCACCAAGAAATTCTTCTAGCCCCACAAAGAATTTTGAATGTGAAATCATAGAATCATAGAATTGGAAGAGACCACATCGGCCATCTAGTCCAACCTCCTACCATGCAGGAAAAGCGCAATCAAAATATTACTGACAAATGACCATCCAGCCTCTGTTTAAAAGTTTCCAAGGAAGGAGCTTCCACCACACTCAGAGGCAGAGAGTTCCACTGTTGAACAGCTTGTATGGTAAGAATGTTCTTCCTAATATTCAGGTGGAATCTCCTTTCCTGTAATTTGAACCCTGTAATTTGAATCTTAGGGGGAAGAAAATTGGAGCAACTTGAAAAACACTGTCTTCAATAGGGAATTACTGGATCTAGACTAATCTTTAAGAGTTTATCTTTTGTTTTGTTTTTTCTCCTGAGCCAGTAGGTTATAGTCCAAAACCCATGTTTGTCCTAAGGATCAGGACTGCTTTACCTGAACCTGGTGCAGTATGCATGCGGCACTTCCTTTCATGTATGCCATTCTTCAGTGTAATTAAAATGTTAAGTCCCAACATGAAAGAGCCTGAAACTGACTATCAGGCATGCCTGTGTATACTGTGGCACTGGTCCGAGCAGAAACATTTGAAACAAGGTTACGCTGCCCATGGGGTTTCCAAAGTGGAAGTCTGCCAAATCGTTTTTAATATCCTCTACAGTAGTTTTAATTCACATAATTTTCAACACAGGGGGCATGAATGAGTAAGTCTGAAATGATTCAGCCTAGTGAGATACAGTTGCTGAGTTGCTAAATTCAAACTGGAGTCTTATCAGTAGTTTATTGTCCTAGGCTGGGAGACAGAATTCTGCCTATGCTGGTGTGTCACATATTTATGCCACTGGCTTTCTCCTCACTTGTCTGATTCAGGGGCAATGACAGGAATGCTACAACAATCCAATTGTTGTTGTTTATTCATTGAGTCATTTCTGACCCTTTGTGACCCCATGGACCAGATCATGCCAGAGCTCCCTGTCAGCCATTGCCACCCCCAGCTCCTTCAAGGTCAAGCCTGTCACTTCAAAGATAATAGCCATCCATCTTGCCCTTGGTCAGCCCACCTTCCTTTTTCCTTACATTTTCCCCAGCATCATTATCTTCTCCAAGCTTTCCTGTCTTGTCATTATGTGGCCAAAATATTTCATCTTTACCTCTAATATCTTTCCCTCCAGTGAGCAGTTGGGCATTATTTCCTAGTATGGACTGGTTTGATCTTCTTGCGGTCCAAGGCACTCTCACAATTTTCCTCCAACACCACAGTTCAAAAGTGTCTATCTTCCTTCGCTCAGCCTTTCTTATGGTCCTGCTCTCACATCCATATGTTACTACAGAGAATACAATTGCTTTAACTATGTGCAGGGCCGTAGCCAGGATTTTGATTCGGGGGGGGGGGGTGAGTTTGGTTCGGGGGGGGCTGAGACTGGGTGTGAGAGGGTCTACCCTAGCAAACCTTTTGTATTGTTATCCCAATAACCCCATTAATGTGGGATATAATGAGCATGGTGATCAGATCATGATATGAATAAACATAACAGTTTAAATAATGTACCAGTAAGGCCTTTTTGTGGACCACCCTGAGAATTTGGGGGGGCTGAAGCCCCCTTAGCCCCCCCTGGCTACATGCCTGACTATGTGGATCTTTGTTGCCAGTGCAATGTCTGTACTCTTAATTATTTTATCAAGATTGGTCATTGCTCTCCTCCCAAAAATTAAATGTCTTCTGATTACCTGGCTGCAGTCTGTGTCTGCAGTGACAGAAATACAAAGTCTGTCACTGCCGCCATGTTTTCTCCCTCTATTTGCCAGTTATCAATCAGTCTGGTTGCCATAGTCTTGTTTTTTTTATGTTAACTGCAACCCAGCCTTTGCACTTTCTTCTTTCACCTTGGTTAGAAGGCTCCTCAGCTCCTCCTCACTTTTGGCCATCAAAGTGGTATCATTTGCATATTTCAGGTTAATGTTTCTTCCAGCAATTTTAACTCCAGCCTTGGACTCGTCAAGCTCTGCATATCGCATGATGTGTTCTGCATACAAGTTGAATAAGTAGGGTGAGAATATACAGCCCTGCTGTACTCCTTTCCCAATCTTAAACCAGTCTGTTGTTCCATGGTCTGTTCTTACTGTTACTACTTGGTCATTATACAGATTCCTCAGAAGACAGACAAGGTGGCTTGGCATCCCCATACCACCAAGAACTTGACACAATCCAATACAGATTTATTTTTATTTATTGTGCCAGATGCAAATTGAGAATGCAGTTATAATATAATCCAATACAGATGATCGATATGCATAAGTACATTGATTTAAGTGTATTGGAGCATTGTCTCTTCTATGTCAGATAATGTATTATATGGGCTCCATAATACTGTTAGTCCCAACTATAGTAGAGTCAGTATTTATCTATCAGTGACTCATTGTTCAAGAACTGATTTAGTAGACCTATTCTGTTTGGGAATAGCCAACAGAATTCCAGCTGTTATATTTAGTGAGACAATTTCAAGCTATGAACAGTGTTCTCCAAGATCATTCCAGGAGTGGTGGCTGAACACCAATATGATGGGGAGGGGGGAATATAACGACCTTCATCAAAATGCTATTTGCCCAAAAGAGCAGACACATTGAGTCAATATTTTACATATTTGTTGATTCAGGGCACTTCTAGACAGCACTAAATCACGGGTTTTAGTAAAGGGGCAAAAGATCCCGGGACTTCAGAATAGGTACACATACAGACCTGTTGGTCCTGGAATTCCTGCACCTGGAAATCTTGTGTTTTTTGCCTATTGTAGTGATTGCTTCCAGTTTTACAGAGAATGGCATCTGGCCACCCTCCTGTTTGCTGCGGAATCTCCTGGGATAAAGGTACTGTCTGGATGGGCCCTTAGAGGTTTCCACTCTTCTATGGATCTACTTCAGCTGGGACTAAAATTTGGATGTAGGCATAGATTCTACTGCTGCAGAGAAAGATTGACTATCAGTTTAGGTAATAATGATCTTTCTTCCCCATGTGTTATACATCCCAATGTACAGCTAAATCCTCAGGTGAAAACCTTACCCTAGACTAAACTCTGCCAAGCATTAAGATTTGTTTACTTCATATATCAGTGTCTTCTTTGACATCTCCCTTTGTGATAAAATGGTCAGCTTATAACTCTAATCTTTTATCTGAAGGAAACGGTCTGTTAGGATCTCACTGTACCTTGAGTTCTGTAATTTGAGAGAGCGCACTCCTAAGTATTCCTATTGCTGACGTAGGCATTTATATTGAAACTAGATATTCCTATTGTTAATCTCTATTGTCTAGTTCAGGGGTGCTCATTAGGTAGATCGCGATCTACTGGTAGATCGCAGGCAGGGCGGGAGGAAGGCTCAGTTCTGCCCCGCAGGCTCCCGATGCCTCCCAGGTGCTGCGGGCTAGTATGGCTCCCATGCCATTTCTTCCGCCGCCGCCAGGAAGTCACGCATGCAGTTTTCCCTACAATTTTGTGGTCTCTCCAGAAGAAGGGCACGGGGGAGGGCGTGGTCAACTGCGGCTGCTGTAGCATGGACTGGGACTCGGAGCTATTGATAAGCCAGTGGAGGGCCTTCCTCTTTTCTCCCTCCCTGTCCCTCCCCCTCGCTCTCTTTTCTTCCTTCCTTCTTCCCTTTCTTCCTTCCCTCTTCCCTTCCTTCCCTAGTTCCCATCTTTTCTTCCTTCCCTTCTTTCCCTCCCTCCTTTCTGTTATTCCTTCCTTCCCCTCTCCCTCCCTCCCTCCTTTCCCTTCCTTCTTCCTTTTCTTCCTTCCCCCTTTCCATCCTTCCCTACTTCCCATCCTTTCCTCCTTCCCTTCTTTACCTCCCTCCCTTCTGTTCTCCCTTCCTTCCTTCCTCTCTTTCTTCCTTTCCTTCCTTCCTTCCTTCCTTCCATCCATCCTCATCTCCTTTCTTCCTTTCCTTCCTTTCTCCCCTCCTTTTTGCTTTGCCTTCTTTCCTTCCTGTTTCCTCCTTCCTTCCTTCCTTCCTTCCTTTCCTTCCTCTCTGCCCTGAACATTTGCTGTTGCTTGTGGGGGTTCTGTGTGGGAAGTTTGTCCCAATTCTGTTGTTGGTGGGGTTCAGAATGCTCTTTGATTGTAAGTGAATTATACATCCCAGCAACTACAACTCCCAAATGACAAATTTTTTTTGTGATGGCCACTCCTTGTAGGTGTCTTGTGGCCAAATTTGGCAGCAATTCATCCAGTAGTAAGAAATCAGTTTTGTGTGTCAACTGTAAAGTAGGATGTGTGGAAGGGCCCTGGGTTATCTGAGGTCCTTCCCACACAGTTGAATAAAATTCCATGTTATCTGCTCTGAATCAGATGATATGGCAGTGTGGACTCAGAAAACCCAGTTCAAAGCAGATATTGTGTTATATGTTTCACATTTTTGTAGTGGGTAGGTAGATCATTTTGACTTGGTTGTTTTAGAAGTAGCTCGCATGCTGAAAAAGTGTGAGCACCCCTTATCCAGAGGGGTTGAGGGTAGTGTTCCTATTTTTCTGGGGACCACATTCACTTTTCCTCACACATGCTTTTTATACCTCCTTTTCGTCTCCCCCCTTTGCTTTACCTAGATAGTTTTAAAAATAGGGTAATGTCTATACAGAAGTAATCTTACTTACCTTTTATTGAAGAAGCATGGAAAAAGTAGCATTCTAATTAGTATCCATATGAATATACAGGCAGTCACTGAGTTATAAGCATTTGCCTTACAAATGACTCATAGTTAAGAACAGGGGTTAGACAACAGGAAGTGAGAGAAATCTATCCCTAGGAAGGGAAATTCACTCCTAAGAAAGTTATCATGGGGAAAAAGTGTCTCACCTGAAGCTTTCTCACCAATCCTTGTTACTACAACAAGTCAATTTTTTCAAAATCCATTTATCACACCGACAGAAAGTGATGTGAAATCTTCTGAACTGGGACACAGACAGCAAAAAAGCACCACAAAGGTGTTAACCCTTCCCTGTGCTACCCAAAGCTGACATATACTAAAGCTGATATATACTAAAGCTGATATATACTAAAGCTCTGACTTATATACAAATTCTACTTAAGAACAAACCTACAAACCCTATCTTGTTTGTAGCTTGGGGACTGCCTGTATATTGGTATATACTGTTTCTCCAATATTTCCCCCCTTTCCTTAAACCTTTAATCTTCTTAATGTGCAATGTGTTTTTCATAGATCCACGAATCACACATCTTCAAAATAATAATTTGGTGCTGGAATTGGCACTGGACATTTTTAAATGTGCATTCATTCAGCTTTTCACTTGTGTCTGTAAAACAGCCCCATAAGGGTCAAAAGCTTGCATTAATTAAAAAGATATGCATTACCTTATCTTCTGTGCAATTAATTGGCAATCTAAGAGCAGGCTTCAAAAGTCACATGCTATCATGATCTCTCACAAAACAATTTGGTAGTGTAAGAAGAATGTAATTGTTTGACCCAGGCTGAAAATGCCTGTTAAACTAGGCAATTGCTTTTCTTTAGACTGAAAACAAAACTTCTCTATTTATTATAATCAGCTGCTTCCTCCTAAGATCTGATTCTGTAATGAGTTTCCCATGCAAAACCTTGGCAGCTCCTTCAGCAGCCTCTTTTTAGGAGGACCAGGTTTCAGAGAGTCCAAAGGAAGTTTCATGCTCTTTTTCCAAGAATTTAAAAAAGTTACTGGAAAGAACAATACTGAACACAATCCTATACACTACTTATGATGGTGGTGGGCAAGCTAATGGAAAAGACACCCTATTCTGTGTCTGCATAGCCTAGGATGGGAGGGTGAAGTGTACAACACAGAAAAATTAGAAAACAATATTTTATTGTTTTAATTGTGTTTCACAGAATTCCACTAGTGTAATTTTTCCTGAGATTTCTATTGCCTTTGAAATCTCCATCATAACCGCCCCTTCCTGCATAGACATTTCTTTCTGTTGATTTTTTTTTAAA
This sequence comes from Anolis apletophallus, assembly GCA_030556195.1. Taxonomy (NCBI): domain Eukaryota; kingdom Metazoa; phylum Chordata; class Lepidosauria; order Squamata; family Anolidae; genus Anolis; species Anolis apletophallus. Next base: position 90,962,902 of record JARBWK010000007.1, read on the forward strand.
AAATGCAGATTTTCATATGCATATTTTATTGATATTCTCATGTGCATTTTTCAAGGGTCTGCAGGATTTTATATATATTTTATTCCTACCAGAATAGATTGCAGGGATTGGAAATATCTGGCTTTCCAAACAGTAAGATATATATGTGAATTAAGCAGTAATAAAATTATTTAATTTACATTTATGTCCTACCTTGCCTCTAATTAGTTCAAGGTCGCATGGCTTTACTTCTGTCTGGTCATACTTACAACCCTTAGAAGGTTGTAGAGTGGGCTAAGAAAGATTGGACTGGCCCAAAATTTCCTATTGATCTTTGTGTCTGAGTGAACTAGGATTAGTCTAGTCCCAATCCAAAAACTTAACCAGCATGTCATCTTGACTTTTCTGCTTTGCACAATAATTAGCTGATATACCCAACTCATTGGACAAGGCTTCCTCCGTTTTTAGGTGAACCTAGGCAGCATACAGCTAGTATAACTATAACACAAGTGATTCTAGCTATCTCAGATGAGCACTAGAGGGAGGAAAATAGAAGGTGTGAACTCAGAAATCATAATTACTGGCTGAGAACCATCTCTGTCTTTAATATGCTTCCACAGACTGCAAAATCACAGGTCAGCCATTAATCCCAGACAACCAGTTCAAACACTACATTTCCTTTTGTACATGGATATTCTCAGATAGCTGTAACAATTTGTGTTAGCAGAAAATTGTTGATTCATCCCAAGGGAAAGAAAAGAAATCTAAAATTCTTGGTCTATGGATTGAAGGTTATAAAAGGAATTTAAATTTTATTGTATTTACTGTTTAGTATCAAAACATGGTGCAGTGAAACTCTTTCAAAGCAGAAGTTACTAGATAGTTTGATTAAAGAATTTGGCTCCATGCAGTTTTGACACTTGGAAACTATGCCAAAAATAGTTGTTTATGGGGATCATGGGATGTAAACCCGAATAATAGATACTTGTTTGCAGTGAATGGTATGCAGGCTGGTACATGACCACCCGGCAAGCATGATGTACCTCATTACTAATGAGATAAGATGTGTTTTTACAGCAGAACAGATTAGCTGATGTCTATTACTGAATCCTTTGGGCTAAAAGTTGTCTTGTGTTACATCAGAGCAGTTTAGGGTGGGGCAAACTGGGTACAACAACAACTGTAAGGAAAAAGAAAAGATGGGGGAATAGCTGGTCAACATGATTTTGGCTCAGCCTTTTCTTGACGTATCTTGGTCAATGTAGAATTCCAGTGGTACAGTATGAACCTCCGTGCCTCTCAAAATAAGAAAACATTGTGATTTACAAAAGGGATCACACTTTCCCTTTTCACTTTCCAGTGTATTTTGTAGATTTGGTAAAAATCTCTTAGCTCTCTTAAGACAGCCTATTCTGTGAACAGAGTGTAGAAATATTTTGATTAATAGCTAAAGGTTTCTTCATCTGATATTTTACATCTAGCATTGGAAACATGGGAGAAGCTTTGCCCATCTCTATGTCCAAATATTTCTTATGGACACAATTCCTGCATCTTGATTTGTAATTAGCTCTATCCTTTGAGCTTTCTCACACTAGAGCGGGAAGAGTAGACAAAGAATATCATACATCCCACCTGAAATTCCGAAATCCTGTGACTGCCTCCTGCAAAATTTTATAGTTTGTAGTTTAGGGGAGGGGGCTTTAAACTCCTTAGCCAGAGAGATCCTGGGGAGAAACCATAACCTCTCTGGGTATTCTTTTGCTTATAACACAAAATATCTTTTTTTTGTTTACCCACAGTGGTTATGAGCCCCTAATCTCCCAAAGGCACCAGATACTGTTTGAATTTGGAAGATAGCAGGTAGGCATGGTTAGGTCCAGGCGGAATCTTTGTAATTTGGATTAAATTTGGATCAAAAACCTTTTTGAAGCAATTTTGAAGCAATTTGGGAACCCGGAAGTATCCTTGCCCTTTCGAAGCCACCTTCACCATCTTTGTTCCAACTCAGGAAGTGATTCAGAAAAGACCCAGCGTTTGGAGGCAAGCAGCAACTTGCATGCTGGGATGCTTGCCTCCAGCCAATGAGGGGAAAACACCCCAGGAGGGGCGGGGTTTTGGCATGGCAGCCGGGGACGTGAACAGGAAGGGACTAGGCAGCTTGGGTGGGAAAGGTGCCACACCACCGCTTTGCAAGGGAATAACATACCCAGGGAACCTAGTAAAATAGCCCCCCCCCCTGGCATGCTTTCCTGAACGGGCTGGGATTTGGAGGGTAAAGGAAAGGGGAAAAGAAGAGAGATAAGGAAAGAGGAGAAGGAAAGGGAGAAAAACAGCAGAAAAAATGTCAGTTTAAACCAGTGTGGGTGGATTCCTTTCCTTTCTCTCCTGCATTAGTTTAAACCAGTGTGGATGGAATGGATCAGTGTCAGCTTAAACCAGTTTAAAACATTGATATATCCGTCTGTCTGTCTGTCTCTCTCATACATAGAATGGGAGAGATTAATGAACAATATATGTAGTTGAATGAGAATATAGGACTGGGCTGAGGTGCAGCTTGTTAGTAGTCAGCTGCATTAAATCACTACTGACTAAGAAGTCATGAATTCAAAGCCAGCCTGGGTTGGAGTCAGCTCCCGACCATTAATAGTCTAACTTGCTATTAACCTATTCAGTTGTATCTATCAAGTAGGAAATCTAGGTACTGCTTTATGTGGGGAGGCTAATTTAACTAATCCACAAGGCCATAAAACCTTCCAGCAGTGTGCCGAAGAATGAGGAAGTACTCAATCAAAGGACGAGGTGTCACAAGTGGATGGTGAAGCAGCAGCTTCCCCTGTGACCGGAATTGGGCATACCCTCATGAGGCCAAAAAAGCTGGAATATTAAATTGCCTCTGTGTCTGTCTATACAGTATATGTTGTATGTCTAAATGCCATCGAATGTTTGCCATGTGCATTGTAATCCACCCTGAGTCCCCTGTGGGATAAGAAGGCTGGAATATAAATACTGTAAATAAATAACAATAATATTTGAATGAAATGGGGGTTACATCCAGGTATGGCTTGTGGTTCTAGGGTCACATCACAATAAAACCAACATGTGTAACTTCAGTGATATTAAACTGGTTCAGAAATACTCCAGATTATATATGGATAAGGTTCATTTAAAAATACACTATGACCCTGAATCTCAAAAATAAAATATATAAAATGTTTGATCCCATGTGTTGTTAGTTGGGGTAGAAAAAGCAAGAATTTCACCAAAAGTTCTTTTTAGAAATGCAAGATATTCCTTTAAAAGGATATAAAGTATTCTTAATGGAGTGTACAGAAAGAAGACTAATGCTGATCAGTTTATTAGTCCAAGGCTACAGAAGATTTTTTAAACCAAGGACCTTTTTGAAATCAAGTCATCCAAACCTTTATGTAGTTTTCTGACCCCTGAACCAAACAGGAGAACAGTCAAATGATGAAAATGATGATCTTCATCCATTGATGCATTTTCATGATAATTTATAAAAAGATGTTCAAATTTTCCATTAATAACTAGCCATGAGGTTACCACTTCAATTTCTGTATTTATTTTGTACAGAAATTAAGTCAAATCATATGTTGCTTATGTACAAAAGGTTGTGTGAATTGACCCTTATTTATCCTTTCACATTCTTAGACAGGCAATTCAGAACTAGAGATAACTACTTTTCCCAAGCTACTTCATCAATCCATGACTAAAAGAAGATTTGCCAAGGCAGAAGTGTACTTAAGTGATGTGTACATGTATGCATCTAAACATGCTAACAAAATGGTGAAGACTTGGTTTTCTCAGTTACTGAGAACTTATTGTGCTATTTTTCTGTATCCATAAGGAAATGGAACTTCACGTTAATTTGACATATTTTTCCAAGAATTAGGAAATCATTTGAAATTAGAGACAATTAAGATATTTGATATTTATGAATTCCAAAAACAATTGATCTGACATTATTAATAACTCCCAGACTAATTTGAAGATTAGAGCTATTTACTGATTCAAACATTTTTGGAACTGTTCTGATACCACTCTCAGATCAAAAATGTGTGAAACCTTTTAAAAATTTGTATTTTATAGAAGGCACATTTGAAAATGTTAGGCTGGCATTCAGACCAGTGTTTCCAGTGTCTTAAGTAAAATGTATGACATTGTGAACTTTTTACAGTTATGTTTACAGTCATTACACCATGGGAATACTCCTCCAAACCTACCAGATAGAAACCAGTCACTGAAATCCCGTTTTCCTTGTGTCTTTTTAAATTGTAAGCCAAAGGGCAGGGAACTGCCAAATTAACAACTGCAAACCACTCATATAAATAGTTGTGTAAATTGGTTGCGCTACAATAGCAATGGGAACAAAATGAAAAGTCGTCATTAGAGATGGGGAGAAAACTTTCAATTTGAATATTACTGTAAACATTACGTTCTAATTTCTTTAAGCATTCCACATACTGAAACTCTTATACTTCAGAGTTACATCTTTCTTAATTTTCTTTCAATTTTCATGTATTGAAAATTGAAGAATGTATATGAAATTTAGAGCAGACTTGTTCTTGAATCGCAACCTGATGCTGAAATGGGATAAAAGAAATTTAAGATTGAAATCCTGAAGCTGAGAACAACTAAAATGACATGAATGAGACCTAGATTTATCCATCCATCCTCTCTATATAAGCTACATAGAGAGTAGAGACATAAATTAAAAAGTGAAGTACTACAAAGCAATACACTTACAAGTATTGGTAGTATCTGTCTCAAAAGAGATTTATTTCAAGCAAAAATATACAAATCTCTCTTCCTCCTCTTTTCTTTTTTCTTTAGACAATTGGAGGAAGTTTAATGGCACACACCTTCCTTCTGGCAAATTACTCAGTGAACACCTGTGACAGTTTATTGTAATGTTTTTTGTTCATAATTATGTAATACAATCTAACATTGTACAATGTGCTGTAATGTATCAGATAATATGAAGGAATCTTGTACATCAACATGATTAATTACACATTCAAGCAACATTTGATACATTGCAGTATGTAAATGTAAAGGTTTCCCCTTGACATTAAGTCTAGTTGTGTCTGACTCTGGAGGGTGGTGCTCATCCCCATTTCTAAGCTGAAGAGCTAGCATTGTCAGTAGATGCCTCCAAGGTCACGTGGCTGGCATGAGTGCATCGAGCCCTGTTACTTTCCTGCTGGAGCGGTATCTATTGATTGTTTTCAAACTTCTATGTTGACAGAAGCTGGGGCAAACAGCGGGAGCTCACCCTGCTCCTCAAATTCAAACCAATGACCTTTTGGTCAGCAAGTTTAGCAGCTCAGTGGTTTACCCACGTTTAACCCGCTGTGCCACTGGAGGCCCCTGGTACTTGAATTTGGGGGTGAGGAGGAATATGCTGTGGTCAGGGTAGCTTGTAAAAGGGGAGCATCTTCTACATCTAGCCTGCTGCAAGTGAACAAGTTGTGAAGAATTCAAGTACACTATTATTGCAAGTCATGCAGAATATACACATTAATGCACTTGCTAATGAGATAGGGAGGCAACCATAATGTAAAAACCAGTATAACATGGAAGGGATGTAATTTTAACTAAATTAGTTCTTAAATGAAAAAAAGTAAATAGTATCAGCCAAAATTTCCTGCTATAAGACAGACCATGAAAACAGTAGTCTAGGACTTTTCCTCCATGAAGTTCATACATGGTTTTTCTGTGCAGAAAACAGAATTTTGTATAAAATAAGCTCTAAATTGCAAAATTTCTCATTTTCATGGTTTCCCTGGTTTAAAAAAATGCTTTAAAGGTTTTCAAACATTCTTGGTATCTCTGCAACATGGAGACATAAATGCATAGTGAACTGTAAAGAAACGTGATTTCTCCAAGTCAGAATGAATAAATCAGAAGGGGGTGGAGGTTGTGTAGATGCCTCAGCTGTAGATGCCTCTACTCATGTGACTTCTTTGTCAACAGTTGTCTCATTTCCCTTTTGTTCATTCACTATTTTGCTATTAAGGATCACAGGGCTTGCATTGTTTACATTATCTTTATCTTATTCTCTGTCTTCTTGCTAGAAAAACTCAAAATTGTGAATAAAATCTAAATTATTATTCTATAATTCAGAACTGGTATATTGCTTTAAAAATTACAAGACAATGATGAACCTTGGATATTAAGAATTAAAAAAAAACACTAACCAGTGAATGGGTATCAAAACCAGTGAAAATATGTTCAGATATGCAGCACTGTCACCATCACCATCATCTGAAATACTCTGATTAATTGCAGAGTGCCCACAATTTACATGCTGTGCAATGCTATGGTTGTTATGGTTAGTAGCCTTTACATGTTGCTTTACACTGATTGCTATTTTATATGTTAATCTATATGTTAATGGTAAATAACTTCTTCCCTCCTCCTTTACCCTCTTCCACTCAACCATGTATTAGATTAGGCACAAGTAATTTTTAGGATATGATTTCATGCTTTAAAGAAGAACAGTAAGCTTGTTTCTTTTCTCTGCTAGATCCCAATTACATTAACTGGACTGGTGGCTCTGCTTCTGCCTTATCATTTTTATTACCCAGCTTGAGCAACCCAATACTATATCTCACATTTCTCAAGAGGGTAAACTCATGTCCAAGTAATCCCAAGCTACTGTTGTTGCTTTTTACAGATGCAAGCACTGAATCAGAAAATAAAGTGAAATAGAAGAGAGTTTGAAACTGCAGGGCATTTAAGAAACTCTTGACCAGGAACTGAAAATTTTGAACAAATTTCATTCTTATATGAACTAACATAATCCGTGTGTTCTGGATGAATAAGTAGATCACATAATCATACAATCTTTGAATTGGAAGGGACCACCATAGCCATCTACTCCATACCAAACAGGAATGCACAACTAAAGCACCCCTGAAAGATGCCTATTCAACTTCTGTTTCAATATTTCCAATGATATAAAGTTCAGCATCTCCAAGGTGATCTATTTTACAATTAAACAGCTCTTATAGTAAAAGGTGGAGTTCTTTTATTCTAATTGAATCCCTTGGTTCATGTTCCAGTGTTTGTAGCAGTAAAAACAAACAACCACCACCCACAACAAAACAAGCGTGCACCTTCTTTTCTATGACATCTATTCAGATAAGTAAGCATGGCTTTCATGTCACCTCAGCCTTCTCTCATCTAAGCCAAATATACCCAGCTCCCTAAGCAATGCCCCATAAAGTGAAATTCCAGTCCTTTGATCATTTTTGGGAAAAATTGTACAACTTAAATATGATTCTCTGTGCAGTCAATTCCTTATTTACTTTGTGTTTGAAGCCGGATGGGATAGACACATTATTGGTAAATTGAAATGGAAGAGTGTGGGGGGTTATTTGTGAATAGCAAGAGATTCCTCCCCCCCCTTTCAAAGTCCTTATAATTTTGGCTTTGGAACATGACCATACAGCCTGGAAAACTCACAGCAACCCAGTGATTCTGACCATGAAAGCCTTCGACAGCACATCCTCATAATTTTATCTGAAATTAAAAATAGCTGTTTGTTTGGATATGTGATATAATCCTTGTGGAGAGAAAAATCAGGGCATAAATAAATGCAATAATAATAACCTATGTGAACTTATGTCACAAGTACCACCTGCCAGCAGTAAAGAATTGGTGGGATCATAAACCCGCAAAGGTCATGGAAAATGAACATGCAAAAATACTGTGGGAAGTTTGAATCCAGACTGACAAAGTTTTTGAACACAATATACCAGACATCACGATTGTGGAAAAGAAAAAAGTCTGGATTATTGATGTTGACATACCGGGTGACAGCCGCATTGAGGAAAAACAACAGAAAAAGCTCAGCCATTATAAAGACCTCAAAATCAAACTGCAAAGGCTCTGGCATAAACCAGTACAGGTGGTCTCAGTGGTCATTGGCACACTGGGTGCCATGCCAAAAGATCTCAGCCTATTATGCACAGATATGTATATAACAATGTAACGAAAATGGTTTCAACAGCAATAATCAATTCAAAAACAATGTTTACTCTTGCTTTACAGTCCCAACTGGGTTCTAATTGTTACTATATTGTAACTCCTAGACATGGTCAACATAAATATTAAAAGGAAAATAGCACACATATCAAATTTATATACACAACACAACTGTTCGGTTTATATACATAACACAACAAGTAATTCCGGGTACACTATTCTTGTTTCAGGGAACCTCCTTCAGGTTGTGAATAGTCTATGACAACCTTTTGGTGTATGATAGAAAAACAGACATTGACATTTTCACTAGTATAATGGTTTGCTCAACCTGCAACTGAGGGTGAAAATAGTAAAAGTGAGGCAAGGTTAAGTCCATATGGAGGATGTTCAGAGAAGAAAAAGAAGAAAGAGAGGGGGGGACTCATCACTCAAGAGGTGGGTGTGGGAATCGTTTTCTAAGTGTGGCATTCAGTGGCCTTCTGTTTCCAAAGGAAGTGGAGAAATTAACAATTGTTCCCACCCCACCTTAAAATCCAACAGTTCCCAAACCATCTTAAAACATCCTGTTTTAGCCATATTTATGTGCAGGTAGAGCAGTGGAATCTTCCCAATTTCAAAATCCCATGGGCAACCACTGGAAACAGTCCTGCATTGTTTGATGAACTCTGTAGAATTCCGTCTTTAAAGTGATATGAAAAAAAAGAAATGATAAGAAGACACCCCCGATTTTCCTCCTCTTGTAAGATGAGGTCCAAAGAGAAGTTAGAATATGGCTATGAAAGACACAACCTTGTAGGCAACTCAGCAGCCTGATGGTTTTGGTTATCACAGAATCTACCCGTTCTTTCCACAGCTCAAAAACCTCTTTTAATCAGCACCATTGACCAGATCTGGAAAGAACAAGATATCCTGGGAACAAAGCCAGTTCTCAAAAGAGATTTCAAAATCGGTTAGCTTACTTACAGAGTATAGCTCCTTTTGTCAGTTTTTAAACAAAACTGATATTTTAAAAATGGGGTCTGATTTTGATCTGAAACCTTAAAGTGAGAGTGAGAATAGTGGTTTTCAACACTTTGAGATGATAATGACATTAGTGATGCTCAATCTTGCAAACTACTTCTGTATTTAAGACTCTTCTGGATCATGTAGATATTACTGCATTTGAGGCTTGTTCAGGACTTCTATTATGACAGGTCATTAAAAAGAATAAAAGAAAAAGCATTTGTAAGACAAAATTCAGAAAATTTACTATTAATGGATTTCTCCATGATACTGCATTTCTTACTGGCTATGAATGGAGATAAGGGGAGTGAAGATTAGAGAGTTACTGTTGGAATTGGTTTTAGAACTCACACTCCTCCAGTGATGATTTAAAACATAATGTTGTTGTTTTGTCTCAGCCTTTTAGAAAAAGGAGAAAGGAGAGGGAACACTCAGTATGTTTCAGCATTCCCTACCCTTTTTGACTGGAAAAAACTACAGCTGGTGAAAATTGTACATTGGCTTATAATTCAGGTAAGGAGAAATGCCTTAAAAATAAAGGGCACACATCACATATGACTCATTTAACTCAAGGCTCAGCAACTCATAGGCTTTCAGATGTTGTACAAGGCTGTCAAAAAGAAATTGCCAGTTCTAGTGTTCCTTAGAGTGGTCTAGTGCTCCAAAAAAGTGGCATCTGAACAATAGTCATGCTACTATTTCACCTACATTTTGCATCATTTCAACTCAACAGCAAGAGGATGCTTAGCTACTTGCACGAGGCACAGGATCATTACCAAGTTTATAATGCATATAACTGTGGCTAGAACAAGAAATAACATGCTTTTACCAGATCTTGGGAGTAACTAATTATAAATAACATTAAATGTTCTTATTTTCTTTTCTCACAAAAACTATAGTAATGGCAAATTAGCAAGGAATAACTTCACATTTTATAGTGAAAATGTACCTTTGAAGTGATTTTTAATGGCTTAAGAGGCTTTGCCCCATGAAATGAGGACTATCATGTGGTGTAAGTTATGTGCCTTGTGTTCTTTTGTATTCATGTGATATTGAGGTGGGTGGATTTAGGACTAATTTAGGTGTTTAGAATTTTTAAATAACTAAAAGAACTAATCTGTTTACATTGGTGAAATGTAAAAGAAAAGTCTATTTATATATATTTTTTCCTTTGTGGAACAGTAAGTAATTCTTTCCAGAAAGTAACTTTTTAATGTCAAGTTTCCTTATTTCAACTAGTGATGCAACCAAATGTTCACTTCATTTGATTATTCTGGAGGACCTCAATCTTGGGTGGTTTGAAGAAGCCACCCCATACGCGCCCAGAAAATCACTGCGTTCAGAGGTGCCTAGTATTAAGATTTGTAGACTGTCGAGCACGCAGCAGAGGGCGTTCTCAGTGGCCGCTCCGAGCCTCTGGAACTCTGTGCCAGAGGAGACACGAGCACTACGGGGCTTGATTGCATTTCGTAAGTCCGTAAAGACTTGGCTATTTAGGCAGGCATTTGGCTCCGACTGATGCCTCATATAACCTGCCAACATGCCATCTTGCCATGTCCTGCCACCTGCATTATGTTCGCCTGCTGGGGTTTTATTGATGGGAGCGGGGTTAATTGGGTTATATGTTGTTTTATCTGTTTTATCGATGTTTTTACTGGTTTTATGCTGTAAACCGCTCTGGGCTCCAGAGAGAGCGGTCTACTAAATCGAACTAATAAATAAAATAAATAAATAAATAAATAAAATAAGAAGGAAGTGGCCATAGGCTATTCCAGAAAGAGGGTAATATTTCCCATTTCAAGATGCAGACTGCCCTGGGAATGCTTGTGCCACAAAAAGTGCTGCTGGAAAAGTGAGTTCCCATTTGCCTCTGGCAGGCATGGAGGAAGAGCCTTTGGGAAGGGATGGAAAAGGCTGCTGGGGAAAAAAACAAAGGAGGAGACACAGCTTTCCGCATTTTATTTTATGTATTTTATTTATTCGTTCGACTTAATATACCGCTCTCTCTGGAGCCCAGAGCGGTTTACAGAGTTAAAAACAGATAACTACATAAAATGCAATAAAAACCCCAGTTAAAATCAAATTGCAGAAGAACTGCAATGGCAGTAAGAATATGCTGACAGAGACACAACAGGATGCTGATAACACAGCATTGGTTATGGACCAAATGCCTGTCTGAATAGCCAGGTCTTTACGGCTCTACGGAACGGCATTAAGTCCCGGATGGCTCGCAGCTCTTCGGGGAGGGTGTTCCACAGGGTTGGCGCAGCTACGGCAAACGCCCTCTGCCGCATGCTAGCAAGTCTATAGACCTTAATGCCCGGCACATCCAATAGATTGAGTCCCTCTGAGCGCAGTGATCTCCTGGGCACATAAGGGGTAAGCCGCTCCCTTAGGTACACTGGCCCCAAACCATACAAGGCCTTGAAAGTTAAAACTAACACCTTTTAACGAGGCTGTCCTGCCTATAGGCTGCCACTGACTCAGGTTGAATGCTACTCAGCCCCATTGGTCTCCATTATCATCTCCCATTAGCCAAAAAGATCCAGCTGTTGTGATCTGTTCTGGCTAAGGCTTTGGCTGCCCCACACCATCCTCGTTTTCATGCATTCTGCAAACAAATCCTCTGAATCATTTGAATCTGGTACACAAAAATGAAATAATGGCTCTAATAAATGGCCAGTGACCCAATTCAAAGAAAACAAAATCCCAATTTCTATCTATTTTATAAATTATTCAATTTGTGCAAAGAACACCAGTTATTTTATTGTTTTATTTCACCTTCTGCCACACATTAAAAATGCAGGTACATGTGGAGATAAAACCAGAAAAGAAGATAGAAAATAAAATATTGATTAAACCATAGAAAAAATCATATTAATTAAACACAAGGAAAAATACAACAACAAATGACCTAATTGGCCTTTTTCATAAGCAGATCACTATGTGTGCCAAATGCCTGGCTGCAGGCTGAATAAACACAACTTTATCTGACAGGGGAAGAACAAGAGAGAGTATTATTAATAGTACTATTACTACAAAGAGCAGTATTAATTTCCTGCAAAATTGGTTAAACTTTCGAAGGAATGTAAACTATCTGTATTTAACAATATGAAGTAACATAATTATGATGATAGGGCACATGCTAACTTTTCCTTACTTTTACCATCCGGTAATGTAAGCATTCAGAGAGGAGGATAATAGAAATGAATTTAGGGCTAACTCTCAGTTTCCTGTTTATGACACTGACAGGCTTAAAATAATGTTGTGAAAACATGCCTAATCCTCTTTTGGTGTTTGATTCTTGATAGCTGTTTCCCATCGTCATCCCTTTTTTGCTTTGGTACAAGTTAAATCCAATTCACACAAACATTTTTGTCACAATGCTGGGTCCTGGCCCGGCCCCTTAAGCACACACACAGAGACAATGATCAATTAACTGTTTATTGAGTAATAAGGAACAGGTGAAAAAAGTAAATTGTCCAATTGAGAAATTGTCAATAGTCCAAAGTGAAAACAAGTGAAGTTCAAAAAGCAAAAAGCATGGAACCAAAAAAGCAAGGTAATCCGTGGAAACACAGCAAGCAAAGTCCATGAAAATACAAAGTCCTAGGCAAGGTACTTGGCAAGGCAGCCAGACTATGGCTTCCAGGAACAGGGTCGCTTCACTCCCTTCAGATCAGATGTGGCTGACCAACTGAGGAACTGTTCCCAGGGAACATATACTTAATCCCCCCCTTTGGGAACCCATCGCTGCTCTAGGCTTTGTCTCCATTCCTTACGATGGGACTCAATGCTTCTCCTACGATCAAAACACCCTTCAGGCCAGTCCACAGCTGGCTCACTATCTTCCTGAGAGCCTTCCTTCCCTTCTGTTTCCATCAACTCATCCCCCGCAGGTTCCCAGATGCGTTCCTGGGAACCGTGCCCTCCCGGTCTCTCATAACTATCAGAATCTGGGTCATCCTGACCTTCTCCGTCCGAATAAGCCTCAGGCCAGGTGTCATCCCACTGCAAACTATCTGTTGGAGATGCGGGCCCAGCAGCCCCTTCATCCGCTTCACCTGTATCTACAGCAATCGGGTCCAAAGCAATTGGAACCCCCAGGACGGCCCCCTGCCCCCCCGGCTGGAATGGAGGCTGGGTTGCTACAATTTTGAACTCTAAGAATGTGCGTTGACTCCTAAACTCTCCCCAGGACAGCAGCATATTTTTTGTGCTTGCTCTAAGATGGAAAAGAGAAAATGTCAGTTGGAGAGGGCTGCCTCTATGAAGGTAAGGCAGTGAGGACTCATTTGAAGTTAGGAAGGAAGGAAGAAGGAAGATGAATACCAATAGTCAAATGAGTGGCAATATGGCAAAAAAGAAGAGGTTACAAGTGCAAAACTTGGCCTAAATTCAGTTGTGAGCTCCAACTACCCATTGATTCATTGACTGAGTGTTATATTAATACAATACCCCATCGACCCCATCAATTTGACAAATATGCTTTATCTGGGACTATTAAGATTTAGGTCCCTTCTACACTGCCATATAATTGAGATTATCAAATCAGATAATTTTAATTATCTGCTTTGAACTGGATTATATGACTCTACACTGCCATATAATCCAGTTCAAAGCAGATAATTTGGATTCACTGCGTTCCGAGGGGCTCAACTTACTAGAGGTGCCTGGTATCAAGACCTACAGGTTGTCGAGTACGTGGCAGAGGGCGTTCACAGTCGCTGCGCCAAGCCTCTGGAACCTGCTGCTCGAGGAGACGCGAGCCCTACGGGGCTTGATGGCATTTCGCAAGTCCGTAAAGACTTGGCTGTTCAGGCAGGCATTCGGCTCTGACTGATGCCGCTGTAATGCCATCCTGCCGCTTCTTGCCGCCTGCGCTACTGTCGATCTGCTGGGATTTTATTCTTGGGAGCGGGGTTTAATTGGTTTTATAATGTTGTTTTTATGTGTTTTATCTGGTTTTATTGTTGTAAACCGCTCTGGGCTCCGGAGAGAGCAGTCTACTAAATCGAATGAATAAATAAATAAATAAATAAAATATGGTAGTGTAGAAGGGGCCTAAGACTCAAAATTTAACTTGATGGTTAAAATCAGTAGAGCAGAGTTCTTCGGAGAATGAAAATAAGATAGTTATAAACACGTATCTCTGAACGGAATAACACTAGCAGGAGTTAGGAAGTATAAAGGAAATTATAGTATGAAGGATATTTAATCTATTCAGAGCAACAATATACAAATGATGCATTTATCTATATAAAAAGTGTAATTTTCATTTGTGGGATTAACAGAACTCAAAAACCTCTGGACAAATTGACACAATACATGCACCAGGCCAATGAGTGATCATCAGTGAAGAGTAACTCAAAAACAGCCTAACCGGCATTAAAATAAACAGTCTTTGTAAATAACGCGCACGTTAACCTAGTAAAATGCGGGTTAGCAAGATGATGGAAATAAACAGGGAAAAACACAAACGGAGCAGGAACAAAAGCGAAGTCAAAGAGAAGTCCTGGGTCATCACTGGTGGACCGTCCTTAAGGGTTGAGCAGCAAGCGTAGTCAAGGAACTGGATCAAGCAGAGGGAGGAGGCAAACCAAGGTCCAGACAGGGGCTAATGTGGGGGACAATACACAACGTAATTCCTGCAAACACCCCACTTTCCACCCCCCTTCATTACTATACCCCACTCTTGCAGGCAGGCAGCATCTAGTACTCACAGTAGTTCAAAGGAATTCAAACCACACCAAATGTGGTATGGGCAGCAGCAGCGACTAAACATAAAAGCACAATATTGAAATCCCCAAACTCTTCCCACAAACCCCATATGGAGCAGCAGTGTCCCACCCCAAAGCAGTTTCCCAACTTCCACAGGAATCCCCAGCAATTCAAAGTCAAGTCCCAAACGCAACACCTTGCCAGCCACAAAGTGAAGCACCTGAAAGCCCCATTTTATTAGTCTCATCTGCAGCTCGACAATGGCAGCAACCTCAGCTGTTGTTGCCTCAGCAGCTCCTGTCCATGTCCTCCATCTCCTGTCAAGCTTAGTTCTCCCCAGCAGTCATCAGGATAGACCGAGGGCCATTCATTGTCGTCAGAGAACCTCAAAAAGGTGTCACTGCTTGTGGGTTCTTCACAAACAGCCTGCACTTCCTGCACCCTGGCCCAATCCATCTCTGGTTCTTCATCCAAAGTATCTCCCTTACTCTGACCCCCCATCCTCCCCAGGGAAGCCCTCAAAAAACTCATCATCAGTGGGTTCTGTAAGTATTTGCCTTATCCTTTTACACTGAGAGATCTCCTCCTTGCTTTGTTCACGAGTAAGCCTTTTGCTTCCTCTCTGATGCATAGAATGGCTATCATTAGCCCCACCCAACTCTATACTACTGTTAGACGCTGAAGAATCAGCCCCATCCAATTCTCTACTACCAGGAGTAGCAAGAGCCTCGGGCTCAACTACAACAGGAGGTGTACACAGATGTTTACTCTCCATTATGTTCTATTTAGCATCACTGAAGCTGAACAGAACCTTCTGTATCTGAAATAGGAAATTTGTGGGCCCTTCCACACTGCTCCTATATCCCAGGATCTGATCCCAGATTATCCCAGTTTATCTGAAAGTCCAGTTTAAAGCAGATAATCTGGGATCAAATCCTGGGATAAAAGGCCCTGTGTGGAAGGGCCCTGTGTTTCTTTAGATCCGTGTTTCTCAAACTGTGTTCCTTCAGTTGTTTTGAACTTCAGTTCCCAGAAATCCTAGCCAGTTTACCAGCTGTTAGGAATTGTGAGAGCTGAAATCCAAAACATCTGGAGGAGCATAGTTTGAGAAAATCTGCTCTAGATATTATAGACTCAAATTTTCATAAAATTTAGGTCCCTTCTACACTGCCATATAAAATCCAGATTATATGCCTTGAACTGAATTGTATAGCCGTGTTAACTCATATAATCCAGTTCAAAACTGATAATGTGGATTATCTGCTTTGATAATTTGGATTATATGGCAGTGTAGAAGGGGCCTTAAGCAAAAGGGCAAGTGGTCAAAAATGCTAGTAGCTATAATCAGGCAACATATGGAAAACCAAAGGTTCCCAGTTGCTACTCTGCACTATTCCTACAACACAGAAATATTATCTTTGATATTAAGTTTAGTTGAATAATTAAGTGTTTAGCCAGATACATTAGGCAAAGGTAATACTTTCTACTCAATTATTTTTATATACCATATTTGAAAAATGCAAACATTTTAAAAAAATACTGTTAAAAACGGTCTGAATTTGCCCATATTAAAATCATTCTTTGCATGATGCCAACATTCTGTCTTAGAAATGGAAACCGAATAGGAGCAGAGTTCAGACAAAAACTCCTGCTTTGAGTTGGAGACTGCTCTCTTGACATGTTTATTATCATTTTGTACTGACTTGACTTCAGGTTTAAGAGCAAAGTATAAAAGCTGTTCCATTTAAAGGAAGATGTAACTCATTTCATGATCAGCACACCCTCTAACCCAAGCAGCTGCTCCCATATGGTGTTACTATCAGGACCAAAGCTTTGTTCCATGGCATCTTCAAGATTAAAACAAGCACTGTAAAATAAACACAAGACAAGAGTGGAATAATTAAACACAGGGATCTTCTCCAGCAGGAGACAAATTTCATTTCACGTAAGGATGTGATGAGGCTACGTGACGCAGACAGAATGTACTAATGTTGGCTAACACTACTCTGCATGATACTTTGAGGTATTGAAGGGGATTCTAACCCTTTGGGGACAAGCAATTATAGTCACTTTGTTTTGGTTTTCAGCCTGAATTTGAAGAGGAAAACTTTGTTTAGCTATGATTTGGAGTCTAAATAATCAAAAGCATGTTATGCCAATCAGCAATCTGACCAGTATATCCTCTAAATGGTTCTCATTACTCCCATCTTCTGCCTGAGGTAAATCCAAATTAACTCAGAGTAAACTGGGATTTTCCAGTTTACTCCAGTTTAATTTGATACCTGGAAAGACCCAGACCATAATGCAAGAACCAGATCTTTCCAGGTGTTGACCTGTAGGGAATGACTCCTGGGACCACGTTCCACAATTCTAGGGGTCAATCCTCATTGCCATTCCACTTCTTTGGGCTCTCAGCACCCGAAGGAGTGGGCTAACACCCCACCCTCCCCTCTCAGACCTCTGTTTTGCATCAAAAATGTACTGGAGGGGCCTGGCTGCATGCACAGCCCCCTTGAAGACAGCATCTGATGTGTCCAAATGATGCTTTGGGGGGTTGGGAGGGGACAGAAATCCCCCTCCCCTTTCCAAACCTCCTAACATATCATTTTGAAACATCAGAAGCTGTCTTTGAGGGGCCTGTACATGCAGCCAAGCCCCTCCAGTGCATACCCTCCCAAGTCAACCTGGGAGGTGTGGGGACTAAATCCTGGGAGGAACTGGAATTAAAATCTCAGTTTCTTTCAGGATTTAACCTTGTCTGGAAGGGCCTTTAGCTCTTGCAAGGGAACATGGTAGAAGACGAATCTATCAGCTAAGCACAGATGTTTTATTTTCTAATCAATTCATCCCATTCTCTCAAATTAAAGTTGGTTATTAAGTATACATTCTTATCATGTTGGCATCCTGTTAAATTTCATGATGCTGTACTACTAATGCAGGCATGGACAAACTTCAGCTCTCCAGGTGCAAGGAATTGTGGGAATCAAAGCCCAAAACACCTGGAGGGCCAAAGTTTGCCCATGCCTGTACTAGGGCAAGGATAACCTTTTAATCGAGTGTATTTTGATTATCAGTGCCTTAAGGGAAAATATTCCACTTCTTATTCAAATGTCAAAGCCAATTTCTAAAACTGCTATCTTAAGAGATAATTGAACCATCTATTTAAAATATAAATCTACCTGTTGGGAAGTGAACAGATTGAAGACTACCTGTTCCTTTCTATTTGAACCAAGTTGGAGGTGTTCTCTCACAGATAGCATGTGTAGGTGGAAAGTGCCTGGAAACTAGTTTTTTCAGAAGCATGTAGTACCCCCCAATAGGCATGTGATACTAAACTGTAAGGGTATGAATATTTCAGATATTTTCTTACCACCACAAGGCTTTTTAAAATTAATTCTTCTCTCATGTTTAGCCATTTTTTTTGGCAAAAAATGAGATGCTTTTTGTATTAACAACATTGAATCTGTTTTTTAAACAAAAACAATGGCACAGCAGTTGACAATTTATGATTCAAGCGTCTTGATGTGTTGAACTCCTGCCTTTCCAGATCTGATTAGAATATTGGTAATTGTTATTTATATATTCCCACTAAAACTACTTGAAAATATGTAGTTTGACTGATTGTAACTTCCCTCTAATAGATATCTACAGGATTGAGTTACTAATTCTGAGAAAATGTGGGTGTTTAAATTATTATTAGTTTTACTGATGTGACTCTGGGAAGGATGATCTCCTGCAGGAAGGAAACTCAACTCTCCTTTGTTTTTGATTCTCAGAATCAGGGAAAGGTTCTTGCTTATGTCTTTTACCCACATACTCCATTATGTATAACATAAATCACAAAGCTAACAAATACCCAATTTAGATGTGCCAGATCAGCACTACCTTACGTCCTAATGTTTCAGGGCCAAAACAGGAACTCTAGGGACAATTCCATGTGGTGTCCCTGGGAGTAGGTTTAAAGTTTTTATGCTTGGGATCCAACCATTGCTTTAATTTTTCATTGAATGAGATTGGACACTCACCTCTCAATGGTACTTTAGTAGTAGATGATTTCAGGGATATCTGCTAAGGATCTATGATTATTTGTTACAAGCATGATGTTTACAAGAGACAAAGGTTTAGGAGATGTCATTTAACAAGATATATTAAGCATAAACCTGAATCACAATTGCATAGAGTATACCTTTCAAGTTAAAAAGACATTAACTCATAATATACACATATACATAGAAATATACACCTATAAATAGAAGGCAAAGTCTTATGATGAAGTTCCTTTGACTTTCCATCACAATGTTTTACTATCCCCTTGGTGAAAGAAATGGCAGGGAAACCACAAGTCATCATTTTGGTCCCCACTAGCTTGGCCTTTGCATAAATGTTCCCTTTTGCAGATATTGCTGAGGCCCCTTCTACACTGCCATATAATCCAGATTATCAAAGCATATAATCCAGGTTATCTGATATGAACTGGGTTATATGAGTCTACACTGTCAAAGTTCAAACAGATAATTTGGATTTTATATAGTAGTGTAGAGGGGGCCTGAGAGGACCTAAATATGTAGACTACAACCTCCAAGTCCTTTGGAGGTTGTAGTCTACAACCTCTCCATTATCCAAGCTTCATGCTTGCCTACAACCCCTTCTGCACTGCCATATAATCCAGTTCAAAGCAGATAACCTGGGTTTTATATGGCAGTGTAGAAGGGGCCTAGAACAGTACAGCCTTAAGTAAGGAGTTGTTTCCCCCCTTAAGCAGGAGGGTATGTGACTTATCATCTCTGTTTCTCATTTACAATGAGACTTAGCAGCTGCTTCACAACCATGTGATACATTGAGCTTTGTATAACAGTTCATTCCAAGGTCTTTGCACAGTTCAGGCATGTCAGCTGAGTAACTTCAAGCAGTGTAGGGACTTGTAATTAGATGGCCCTGAGGCTGCTATCATTTCTGAGGAGGCTTTGTTTCCTGCTGATTATCCAATTGGCATCCTGTTTCCCCAAGAGCTTCTATCAGAATTCTCTAATATAGGGCTGAAGAGGAGGAGGGGGAGTAAAAAGTATGCTTCAGGTATGAGTTGCTCAAGCCTAGACAAGAGGGCTAGTTAGTCGCTTCAACACAGAACGTGCAGCACCTTGTCTCTTTGTTAGAGAGCAGCAGGTAAACACCAAGCACGATTGCATCAACCTGGAGATTGCTTCCAAAACAAATAAATCCACCAGGCCTGCCATTAATGATTTTCTTCCCATCATTTGGGCACTTTTAAGTGTCAAAGCTCTTGGACAGGATGTCTATATAACTTCCTAACAGCATTTTATTTCAGAAGGAATAGTCTACACATATTAGTTGTACCTCTAGCAGTCTTTCCCCCCCACAATGATGAGGTAAGGATAGTATGAATTCTGTCATGAAGAATGAAGTGTATCATACAGTAAAGTAAGGAAAGGATTAATTCTATTATGGATTCTATCATAAAGGAAATATGAATTTAATTATAAAGTAAGGAAAGTATTGCTCCTATCATGTAATAAGGATTTTTTTTCATGAGTTCTGTCATTTAAAAAGTTTGATTTTATCATGAAGGAAGAAACAAATTGATTCTATCATGAAGAAAGGAAAATATGGATTAAGGAGTGAAATCAGGTTTTGTTGTTCTTTTTTTGAAGAAAAGTTTAAAAATAATTGGTGCCTCTCTTCTTAGTAGGGATGTACACACATTACACACCATTCTATAGCGTCTTGGGATCTACAGTTCATGGAAGAGTATTTAGATTTCCCAGCCAAAGAATTCTAGTTACTTCCTAAACTACAATTTCCAGGATTCCATGTGATGCAATCTATGCAGTCTATCACTGGGAAGTTTAAAATGACCTTTAGAGGTGCATTGCGTTTATTAGTGCACATTTGCTTTGCAATTGCCACTGTTTGGTGCTTGAGTGGAATAATTTTCCCTCTGTTTCTACTTATTCTTTCCATGCTTCTGCACCTCCCAGGTTCCTGATCTAGTAATAGGCCACGGCTTTGTGCAATGCAATATTTTGAGTCTGCTGCCATTTGTTTATAAACATGAGCATCCTGGATCTTAGCTCATTGTACTGTCAGTTGGCCAACTTTGCTTTCAGATGCTCTCTTTTAGTGAAACTCTACACTTGCTTTCACTCGCTTCAGATCCTTCCTGAAATGACGGTTGTCATAAAAAAGCCCTCAGCTTCCCAAGTACTGTTCCTACAAATTGGATATTTTTTAACAAATGAAAATGACCCCTATTGATGCTATGAAAAGGAATATGAAATGGAAGGATTGCCAATTCTTTGCACTTTCTCAGAAAGCATCAACAAAATCCTGCAAGCCCTTTGAAAATCTGCTTCTTATGGACCAAATTTGTCTTATCCTCAAGGTTTACTTGAATCATTTTTTCCCTTTCATTGACAAAGCATTACACTGAATTACAGCTCTCTTACTTAAGAGAAGTTGTGTGATTAGAGTATATTTTCATGGGGCCTGTTGGCTAAGTGGATGAGGTATTAATATTGGGAAGTATAAACAAAACTTGCTTTTTCTAAACTAAAACAGAGTGATGGGCTCAATTTGTTTCTCTCCTGCCATCTTGAAAGCTAAACTCCAGCATCCAAATTAAACAGGAGATGTAAATAGTAGCCAGATGTTCCCTGGTGTTGAACCTGGCTTACTATGTTAATTCTATTAAATGGGTACATTCTGCCGGCGACATAATGCACTCTGTTTTGCTTTCCAGCTCTGGCCTAATGGCTTCTAGCATATGATTATGATCTCATCCAATCTTGTAAGTGTTATGAGATGCTTTTCAGCTTAGCTGGAGAACCAGATGTCAAGCAACGTAGGAGAGGGTGGGCCATTAGTCCAACTGTCTTGATGTGAACACTGAACATGCCATTGCTTTAGGAAATGCTAACGGAGGCTCAGGCCCACCTTGCCAAACAAAACAGAATACTAACCACACACTCAAACATGTTCAAGTTCCCTGACAGCACCAACAAAAGGAAAATAGTGCTTTCTGCTAGAGATAATGAGGTAGTTACCCATTACAAGGAGAAGTCCATTGATGATTGATTGAACCCAAAGAGCTTTAAAAGATTGCTGGAAAATCCTATGGACATACATGCTATGGCATTCAGAAGGTTGTAGTATAAAAAGTAACTTTTCCAACTTGTAGATATGAAATCTAAGAAGCTAGCAAGCCTCCTTATGCAATCAATTTAGCTTAATGTTCTGTACACTTATGGATAGCATGATTGTCCTCACGTTTTGGCTTCTGTAACAATTCACAATACAATTGCTTGCCACGATTGTTCTTGGACTGTTAAGCAGCAAAGATGCAAAAATTAGCAGAACCTGGAAGCATAGATGGAAAGATTATTTAAAGATATTTAAAATGTAAATGAAAAAAGTGGAGAGAGTCCTTTGAGAGCTGTGAAGCTTGAAGGAAAGAATTCTATACAGTTGAAAATCTCGGTAGTACAGGATTTATTGTAAAAATAATTCATGCATTGTTTTGCACAGAATGTTTGTCTTGCATGTTTTAATTCATTGGTTTTTTTACACAGAAAACAGCAATAACATCAGCAATGGCATTTCTGCACACAAAACAAATATTCTTCACAGAAATCAGGATTCGCTGCATATTTTCTGTGCAAGAAACTTACATTTTTTGCAGAGAAAATTCCTCAATTCTTAAATTATCTTCTAAAATTGTGCCATATCTAAGATTTTCTCTTTAAAAAAAGATAACATAATTCCAAGGAAGCCCTTCGTGTGCTGGACAGCTTGGCCGCTGTGACTGTCTGGATGAGGATGAATAAGCTGAAGATCAATCTCAACAAGACAGAGGTTCTCCTGGTCAATCGTAAGCTGGATCAGGGTATAGGATGGCAACCTGTGCTTGATGGAGTTACACTCACCCTGAAGTCACAGGTCCACAGCTTGGGTATCCTCCTAGATTCATCGCTAATGCTTGAAGCTCAGGCTGCGGTGGTGGCTGGGAGGGCCTTCACACAATTAAAACTTGTGTGCCAGCTGCGATGGTACCTCGTGAAGTAGGATCTGGCCATGGTGGTCCATTCCTTAGTCACCTCCAGATTGGATTACTTTAATGCACTCTACATGGGGCTGCTCTTGAAGACGGCCCGGAAGTTTCAATTAGTCCAACGGGCGGTGGTCAGATTACTAACTGGAGCATCTTACACGGAGCGGTCAACCCCCCTGTTTAAGGAGCTCCATTGGCTGCTGTTCAACTTCCAGTCCCAATTCAAGGTGCAGGTTCTTACCTACAAAGCCCTGAACAGTTTGGGATCCACCTACCTGCATGACCGCATTTCTGCCTACAAACCCAGGCAATCTCTTCGGTCATCTGGAGAGGCCCTGCTCTTGCTCCTACCCCTTTCACAGGCGCGATTGGTGGGGACGAAGGAGATGGCCTTCTCTGTGTTGGCCCCCTGACTCTGGAACTCTCTCCCCAAGGATATCAGTCAGTCAGTAGCCTTTATTTCAGTCAACAAACCATTGGCTAAGTCAGGTGAAAGTAGAACATAGGAATACAACATTTAAGAAATTAATAACATGTCACGATGCAGGGTCTCGGCCCAGCCCCTTAATCACACACACAGAGACGGTAATCAGCTAACTATTTATTGAATAATAAAAACAGGGTAATTGTCCAGAAAAAGTATCAAAGTAGGTATGAAGGTAAAGAGTCTTAAGTAAATCCAAAGGCAAAGGCTTGGCAAGCCTCCGCAAAACAAAGCGGATCAAAAACAGACTTGGTCCGTGGCAAGGCAAACAAGGCAAGGTTCATGAAAGTAAGCCCAAGAAACTTCTTGGCATGGCACGAGCCTAATCCTGGCTCCGTGGATCTTCACTCGCTTCACTCCCTTCAGAACAGAAGTGGCCGAGCTACTGAGGATCCTTTCCCACGGATCCTATACTTAATTCCCTTGGCGAGGCCCCCAACGCTCTAGGCTTCTGCGCCAATCTGTGCTACGGGATCTAGCACTTCTCTGGCGCTCTAGGCTGCGGTGCCAATCTCTCCTGCTGGACTCAATGCTCCGTCTCCTATCAAAGCTCCGTCCTTGCCTCCCAGCACCTGGGTCGCTATCTTCGTGAGAGCCGAACTCCCTTTCAGCTTCCATGGGCTCATCCTCCCCTGTTTCCCAGATCCTTTCCTGCGACCCGAAACCACCTGGTTTCTCATACTGATCTGAGTCAGCACTTTCAGGGTCAGCCTGACTTTCCCAGCTGTCATAGCCGTCAGGCCATTCATCATCCCAGGCCAAGCTCTCTGTGGGAGAGGAAGGCCCAGCTAACTCATCGGCCCCTTCCTCCATGTCCTCATCAGCTGCAGCTGGCCCTAATGCAAGTGGGATCCCCGGTGCTGCCCCCTGCCCCCCAGGCACGAAAGGGAACTGGGTTGCTACATAACATCACATTTGGGTTATGATTAATAAAAACAAGTATCACCATTCGCTATCAGTTGAATGACTGTCTTTATAATTTAAAGCAGGAACTGATTGCCAATTAATAATAAGTGTTCTGAGTACTCTTTGTTACACTCTTAGCGTTTACAGGTTATTCATGAAGCACTTGCGGCTTTTTGCCGCTACAAAGAGAATTTTTTTTTAATAGTAATGTTTATTGATTTTCACCCGGATTAAAAGCAACATATAACATACATCTAACATAACAAACAAGACATACCGCCTAATTACAGACTAACAACATCACTAAACAATACAGAGTACTTCCAGCCTTCCCCCCTGCCACCTATAACATCCCTGTCGATGTTATTTGTTGTTTTCCTGTGTTATTATCCCATAAACACCCGATGTGTTCTGTTCGTCATCCTTGCTCCTATTGAGCATTTCTCAAATATTTACAACGTGGTTACAAAGAGAAATTTGACTACCTGTTCCATTACCCTTTTGTCAAGATCAGACAGCAAATAAGTACAGTACCAATTTAGGGTTCTTCCTGGCCATTTGGTGAGTAGAGGGGATATTAACCTTAGTCTATCATCCCTGTAAATTGTGCAAATAAAAAGTACATGTATTACTGTTTTGATTTTATCCTCCCCGCAAGGGCAAACTCTGTGTTCATAATCAGTCCCAAGGATATCAGACAAGCCTCTACATTGGCAGTCTTTAGGAGGAGCCTGAAAACGTGCCTATTCCAATGTGCCTTCCCTGAATAAAGTAAACAACTCCCTGCTCTGACCTATTACCTACAAAATGTCCCAGAAGCACTTTAACTACCTGTTGGGTTGATCTCCCCATATTATCCTTCAAAACCCTCCAGCTAGATACATCCTACCTCTGTTCACATCCAGTGTTTACTTATTTTAAAATGTTAATATATTACATCTGGCCCAGCCATTATGGTTTTAAACTTTGTATGCTACTGTTTATATGTGTGTTTATTGTTTGTACTGTTTTATTATTTGCTGCTGTGTTGGATTTATTGATGTGTTATTGGGCTTGGCCTCATGTAAGCCACCCCGAGTCCCTTCGGGGAAATAGCGGTGAGGTATAAATAAAGTTTTATTATTATTATTGCCTACAATAACAATATTTACAAAGATTTAGATTCCTATCCAGCAAACTCATTTTAGCTTTTATTATTTTATCTCCTATATTCTAGAACAATTTATGGAAGAGGGAATATTTCATAGATCACATTCCCATACTGACAAAGTGATGTTTTTATCCCTTTAGAAATATTTATTCACAATTTAGGTTGTCAGCTGATAAAATTCATGTAGCCTACAGATCATTTTAAATAGTGAATCAGCACCTCTGCAGTTCATTGATTAATTATATTTAAATAAAGGCAGCAGTTACCAAATGTTTTGATGTACATAGTTTAAATACATTAAAGTAAGTGCGATATAATCTGAAGACTGTATTGCATGAAACCACCTTTCTGAGACATTCACACAACCCCAGGTCCTAGTAATAGATACTAGGGTGGTCACCCTAGCTATAACACCTCTCCATAATGCCATAAATACAATGCTTCACTGTTCTGTGATCTCAAAGCTAGACTCCCTGTTTCAAGGAGATGGGGAAATCTCTGTCTTCATTCAGTTCAGTAAATTAAATTTTTTTAAAAAAGGAACCCCACAGTTTCTGTGAATTTTAGTTAAAATTAACCTTTAAATACTAGGAGGGGGAATTGTGGGAGAGGACAACCCCACTCTTTGATGTCACTATTTACAAGCACAGAAATGGATCAGGCATATATGGAACTGGTATGTTCTGGAACTGTGGCACAATCAATGTCCCTTAAGGGGGTGTTGCTCATAAATAGCAGGGAACTTATTTGTTGCAAAGAGATGACAGACTCTCAACAGGTTTTATACAGTGATGTGCAATAGAGACTCTGCTTCTGTGCCAGTTTGGTATTCTCATACAATAAAATCTCTATTAGAAAAACTATACCAGAAGATGATGCAGCCAAGTTTAATGGTTTAATTTTTTTCACATTCCCTACCCGATTTAGCACTATGGCAACTAAGGTCTTTTTCATATGAAATTATTTTAGCATTCTGATTCTACTTTAATTGTTGTTGTAAAAATCTATGGACCCCAGAGGTTTATACTTTGAGGTGATACTACAGTTCTCTGGCAGATTATTTTAAACGTGTTAGTGTTTTGTTATTTGCCTTCTAGTCCTTTCTAGACTAGAACCTATGGCAAACACGATCTCCATGGTACACGGAAGAGCTTAGGTCGATGAAGCGAGAAAGGAGACGGCTTGAGTGCGAGTGGAGGGAACTCCGTGACAGAGCCTCGCTATCAGCCTATAAGCTATTTAAAAAAGCTTATGAGCGTGCTGTCAAGGCGGCCAAAAATTCTCACTTTACCGCCTTGATAGCGTCTGCTAACTCACGCCTGGCTCAACTTTTTAAAGTAATTCGGTCGCTGACAACGGTCCCTACTGTCCCAAAAAATAATGATCAGGCCCTCACTGCTGGTGTTTTTCAGAGTTTTTCGCGGACAAGATATCGAGCCTCCGCCAGGACCTCCCGCCCACAGTTGATACAGTACGTGAGCTCGAGACTCCATGGCCCTCCACTGGGCCCACCCTCGACCGGTTTCAGCCACTGGACGCAGATGCTGTTGATAAGATTGTGGCTGCAACCAGGCCTACCACCTGCTCCCTCGACCCATGCCCCTCCTGGCTTGTTAGATCTTGTCTGGAGGGGTTACGTGGGCCTCTGTTGAACATCATAAATACCTCCCTTGAGCAAGGAGTGTTTCCAGAGTGCTTAAAAGAGGCAGTGGTAGCTCCATTGCTGAAAAAACCGTCATTAGACCCTGCGGTTCCCTCCAACTACTTCTTAGATGATGCAACATGGCTAGACCCCTTCCAGTCCGGCTTCCGTTCGGGGCATGGGACGGAGACGGTCCTGGTCTCCATCACAGACCAACTCCGTTGCCAGATTAACCAAGGCGGGTCTGCACTGCTCGTGTTATTGGACCTCACGGCAGCGTTTGTCACGGTCGATCACAATCTCTTGACCCACCGCCTGGCCATGGCTGGAGTGAGGGGGACAGTCCTGAAATGGCTGACCTCCTTCCTCCACCAGCCGTCTCAGCGAGTGAGGAGGGGTGAGGTGGTCTCCGAGGGCTCCCCGCTAGTTTGTGGAGTCCCTCCTCTCCCCTCTGTTATTTAACATCTATATGCAGCCGCTTGCACAGCTGGTCCGGAGTTTTGGGCTTGAGTGCCATCAGTACGCTGATGACACTCAGCTCATTCTGAGGATGGAGGGCAGGCTTGGATCCGTCCTCGATAATTTCCAGTGCTGCCTCAAAGCCGTTACTGGATGGCTACGAGCCAGTAGGTTGGGGATGAATCCAGCGAAGACGGAGATCTTGTGGCTAGGCTGCCCAGGTGATGGGGATGTCCAGCTTCCGACCCTGGATGGTGTGGCGCTATGCCCATTGCCCCTAGTAAAGAGCCTGGGAGTCCACTTGGACTCCCAGCTGACCATGGAGACCCAGGTCTCCATGGCCAGCAAGTCTGCTTTTTTCCATCTGAGACAGGCGAGGCGGCTGGCCCCCTATCTATCCCGGAACGACCTGGCCACGGTGATCCAAGCCACGGTCATCTCGAGACTGGACTACTGCAACGCACTGTACGTTGGCCTTCCTCTGTCGGTGACCCGGAAGCTCAGGCTGGTGCAGAATTCTGCCGCTCGACTCCTGTCTGGAACACCAGCAGGTAGTCACATAACACCTACCTTGCAGGACCTGCACTGGCTGACAATTGAGCACTGGATCACCTTCAAAGTGTTGGTTCTCACCTTTAAGGCCTTGCACTGCCTGGGGCCAACGTACCTGAGGGACCGTCTTTCCCCCTATTGCCCAATGAGATCACTGTGGTCAGAGGATGCCAACCTTCTAGACGTCCCCTCGGCGAGGCTCGTGCGACTGACATCAACCCGCAGGAGGGCG
Organism: Anolis apletophallus; assembly: GCA_030556195.1. NCBI lineage: Eukaryota > Metazoa > Chordata > Lepidosauria > Squamata > Anolidae > Anolis > Anolis apletophallus. The sequence continues at coordinate 90,991,104 of JARBWK010000007.1, forward strand.
TCCTCCGTCATTGCGCCCACACTGTGGAACGCCCTCCCGGCGGAAACACGCGCTATCCAGGACCTGCTCCCCTTCAGACGGGCCTGTAAGACCTACCTCTTTCGGCAGGCTTTCGACCTGTAGGTCTTGCCGCTGTGTAGCCCATCTGTTTTAGATTGCTATCTGTGGCGATGTGCTGCACCACAGATTTTTAAATACGGCATCGCTTTTATGTTGATTTACTGTTGTTTTAACTGTTATTGTATTGCTGCTGTGCCTTGTATGGCTCTTGTGAGTCGCCCCGAGCCCCCCAGGGAGTGGCGGCATAGAAGCCCGAGTAATAAATAATAAATAAATAAAACAGAAAGGAGTTGTTTTTGTCCTTGTGATTTGCCCACGGTCACCCAATGGGTTCTCATGGCTGAACAGGAATTTGAACCCTAGCCTTTCAAAATTCTAGTCCAACATTCAAACCACTGCAGATCCCGGAATTCCACAGGATGGAATCATGGCAATTAATAGTAATGCCATCATGCTATAGGGCAAAAGGGTCTTAATGAAGTGTCAACTTGGTCCCTAAGCATAAGTTTCCACAGTTACATTCTCCAATGCCACACCCATTAAAACAGATATAGCTTTGATTGATTAATGTAAAAAAGTAATGGAATAAAGATTATAGCTTCCATTACCATACTTTAGTTATTCATCCATTGTTGCAAAATGAAGGATAAATTGTATATGTAATTTATAAGGTGCCTCCTGAAAGAGCATTTCAATGTGCTGTGTGACAGTTTTTGATTTTACTAATTCTTCTTTTTGGTTGAAATGATGTATGGAATGTTGATCATCAATTGGAATTTTTAATATTTAGATATTCAGACCTTGGCAGAACTTGTCAAGAACTTGGAGTGTATATGGCTGTTTTAAGATATATTTTGAAATCCCTGTAATGAAGGGGGGGGGTGGGTGGGTGGGATGGGACACAGATGAGCACAGCACAGTCACATCAATATCAATCTTCTTTGCTTTGATTGCCTTCAGGAGAAGTTGCCGTATTAATTTATTTTGCAAAGTTCTAACCCAGAAATATTACAAGACTGAATCCCCTTAGTTACTCCCATTTATAGTAGATCCCTTAATCATATGAGCACTCCCAAACGTGTGATGGCAGATTGGTGCACATTGTCCAGCCACGCCAAGACTTTGTCAGCCCTCCTATAAACAGTCATCTCATCTTCAATGTCATAGTTGCTTTCTCCAGTCAGCCACGTAGCTCTATGTGGTCATTAGGGGCACCCCATTCTGACCCCCTTTCTTCCTGGCCATGCAGATGGTGGTGACATGGCCATAATCCAGACGAGTCTGAATTGGATCTAATCCAGCTGTCCACACTGTTTCGAAGTCATGGGCTATTTTGGACACAAGCAAACTCTGGATCATTGCCTAACTTTGCGTGAAGCAGGGCAAAGAAAGATAGACCTAGGAAAACCTGTGGTACCCAGCAGAATTAGAGTAATATTGTGAAGAAGAAAGCAGATAATTTCAGATGACTCCATGTAGACAAGCTCCATTGTATCTGTTCTATTAGTTGAAGTACTGGGGTCACAGTCCACTCTACCATTGCAGACTTCTGCACTCTTATTCTGTTCTGTGGATAGTCCATGTCCCTGTCTGCAATATTTATATCATGAAAATGTTTATTGTTCATAGCGTGAGCACAGTTTGGTCCCATTCACATCTCATTGAGAAATATATCATGTGGAGATGAATAAAATGCACATTTTTGAGAAATGTCAGAGCCACACTGTAATATATTGCTGATTGCTCCTGCATCATTTAGTTTTGCACTATTCTATCATATGGAATAACTTTTGTATTTTTCTTTAATTTTTAGGACATAGTAAGATTTTCCAGTGACTAGCCTTCACATATAACTGCTCATATAATAATGACTTCTAATCTTATATTATAGTATTTATCTGCATAATATGTCCAAAATAACCATATTTTCCAAAATAGCTGTTACACTTAAATGTTTAGTCTATGTAGAAGGAACTATTTCTATCCTCACATAAGGAATGTAATAAAGGAGCCCCACCAGCATTATGAGGGACAAGCTTTCAGGCCCTCAAATAAGGGACTTCCTTTATAATAACAGAAACATTTGTCCTTAATGGTCTACTACATATGGAAGAAGAATGCCAGCCATAGGCTCCCAACTCTAGCCCTATTGATTTCTGACAAATATTCTCTAGCCAGTTTATTTGAATTTGTACACTTTCTAGGCTCTTGATAGAAATATGCTATAGCTGTCACAATCAAAAGTGTAAATGGAAGTCTAGGTGATGAAGTTAACACAGAATTAATAGGAGGAGATTGGTTACTATATGTTTTAATGGTTTTATATTGTTTTATAATGTTGTTTTAAATGTTTTAACTGCATATTGTGGAGTGTTATGGCATCAAATGGCTACCAATTTGTAAGCCGCCATGAGCCGCCTTTGGGCTTGAGAAGGGTGGGATAAAAATATCGTAAATAATAACACAGTTTTATTTTTAACTGATGCAGTAGGACATTTATGTATGGCATGACTATCGGCATCTTCCGTGCTTGTACGGCCACAACGAAATTCAGTAAACCACTTTTTTACCATTGAAATTGATGGGGCAGAGTCCTCATAGTATTTATCAAGCTTAGCCTTGGTTTGAGTGATGGTTTTTGCCACAAAAATAATGCTTAATAAGCACACAAAATTCACTTTTTTCCATTTTCTCCTCAAATCACGCAGTAGTCTATTAATGGCTGTCAAACGTAAACTAAATGACGCAGCTTGTTCACATTTTGACAGGAGTCAACTGACAGATGCCTGTTGACAGAAGCAGTGTTGCCCTTTCAGTTAAGAGGCGGGAAATTCAAAAGGTCACGGACTTATTGACCCGCCCTCGTATTAAAGAAAATGCACCCAATTAAATGTGTTTCTGAAGCAGTTTTCAGGTGATGGTGCTTAATAGCAAGCAATATATTCATAGGGGAAAGTCTAGTTTATTGCCTGGTAACATAGTGTATGAAAACGTTACGAGAAACATGGAAAGTATCTCTCTCTTCCCAGTAAATGAAATGCTTGGCCTACATTCTTACGTTTTGCTTTGAATTATCCTCATGTGTATTTAAAACAATTCTGCTGAGTTCTGAGGAAGTTATTCTTTATCAAGATTTCCAATATTTGGCAGAGGAAAACAGGCACATTTGGTTTATTAGACATTGGTTTTATAATATGACAGTGAGTAAATCAATTGAATGTATTGTTTCCATGAATTTACATTGCCTTGCTGTCACAAAAGAAATGTTTTAAAATAATGTTCAACATATACATTTTATTAGAAAATATATGCTTAAATATAGGTGCCATAAGAGATGTTATAGTTTATGTGTAGTGTTTTGGAGCTAGAAGAGTGATGTTTTAAATTTAATACACACTAATATTAATTGTTAAATCTAGTCTCCTCCCACATCCCCCCCCCCCCCAGTTAGAGGGACAGATCCAGGAAAATGAGATAGGTATAGATAGGAAAGAAACTGTGCTGTTAACCCAAAAATGTGTGCCAGTATATAGAAAAAAGTTCCTGCATTTGCTAAGAGAATACAAACATAGTTGAATCACTGTAAGCAGGAAAGTTTCTGTACAAGAAATCTTAGTTGCTCTCCACATGGAGCATTCAAACGAGGATTCAAACACCTATTTGAACAGTCTAATAAATATTCACAGAAGGACTCATTTTATTTTTCTATTATTTAAACTTTCGTTCCAGTGATAGTCAGTTACACTTTTTGTAAGATGTTGCATATCTGAGACCTGAAGAATGAAGCAGCTTTCTGCTTCATCTCAGGATTTAACTTACCATTGGAATCATCCAACACAAACAGCACTAAATATAGTCAACATAAGGCAGGCACTGTTTTCTGGTAGCTACCCTACAGGCATTGGAAATGGAGCCCAGAAAACAATTTGTTTATTATAAGCAGGTCAGTTCCTCTAGGGGACTCATGGAGTCATGCAGTGGGACAGAACAATCGCAGTACTGAAATGGTAGATAATTTTATTTGTTCCACTTGTTGGTCACAGCGGCATCATGCTGGCCAATGATTCTTAAGTCAGCAGGTTTCAGAGTTTATGGCCTCTTCATAGATTGCAGCACTGCAGGCAAAGTAGCTAGGCCAGACTGAAATACTATCAAGCTCAAAGATACTGGTCATCTTCTCCCTTAGAAACATCCTGCTTTTATGAAGGAATATGTGACATACAAAAAGCAATCCTATCTTCTGTAGTCATCAGTGTGGTGAGAGAAGAAACTACCAGCAGCAGAAGAAAGAGTATCAGCCTTTAAAATGAGTTTTACAAACTCCTAGTTTATTGTACAGTTGGCCCTCCACATTTACAAGTTGTGCATCCATGGCTTCAACTAAACACAACTCAAAATATTTGTTGAAAAGTCCCAAAAGTGACTTTATCAGACATTGAACACGCATCTGTAGACATACTCTGCTGTACATTTCACAGATCCTCAGATTCTCTCCAGAACTCATTTGCGCTGGTCACCATTTTATATAAAAATGCTACTTTATTATGTATGTAATAGGACTTGAGCATCCATGGATTTTGGTATTTGGTGAGATCCTGGAACCAAAGGCCCATGGATACTGAGGTCCCGTTGTAATTGAAATATCACATTATTAAAGACCTACCACATAAACTAACACTGAAAACACCAGTAACTTTTGCAATATTTTCATCTATTTGAGAAAGCTGATATAATATGTAACTCCATATCTTTATTAATCCCAACAAAGACACTGAAAATTCTGTAAACCTTGGTAAATAAATTTATTTGAATGTCAAATCCATATCCCCACATTTCAAAATTTGGTAGAGACTGTTCCCATTAACCATCTGTCATTCCATTGTTTCATTCCATTTCATTAAAAATGACCCAGTTTTGCTCTCTTATGTCCTGGTTTTAATCTGTGAAATGTTGGAGGGTATGCCATTTTCAGAATGAGTCAGCCATCATGGCTAATCCTAAAAGGCAACTTTCCCAAATTGTTACAGTAGCAAAACATTTCTTTCAATCTCAGGAATTATATAAAGAGTAGGACTGAGCTCACTTCCAGGTTTCGCATAAAGCAAATGAGTCTATTTTTCTCAAAATAAACCCTGTGTGGAAGCTGTGGGGAGATGGATGAAGTTATTACTTCAGGGTTCACCACAGACGGATCACATACAGAGACCCATAGTCTATTGGGAGAAGCACAGGGAGGAAAAGCAATTGGATGTTTTAATTACATGGTGTTGTAATTTTGGAAAACAGAGGAAACGTTTCAGGCTATCTTTTGAAATGCACTTGGCATGTGACATTCCAGCCCTAATACATGTACAGCACATACTTCCTGTCAAAAGTTGCAATGTGAGGGTTTTTATTATCTGGAATATGCAAAAGAGAGGGAAGGCCAAGGCCTAAGTAATAAAGTTTCTAACCGATATTGTGCCTATTTGTGGTTCCTGGATTATGTTCACAGAGTTTTTAAGCACAGGATACACATAGATTATGGAGATGAATAGCACTGCCATTAAAACCAGACAGAATCTTAGGAACACAGAAATGATAAGAATTAGACTGTGGTCTTGTGAGATGTACAATTTTCAAAGGCAGGTCACAGATAGCACTGGAGTAGGGCTTCTTACATCCAGATTAATGTCAAAATAGAAGTTATGTTCGCCTACTGCAGGCTTGTCTCAGATAATAAGAGGATGTATTAGTCTGTAGCAGAAAAAGAGAGACAGATGGATTTCCATCAGGAGGATCTTCTGTGGAAGACTCTCACTTACAGGAAAACACTGAAAAATATTGACAATGCCAGGTCAGTGAAGTTTACTTGAGTGCCCTTCCAATGTAGTGGTTAGACTAGGACTGGGGAGACTTAAATCCATGTGTCTCAACTTAATTCCACTCAAATTGTTGCCAAAAGAATAAAAATGGAGACATATATGTTGCTGCATGCTTCTTGGAAGAAAGACAATAGACAATATTTAAATGCAATGAAATAGTAATAATAATAACTTTATTTGTACCTCGCCACCATCTCCCTCTTTTTTGCCTCTTTTATTTGTGGCTTGGACAGGGCCTGTCAAGCACCATCAGATGACACACAGCAGGCCCCACCCACATTCTTCCCAAAGTTCAGGGGAAGTGCCTAAAAGTGCTTGCTCCACCACCACAGGGAGAAAATTGTGTTTTCCCTGTGTGATGGGGGGAAAGGTGGCAGGGCAATGTGCATTGCTGCACATTACCACCATTTCTCCCATCTGTCCTATCCCCACCATATGATGAAGGAAAGAGGAAGCCACAAGCCAACCTGTGTGCCTTCCCTTTCACCAGGAACTGCCAGCAAAATGACACAGTCCAAAAGGGCCATGTGAAGAAGTCCAGTGTACTATCTGGCATAATGTGACATTGTTGAGAATTTGATATTTAAGGCAGTGCTTTATCCACTTACATGGGATCAGGCTTTAAAGAATTGCACTTAGGAAAATTCTAAACAGGTTGGAGGCAGAAGCCAGGGAGGCTGTTTTGGGAGTCCTTCCTTCTAGCTAGTCTCCTACTAAAATGCTGTTCTGGAGAACTGGTGGGATCCTAGAACTGCTTGAAAAGGAACAGAGAAACTGCTGGGGTATGGACAGTGGTGTCAGCAAATATAACCTCCCTGCCCCTTTCCTCCAGCTGGTAACCTTTACTGGTTCCCAGTACTTCTTGTAAGTGAAAATAATTGTATTCCATGTGCCCTTAACTGTCCTGATTCCGTAAGAACAGTCCCAGGATGCTTCCAGACAGGCCCAAAATGCAGAACCTCTCTCACTTTTACCTATGGCATACAAATGGCGTACAAATGATGACTCAGGTAAAAACGAATTATTGTGGAGAAAGCTGCAGAAGCAGTCCCAGAGCCATCCCAATTCTTCAAGCTCCTGGAGCCTGAAGGAGCAAGAGAGCACCCCCTCCCCTCCAGGCCCCCATTTGCCCCTCCAAACTTATTGGAGGGCTCTTCAGGCAGTGCAGGCCCCCTGGACAGTACTCCTGATGTATGAAAATGGCATGACAGGAGGTGGGCGACATCATTTTTGCACATCAGGAGCATTGTGCAAAGGGGTCTCTGCTGCCAGTAGGCCCCTGTGGTCATTTTTTATGGGGCTAATGGGGGCTGGATGCCATCCTGGGCCAACCTCAAAGGAAAGTTCAGGGGTTGGGGTGAGGTGGAGACTGAAACTCAGGAGGAAGCGGCTTATTTTAACCAGCTTCCTCCTGGAATTCTACCATTTCTGGAAGGTCCCCTAGTAAGTACTCTGACATCCTATTTTTTCAGCTGCTTTTAAAATATCCCAGGGTTTGTCATTTCTTCCCACTTTCCCCCTTCATTCACCACTAATTTCAATTACAGTAGACTAAATTCAAAGTGCAACAGCAGTTTGTACTCAATGAACTCAGCAAGGGGTGAATCTTTGCCTTTCCTGAGTAAGCACATTCAAAAGCAAATTGATGCAGGTCTTCCTAGCTTGTTTGTTCTTCACCTCCTAAGTACAAAATTTAATAAATTTGATCAGAATTACAAGGCAAACAAACAAAATGCACACTTCTAAGCAGCAGTGCCTTTAGGAAGGACCATGAGCATTCAAGTTTTTGTGGTTGCAATACATACATGAATGTGCATGCTATATTTTTTAAAACCTAGTCTTAAAGGTGCTGCTATACATTCCTTCTTTTCCCCCTCCCTTCCCTTGCTCCTTTTATGATGCAAGAGAGTAACACAGCTATCTCTGAAACCTTCCTTAAGAAGGATAGGTGTATTTTGTTACAGTAGCTCATAGATCAGTGGTTCTCAACCTGTGGGTCCCCAGATGTTTTGGCCTTCAACTCTCAGAAATACTAACAGCTGGTATACTGGCTGGGATTTCTGGGAGTTGTAAGCCAAAATACCCCGGGACCCACAGATTGAGAACCACTGTTTTAGATTATGAGAGATAAAGAGAATGAGTGTAAAAGATTACTTTTTAAAAGTTAGGTTTGGGGGCTACAGCTTCTTCACACACACACGCACACACACACACACACACACCCAGCAAGCAGGCTATGAGGTTGTAATTAACAATATTACTTTTCTAAATACTGGTGAAATGCTAGATTATGAGGCATGCTGCATTTTATTTTTCCATTTCCTCTTTACTGTTCTCCCTATGAATAGAGGATTATAAATGATCTTTATGTATATTTCCCTTTAGTATAACAAAACAAAATAATAGAGGCTGACTTGTCCACTGAGATTAGAACAGAGAAATCTGCAGCTAATCAGCCTGGCTGAAGCAGCAAAAGTCACAGTAGTCAGTATGAGTTATTACAGAAGTGTTATGACACATGGACACTCTCCTCACTAAACACAGGCAGGAGGAAAATAAAAATTCAGACAGCTAAAATTCATCTTCTCTGCTTTCGTCATTTTGAGAATTAGTCTTCTACCATGGTCATGTCTCTCTACTGTCTGACGTCAACCTGCATTCCTATTTGTTAGTTTTTTTTATGGTGCCAGAAAAATAAGTAAATAAAGGAGGAGTGGACATGTACTTTAAGGTCTAATATTGAAACTGGAAAAGTCTCCAATGCGTTCACTGCTCCACCCCCCAGAATAATATTTAAAACATAGTTTTCTTTGCCCAGAATGTGTCTTAGGTTATACTTAAAATGGAAAAAGATGGAAGTGGTAACCTTTTACTATATAACTGGTCCTAATCTCCAGGTCTCCCTAGTGGACTTAGGGTTGGTGTGTGTGTGTTAGAGATTGATTTGTATTAGGAGTTGCTACAACTGGGAAGATTTACAGTACACAGACATATTCTGTGTAGAAAATAAGTTTTCTAAAGACGCAGAGAGAATTCTGAAAGTACTTAATGACTGTACAAAAATCAGGTATATTTGTACCGGAGGGAAAGCAATGAAGGCCTTATTTATTCCTGCTTATGAGAATGAGGTGATGTGCAGGTGTGAGACAGAATTATTACAAAGAAACTCCGGGAAGGCAATATAACTTTATTTAACAAACAAGTATTAAAACAGGAAAACCCTGCTTTATCCCAAATTAATTTGATAGCCCAAAAGCCTTTGTGAAAGGCCCGGGTCTAATGGACTATGGGACCTGTGTGAACAGGCTCACAGGGAGTCCTGGCACTAACCAGGGGTCTGTTTATACACCCATCTCATACCTTTTGGGCTCCTGGAGTCCAGAGATGTGAGATCCCCCCCAACCCTCAAAAATAATAATGAAATTCACCGGGAGTCATTTGGCTTCTCCTCCTGTCTGAAGGAACATACCAATGATGCCCAAAAGAAGGGGGGAGGAACAAAACACATCTTGTCCCCCTTATCTTTTTGTGTGTCATTGGTATGTTCCTTCAGGCAGGAGGAGAAGCCAAATGGCTCTCAGTGAGTTTCTTTTTTTATTTAGGAAGGTTTTGGGGATTTTTATTTGTATGGCCACATGTCATCCTGAATATGTGGACAGATAATGGGCAAAGCCTGTTTTTCCCCTGGCATGTGCGGATTTAAACCCTCTTTAGAGCAGGTTTCCTTAAACATGCTCCAAAGTCAGTTTAATGTATATGTAGAACTGGTCAAGGCAACTGTTGTAGATAAGCCTTTGAGTAGCACTGAGAGTATGGAATTGGAAGCTAGGAAGGGAAAGCGGGTTACTCATGAGCAGGAATCAGACGAAGAGCAACAAAGGAAAAGCATCCAGCAAATACTTGGGAAATCTATTGATGAAGACTCTTTTGAGGGTTTCTCTGGGGATGATGGGTCTGTCAGTGAGGAGTCAACTATGGGAAGTGTGGCTGGGAATTCTGAGGATGGTTCTAGTGGGATGGACTGGACTAGAGTGCAGGAGGTGCGCAATGGTTGTGCAGAGACAACAAGTAGTGATACTTTGGGGGGGGGGGTTCCCAGGGATGGGAATTGGAGTTCTGAGGATCAGGCTTCATCCTGGGGGGAGTTTAGTCTTGACAGAAAATTGAGAGATTGGAGAGGGAGGCAAAGGGCTACACCTGAGGCTGCTGTCACAGCTGAAAGCACTAATGAGAGGGTGTTGAGTCTTGATAGGAGATGGAGAGATTGGAGAGGGAGGCAATGGGCTACACCTGAGGGTGTTGGCTAGTTCCAGCTCCAATGAAGATTTGTGAATAAAAAGGGGCTTGGAATCTGGGGTTCTTTGCAGTTAGGAAGGTGTTGCTGGGTGTCCGGGTTTTGTCCTATATGATGTGTTTTTCCTTTGTGTAGTGCTTTCCTTTGGGATTTAATATGGGTTTTCCAGAAATATAATCCATATTTTATGCTCTATTGACTTTTTGAAGGTTTGAATCAGGTCTAAGGCCAAGCCCAAAAGAAATGTTCCCTTTCCTTCAGTGTGAATGTTGCCATTCACACTGAAGTTAAAGTGTTCCTGGCTCTTTTTGCCATTTTTTGAGTTGACTGAGCTGTTTTGAAATAAACTGTGTTTGACTTACTTTCCCTGGTCTAGCTCTTTAAGACTTACTGTGTTGTGACAGCAACTCCCAGCTTATTGCTGATTTCCCAGGCATCTCATTGGTGAACATAAGAACATAAGAACATAAGAAGAGCATATAAGATCAGCCCACAGTCCAGCATTCTGTGAAGTGGCCCAATATCAGGGATCTCTAGCAGAAAGGAGGGCTTTGACCCCCACAACCAGTAAGGTGCCTGCCTCCATCAACACAGAGGTGGTTATGATCAATGTTAAGATACACAGAAGAAAAAACTAACTTTGCATAAGGTGGGCCAAAGTTAGGTTAAGAGGGAAAAAAACTCCAATTATGCACCAGAAGAGACCATCTATTGTGAATACTGCTAGCACCAGTTTAGTTGTAAACAGGGTTTTTAAAGTTATGTAAATAAGCCCAACGACTATGACAGTGACAATGACAACATGTCTCTTTTCCATGTTGCCTTTGTACATGGATACTTCATCATGTACATTGTTTATTCTCTCACAGCACTTCACCCCATTCCTAATTAACATTTTAATTGTTTAATGAAAGCTAAATATTTTAAAATCAAACTTGAAAACACCTGTGTGTTTCTTATAGATTGAAGGAAGACTGATGATATAAAGAACTACTGTGTTGTAGCCTGGTCAGATTCTGAGTGCTCAGAAGATGAGGAAGGGGGTGCTAGGATAGATTCAGAGGGCACAGAGGGAGGTATAAGTGGCCTAGAGAGAGTTGTTTTGGAATATCCTGGCAGTTCCCATGAGATTGGAGAAAGCAATATCAGTTCTCACGAGAATCTGCCAGAAGTGCAGGCTGAGAGAAATGTGAGAGATGAATGTTTGTCTAGGTCAAGGTGCTTGGAACTGCAGAGACAAAGCATGCAACAAAGACAGACTCACTTTCCCCAAAGAATTAGAGATAAGGAGAAGAAAAGCAGGTGTGTGAGAAATGATGTTATGGGAGGGATTGAGGCCTTTTAAAAGTAGTCCCTGCCGGTACTATTCTTTGTGAAAGCAACATTGTATTCAGGTAAACAGCTCTCAGTTTTTAGTCCTATGTTCTTGGAATTCATGTATTCAGGTTTTTAAGTTTGTTCTTGCTTCTATTTCATGTGTTGCATAGGTTGCCTGTCTTGGATTCATGATATTTTTTGAATATATCTGTGGATTGACTCTGGAGACTTTCAGAGCTCATTCTTACATCCACCTTCTTGCTCCTCCCCACTGCAGTATAAAAGGAAGGCATGAAAGCAGGAGTGGGCCATTCCTTACTATTGTGAAAAACACTGAGAAAGGTCACTGCAATAGATATCCACATTTATAAAAGATACATAAACATTCAAAATCTCATACTATATCAAAATATGTATTAGTCTATATTCTCATAATTATAAACATAGAAATAGCATAGAAAAGGTCCGTGGAAATACACAGAATACATTCAATTATACAATTAGGTACAATGCTAATAGGAACAAATCCAAAAGGTCCACTGTTGCAGTTCACATTACCACATAATCCGATGCAGGTAGTATACTGTAAGGGCAGCAGATATATCATATAAACATAGTTCAAATGTGAATATCTATTGCAGTGACCTTTCTCAGTGTTTTTCACTACTGTCAGGAGACAGTCTTACTTATTGCCTTGTGTTTAGTCCATTCCTTACTATGGCATTGTCTCCTAGTTTGAGTTGCTGTTCTGAGACTTAAAGGTCTGTTAGTTGTTGCTACGTAGTATTTGCTTTCATCCACTTGACTCAAAAAGATGTATAAATGCCAATCAAATCAACTGAATGTTTTTGAGTTCATGGCAAAAAAGAAAAATCCAAGTATTGAAAACTAAGAAGGCAGCAGGTTGAGAACCATTGTAGCAGCTGGTACTGATGAAGAACCCAGAACATGCACACCTGCATTGTAGGTGGAAACTGAGGGAACTGTGGAAACATTAGGTCTATCACCGGTTCACCTAATCTGAGCCCTTGCCAAAGAAACCATAGAACAGGAGCAAAGACAAGAAGCTGTATCATTCTTAAACCTTGGACAAGACTGTTTCTGATGACCAAGTGAAAGCTCAATTAGTGCAAAATCCATGAATTTGATTGGCAGGATATGTATTTCCTGTGGATAAGAGGAGGTATCTAAGGCCCTTCTACAATAATGTACATAATCTGCATTATTTGTTTTGAACTGGATGATATGAGTCTATCCTTTCATATAATCCAGTACATATCTTACTTTGTTTTGTTTTAGATCTCACCTTTCTTCCAGTACAGGACTCAAAATAGTTTCCTTTTTGTATGGATTTTGCATGGAATCAATATTTCAGTTTTTTGACTTTTCTCCTCCACCTAAATCTATAGACCAGTGCTTCTCAATCTATGAATCCCCAAGTGTTTTGGCCTACAACTCTCAGAAATCCCAGACAGTTTACCTGCTGTTAGTAGTTTTGAGTTGAAGGCCAAAACATCTGGGGATCGGCAGGTTGAGAACCTGTCAGAGCTGGAGGTTCTTAGCCTTGGAGAAGGCTCGAGAACTCCCAGTCTGCCATGACCGGGAAAAGCCTGGCGTGCAGGACCTTGGGGAAATCCCGGGGATGGTGTAATCTCCAGGGAGGCGTGCTGAGTCAGGACGGATGTGACGCAACCTCTTCCAGACATTGGACACTGATGAACATTATGCTGACTCAGCAGGGATATGATGTAATATCCAATGGACAGTAGTACTGCTGAGTCAGAGGAGGGTGATGCAACCTTTCCCGGACATTGCAGGTGACGGGTGGAGGGGGTTGAGTATAAAAGGTGTGTTTGGGGTACGAGCCAATGCTTTGGCTTTACAGGTGTTGTACCTTCAATAAAATCTCGTTGGATCAACCTGCAGTTTGTGCGTGATCTTTACAGAAGATTGGAGCGGCCTCACAGAAGCCAAAGCCCGTTTCAACTTTCCCAGTATGGAGAGGTTGGCGCTAGAAGAGGAAGATTATTTGGATACCTGGAATCTTGCCCCGGAGGAGATCCGAAGGACAATCGAGTGGGAGTGGACCACGATTGATCAAGTGGGATTTCCCGATGAGTCCAGAGAAGCGACGGCATCCTGGCGTGCGTCAGCTCAGGTGGACAGAGGTATTCTTCAAGACGAGCCCAGAGAAGTGGGAGGCTGGAGGATGTTTCCCACTCAGGTGGGCTCTAGAAGAGTTGGAGGAGAATCCAGAGAAGCAGGAGTTCGGGGCGCTCCTGTTCAGGTGGATTTCCGTGGAGTCGGAGGGACCAGAGAAGCGGCGTGGGGTGCGACTGCTCAGCTGGACCCGGAGGCGGCTCGGGGCCGAGGCAAGGCAAGGCTGCCGGCGAGGGGTAGTGAGACTACCGAACCAGAATCTCCAACTGAATTGGAGGTGTTGCGGTGTAAGATGGAGGCCATGGAGAATACCTTCCGGCGGATGTCCAGAGAGATGTCAAGGAAGGAGCAAGCTCTGGATTCGATGTGGAGCGCTCCTGGTGGAGGTGATTTTACGTACTACTCCTGGATGGATGGTGAGAAGCCGGATGCTCGTCCTAGATCTCCTTCGGGAGTGTGGACAGGAGCGAAGAGACCCTGTGGAGGTGGATTGAATCCTTTGCGAGAGAAGGAGCCCAGTCGGTATGTTGGCGAGAGGCGCTCCATGGAAGGCTCGCAACCGGCGGGTTTAGGAAGAGGGATCCGGTTGCCAGAAGAGAGTCTTCGGAGGAGAGAACCAATCCCAAGACTCCAAGAGTACGGTAGCAGGCCTAGGAAGGAGCCTTTGCGGGTGGAGTTCGAGGGGGAAACTTGTAAAGTGGCTTTCTTCGTGGCAGCTGTGAGTGATCATATGGAAGATTATGGACACCTATACCCGAGCGAAAGTAGCCGGGTTCGAGCTGTAGGAGCAGTGTTTAAGGGAAGAGCTGCGGATTGGTACGTCCAGTGCCATGATCGTTGAGACCCTTGTTTGAAAACCGTGCAAGGGTTTCTACGGGCTGTGAGGAATCTGTTCCGGGACCCATTAGAAAGAGTGAAGGCCAAAGAAGCGTTGCGATGTTTGGGCCAGGGTTCCCGATCGGTGACGGAGTATGCGGAGGAGTTCATGAGCTTGGCTGGGAAGGTGGCTGAATGGTCCCCTGCGACACTGCTGGAACTCTTTAAAGATGGTCTTCGGAGGGAGATCTTGGAATGGTGCCTACATCGAGGTGATCCGGGAGATGTTGACGGTTGGATCCAGTTGGCCGGTAATGTTGAGGGGATCCTGGCTCAGGTGCAGCGCCGGAAGTCCCAGATGACAGCAGTGGGGAGATTCCATGGTTCCGGACGTGGTTCGGGAGAAGGATGAAGTTCCCGGGGAGAGCCCAGGCATGTTGGAGCCAATGAGGGGAAGCCTGGGGCTATGAGGAAGCCAGTGATGGGCAGAGGCCTTTGTTTCATCTGTTCTCAACCGGGACATTTTGCATCACAGTGCCGGCAAAAGAAAGTGCCGGACACGAAGCGTGTGGCGGTTGCTAGAGGGGCGTTAGGAGAAGAGGTGGAGCAGCCTACTGCTGGGGTGAGTGGGAAGCCCCGGAGTGTCCACTGTTCTCTAGAACTATGTAAAAAAGGGAACTATGAAGAGCATCGGGCTTTGGTGGATTGTGGATGTTCGGAAAATATCATTTCTCCGGGTTTAGTTGAAACTTTGGGATGTGATACTAAAGTTATGGACGCCCCTGTGCATTTTACTCAACTGGATGGTTCTTTTATTGAGGGAGGACCATTTCCTTTAAGCACGAAGGAATTAAAAGGCAGAGTGGGCCCTTGGGAGGGAGAAGTGGATTTTGTGGTGGCTCCCATTAAAGGGCATGAAGTGGTGTTAGGGATGCCTTGGCTAGAACAGGCGAATCCCAAAATCGATTGGAAAACTGGATTGTTAAAGTGTAACCCGAGGGACGGGGGAGGAGTTCATAATAAGTTGCAAGGGGTGCTGAAGGAATATTGGGATTATAGTGATGTGTTTGACCCTCTACTAGCAAAATGCCTTCCTCCAATGCGGAATGTACAATGCAGGGTCGAGATCAAGGAGGGGGCGGTATTGCCGAAACCAAAAATCTATGCTATGTCTGTGAGGGAAAAAGTAGCCTTACGGGAACAAATTGATGATTACTTGAGTAAAGGGTTTATAGAAAGATCAGAATCTCCCATTGCGGCGCCAGTACTATTTAGGGAAAAGAAGGATGGGAAATTGCGGTTATGTATAGATTATCGGGGGTTAAATGCTATAAGTACTATCAATTGTTATCCATTGACTTTGATTAAGGATTTACTGGACCAATTGGGAGGAGGTCGGTATTTCACCAAACTGGATTTAATAGATGCGTTCCATATGGTTAGGGTGAAAGCTAGTGACAAATGGAAGACGGCATTTTCGTGCCCCCTCGGGCTATACCAATGGGCCGTCATGCCGTTCGGTTTGGCCGGCGCCCCCGGCATTTTCATGCAATTAATTAATGAGGTGTTACATCCCCTTTTGTATAAGGGGGTGTTTGTATATTTGGACGATATTGTGGTTGTGACGCGCACAGAGGAGGAGCATGTGGTGTTGGTCCGGGAAGTGTTAGAGAGGCTGAGGCAAGCCAAGTTGTATGTGAAGTTGAGTAAGTGTGCGTTTAGTAGGAAGCAGATTGATTTTTTGGGGCATTGCATAAGTGAAAAGGGAGTTTCTATGGACCCCACTAAGGTTGAGGATGTTCTGTCTTGGGAGGCTCCGCAGACTCGGAGACAGTTGCAGGCTTTTTTGGGCTTGGCTAACTTTTACCGGACTTTTATATTAAATTTTGCTGCTATCACACTTCCCCTTACAGATTTGCTTAAGACGAAGGGGAAAGGGGAGACTAAAACCGCGAAGTCCCCTGGAGCCAAGTTGTGCTGGACGAAAGAGTGCCAGTGTGCGTTCGAGAGGTTGAAGAGAGCTTTTACCAGTGGGCTGTTGTTGATACACCCAGATACGGAGAAGCCTTTTGTGGTTCAGTGTGATGCATCCGCTTGGGCTTATGGAGGAGCGTTGTTACAGAGGGATGATCAGGGAAGGTTACAGCCATGTGCGTACTTTTCCAAGAAGTTTGGGGAACAGGAGAAGAGGTGGCCGGTTTGGGAAAAGGAGGCATTTGCGGTGCGATGTGTGTTGCAGACCTGGCGTCAATTTTTAGAAGGGGCTGTCCACCCTTTTTTGGTGTTGACGGACCACCAGAATCTGCAGTACTTGAAGGCGCCTCAGAAACTGTCGCCGAAATTGGTCAGAGGGGCCCAGTATTTTGCTCGGTTTAATTTTTCGTTAAAGCATATTAAGGGTAAAGAGAATGTGGTGGCAGATGCTTTGTCTCGTTACCCTGCGGTAGGACCCAATCCTCTTCCTGGCTTGGAGGATGTGTTTACTGAGAGTCAGTGGGGTTTGGCGGTGCAGACCAGGTCTCAGTCTAGTGTGGTTAAGAAGGAGGAGGAGGATAAGGTTGAGGGTTGGACTTTGGAGTTGCAAAAGCATTATGCAGGGGATGAGTGGTTGAATCGACATATAGAGGAGTGTAAGTGGTTGGAAGGAATTTGGTTTGTTGGGTCTAAGGTGTATGTTCCCCAGGGTTTAAGAAGAAAGGTGTTGGAGATGAGTCATGATCACAAGACTGCGGGTCATTGGGGATTCACCAAAACCCTCTTGGCAGTGAAGAACCGATTTTGGTGGCCCGGTATGAGAACGGAGATAAGGGATTATGTGCAGAGTTGTGAAGCTTGTGCTAGGGGAAAGGCTCCTACGGCTAAACCGCAAGGACTGATACAAGTAGTGGCTTCTCCAGTTCGGCCGTGGACCCACGTGAGTACAGACTTTGTGGGAGAACTGCCCTCGAGTAGGGGATTTCGGTATATTTGGACAGTACTGGATTTGTTTTCTAAGCAGGCTCATTTTATTCCTTTGAGAGGGTTGCCTTCGGCGGAGCGGTTGTCTGAGTTGTATATTCAACATATATACAGGTTGCATGGATGTCCTGAGCAGGTGATTAGTGATCGAGGGGTGCAGTTCACGGCTCGGTTTTGGGAAAAGTTTTTGGAAGGTTTAGGGGCGGAAAGACGGCTTACCACCCCTTATCATCCTTGCTGCAATGGCGGCGTAGAACGTACGCAGAAGTCTTTGGGTAGTTATTTGCGGATTTTTACTAACCGGCAACAAAATGATTGGGCGGACTTGTAGCCGTATGCGGAGATGGCATATAATGGGTCAGTTCACTCCTCTACTGGGAGAACTCTGTTCTCCATAGTTTATGGCCAGGAGGTGGTTCCCCTACTTCAGCCTTGTATGCCTTCGGAGGAAGGAGGAGGGGAGTGGAAAGTGAGAGCTCAGGAGGAATGGAAGGAGGTGACTGAGGCTCTGCGTAAGGTGCAGGGTTCCTATAAAAAGTTTGGTGACCGACGGAGACAAGAGAGAGAAGAATACCAGGAGGGGGATTTGGTCTGGCTTTCCACGCAGAATATTAAATTGGGGTTGCCCTCCAAAAAGCTGAGCCCAAAATATATAGGTCCGTTTCGGGTGGCTCAGATAGTCAATAAGGTATCCTATAGACTGATTCTGCCGAAAGGGATGAGTAAAATTCACCCTACGTTCCATTGTAGTCTATTGAAACGATATGTAGGCCCACTGATGCCAAAAGATTGAATGGTGTTTTGTTCCTGCAGGGGGAGGACGAGGTGGAGGAGGCCACTATGTCAGAGCTGGAGGTTCTTAGCCTTGGAGAAGGCTCGAGAACTCCCAGTCTGCCATGACCGGGAAAAGCCTGGCGTGCAGGACCTTGGGGAAATCCCGGGGATGATGTAATCTCCAGGGAAGAGTGCTGAGTCAGGACGGATGTGACGCAACCTCTTCCAGACATTGGACACTGATGAACATTATGCTGACTCAGCAGGGATATGATGTAATATCCAATGGACAGTAGTACTGCTGAGTCAGAGGAGGGTGATGCAACCTTTCCCGGACATTGCAGGTGACGGGTGGAGGGGGTTGAGTATAAAAGGTGTGTTTGGGGTACGAGCCAATGCTTTGGCTTTACAGGTGTTGTACCTTCAATAAAATCTCGTTGGATCGACCTGCAGTTTGTGCGTGATCTTTACAGAAGATTGGAGCGGCCTCACAGAACCACTGCAGTAGACAATTCTGGTGGAAGAGATATATAGAGTGCTTACACCATCGCTACTTACTAAAAGGACTGAAGAAAGCTTGGAACTTCATTTTAATAGTACAAGTGGATGGTGAAAGCATCTTGGAATGACAACTGATAGTTTAAACTCCATGTACAATAACAGTTGTAAGGACTTTTCTTTCTCATGCTGTAGCTTGAGGGCAAATGGCTTCCGTTTACATCTTCATAGAACTTTGCTTCCCGGACTAATTGTCCTGAAGGAAATTGATTGGATGGATATATACCTTTATTTTATATACACTAGTTTAGAGTAACACATTGTCACCTGCTTGACTGGTAATAACCTTGGAGTTTTGGTCATTTGACTTTGGGTGCTTTTACACTGTAGAATTAATGACACTGTTTTAACCAGGCATCCTCAAACTGTGCCTTTCCAGCGGTTTGGTCCTCCAACTCCCAGAAGCCCTAGCTAGCTTGTTCTATCATCAGAAATTCTGCGAGGTGGAGGGCCAACAGATGGAGGGCTGCACTTTGGGGATGCCTGACTTTAACTGTCATGGCTTAATACTATGGAGTCCTGGGAATTTCAGTTGTAGTTTACAAGGTCTTTAGCCTTACTTTGCCAAATGCTGGCTTTTCACCAGACTACAACTCCCAGAATTCCATAGCATTGAGTTATAGCAGTTAAAGTGGTTCAAACTAAATTAATTCTACATTGTATATTTATTTACCTGCATGCATCTCTGACAAGGCACAGTATGTTCACAAAATTTGTCAGTATGAAATCCTGACCATTATCATATACATGTGCTAGTACTACTTGTTAATTGGTGAACCACAACTTTATCTCTTCTGTTCATGACCTTTCCCCTTTCCCCCACATCCAGACTTTCAGCTGCTTCTAATGTTCTTGTCTGCATGACTCACTAGAATCTCAATTTCAACATGCCCAAACTAGATCTTCATTCCAAGCCACGTCTCAGATGTTGGTGTCTCCAGTACTGTCTGACTGGAATTAACCAGAGCAACTTGGGCATATTTCACTCTGGCTGCGTTTAGATGCTGCTGTTTGATTTTACAGTAAAGCATGATGTATGTCAATACCTCTTTAGACAATTCAAGATGCTATTCCTGTTAGATATTCCTTGAAGTCCCATGCACAACAGTCATGTTTTGTCTTATTTTTCAGTCTTCAAAACCCATTTCATCCCAAGAGCCTTAGTTCATTTAGGCTCTTGCCCAGTTTGATGACAGGCAGTCTTGTAAGTGCTTGCTCTTCTTATCCATCACAATACTAATATTATTTATTTATTTAAAACATTTATTTTCCACCCTTCTCTCTCTGCAGGGGACTCAGGGCCAAGCACAACATATATACAGCAAACATTCAATGCCAGGAAATAAAACCATAAATATATATACAAACATTAAAATCACTTATATCAACTTTAAAATTGGTTGCTTAAAAACCAACTTAGCTGTACTGATGTGAAGTGGAAATCCTTACATGCAAAAGACTGATCAGAAACCAATTTCCTCTTTTTAAGGGTTATGGATTGTGTTAATTAGGTCAGTGTTTCCCAACCTTTTTTGAGCCGCGGCACACTTTTAACATTAAAAAAAATCCGGGGGCACACCACCAACCAAAATGACACAAAATGACACTCTAACACAGTAAAGAACGGCTGGGGGTTGGTGGCCTGCTGGGAAAAGCTGCTGGGAGTGCCGAAGCCGGGAGAGGGGGCAGAGCCAGGCCGCGCCATGCCCGCCCCCTCCCCCCAGCTTCACCTCCCAGCAGCTGCTCCAGCCTTGAGGGGGCAGTGCCAAGCCAGCGGTGCCAGAGCCAGCACAATGCTGGCTTGGCACTGTCCCCTCAAGGCTGGAGCAGCTGCTGGGAGTGCCGAAGCCGGGAGAGGGGGCAGAGCCAGGCCGCGCCATGCCCCGCCCCCTCCCCCCAGCTTCAGCTCTCCTACAGGCTGTGCCATGCTCTGCCCCTCCCCCAGCTTCAGCTCTCCTACAGAGGAGGAGCATGAGCGGTGAACGGGCTTCAGTGGGCGGGGCTTCTCCACGCGGCTTCAGCGAGCGAGGGGCGAGAGTCATGGTGGGAGTCATGGCGGATTGGAGGCTGGCTGGGGAAACGGCCGAAGGAGGTGGTGCCCGGTCCTCCTTTTTCTTCGCCACTGCCCGGCCCTTCCTCCTCCCCCAAGCAGCAGGAGTTCGGCAGGAGGGGGGGAGGAAGGGGGGCAGAGAGCTTTTCTCGCGGCACAGCAGGAGGTCCGTCACGGCACACTAGTGTGCCATGGCACACTGGTTGAGAAAGACTGAATTAGGTAACTGCATTGACATAGGACTCTATTGCATGAAACTGTTATTCCATTGTAACTGTTATCAATGATAGTAGATAGATAAACATATCAAGTTGAATGTTTTCAATGTCCTGCTTCTCTTCAGTAATGCAGTTGCACAGATTTGAAAATTCATGGTCCCATGGTTACCTTCATAACCAGGCCATCCCAGTCTTCTGTACCTTATTAATGCTTATTTTAGAGCAGTTTTGCAATAACAACTTTGAAAAAAGGCAAAGCTAACTATACAATATGAAATAAACAGAAAACTGATTTCTTTGGAATAATGACCAGGACCGGGGGGGGGGGGCGGCAAGGGGCAGGGTAGAATGGGAAAGGATAAGAATTCCACCCCCTGGCATCACTTTACTGCTGTAACAAGCTCAAGGTCATGAAATACAAACACAATGAAGGATATACCAATTAACTTCTATTCAGTCAATGGCAACAATGCATCAAAGTACATAACATAACATATATCAGTGTGGAAACATATATCAACCCCCATACACACGAATTCAGAAATACAAAAGCAAATGCTGCGGCATGAAAAGAGCTGAGGCAAATCAAATTACAAACGTTGGCGGGGAGCAGCATACACACCCGCTAGAGGAATTCCGCATGAACGTAAATTATAGAGTTCGCCAAAAGTCCTGGTGCATACCAATCGTGGAAGAGGGGGAGATGATGCAGTGTGAGCCAAGATGAGACGCTCGGAGGGGCCGCAACGGTTGAAGTGCGTAGCCACGATCCGTTTCGCTGGTTTGCTTCGTCAGGCGGCTATATCTCGCCAGGCAAATGCCGCGTCACAGAAGACACATTCTAAATAACAATAATAACAATAATAAGACAAAACCCATCTCTGCAGTAAAAACGTGGGGGAGGTGGCTAGCCTACCTAGGTTGGAGGACTTCCAATGTACCACTGCTCCTGTGGACCCAAAGGGTGTGCTCTAAAGGAATCGCAGATGTTAAATATGCTCGCACCTGGGCCCCACTCACGTGAGTAGGGCCGAAAGGGGGAGGGGCTTGTTGAGCCCAGCTGGATGTTCGGACTGTAGATTATGAATCCACCAGGTTTCACGCCTGATAAGGGCATCATGGTTATTAGCATGTACACTAGTGATAACTTTTTCCAGGGCTGCGAATCGAAAAGATTCGGGGTTATGGCCATTTGTCAAAAAGTGGCGGTATAGGATGGTGTTGTCCTGGGATGTACGTATCCTGGAACGATGCTCCGAAATGCGGGTACGTAAGGGGCGTGACGACATCCCCACATAGTATTGGCCACACCCACAAATGATAACATAAATGGTATTTTCCGTGTTGCAATTGAGAAAATCCCGAATGGTAAAGGATCTGCGTGACTTCAAACTAATAATGTCTTTGCAACATAATGCTTGGGCACAGGACGAACACCCCCCACATGGCCAGAAGCCCGAGGTGGAATGGGTAAACATACGTTTTCTGGGTAGCGAAGAATGTACAATAAGGTCCTTGAAGCTACTAGTGCGCTTGTACGCGACCATGGGGAAATTGCGAAATGCCGGAATGGGAGGCAATATGTCCCAGTACTTTTTGATGATACTGACGATCTCACGACTATGGGGGGTAAAGGTCAGAGGCCAAACCACCCAGGCATGTGGAGGTTTGCGCCTTTTAGTTAGGAGAGAGTCTCTAGTGACACCATTGGCCTTAATACGGGCCTGTTGTATGACCCGCAATGGGTATCCTCGGGTGCTAAGTTGGTCCCCGAACTTATCAGCATCATTGTGAAAATCGACAATGCGGGTTGAATTCCTCTTCAGTCTAAGAAACTGTGAGTAAGGGAGACTATTTCTCAAGGATGGAGGATGATGACTCTGATAGTGTAGAATGGAGTTCTTGTCTGTCGGCTTGGTGAAGCAGCGGACTCCCAACTTATTTCTAATCTTAAAGACGGTGGTATCCAAAAAGTTGACAGAATCCTGAACTCCATAGTGAATTGGATAGAGGGATTCCATGAATTCAACCAGTCAAGGAATTCAGCCATGGGGGTGTCATTACCCAAAAGGAAGAAACAATCATCGATATAGCGCCCAAAGAACTTGATATATCTAGCCGGGGATAATGGGTCATGTAGGAAACTCTTCTCCAGGTATCCCATATAAAGGTTGGCTATCGAAGGGGCGCAACTCTGGCCCATTGATACTCCGTTGACTTGTAAATAAAAATCAGGTCCAAAGGCAAAATAATTATACTCGAACAGGCAGTCAACGAGTTCAATAAGGAATGAAGAAGGTGGAGACATATTATGGGGCCTCGAGTCAAACACGTCCAGTAGCACGGTTCTAGCCTCCGGAAGAGGTATCGAAGTGTACAGGGATTTCACGTCGCAAGTTGCCATTATATCGTGGTGATCAATCTGGAGGGCTTCTATCTTTCGGATGAAATCCATAGTGTCTAATATAAGTGCTGGAATGGTAGACATGAAGGGCTGTAGGATCACATCTATATACACAGCGAGGGGTTCCAATAGAGAGCCTGAGGCGGACAGGATTGGTCGGCCTTGGGGAGGGAAACCGGGCTTATGAATCTTTGGTAGAAAATACATTTGGGAGATACGTGGGTGGTCATTAATCAAAAACTTTGCTTCTTTTGGCTCAATGTAGCCCATCTCTGTGCCATCCTGTATTACATTACGAATATTCCTCATAAACCTGCTGGTGGGATCTCCGGGAAGTTTATGATATGAGGAGGTATCATTGAGTTGGCGGTGGGCCTCAAAGAGGTAATCCTGTAAATTTAATATGACCAACCCGCCCCCTTTATCGGCCGGTTTGATCACCAAGTCTTGCCTGTTGCCCAGGGATCTGATGAAATCGAGATCCTCTTTTGGTAAATTGGAGTGTGACATATCAGTACAGTGATTAAGCTTGGAAACATCCCTCGTGACCATGGTTTCAAATGTCCTTAGTTGGTGAGAGATATCGTGAGGCGTAAAAGTACTCTTATTGTAAATCCTAGAATGAACAGACTCAGATGCGGAGTCATCCAAATTGTCATAAATTCTTTTAATCGTAAATTACGGAACAATCGAGAAAGATCTTGTCTGATAGTAAGCTCAGAACAAAAAGGAGTGAAAACAAAAGACGAGCCACGCTCCAAAATATCCAGTTCCCTGTTGGTAAATCTGTGAGAGGATAGGTTGACCACTAAGTCAACAAGAAAGTTAATCTGAAAATTGTGGGTTTTGGAGCTATTGACAGGATTTATCTATCAATTGCTAAGGATGGGGTAATCACAAGAATGAGGCCAATCAGCAGGATACACAAGGCATTGTGCAATTGATGCCATCACCTTTGGTGACAACTCCAGCTCCAGTGCTAGTTTCCCTGCCTGGGATAAGGTTTATAGACTGTGACAAATACTGTATGTGCTCCTTCACTAAAAATGTTGCTGACTCAATGCACCAGATCCATTTCTTCCAGGATCTCTTCTGGATTTACCTTCTGATTTATCAGTGTGTATTGACTGCTGTGAATATTGAAGTTAAACATTTAATCCTCCCTAAAATTGATCAAAAAGCTGTAGTTTTGCAGAAGTTCCAGAAGTCACAGAAGGTTTACACCATGGTGGCAGTGATAGTCTGATCATTACTGAGTTGCAAGTTGCTGGTTTGTTTTTCTACTACATGGGAACATGGTGGGAAATGTGTCTAGTAGAGTTACTATATTTCATCCATTATCAGGACCTCCTCTCTCTCTTTTCAGATCTAGAATTCCTATCCTCCAATTTTCTCACACATGCCCTTTTTTGTTGTGGTAAGTTGTAGCAGGATCAAGTGTGTGTGTTGAAGAAAAACCTTATAATGCTAATTATTATGTGCAGCTGGTAATGTAGGTGTTGAAGTTCAGCCTGTGATTGGGTTTCAAGATCAAGGTGCTTTAGATATGGGGAATTATGTCAATGAGGGTCAAGATGGCAATGGTCTGGTCAATGATATTAATGCAGAGAAAGACATAGAGACACTGACTCAAAGTGTAGTTTCCCATGAGAATGTTCCTACAGGGTATAGGGATGATAGTTTACTCCCTGAATTGCTCCCAGAGAGTTCCCAGGATTTGGGGTTTGAAAACAACTTGGCACCTGGAGGAATTAATGAGCAGATAGATAATGAGCCAAAACAGACAGCTCAGCCAAGGCCTTCGTCGTTCTGCCAGGCTTCGAGAGATAAGGGTGAGAGGCAGTCAAGGAAAACTAAACTAGTTTCTGGGTGCTTGGAATGGCCTAGCAGGAGGATATAAAGTTCCCACCATGGGAAATATAGTCAGATGAAGCATCATTTCAAAATCCTGCTAAGTTCTTGCTCTTGTCTTATGGAAGCCTTCCTTGGAAGATTCATGTTAAGGATTTCTTGTTTATGGTTTGACTCCTTGTCTCTTGTGACTCATGTTTTGGATCAATGTTTTCCTGGTTCTTTGGATTTTATTACAAAAGTCTGGATTTTGTTTTTGAACTTTGCTGAACCTTACCTTGGAATACTTTGTTCCTGCTTATCTTCCTACCTAATTGGACTTACATATTCTCTTAAAGTGTTTTTTCTACATTGTTGCTTTTACTTATCTTTAATTAAAAAAGGACTATTTTCCTACTCAACCTGTGATGTTTTAAAGTCAGAGGGTTATTCCTGTTCTGGAGAGCAACAGTAGATCAACCAGCAAGCTTGGGTCACACCCGATGGTGTATAACTGTATAGGATTTTCTCTGAGGAGATCTATGCTAAAAGGCTTCGCTCTGGGGAGCAGTTTGGAGTAGCTACTCTGAAGGAGGCTATGGTGGAATAGCTATTTACTCAAGGTTTATGTTTTGCTCCCTCATGTGATTTAATATGAAGATGCCTTATTCTATGTTGCTTACAAGGATTATGTAAGTTAGTTGCAGTGTTTGATTTGTGTATGCAACACTGCAATTTTATGTTTCATCTCTGCTATTAAGAGTAAAGATTTTTCTGTTCATTTTTCCTCTTGTCTGTTAGTCTATTGCATTTGGAATTTGGGCGCTGGGTAAAATCCACTGCTGCGCAACATCTTTCTCAGAGCTAACAATTCTGTTTGGGTGGATTTTTAAAATGTTCATGTCTTCTTACAAGGTTGAGACTGAAATAAGGAGATAAGGTGGTAGAGTTGAACTCAGAAAGGTTTGAGAGAGACATACCAAGTTAAGAACGCCAAGCCCCTAAAGCAGCTACTCCACTCTTTACTCATCTCCACTCTTTATACTGTGTTCATAAAACAGAAAGAGATTATTGGAAAATGTCTGGAATTCAGAAAAGACTAAACAACATATAAAATAATTTCTGATTCTTATGTGTATTTTAAAAGTTTTAATGGGGGGGGGGGGAGTTTGTAATAAAAGTGCCATTGTGTTGTTAACCATAAGTTATTAGAGATGACTGATGCATATGACCTAAGTTTGGGAAAATCACTTTTGAGTCTGCAGCTTCCATATTTCCCATGCTAGCATGGCCATTTTGGGGAAAGGTGATTGATAAAGTTAGTCCTTACTGCATTTTAAGCAGCATTTGTCAGGTAAGCCAATTGTAAAGTGATCCATCTCTTTGAACTCAATTAAAACACCAGTGTCCTTTTCATATGACTGCAGCTGAATCTGGTTTATATCTTGTAATTCATATTTTCCTCTTAACTTACAACTAATTCCACTTGCTAGCTTTGCAAAAGGAACTACTTGTTCTTTATTTTAATCTTTAACTTTTTCTGTTTCTCTGTAGATTGCTTTTATTTGGCAGCAGGTATTTTATAGATTGTGTAGTCTCCTATGTTAGTGGCTGTTGTGATGCACTCATTCTCTCCTTCTGGCATATAGTAGAGCAGGGGCGCCCATTGGGTTGATCGCGATCGACCGGGTGATCTTTGGGCCTGATCCGGGTGATCTTCAGGCCCTCACCCGGTCAATCGCTGCTTGCTTCTCTTGACGCGCCGCCTGCACTCTCCAAGTGCATCTGATCCGTGGAAGAGGGAAAATGGGCTCTTCTGCGCACACGCTGGGGCCAGCTGAGCACTTTGTCATCCACCCGTGGCTCCTCCTTTGGTCTGTGGCGTCTGTGAGTTCCTGGAGAAGGGCGGAGGGAAGAAGAATGCAAAAGGGCAAAAGAGGAGGTGGGCGTGGATGGTCGCCTCCTCTTTTGCATTACTCCTCCCTCTGCCCTTCTCAATTTTTTAAAAAACAACACTCTGAAATATCCATTCTAAAATTGCTTGGGGTGCCTTAAGTTAGTTTCCTGGGTTACACTTATTGCCTGCTTTAAGGCTTCACAAAGCATTCTCCAAACCTTGTGCATTTGTAATCTTTGATTCCTTGTTCACTCTCCACTCCATGGGATCCTCAGCAGCCTGTTGGCATTGTCTGATATTGCAGGTGGGGAGAGATTTCCCTTACTTTCTTGGCAATCAATTTGTTTAGCTGGTTAGTAGCTCTTGTGTCTTTATCAACAAACCTTCAACCATTACAATTAATTTGCATTCAAATTGATCAAATTTCCCATTTTTATCTGACTGGGGCACTGCTGCAACTATGTCCTCTGTGAGGTCCATGAAAAGTTTTGTCCTATAAGATATCCCATTGAAACCACTTGCTTAATCTTACGAACACTGAGTTCAAAAATGCTGTTCTTGTTGGGAGGTTTTATTCATATGTCAATGTTACTAACACGGGTTGTACTGGATTTACTATTATGTTTATTGATGGGATGAGTCCCTGGTGGCACAATGGGTTAAACCACTGAGCTACTGAACTTGCTGACTGAAAGGTTGGCGATTTGGATCCAGGGAGCAGGGTGAGATCCTGCTGTTAGCTCCAGCTTCTGTCAACCTAAGAGTTTGAAAACATGCAAATATGAGTAGATCAGTAGGTACCACTCTGGTGGGAAGATAACGGTGCTCCATGCAGTCATGCCAGACACATGACCCTAGAGGTGGCTATGGACAATGCCGGCTCTTTGGCTTAGAAATGGGGATGAACACCCCCCCCCCCAATTGGACACGACTGGACTTAATGTCAGGGGGAAACCTTTACCTTTATTTATTGATGGGAAGGAAAACCATTTCAGCAACATGAGCATATTAATTTATTTTGAAACTGATGAAAGGTTATGACTTGCTCATGGTAAATCAATAATTTATATTCAGAGAAGAGTTTTCATGATCAATGTCTTGACTGAGCAAAAGAGAACCAGTTGAAGAAAGCAGGAACACATGGGCATCACAGTCAATAGAGATGTATCTGGATGCTCATTTGTATTCAGATACTTGTATCCAGCTGTCTTGTGTCCTTTGGTGATTTCTGTACAACGAGAGTACTTGCTTTTATCCATGTGTTATTCATTTATTATTATATATGATAGGTTGATTCAGAATAATGCTTACTGAAATTCTACTGAAAATGGAAGTGCACAATTCTTGCTTGCATGGTTGTATCAGCTGAAAAGTTGGGGGATACTTAGGAGCAGCATGGATGAAAGAAAGGAATGTTACCCACCTTGTCCTTTTCCTCAACCGTATGCCTTTTGTGAAATCTCAGAGCTTTCTGTGAATAGTGCCATGGATTTCATTGAATGGAACCATGACATCTAAAGTTGAATTTTTAAGTGAATAGCATAAAGTGTCCCAGATCCAAGCTAGTAAGATGAAAGTTACATACATTACTGCTTATAAAGTATTTGTGATTCAGACTGTGTGGATTCCGAAGAAGGGACTTTGAGGATCTCCCTTTCCTTCAAAGAGTTCATCAAAGTAAGCTGATAATGTCAAATATATATTCTGTCCACCTTTGACCAGAATACCTTTGAATTCATAGATAAGCCTATCATCAGCATTTTTACAGCTATTTGGCCACATAGGACAAAATTCAATTGTTAGTCTTAACTACTGTTATGGTTTGCTGTGAGTTTTCCAGGCCATGTTCCAGAAGCATTCTCTCCTGATATTTTGCCCACATCTATGGCAGGCATCCTCAGAGGTGTGTGAGATGTGTTGGAAAATAGGCAAATGAGGTTTATATATCTGTGGAATGTCCAGGGTGGGAGAAAAAGCTCTTGTCTACTTGAGGCAAGTGTGAATGTTGCAATTGGAAACATTGATTACCATTTAACGGCCTTGCTAATGCTAATCCAGGCAGAGAGCTTTCTCTGTGGCGGCTCCAGTGTTATGGATCTCACTTCCTGATGACACCCGAGTGATCCCAGAGCTTGCCCCCTTCTGAAGGGCTTGCAAGACCGCCCTTTTCAGATTGGCCTTCAACTAGTCCGGCTTGTTTAGCGTGTTTTTAACCTTGAATTTTACCTGTAACTGTTTTCGTGTTTTATATTTTATTGTAGGGCTGCATGTTTTGTTATACGCAGCTTGTTTTATTGTATGTTGTGATCCGCCCCGAGCCTGCAGGGAGGAGCAGAATATAAGACTGAATAAAAATAAATAAATAAATAATCAAGGTGGCCAATTGCAACAATCACACTTGCCTCAAACACTTGCCTTCCATAGATGTGGGTGAAACATCAGGAGAGAATGCTTCTGGAACACAGCCATAAAGCCCAGTGATTCCGGCCATGAAAGCCTTTGACAATATACTGTTCTTGTGGTTATGTGCCTTCAAGTCATTTCTGACTTATGGCAACCCTCAGGTGAGCCTGTCACAGAGTCTGTTTGATAGAATTTGCCCTTGGCATCTTCTAAGGCTGAATGAATGTGACTTACCAAAGATTATCTATGGCTAAGTGGTGATTTGAACCCTTGCCTCCCAGTGTCCTTGTTCAACACTCAAACTATTACACTATGTTGGCTCATCATTAGACCTGCTGAATCAATGGGACACACAAACATTGAATTGTGAGCAATCATTTGCCCAACCCGGCATAACCAACTGAATTTAATGAATGGTGCTTTCATATCATATATAAATACACTCCACATGCTATACAAAGATAAGCCCTGCTTTATAGGGACTCTATTCTGAACTGATGCAGTGCCAAGGTGCATCAACACTGTAGAATGAATGCAGTGTGACATTGCTTTAACTGCCACGGCTCAATGTTATGAAATATTGGGAGTTGTAGTTTTGCAAAGCCCTTAGCCTTCCCTGCAAAAGAGGGCTAGTGCCTAACTAAACCAACTCCCAGTATTCCATAGCATTGAGACATGGCAGTTAAATTGTGTCAAACTGCATTCATTCTACACTATAGCTATATTCTCAGATATTTTTCTCCTGAATCTCAGCAGAGAAGCTCTATGAATGGAGGAGATTTCAGTGGTGAAGGCTGGCTTCTGGATGAAGTAAACTAAGATTATACAAATAACACAGATATTACTCCAAAATGTTTATTGTACAAAAGTTCTAGAAAACATTATCAGACATTTGGCTTTATGCTTTCTTCAAGATTCCTATCTATAGACATTTCTATAGATAATATTTCATGATGACTCAGAACACATTCAGTCATATAAAAATAAAACTATTTACATTATGTCTACATATTTAAAACAAAGTCATCCATTACAAAGGCACTTGGAGGGTATTGCTCATGATATTGCATTTCCTTTGTGCATTTAGGAAAAAAAGAATATTAGCAATCTACTGTCAAAACTTCCATCAACCCTCATTCTTGCACTTATTCCCATTTTTAAAACAACTGGAACCTTTTTTAAAAAAGAAAGAAAAGGAAATATATATCAAACATGCGGCAGGGATGTCTGCCATGATTGGTTTACAAAGGCACATATTTGTAAAGATATGGCAAACACATGGACATACATTCTGTTCTTTTTCAAAGGATTCATTTTAAAGACATTTCAGGTCATTACTCAAATATGCTACATTTTTTAAAATCAGCAATCCGCCCTCTTGGACATTTACTGACTCAGTATGGAAGACTCTGAAAAACACCTGCAATATTTGTTATCTGAAAAACTCTTAATATCTGATTGCTTGAAAAAATATTCTTTGGATGTTTTCATTTGACTGGAATGTGAATTTTAAGTATGTAAGGCTTTCTTTGGAAAAAAATTGTCCATCTGGCATGTGCTTTTTCCTGCAGTATTCACGTTTTGCACCTCTGTGGGGAGTTGCCAACTTGAGAAGATAAAGCGCCTCATGAGTTGAGATGGGGAAGGACGTTCCTCTTATCTAGTTGAAAAGGAGTGGAGAAAGAAATGCACAGAGCCCAGGTACACTCAGTGAGCTACACAGCAGCCAGATTCCTCGTGTTTGTGCAGAAGAGACATTCGGGAGAAAGTTTTGGAACAATTTTTACACTGATATTTCTTCACGTCGGAATGGGTCTGCAGATGGGCCCTCAGGTTGGACCTGTCAGCAAATGCTCTGTTGCAGTGAGGACATGAAAAGGGCTTCTCTCCTGGAAAGAGAAATGGGGGGGGGGGGGAGAATCAAAGTCATATTAAGTCAACTAAAATGAGAAAAATTATGTCTCAAGGGGTAACATGTTTGTAGAGAAGGATCTTGGGAAGTCTAAGAAAAAAGTACTAAATTGTAATAAAAATTCTACTCAATACATCGCAAATCATCATTAATTCATGCCCCAAGAGCTTTCAAGGAGTCGTCATGCATTGAATGACAAGTCACTGACAGTTTTTGCTTCAGCAGGTGCAGCCAACGCCTGTAGGCTGAGCTCCACCCAAGATTTCCATACGTTCCTTCCATTCATTTACTGTATCCTGTGCAACACCTTCAGCTGCCTAAGGCTGTGCTTTGCATGCCCTTGATGTGAGTGGCAGAACTCCCATCAGATTGGGTACTTTAGCATTGCACCCTGATCCTCTGGAATGGGGCAGAACTAGAAGCAGCAATAATGCTCAAATATCATGCACAAAAAGGCAGCACAAAAAAGGAAATAAAAGGTCAATAAAAGAGAGCAATTAATGAACTGACCACTAAAAATTGGTGAATACCGTTGGCTTGCACCCTGACCCGCTACATCTTGCTATGGAGGAAGTTCTTCTAAACTGAATTGCACTGAAGGGATGCTGAGCCAAGGTTTCTGGGGAAATGGGTTGTGCTCTGTGAAAGTTGATACCACAGGGTTATAGCTTGGGATGTTGAGCATCACCTAACCCAGTCCAGACCTTGGCAACACCGTATGATATTTTTGGATCAGAATGTGTTGTATCTCATTAATTCCTCACTTTACAAAATTGGTACATCTACACTGTAGACGTAATACAGATTGACACAACTTCAATTGCCAAGGTTCATTACTACAGATTCCTGAGATTTATAGTTTGTAGAGAAACCAACACTCTTTGCCAGAGAAGTCTAAGGACCATGAAAAACTTCTATGATTCCCTGGCGTTGAGTCATGGGAGTTCAAGTTGAATCGAACTACATTAATTCTACAGTATAGATACATGTAATCTTTTATTAACCAGCGGGGACCTACTGTGCACTAGATTCCCTTTTTGGGGGATGCAATATGTAACTCTAAACTAGATTGATCTCTGCTCATATAGAAATTTATTTGGGAACCAGGTGTAGTGGGGCTTTGGTCTAGAGCTATAATTCCATGTGTAATTTATTTAGGGCAACTCCCATTGATTTCAGTGGTATTTTCTTCATAGTAATGCTGCTTGTGTGAAGAAGCATCTGGGACCAAACATCTAAAGGACTAACAGATTGTCTATAGTACACATTTTTTTCAGGTTGAGTTCCATTGGTAAGTGACATTTGATCAGAGATTAAACAAGGTTTGGCCCTACTTTCCTAATAAAAACAGCTTGCAGTATATGCTGCGCTATGCACTGCTTGGTCACAGTTCTTGACTCTGCAGATGACTGTTGGAAACCTGATCTTTCTTAAGTCTTTCTGTCTTGCTTCTGGTATGTATTCTGATTTCTAGAAGAAGACATTTATGTATTTACCATACTTGTATCCTGCCTTTCTCAACCCCTAAGAAGACTCAAGACAGCCTTACAAAGGCAACAATTCAATGCTGCATGTATACATATATCAATGGATAAACAAAACACTAAAACCATCCAGTTAAAACATAACATTAAAGCAACAAATTAAAATCACATAGTTTGGGTCATATTCCAAGGCTAGTCCTGACATCCATTCAACCATTTTTCCTAACATGTCCTAAGCTGAAGCCAGGAATTCTACTGAAGCCAGAACCTGAAGATCACCCTGAAGCAAAAGTTTGACTTCAGTGAAGCCAAAACATGTTACACTTATATCTAAACTGGTCTGCTTATAAGAGATACAATTACACAGGGGAAAGGAGCTGGTGAATACAAACTAGAATAAATGTTTGCATTGACATTTATATTTAACAACATATTTGCCATAATAATCAAAATACTATTAAACTAGCCATGTGATGCACTGATAAACTTTCAAAAAGGCATTCAAGTAGTGTGGCAATGAATGAAGCATGCGTAACAATGTCGCCCCTCTTACCAGTATGAGTTCGGATGTGTCCTTGAAGCAACCAGGGTCTCGAGAAAGCCTTGCCACAGATCTTGCAGACACAAGGTAGCGTGTGGGTCCTGATGTGCATCTTAAGAGCACCTAAGCTCACATATTCCTTGTCACAGTATTTACAACTGAAAGACTTCCTAGACTGGGCATCACAGTGCAACTGCTTATGCTTGGCCAGTCCAGAGAATGTGGAGTAGGTTTTGTTGCATAAGCTACATTGAAATTTCTCAGCTTCAATTGCATGGGCATCCAAAAGCTTGGACTGGATCCGCTCTTCTTCATCGCTAATGGGACTCTCGGAGCCACTGTGGTCTTTCGAGGAAGTGTCTGAGGGCGGAGGTGGGCTGACTCTACCCAAAGATGAAGGGTATCCCGAGAGAGGCGAGAGGTCACTGGGTAAAGGAGAAGGCAGCAGCCCTGTTGTAGTCCACATGGTGAGGGGGTTGTAAGCCACTGAGCTGAGGATCTCTGGCTGAGGAATGATCGGCATGGGGTAACTCTCATAAAGGTATGGAGAAATGATCACTGGGGAAAAAGGGAAAATCATTTTAAGATAAATGGAATTCTGCACAACACAGAGTTTGGAACCATTGAAGCCACCCTGATCATCCATACAGAAGATGAGTCCATGAATAGTTGAATACCACCCTTGTAACTTTGTAACTGTGTATAACCATAAGCAAGAAGATCTGGTCTAAATAGCAAATCTGTTTTGAGCAGCTAAGCAAAACTCTAATAGATGACACTTTACAGTAGAGTTTATCAACCTGGGGGGTTGGGAGGGAGTGCCAGAAGGGTCACCAAAGACCATCAGAAAACATAGTATTTTCTGCTGATTATGAGAGTTCTGTGTGGGAAGTTCGGCCCTATTCTATTGTTGGTGGAGTTCAGGATGCTCTTTGATTGTAGGTGAACTATAAATCCCAGCAATTACAACTCCCAAATGTCAAAGTTTATTTTCCCCAAACTCCACCAGTGTTCACATTTGGACATATTGAGTATTTGTGCAAAGTTTGGTCCAGATCTGTCATTGTATGAGTCTACAGTGTTCTCTGAATGCGGGTGAACTACAACTCCAAAACTCAAGATCAATGCCACCAAAACTTCCAGTATTTTCTATTGGTCATGGGAGTTCTGTATGTCAAGTTTTGTTCAACCCCATTGTTGGTGGAGATCGGAATGCTCTTTGATTGTAGGCTAACTATAAATCCCAGCAGCTATAACTCCCCAATAACAAAATCAATCTCCCCCTACCCCACCAGCATTCAAATTTGAGTGTGCCAAATTATGGTCCAGTGAATAAAAATACATCCAGCATATCAGATATTTACATTATGATTCATAACAGTAGCAAAATTACAAGGAGAGCATGGATGAGCTCCCTCTGTCAGCTCCCCATGCGGGGACATGTGAAAAGCCCCCCACAAGGATGGTAAAACATCAAAATATCCGGGCGTCCCCTTAGCAACATCCTTGCAGACGGCCAATTCTCTCACACCAGAAGCGATTTGCAGTTTATCAAGTTGCTTGTAATACACACACACACACACACACACACACAGTTGTGAAGTAGCAATGAAAATAATGTTATGGTTGGGGATTCACCACAAGATGAGGCACTGCATTAAAGGGTTGCAGCATTAGGAAGGTTGAGAATCAGTGCTTTACAGGGATGGCCACTGATGTTCCCAAGCAAAGGCGGCTCCCTGAAAATTGGTTCAAGTTGGCACCCAAGTATGAAAATGAGGCATTAAGAAGGTTGAGAACCATTGTCGAAGGCTTTCATGGCTGGAATCACTGGGTTCTTGTAGGTTTTTTGGGCTATAAGGCCATGTTCTAGAAGCATTCTCTCCTGATGTTTTGCCGACATCTGTGGCAAGCATCCTCAGAGGTTATTAGGTCTGCTATATGGCCATGTTCCAGAAGCATTCTCTACTGACATTTTGCCTGCATCTGTGGCAAGCATCCTTAGAGGTTATGAGGTCTGCTATATGTCCATGTTCTAGAAGCATTCTCTCCTGACATTTTGCCTGCATCTGTGGCAAGCATCCTCAGAGGTTATGAGGTCTAAGGATGCTTTGTCACAGATGCAGGCAAAACATCAGGAAAGAATGCTTCTAGAACATGGCCATATAGCCCAAAGAACCCAAGAGAATCCGTTGAGAACCATTGTTTTATAGGGATGGCCCCAAGCAAAGAAGACTCCTTGAAAAGTTGGTTCAAGTTTGCACCCATGTATGCAAGCAAGCAAGCACCAACAAGGTATGAAAGGAGCCCCCAGCCTGGGGCTTACCTGTATGAGTGTCCAGCTCGCTGTAATTTGGCTTTTTGGAAGCGTTGAAATGTTTCTTGACCAGGAAGGAGCGTGGCATTTTGGAAGGCAGGCTGGCTTTCCCCCTCGCTCACTCCCTGCCTGCATGAAGCTCCTGGAGCGGCGGGATAACGGTCCGGGCTTCAGTGCAGGAGGCTGCGGACCCGTTGGTCCTTTCAGAGCATTTTCTCCTGCCTCCGCTTTCTTCACCCCATGCGTCGGAGCCCCCCAAAATGTGGTTCCCGGCTTGCGCTCCAGCCTCCTTAGAAGGGGCTGTAAACTAAATAGCCGCCCGTCAGGTGCAGGAGGGGGCGGGGCCGGGGCTTTTCTGAGCCTCACCCAATCCCGGCCCAAGGGCTCTCTCAAACTCTGCCTGTTTGGACGAAGGAGTCTCTCTCCCGCCCCCCCCCCCGCCCCGCCGCCCGCCCCAAGATCCCTTCTCCAAGGAGGGTCCAGACCCTTGGAGGCGCTGATGGGTTTTGGCTCGGGCTGGAGCTCCGCCCCGCGGGGTGGCTGAGAAGAGCAAGGAGAAGCAGGGAAGGAAGCGCCTAGCTTGCGGGTTGCTTGCTTGCTTGCTTCCAGGAGGCGGCGGGATGGGGAATGATTATTAGGGTGTTCACTTGGTTATTGCCCAGTATACCCGCACGGTACCATTAAGGCTGTTTCACTGCTATGGCTCAGGGCTAGGGCATCCAGGGAGCTGTAGTTTGGTGTGAAGGCTAACAACTTGTAAAGCTACAACTCGTGTAGAGTCAAAACTGCATTATTTCTACATTGTAGAGCAAGCCTGGGCCAATTTGGGCCCTCCAGGTCAGGCATGTAGCCTGACCTGGAGGAAATTCTCAGGGTGGTCCGCGAAAAGGCCTTACTGGTACATTATTTAAACAGTTATGTTTATTCATATCATGATCTGATCACCATGCTCATTATATCCCACATTAATGGGGTTATTGGGATAACAATACAAAAGGTTTGCTAGGGTAGACCCTCTTCCACCCAGTCTCAGCCCCCAACCAAACTCAGCCCCCCCGAATCAAAATCCTGGCTACGGTCCTGCTCCAGGTGTTTTGGACTACAACTTCCACCATTCCTAACAGCCTCAGGCCCCTTCCTTTCCCCCCTCAGCCACGTATGCTCCAGTTTGCTCATTAAGAGGCTGAGGGGGAAAAGGAAGTGGCCTGAGGAATGATGGGAGTTGAAGTCCAAACCCCCAGGAAGGCCCAAGTTTGCCCATTAAGAGACTGAGAGGAAAAGGAAAAGGCCTGAGGCTGTTAGGAATTATGGGAGTTGAAGTCCAAACCCCCAAGAAGGCCCAAGTTTGTCCATTAAGCAGCTGAGGGGGAAAAGGAAAAGGCCTGGGGCTGTTAGGAATGGTGGGAGTTGAAGTCCAAACCCCCAGGAAGGCCCAAGATTGCCCATTAAGAGACTGAGAGGAAAAGGAAAAGGCCTGAGGCTGTTAGGAATGATGGGAGTTGAAGTCCAAACCCCCAGGAAGGCCCAAGTTTGCCCATTAAGAGACTGAGAGGAAAAGGAAAAGGCCTGAGGCTGTTAGGAATTATGGGAGTTGAAGTCCAAAACCCCAAGAAGGCCCAATTTTGTCCATTAAGCAGCTGAGGGGGAAAAGGAAAAGGCCTGGGGCTGTTAGGAATGGTGGGAGTTGAAGTCCAAACCCCA
This sequence comes from Anolis apletophallus, assembly GCA_030556195.1. Taxonomy (NCBI): domain Eukaryota; kingdom Metazoa; phylum Chordata; class Lepidosauria; order Squamata; family Anolidae; genus Anolis; species Anolis apletophallus. The sequence continues at coordinate 91,028,662 of JARBWK010000007.1, forward strand.
GGAAGGCCCAAGATTGCCCATTAAGCAGCTGAGGGGGAAAAGGAAAAGGCCTGGGGCTGTTAGGAATGGTGGGAGTTGAAGTCCAAACTCCCAGGAAGGCCCAAGTTTGTCCATTAAGCAGCTGAGGGGGAAAAGGAAAAGGCCTGAGGCTGTTAGGAATGATGGGAGTTGAAGTCCAAACCCCGAGGAAGATTGCCCATTAAGTGACTGAGGGGAAAAAGAAAGTGGCCTGAGGCTGTTAGGAATGGTGGGAGTTGAAGTCCAAAATCCCTGAAGGGTCCAAATTTGCGCATTAAGCAGCTGAGGGAGAAAAGGAAAAGGCCTGGGGCTATTAGAAATGGTGGGAGTTGAAGCCCAAAATACCTGGAGGGCCCAAGTTGGCCCATACCTGTTTTAGATGCACACCACTTGACTGCATCCCACATATTTTATTTCACAGCCTAGCCACATAGGCACTGATGAAGATCCAAGGAAAGGGCAAAGAGCAAAGGGGAAATGCCTTCCAAGACCAATCAGTCCTCTTTAAAAAAAACTCAGCCAGGGACTTCTTCTCTTCAGGGCTCTATTTTCAGCTTTGAGGAGGAGGTTCCCTGAGATGTTTCAGGTAATTAAGAAACTCTTTTTGCCTCTGAATATCTAGTTATAAATAAGGTTGAAAGTTAGCTTAAGTCCCAATTGAAAGGCATAGGATGGTAGGGACTGGGTTTCATTGGGGCCACAATACAAAGAGCAAAAGGATTCTGAAACAGATTTGGCATCAATGTGTTGTTGAAGGCTTTCATGGCCGGAACTGCTAGGTTGCTGTGAGTTTTCTGGGCTGTAGGCCATGTTCCAGAAGCATTCTCTCCTGACGTTTTGCCCACATCTATGACAGATATCCTCAGAGGTTGCGAGGCTTGTTGGAAACTAGGCAAGAGGGGTTTGTATATCTGTGGAATGTCCAGAGTGGGAGAAAGAACTCTTGTCTGTTTGAGCCAAGTGCAAATGCTGCAATTGATCACTTGATTAGCATTGAAAAGCCTTGTAGCTTCACAGCTTAGCTGGCAGCTGCTTCCTGCCTGGGAGAATCCTTTGTTGGGAGGTGATTAGCTGGCCTTTATTGTTTCTTGTCTGGAATACCTCTGTTTTTGAGCGTTTCTCAAAAGGACAAGAAGGATCCTCTCATCTCTGTGGGAGTCTACCATATACCTTGTGGACAAGTCTTCAGAGGGACCAGCAAATGCAGCATTGCCCAAACTCGAATCAAAGAACATGACAGGCACTGCAAACTAATTCAGCCAGAGAAGTCAGCCATAACAGAGCACCCGATGAACTCACCTGGACACAGCATATTATTTGAGAATGTTGAAATGCTGGACCACCCTAACAACTACCATGTCAGAGAAGCCATTGAAATCCATAAGCATGTGGACAATTTCAACAGAAAGGAGAAAACCATGAAAATGAACAAAATCTGGCCACCAGCATTAAAAAAAACTCTAAAATCAGGACAGTGAATAAAGAGCAACACTCAAAAAGCAGGGGGATTCAATACAAGAATAAATCAGGGCCAGCTAATATCTCATAACGAAGGATTAAGGTAGCAACGAGCCTGGCTTCAAAGCTGCAAGGCCATTCAATGCTAATTAAGGTGGTCAATTGTAATATTCATACTTACTTCCAGCAGACAATAGTTCTTTCTCCCACACTGAACATTCCACAGATATATAAACCTCATTTGTCTAGTTTCCAACAGACCCCTCAACCTCTGAGGATGCCTGCCTTAGATATGGGCGAAACCTCAGGAGAGAATGCTTCTGGAACATAGCCATACAGCCCGGAAAACTCACAGCAACCCAAGACTTGGTTTGTTTGTGCTAGAGCTGAGGTGGCAGCAGCTCTTTCTTGCTGTAAATCATTTTGTGTTTTTCCTCTTCTGGAGGAAATGGATTCACATCTTTAAAGGTCTGAACACAGGACAAATATTTACAGCCAAGTCAACCCCAGGTGAGATTTTTAGGGAGGCAGAAAGGAGGTACAAGACACACAACAGTCCCAACACTGTCCCCATTTTACTAACAGAACTGTGAAATACTGTTCTTCAAGTTCATTTAAATATGCATATATAATTGCTGTTTCCTTTAAGACTAATATAAAGATACATTCATGTGCTAGTTTTGCAACTACATGCAAATGTAGCACCCATTTATAAGCATGCTTACTCTCCAGTAAATATGATCCAAACCTGCATATGCCATTGTGTGGCAGTGCACTGCTTGTTTTCAGTATTTGTGAGCTCACACACAATTTTTCTCATTTCTCTTTTTTTAACAGCTTCAACTCAAGGAGAGATTCCTAGCTAAGAGACAGGCTCGAACAAAACAAACACATGCCCTTAATGTTTAATTGCCGTTATTAATTCCAAGGTGGATAATTGTGATTTTGAATGCACTTGCATTGCTCCATGCAGTTTTAAGATCTGCAGAATGAAGGATTTATGAAATGGAAAAACAGAGTGAAAGAAAGTTGCCTTTAGACCACCCTCACCTTGTCTGCAACAGGTGTTGGAATGGAGACATGAAAAAAATCCCTGTAGTTCTGTTAAGACTTGTAAGAGCAAAGTGCTTTGTCAGGCTGCATAACTTCTTTATCTGGGAGATGCCAAAACAAGTGCAGAAGTAACGTTATCTGCTTGCAAGCAGAGATTCAACTGTTAAGACGCTCCAAGGGTAGTGTTTACCAGTAAGAGGCTGCACCGATTCTTTTAAAGAACACTATGAAAAAACATGTTTTTTCTCCTCCAGTAAAAACCAGAAGACATGTTTGCTTTTGTGTGTATTATGTTCAGTTCAGACACGTAGCTATGGGGACAGCGGAGCAAAATGAGGACATTGTCCCTCCATGTAAGAATTCTGCCCCCAATAATTTTATGTCCCCAAATTTCTAGTATGGCAGGGAGTGAGAAACTGAAAATCATTTGCTGTGTTCACATTTCCTTGGAATCTTTGCTTTCTCTTTTATTTATTTATTTATTAATTATTGGATTTCTTAGCCGCCACTCCCAGGTGGCTCGGGGCAGCTCACAAATTTGAAGGATACAGAGCAAAAATAATATATAAGCAATAAAAACAACAGCAGTAAAACATTTTAGATGCCTGCATTGCATTTCTAAATGTTCAACTGCTGTTTTTAAGTTACTGTAATTTTAGAAATTTGGGCACCCTAAATAAACTTTCATTAGGGAGGATAGAGTTCTTATGTGAGTGGCAATGTTCTCTTTTTGCCCCTGTCCTATAGATACACCCAACATTCAGTTCCCCTTTTAGTATAGCCCAGGGGATGCCAGGAAGTTTTGATGTTTTACCATCCTCATGGGAAGCTTCTCTCATGTCCCCACTTGGGGAGCTGGAGCTGACAGAGGGAGCTCATCCACGCTCTCCCTGGATTCAAACCTGTGACCTGTTGGTCTTCAGTCCTGCCAGCACAAGGGTTTAACCCACTGCGCCTCCGGGGGCTCCTTGCAGACAGCCAATTCTCTCACACCAGAAGCGACTTGTAGTTTCTCAAGTCACTCCTGACACTAAAAAAGTATAGACCAGGTCTGGGCAAACTTCAGCCCTCCAGGTGTTTTGGACTTCAACACCCACAATTCCTAACAGCCTACTGGCTGGGTTGCTTTAATTTTTCCAGGCTGTATGGCCATATTCCAGAAGCATTTTCTCCTGATGTTTCACCTACACCTATTCCTACTGGTTGTTAGGAATTGTGGGAGTTGAAGTCCAGAACACCTGGAGGGCCAACGTTTGCCCATACCTGGTATAGCCAGATCAAGGCAATATATGGATGTAGAACTTGGTTCTAAACACACCGACTCTTAAGCAAATACAACTATGGTTGAAGGCTTTGGTTACTTTGACATATCAGCTCTGTTTCCTCTCATTGAAATCCTAACTCAACATCTATTTTGACAACACCTTTCCTGGATTACAATTCCTTCATTCTTTTGCATGTCTTGTGATTGAAACTATCTTTTATTTTATTGACCATGTATGTTTGTCAGTTTCCTAGAGAATGAGGACCTACGGTCTTCCAGATGTTCTTGGATTCCAACTCCCATAAACCCAAACTAACATAGTTAATGGTTGGGCATGATGGGAATTTTAGTCCAACAATAGTCACAAGCTACCAATTTATAACTTATATTTTACAAAGTATTATTATTGTGTCAGGAGTGACCTGAGAAACTGCAAATTACTTCAGATGTGAGAGAATTGGCTGTCTGCAAAGATGTTGCCCAGGGGTAGCTTGGATATGTTGCCATCCTGTGGGATGCTTCTCTCATGTCCCCGCATGAGAAGCTGAAGCTGACAGATGGGAGCTCACTCAACTCCCCAGATTCTAACCGCTGACCTTTTGGTCAGCAGTCCTGCCTGCACAAGGGTTTAACTCATTGAACCACTGGGGGCTCCTATTTTACAAATTGATTCAGAGCAAAAGAAGCAGAGCGAATGTCATCCTTCAATGTCTGTTAAGTACTTTTTTTACATCTGTTTTCAGCAAGAACCTGCTATGTGGATGGTGCTACATATGCAATAATAGCAGGATTACTATCCCCTCACCCTTCAAAAACCCAAAGCAATGCAATCATTTATTCCTCTCTTGACAGAATCTGTGAAGTTTCCCTGTAGACAATCAATAAGTGGAAAATGCATTAAGAAAACAGTTCTGCTGTGCATGGTGCTTGAAATATTTACCTTTTGCAAAATTTCCACAACTGTTTGATTTCTGGAAGTTCTGGAACAGCTCTGGAATTGAGCCAGTCTGGCTCTTCACTTTGTGCGTGTCATTCTGGAGAAGTGACCGTCTGCTCATTTATACCAGCTCAAAATCAGCCTGTGTAGGTGACACACAAGACAGAAATATTCTCATTCTCCATTGTCTCATGCCAGTGAAGTACGCCGCTAGGGCGGTGTGGTAATGCAGTGGTGAATTTGGCCTCTGGGCACCTCTTGTCAGACTTCTGTATAAATCATAAAGTCCTGACATGTCAGCCAAGTGATGGGGCTAGAATGAATGACGTCGGGCATTGGGTGCAAGGCAAGTTATTACATGGCTTTGGAAGGATATTAGCAGACTGTTGTTGCCTGTGTGAGGTTTACTGTCAAAAAAACTGGGTGAGTCTGTATCACGGCTGCATGAGTCAGAGTAAACAGGTGCTTAAGGTGAATTCAGAGTTTACACCATTGAAGATGGCCAGAGATCCCATTATGCCAGAGAGAGGACACAACTGACTTAAATGAAAGAACACGGTCACACTTGAATCAAAGTGAGAAGCAGACTCATTTCTGTACAAGCTTCCTTGAAAGGGACGTGCTTTGCATGGATGTCTAGAGTGCTGTTTTAATTCAGAAATTGAACAACACTTTCATTTTTCAACAAACTGGGATGATTTCTTTTGTTGATAACTTGCTCTTAGATTGTTGGGGGGTATGTATACTTTAAGATGTTTACAGGCGTTGCAGGCCCATAACATCTGTAGAGCCAAATGATTTCTACTTCTCTCTTAGGCCACTTCCACACAGCTGTATAAAATCCACACTGAACTGGATTATATGGCAGCATGGACTCAGGCCCCTTCCACACATCTGTATAAAATTCCACTTTGAACTGTATTATATGACAGTGTGGACTCAGATAACCCAGTTCAAAGCAGATATTATGGATCATCTATCCTGATATTCTGGGTTATATGGCTATGTCGAATGGCCATCTGATAATCCAAAACAGATATTGTGGATTATCTGCTTTGATATTCTCAGTCATATGGCTGTGGGTCCTTCAACACATCCATATAACCCAGAATGTAAATGAAGAAAATCCCACAATATCTGCTTTGAACTAACAGCCCTTCCAGATATGCCCTATATCTCAGGATCTGATCCCAGGTTTTCTGTTTATCCCAGATTATCTGGCAGTGTGGACTCATATAATCCAGTTTATAGAAGAAAACCTGGGATCAGATCCTGGGATATAGGGCCTGTCTGGAAGCGCCTTGAGTTATCTGAGTCCACACTCCCATATATTCCAGTTCAAAGCAGAAAATGAGGGATTTTATTCAGCTGTGTGGAAGGGGCCTGTGTGGAAGGGACCTCTGATAATCCAGTTCAAAGAAGACATTGTGGAGTATCTGCCTTGATATTCTGGTTTATATAGCTGTGTGGAAGGGCCCTTAGGTAGCTTAGGATAGTGGAACATTTTCCTACCTCCACATGTAGAGATTTTACATATGGAGTTAGCGCAATCACAAATGGCTTTTCTTGATTCACTGTTCCTCTGAATCTTATACCCGATTTTAATGCCTGCATTTATTTTCCTGTGGGCTTGGTAGTGAAGTGATGAAAGTTCACAACTATTTCTACAGGCAGAAAGAAATTCCCGTTCTGTACTTGCTGATGGATGCTAGTGATCCTGATTTTTTAAAATGCAAATAAGGATGTAAATTTCAAAGACATAATAATGCCTAAGCCTATTTTATTATAGTACATTGTCAGAGGGAAAGGAAAAAAACAGCTCTAGAAAATTAAGTAATCTCACTTGGAATATTAGACAGCATTTGTTACATTTAGTATAGAGGTGCCACTCAACACAAATGCAAATACAGGCATTGTTATCCTCTAAGAATTCTGCCTCCCTCTCCCCCGATGAAATTTTCCTTAAGTCTCCAAATTTCTAGCATTGTAATAATGTAAAACTTCAACTGACCATTTAGAAATATAGCTTAGGCATCGAAACTAAAGGAACTGACAACATTTCCAAGGGATGTGAACCATTTTCAGTGTCTCGTGCTCCACAGTGCTAGATGTTTGAGATGAAAGAACAGGGAAATGTGTAGCTGGATGATGATAGGATATGCATTCAACACAATTAAGCTGTTTCTGAAAGTCACTTTGTACTGAACATAAGCCTTAGTTCTGCTCTTAACCAAACAGGATCTCAGTACCTGATTCTGCGCTATCTGCATTATTTCCACCTGTGCTTTTAATAAGATTGGTTTAATGTATTGTCGAAGGCTTTCATGGCCAGAATCACTGCATTGTTGTAGGTTTTTTCAGACTATATGGCTATGTTCTAGAGGCATTCTCTCCTGACGTTTTGCCTGCATCTATGGCAAGCATCCTAGGACAACAACACAAGATTGGTTTAGTTTGTCTTATCACTTTCATGAAAGAACTGCATTTATTGAACAACTTTTGAGGCATAGGCCCCTTTCACACAGCTGTATAAAATCCCACATTATCTGTGTTGAACTGGAATATATGGCAGTGTGGACTCAGAAACCCCAGTTCAAAGCAGATATTGTGGGATTTCTGTCTTGATATTCTGGGATATATGGCTGTGTGGAAGGGCCCATAGTTATTAAAGTGTTTTTGTGTGTGTAAAAGGCTCACGGTTCCCTGGGGGGGGGGGGGGGCATTTGGGTACCAAAAGATAATTTTTTAAATTATATTGGTTTGATATCAGTGCATAATAATACAATTATTATTATGCACTGCTATTGAAAACAGCTATTGATCTTAATGAATTCTCATTCTTGGCAGAAAGGAAAGAGTCATGTGAAAGATGTTAAAAAGTATCAAAAACTATTTGACCTTCCAGACAGGTCCTGTATTCCAGGATCTGATCCCAGGTTTTCTGTTTATTCCAGATTATCTGGAAGTGCAGATTAATATAATCAATTTTAAAGCAGAAAACCTGGGATCAGATCCTGAGATATAGGGCCTGTCTGGAAAGGCCTGCACACAGCACAATGTTATGTATGTATATCCATAAGTATGCATGCATATGCATAAATAAATCCAATTGAATTAAAGGAATCTCACTTCCACAAAACCCTCGATTGGTTTGTAGTTTGAGATTATAATTAGTTTCCTTTTTATTTAAGAGCCGCTTTGTCAACCACAAACTGAATGAGGTAGACAAAGGTATAGAAAACGATCAACAGGAATTTGGTAGCACTTATGAGAACTCCTTTGTGTTTACTTCACCTGAGAATAATGGCTTTATGTCCAATTTTAGCTACACAACTAAGTTGCCTTGATTCCAGTAGGATTCAAGCACAGCTGTTTTTGGATGGAGCAATAGCTTTTAGAAATATCAACACAGTATTTCTGCTTATAGTGAGACAAATCCAGATTGTGGCTTTATACAAAATCCTTTTACATGAGCAGCCGAGCACTTCCTTACACTTAGTTTCATAGAATTTAATCAAGGCCACTTTAAGGCCCCTTCCACACAGCTGAATAAAATCCCACATTATCTGCTTTGAACTGGAATACCTAGTTTAAAGCAGATATTTTGGGATGTTCTACCTTGTCTTTCTGGGTTAAATGGCTGTGTGAAAGGGCATTCTCTGCAATACTTGGGTGCATCTGTTCTATACAATTATAGCAGTATACCCTACTTTAGCTACCATTACTTAATTGTATGAAATCTTGGAACTTGCAGTTTGTTGCAGTACTTAGACCCTTTCCACACAGCTGTATAAAATCCAAATTGAATTGGAATATATGGCAGTGTGGACTCAGATAGTCCAGTTCAAAGCAGATATTGTGCATTATCTGTCTTGATATTCTGGATTGTATGGCTGTGTGGAAGGGCCCTAAAGTGAAAATGACATTTATGCCTAAAATGTAGGTGGACTATCTATGCTTAACACCTAGTCATTCCCTACAATACTGCATCATTCCAAAGTATGCTCATGTGAATGATTTGTTAGACTTTCAGGTGATTACCTTTAAAGTGGTCACAAAGGGCAGTTTCAGACAGCCCTTTATCCCAAAAGCATCCGGGTTAAAAAAATGCAGATGTTTTGGGGGGGCTGCCCATACCCACCCCAGAAAGCACACACTTTCTGGGGTGAGTTGTCCACACGTTCCCGCACTCTACCCCATCCCCCCCCAGACCCTTTACAAAAGTTTCAAAAAGCTTACCAGGTGTTCAATCCCCTCCCCCCGGAACAGGTCTCCTGGCATGTCAGGAGAGTGGGGAGGGGGAGCATTTATCTTGCACCTTCCAAGAAGGCGTGGAATAAATGCATTATCAAATTAATTCACTACAAACCAAGGTTTTCCTGGTTTGTAGCAAATTAAAGTGGGACTGTCCAGAACATTGTCTGGACAGCCCCTGCTTTATCGTAGGAATTCCCGCAATAAGGGCCCTGTCTGAATGGGCCCTAAGGGCCCTTCTACACAGCCATATAACCCAGAATATCAAGACATAAACAATTTTCATAAACAATGACCCAACTTGTTTTTTATCTGAAAGGAGAATAGTGGTTCTCAACCAGGGAGACTGCAGATGTTGGATCTCAACTCCCCGAGTCCCTAACTCCTGGCCATGGTGATCGGTATTTCAGGGAATCAGTGTCCGAAGTGTGGAGCTCTCAATTGGGAACCTTCAGAGAATGCGTAAGTAATATGATTACAGTTAAATTGTGCTGGACACTTCCATGTTACATGCATCTCAACTGAAAAAATCAATGACCAAAAATGTTATTGCAGAATGATGAATTGACTGTGTGGTCCTTTCTGCATACTATTATCTCCTAAAAATATTGTTATATCAAAAGTAATCTATATCTCTAGAAAAACAGTGAAAGTCTTTGCAAATGGTAGTTCTTCATCTGGCAGAATAAAACAGACATATTACATGGTTGGGAAGAGACACCTGCTGGAAAAATCCACACTATGCATGCTAATATTACTACAGCAGTTCTTTCTAAAGCTTTTCAGCTAGGCAAAAATAGTGATCAATGATGCCATCAAGTGGCAAGCAAAAAAAAATCACTTAGAAGAATACCCAAGTTAAAAGTATTGTCAGTATTCTCATTGCCAAAACAATGCAGTATAGTGATGAATCTACTTGTGCTTGATCTAAGAACCAAGGGTGCAATTACACTGTAGAATTAATGCTGGAAAGAAAAATATTCTGTTCAACTAAAGTTATGAGGTTCCATGTACTTGTTATTTACTCTTCTTGTTGTCTGTTTGTAAATTTTGAGCTATGAAACATTTGAAAATACTTACTGAACACCTTAGACCTGAGCAATTTTAATTTTCTAAATTCTTATTTTGATATGTCCTACATACAAGTTTGAACCTTGCCCATCTTAGCTGATAAGATTTAGCACAAACCCATCACACTTACCTTAGCACACTACCTATCACACATCATCACTGGACTTTCTGTTGAAGCCGTCCTAACACAGGAAAGCTTATGTGTTGTGCTGGTTCCAATAGAGCCAGCATACTTCATCGACACTTTGGTGACACTTCCTCAGTGGGCTAGAGGAAGCGTCACCACTTGGGAGTGGTGTGTTGCCGAAACGGCACAGGAGGATTAATCTGTTTGATGAGGTTGTAAGGAGGGACAGGAAAGGAACAAGTTATCCATAGTAGTTCAAGTAGTGGTAAATTGGACTACTACAATGTGGTCAACCAGGATTGACCTTGAAGATAATTAGGAAGCTGCAACCATTGTTTGACTGATAGTAGCCCCCCCCCCCCACACACACATAATATAGCACCAGTCTTAAAAAACTGCACATGCTGCCAACATTTGCACTCAACGTTTGGTGCCCGAATTGCTTTGAAATCTTAACATTTGAATAAATATATTTCCATATATAGAGAGCAAGAGAGAAAGACTGAGTTCTTCTGGAAAGGGCCTTCTTTATTTCCCATTAGGGAGGGCAAAACATTGTGTACTAATGTGACAATTGGCCTTCTTTGTGGTGGCACCTAAGTTGTGGAATGATCTTACTAGTGATATCTTTAATTTGCCAAATTAACATGTGTCTTTTTGTTAAAACCTTTGATATCTAATTATTTTATCCAATTAAACATATGTATATTTTAATTGTTTTAACTCTTTTAATGTCTTCATATGTTTTAGATTTAATGTATTTTCATCTTATAATCTGATAATAGCCTGTCATGCTTTTCACCTTTTCACTGCATCATCAAGGCCACTATTCATTATAGCTTGCCATTCTTAAACCTATTTGGTTTAAGCACACCTACTTTAGAAGCTGGACTTTGTCCAAAGCAATTACATAAATTGCTGCAACAATAAACAGAAATTGTGTGCTTTCACTGGTACTATATTTGTTCTTCTTTATAATTTCCCATATTTAGTGGGCACGTTGTTTAATTTGTTCCTCTCATGATACTAAAATATTTATGCATTTGTAGGAAGCATTCAGTCATAGAAATTCTAATTTATAACATTTAGACATGGATCAGGGTATTCCAATAGCATAAAATACTCATACGCATGAAAGCATAATTTCATCTATTGGTGTAATGCAATGAGTACAAATCAATCCTTCTAAATTGAAACAAATTACACAAGAAGTCAGATCTGGCATTCAACCTTTAGTTTTGGGTATTTATTTATTTATTTATTATTTTATTTATTTATTTCCTTAGACTTATATGTCGCCAACTCCATACGGCTCGCAGCGGCTTACAGAATCAGGAAAACACAATACAAATTAAAGGACAGACTAGACAGACACAACATAGGGGATGGGGGATGGGACAAAGTCAAGGTTCAGGCGGCAACAGATGGTTGGGGCTCAAACTGGATCCATCGGACCATCAAAGGAAGGGAGGGAAGGGGGCGCGAAGAGAGGCACCCTGCCGCCAAGGAGAAAGAGTGTAGGCCGGCCTCCTACGTCCCGTGGCCCAGCCGATGGGGACAAGCATGGTAAATCAGTAGTGTTCCGCGGCTTCGAGGATAGCCGGAGGTTATGCCTGGCGCCCGGGCCCCAAAAGGTCCTTGCACGAAAAATTTGTCTCGGCCTGGGCTCGGGTGCTGGAGGCCTCCCCCCCAACTGTTCGCTAACCAACCTCTTCCCCTCCTGTTGACCGGCCGGGCATCTGGGGGGTCCAGGGGGTCGGCCGCCCCGACGCAGGGGGTCTCTAGGGGGTTTAAAGGGAGAGGGGCTGAAGGTCCTCCTCGGCGGGCGGCGCGCGCCTCCGGCGACGGTGTGGTCTCTGATCCGAAGCCCACTCACCGTGACCTCCTCCGGTCTGACTGTCCTCTGGGCTGGCTCCCCGTGGGCTGTGCCGTCAATCTCATCCCAGTCATGGGTCGACGACGGGCAGGCGGCGGACTTTACAGGGATCCCCGGGGCACCGGGGATAGACGGCAAGCCCGGCGGCGGAGCCGAGCTCCTGGGGCTCTTGCCAGGACCTGAGAGATGTCGGGCGCCTCCAGCGTCGCCGGCCAGGCACCCGACGATGACGGGTGCGCCGGAGCGGGAGAGGGCGGGGCCGAGGCCCACTGTACAAATAAATTCTGCACCATCTTCAAAAATTACAACAGCCACCTTTCTATTGGTTCTGTTCATGTTCCAGTAATTGCAGCAATACAATAAAGAAATCATTTGATCTCTGTGCTTGGAATGTATGTGTATGGGCGCTTCCAGACAGGCCCTATATCCAAGGATCTGATCCCATTTTTCTGCTTTAAACTGGATTAAATGAGTCCGCACTGCCAGTTAATCTGGGATAAACCTGGGATCAGATCCTGGGATATAGGGCCTGTCTGGAAGGGCCCTATGAAGTTGGGGGAGAAAGGCCCTATAATGCATTTGAAACTGCATTATATGGTCAGTGTAGATTAATATAATAACTGCATTGAACTGCATTATAATTATATTAGTCTATATACTGATATAATTATACTGCATACTATATACTGCAGCCCCCAGTGGCGCAATGGGTTATTTGCTCTCCCACTGCTGTTGTTATTTCTAGGACAACAAATGAGCTAGATAGATAGTGTCCCAGCAGACCTTTTCAGTGCACATTAGCTTGTCAGAATGAAGTAACAACAGATCCAGGAAATAATTTGGAGGGTAAAAGAGTGAAATGAATTCTAGAAAAACAATGGTTACAACTGTGAGACCAACCTGACTGAGGTTCCATCTCAACCATATTTTCCCACTCAAACCTGCCTGATTTTTAAAAAATCTTCGGGCGAGACTCTTCCCACTGCTCAGTTTCAGTCCCATTGCTGTTGGGATCATTTTGGTGGCTGCTCCTAGTTTCCGGAACTCTCTTATGATGGAATCTCCTTGTTGATTGCCACCTTCTGGAAGGCAAAGCTCTTTGTTCAGATAGGTCTTTGGCACATATACTCCTCTGCCACTGTCTAACTGGCTGGTTGCTGTCATTATCTGTTCTTGTGATTTATATATACTTGATTTCATGTCATATTTCCAATCATTTTTTTTTTAAAAAATGATGATGTTACTCTCAGACATGTTGAGATTTTTTTGGGTGAAAAGACAGTTTTATGTTAATAAATAATAGTTCAATGAATGTATGAGTTATGCCAAATAAGCTTCCTTGAAATGTAACCTCTCTGGAGCCTACTAACCATTCCTGTATCCCACATTCAAATGACAGCGCCAGATTGTTTTCTAGAGAGCATATTGACTTCTCTCTCTGTTTGTATACAGAGCCTTGTCAGATTGCATGCAGTGAGTGCATCCGGCAATGTACCTGGAGACCATATAAGTACACACACACTTTCCCTGGAAAACAAGCATGTAGCCGGGGGCTAGGGCTTCAGCCCCGAAATTCTCAGGGTGGTCTGCTAAAAGGCCTTACTGGTACATTATTTAAACTGTTATGTTTATTCATATCATGATCTGATCACCATGCTCATTATATCCCACATTAATGGGGTTATTGGGATAACAATACAAAAGGTTTGCTAGGGTAGACCCTCTTCCACCCAGTCTCAGCCCCCCCCCCGAACCAAACTCAGCCCCCCCCCCCCCCCCGAATCAAAATCCTGGCTATGGCCCTGCTGGAAAATAAATCAATATGGAAAGGGTTCCTTTAGGGTTCAATGCTTAAGATAAAATTGGTGACCTTAGTTTCATATATCCCCATTTGAACCCAGGATTGTTAGATCCTGGATAGCAGTTTCATTACTTCTTTATTATTATTATTATTAATTTTAGTTGATACATCCTCAGTATACATTGGGTTGTTGTGAGGACTGAGGATGCCTGCCATAGATGTCGGCAAAACATCAGGAGAGAATGCTTCTAGAACATGGCCATATAGCCCAAAAAACCTACAACAACCCAGTGATTCCAGCCATGGAAGCCTTTGACAATACATCAGTATAGATCATTCCAAAAGTAAATATTCCATATATGATACATTCCTTAGATGTGTATCACCCTTCACCCATAACCTTCCCCCCATTCCCCCACCCTCCTGCAGCAGCAATTCTAAATTATGTCATTTCATCAATTTGACCGTGTGGAAAGCCTGGTTCAAAATGCTATATTTTAAACCCATTTCCATTACTTCTAAGTATTGCAGATTTAAGAAAGTCCAATTGAACTTTTTTATTTTGAATTTTCTCTGAGTTTTGTTTGAAGTGATAGATGCTAATTTCTCCAATGACTGTAGTAGAGCAGTATACCAACAAACCATGGGCTATTTAAATTCCTTATGGAATTACTGAATCCCAGGTGGGAGATGTTCCCAGTGGAATGAATATGTTTCTTTAATGTCCCTACTTTAGTAGGGACATTTTTTATATTGATCTGCAAAAATAAAGTCATGTCTTTACTAACAAAAACTTGCAATAGACATTTGTTATCCTTTTTATATATTTAATTATAGTCAATGATAGATTTTATGAATCATTCAAAGAAGCCCTGTAGGGTGCAAGTGGTTGCTCAGTTGAGAAATGACAGATATCAAAACTATACAGAATTCCATAAAGCAAGCCTGCAATATTTTCCTCCAATAAGAAATGGCAGACTTTTGACTGACAGGATGTGCATCAAAGTGATATTAAATCTTTAGGAGGAAGCATGAAAATATGGAAAGGTTGTGTTTTCTTATTTCACAGTGTATGCTTGCCCTTCTTTGCCAATTGCTGTGGCATTTTGGAATTGCCGGCAATCTGTTTATATAACAGTGTGGCATCTATAGCTAGAAATGGAAGGCATGAAGAAAACAGAAGGAGGATAGAATGAAGAGAGGGAATTCAGAAGCTAAGTTAATCGATAAACATAAAGGACAAAGACCTCATTGTGAGAAGACTGCACCGTGGGTAATACTCTGAGAAGCATGAATCTAAAGACAAAGTTGGAAAGATATGGCGTGCTTCTAGACAGATTGTTCTTTGCAGTGATGTGACACTGCACCATAGATTAACCTACCACAGTTCTCAAAATATTGAAGGAGTCAATGAAGATACCTCACCTACCACTGAGTGCCTTGCATTGTCTTTAGAGCAAATGACTTTGCCATTAGGGCTCTGCTGGGAGGTGCTTAGCCAGGCAGGTGGGAAGAAGGCAGGGGCAAAGGGTGGCTGCCCAGCAGAGGCTGGTTTTCTTCTCCCTGGGCAGTGGTGGAAGAGTGTCAAGAAGCTGCTTTTCCTAGAGACAATAAGAGGAAAAAGGGATTGCCCTCTCTCAACTTTTACTTGTTTTTGCTCTTCCATATTTTCTTTCTTTTTCAGCTCCCCATCTTGCTTACTGGCTGTCCACTTAGCTTGTTCCTGGTTGCAATATTCTTCAATGAAAATAGATTGAATAGATGAGGCAGAAAGTGCCAATCATGAGGGCTGGGATTTTTATGTGTGCATCAGGAGTGACTTGAGAAACTGCAAGTCGCTTCTGGTGTGAGAAAATCGGCTGTCTGCAGGGACATTGCCCAGGGGACACCTGAATGTTTTGTTGTTTTACTACCCTTGTGGGAGGCTTCTCTCATGTCTCTCATGTGGGGAGCCGGAGCTGATAGAAGGAGCTCAACCCGCTCTCCCCGGATTTGAACCTCTGAACCTCTGACCTATTCAACCCATTGTGCCACTGGGAGCTCCAAAAGTGGTGTCAATCTGAATTTGAGTTGGGAATATATGTTCCCACCAATACAATTTTAGCTGTACATTATGGGTAGGTGTGGAATTTACAGGTTAATCCTGGGAAAATCCCATGCAGAATATTTTGAATTGCCACTGAATTATTTTTCTGTTTTAGACAACCACTTAGTAATTGGTAATGAGACTATTTGCTGCTTGTTACCAAGAAGGCTTTTAATGAAGCATTTCCCTATTGCTGTTTAAATATCACTGCTGCTGTTTTTAATCAAGGGGTACCCAGTCAAAAAGCCTGAAGTACACATGTCTAAGCTAGATCATCTGTCAGAATTTAAGACACAAGTGAACACCCATCTCTTCTGACAGGCCTACCCAGACAGTTTTAATGACAAATGTTAAACCTCCACTCTAGATATACCTTTTCTTTTGTGTCTTTTAATATGCATTGTATGGAAATATGTTTTAATATGTGTATTTTATGTGTTTTTAAATGATTATGTGTTTTGATTATGTGTTTTAGCTGTGTTGTAACCCCCGCGAGCCATGAGGAGAAGCGAGTAAGAAATAAAATGATGATGATGATGGTAATTGGGTTGCTGTGAGTTTTCCATGTGTGACCATGTTCCAGAAGCATTCTCTCCTCTTGGTAATACAACCCGGACAACTCACAGCAACCCAGTGATTCCAGCCATGAAAACCTTCAACAACACGTTGTTGTTGTTGTTGTTGTTAGGAGCCACCTTATGATCTCTTTGAACAAAGTTAAGAAATGATTTAAAACACAAAGTGGGAAATGGTATTCCGGGGTTAAGTAATTGGGGAATAACCTGGAAGGGGTTCTCCATCACAACTGCCAATCAAAAGGAATTGAACAGCTTCTCTGTCACCATCCCAACCCTTAAAAGTTATTTTTCCTAGTAAGAAAAAAGCTGGAAGAAAGAAAGTCGAAACACAAACAAGATTGCTGGAGGAGTGGAAGCAAAATTTGCTAGTATTTTCCCCAATTTCTGGGATAAGTGGTCCTAGAAATGTTTGTTGCCCCAAATAGTAACAATAGATTTGATTCTGACAATGCTATGTATATGACAATAGATTGCTGCTGTCTAGAATATAACTTTCTATAACTACTGACTATGTCCCCAACATCCCATTACTTTTCAAGGGATTGATCAGAGTCAGAGAAAGGCAGTATGTCCTATTTTTATAGTAAACATGCTCCCCTTGCTCAAAGGGCAATGCAGTCAAAAGGAACAAAGCACAATTCAGAATCCTCACTCCCCTTCAACCTGGGGAAAAATGATTCACTTAGGGAATGTGAATGTCAAGTAACTAAATTAAATTCTGTCTTTTGGAAGCAAGGAGGCAACAACATATGTTTTTCAATTGACCTCCTGCACTTCTGATGCCTTTGAGAAACAGTTTTTGAGGAATAAACCAAGAGAAGAGGAGCTCTTGACACTAGCTGTTTGAACAAACAGGCTCATTCTTATTTCATGAATTTAAGAAGTATTTTTCCAGATCAATTAAAAAAGGTCTAGTTCAGCATCCTGTTTCGCACAGTAGCCAAATAAATGCCTATGCGGATTCCACAGTCTGTACAACAGCCCTCTCTTGTTTGAGTTACTTGTGCCTGGTATGCGCAGGTATGTTGTCTGAATCTTGGAGGCAGTGTATACCCATCATGACCAGTAGCCATCAATAGTCTTGTCCTATATTAACCTGTCTAAGCTCCATGTAACTAAGTGGCTGTCATGCCAGATTCCATAGTTTAGCATTGTTGAAATAATTACCTTTTAAAATTCTGACTCATCTGCAGTTCATCTCCTTTTAAAGCTATACAAGTTAACAATCTTCATTATATTTGGTAGCATTGAATCCCACAGTTGAACTATATGCTGTTTGATGAAGTACTTCCTTTCATATTTCTCAGATCTCTCATTATCCAGTTTCCTCAGATGAACTTGGAAACTAGTTTTATGAGACAAGACTCACAGATAATGATGTTTAATTTTCTACAACTGTCATGTTTCTTCTCTGTCTCTGTCATATCTTCCCTTACTACACCTTCCTCACAATGGAGTTCTTTGATTGTTTCAGTCACCTTTTTTGTATCACTTCCAGCTCTAAACTATGTCTTTTCAGATGCAATGACTAGAACTGTACATGGCATTTCAAGTATGAGCTTGTATCAAAATTAGAATGAAATTGGCAGTTTAATTTCTGTTTCCTGTTCTGATTATACAAAACATGGAATCACCATTTTATACAATTATGGATGAGTAAATCTAGGTTCCATATTCATGATAATTGCTTAGCCATGATTGTGACACTGCATAAGATCTCTCTGACCAATAGGTCATGAGTTTGAGGCCTGCCCAGGTTGAGGTGGGTGCTCGACCTTTAAGTGTAGCCTGCTGCCAACCTTTGCAGCCCGAAAGACAGTTGCAGCTGTCAAGTAGGAGATAAAGGTACCACATTAAGTGGGGAGGCAAATTTTGACTGAATTATAAGGCCATTAAAGAACTCCAGGAACGCTGAGGAATGCGGAAGGAACAACAAGGGACGCTGTGAACGCTGAGAGATGAGGAGTGTGTCAGCTCCCCCTGGTGGCCTCTATTCGTCTATGTGTGTGTATTGTGGACAAAGCGGCAGGGATTGTCTGCTAAGTATGTGTACCTGTAATCCATTCTGAGTACCCTATGGGTTGAGAAGAGCGGAATATAAATAAAGTGTATTATTATAATTATATTATTATTTTAACAATCATGTTTTCTCTTTCAACCTGCTTTATTGGGCATGATCTGTATGGGGAGAAGAAAATCATTTGGGAGATCAGAGCAGGATGAATGTTATTTTTATTAAGTTTGGTGGAGATAGGGCCAGGAGAGATGACCTAATTAAGTATAGCATATATATTCGAGTATAACCCAACCTGAATATAAGCTGAGGCATCTAATTTTGCCAAAAAAAACCCTGGGAAAATGTATTGACTCAAGTACAAGTCGAGGTGGGAAATGCAGCAGCTACTGGTAAATTCCAAAATAAAAATAGATACCAATAAATTACATTAATTGAGGCTTCAGTAGGTTAGATGTTTTTGAATATTTGCATAAAACTGTATGTAATTTAAGATAAGACTGACCAACTCTGATTAAATAATTATTCTAACTTTCTTCAATGTAAATATGCTTACATATCCTTCCAATAATAATAAATAGAGTAAAATAATAAATGTAATAATAGAGTAAAATAATGTAAATGTAATAATAACAATAAAATAGAGTATATAATAAATATAATAATAATAAATAGATTCACAATAATAATAAATAGGGAAAATAATAAATGTAATAATAATAACAGAGTAAAATAATAAATAATCTTGACTTGAATATAAGCTGAGGGGGGCTCTTCAGCCTAAAAAAAGGTCTGAAAAACTTGGCTTATAATTACATACAATAATTAACGAAGAAACTGATTAAGAATGGAGAGCTAAATATGAGACTGGAATATTTCACCAAACTAAGGTTCCCATGATTCTATGGCATTGATCCATGGCAGTTAGTAGTATCAAACTGCATTAATTCTACAGTGCAGATGCACCCTAAGACTGAATAAAGTCAATTATTTCTCCTAGTTCTTGGTATATAAGATAACACCTTTCTTATCCCATGAGGTGAGGGACTTTGTCAACATCTTTGTGAATGTCAGCAATGCCTACTGGGCTATGACTGTCAACACATTACATCTCTATATTTCTAATGATCTGATTAAATAACACGATCAGACCTATTAAATATCTCACCCAACCCAAGATAGTTGTGATCAATTGTAATTGCTGAGTCTGCTGTCCAAGTGCTGACTGAATGGGCAGCTTCAAAATCCCTGATCTCTCGAGTGCTTGTCATTCTAATCAGACATAGACTAGGCAGCCCTTCAAACAGGGGATAAAATACCTTAGCAAATAGAGGATACTCTTCAAATAGGGGATATCCTTATTTGTAAGATACCTTCAAGAATGGTCCTTTTGAAAATGTTTAAGCATTCTCGGTAAAAAAGGACATTTATTTATTTGTTCAGTCTTATATTCCGCTCCTCCCTGCAGGCTCGGGGCGGATCACAGATAACAGAATAAAAAATATGCTGCGTACAACAACTTGCAGCACACAATAAAACAATTAAAACGATTAAAACATGGGACAAAATTACAGAAGACAATAGGATGGTTACAGTTTCTCAGATGTGATCACTCTAGTGTTCATACTTCACGAGATGACTGTTGGAGGTAAATTTGTTTTAAAACTAATTGGAAAAAGAATCAATATTCCAAAAGCAAAATTTATCCCCCATAAGTTTCAAGAGAATGTATTCATTTTTTTAAAAGCACATGTACTATAGTTTCAGAGAAGATGAATGTGACAGATCTTTGATCTAGAGATGCACTCAAGTCTATTGACTTTTGAACATGTTTACCTCTCAAATTGTGATTTACCTATCATGATATACAGTAAAGAATCTTGTTCTCAGTTAGCTCTCTTTCAAAGTGAAAGTAATGGAGACCAGAAATTTAAGGCTGCTTTGCTGTCACCATGTACATGTTTCATGATGTATGGTGTATATCATTAGATTTAAATGAAGGTCCCATGAGATCTGCCATCCAAAAATAGTCTCAAGTATTTATACCTCCAAAGCCTTCACTATTAGAGATTTGTGAAGAGCAGAGAGTATAGGCATGATGCCAAGTAAATATGGAAAGACTGCATTCCTGCACGGCTATCTGCAGTCATCTATTAATGTGAAACATTAGTGCATTCAATATTTTGTGGTCACAATCTGCTTTCTATTGCAGTTTCTTTTTAATATAACTTTTATTGAATAAAATCTGCATAGAATAAAACAAATCATTTAGCAAAAACAGATTACAGAAACCACACACACATACTTTTCAAAATCAGATACAGAATAAAGAAAAAAAGACAATTAAAACTTCCTCCCTCCTGACCTTCAGGAAAAGGCTAAAGTCATGGATGTGGGATCAAGTGTTCAGTTAGTAACCCACTAGAGAACTACAGAGTAGTGCAATAACAGGGTTGCTGTGAGTTTTCCGGGCTGTATGACCATGTCCTAGAAGAATTCTCTCCTAACGTTTTGCCCACATCTATGGCAGGCATCCTCAGAGTTTGTGCGGTCTGTTGGAAACAAGGCCAGTGCGGTTTATATATCTGTTGAATGTCCAGGGTGGGAGAAAGAACTCTTGTCTGCTTGAGGCAAGTTTGAATGTTGCTATTGATCACCTTGATTAGCATTGAATAGCCTTGTAGGTTCAAAGCTTGGCTGCTTCCTGCCTGGGGAATCTTTTGTTGGGAGGTTCCAACACCCCTCACAACCACTGAGGATGCCTGCCATAGATGTAGGTGAAACGTCAGGAGGGAATGTTCTGGAACATGGTCATACAGCCCGGAAAATTCACAGCAACCCAGTGATTCCGGCCATGAAAGTTAGGTATATTACTGTACCTAACTGCCTCAGAGACTCTGGCAGCTGTATGGATCTTCTGGAGACTGTTAAAATGGGCAGACTGCCTAAATAAAAGTCAACTTCAGATTTTTTAAAAAAAAAATCAGTCAATTTGGGGGGAAGGGAAAATAATAGCAAATACTTCTTTGGTTGGGTGTTTAAAAAAAGGTGTGAATTAGATTCAGTGGTGCATTAAACTTAAGTAAATACAGTATTTTTTCTTTCCACCCAACCATACTTTTACTTATATCTTGCCTTTCTCCCAGAATGGATCTTAAGGTAGGTCATACAAGACAGATGTAGTTGAAAAACATAAAATTGAGATTTAAAAATGTTCAACAACAGAATTAAAGCCATTTAAAATACTTTAAAAGTTTACAGTACGATAAAAGCCTCCCCCACCCCAAACCAATTTCCAAAGACTTGGTGAAAAAAAGTGATCGAAAAGAGAACAGAAAAAGAACCATCTGTGTTTTCCTTCAGAGGAAATTCCAAAGTGTGGGACCAGCCACAAAGAAGACCTTCCTCACAAAACGTTCCTGTGAAGTTGTTAGGATAGAGAAGTGCTTCCCCTGAAGACGTTACAGCTCAGGAAGCTTTACAAATATGGCCCTCCCAGATGGTTGAGCCAAGGAATTTGGAGGATCACAAAATACTATCAAGTTCTGCATGAAACACAGGACTGCGCTTTTGTCATTTCTTTCCCAAGGAGCTGTGGTGGTGCAATGGGTTAAGCCCTTGTGCTGGCTGAACTTCTGATCTGAAGACCTGAAGGTTGGTGATTTGAATCCATGAGAAGGGGTGAGCTCCCATCTCTCAGCCTCAGCCTCCCATGTTGGGACATCCCTCTCATGGGATGGTAACACATCTGGGCACCCCCTGGGCAATGTCCTTGCAGACGGCCAATTCTCTCACATCAAAAGTGACTTACAGTATATTCTCAAGCCACTTCTGACATGATATATATAAAAAATTATTTCCCAGTGAATCATAGGGTATGTATTTTGAAATAGGACTCCATTATCTTTTGCCACTAAACATGCTAACCTTGATTAAAGGACTTGTAGTCTAAACATACGGAGGGTAGAAGTTGAGGCAGTTGTGCAGTGAGGATACTTTATGGGTTTTAAGGCAAGATGCATATGGCAATTAATTCTGATAGGTTTGCTCTAATCTTAGAACTACAGGCAAATGTTTCATGTCCCTATCCATTTCCAGATATATGGAACAATTTTGTTCAAGGCAAATTAGAACATAAAACAAAAAAAATCTAATTCGGATAGATTAGATATGACAGGAGGTTTTATCATTGCAGAAATAGAATTATCAGTAGTAATCTTGGCTTTCAGGGAATGGGCACCATGGAAGCATTTCCCCACAAGATGGCATTAGTAATCTGAAGAAAGTGGATAGGAAGGCCAGAAGATCTTGTTTTAAAGGTATTACTTCAAAGCTGATAAAAATCATACTTTTTCTTCTTCAAAGGAGTAGATTTGAGAGAGGTTATCATCTATGTACATGTAGCAGTTTAGAATGATAAAGTATTTAACTTGCTTGGAGGAAGTTGGAGAGATGCACTGTGATTACTAAAACAGCTCTTTGAAAAATAGTGTGAATGAGGTCACCGAGCTTAAAGCTGAGAAATGAACACTTCTTGTGATTTATAACACCAAAATAATTATTTCACCTGACCTCCCAGTCTTTCTACTATTGTAATAGTACACTATTATGTTCCCAGGAAATTGCCTAGCAAACCTAATTCTGAATCTGTTCACCTCAGTAAACACAAACGGGGAAGCTAGAAATGTTACACTGTTTCCAAATATTCTGACTGCAGGAACTGGAAACTATTGTTTCTTTCCTCCAGTATCTGTCTTCAAAGGTGGGGAAGATGAAGAATAGGTGAATAAGGAGAAATTAAAAGTTATTATACTATTACTATTGCACAGAACCCAATTGTGCCTGGCTGTCCTTTTGGCACACATATGCTTTGTCCACACACTAATCTTCCAGCACCTTTTCTGGAATCCAAATGGTGAAGAAAGCTTCCAGCTATGTAGATGAGATATCCTTTATATAAAATGCTAGGTATCAGAAGATTTTGGAATATTTGCATTTGCATATACATACATAAGGGTTGTGGCAGAGTTTGCTGATCGGAAGGTCAGTGGTTCAAATCCACGGAGCTCCTGTTGTTAGCCCCAGCTTCTGCCAATCTAATAGTTCAAAAACATGCAAATGTGAGTACATCAACAGGTACCGCTTCAGTGGGAAGGAAATTGTGCTCCATGCAGTCACATGACCTTGGAGGTATCTACAGACAATGCTGAAATGGAGATGAGCACCCCCCCCCAAGTTGGACTCAACTAGACTTAATGTCAAGGGGAAACCTTTACCTTTATATAATGAAATATCTTGGAGATGGGGACCAAGTCTAAACACCAAATACATTCATGCTTTATGTATATATACCCTGAAGATAAATTGATGCAATATTTTAATTCTTCTGTGCATAAAATAAAGTTTGCAAATACTGAACTTCAGAAAAACTTTGATATAATAAAAGAAAAATAGAAAAAAAATTAGCCATCACTTCATAAAAGAGAGTTGGCCAATTACAACTGGTGGTTAACATATAAACAGATATTAAAGAAAACAAACAACAATAATTGGATCAATAAGACAATAGAAGAAATAAAACAAACACACCAGAAGATTTCCTGGTTCCAGTATCACCAGATACACCAAAGATATAAAGAAGACAAAAAACTAGAATTTACAGAAAAAGAAGATTTCTGGAACCAAGTGATGAAAAAAAAGAGAAGAATTATAATTTATTTATTTATTTATTTATTTATTCCTTCTTGTATTCCGCTCCTCCCTGCAGGCTCGGGGCGGATAACATCATAAAACTTGGCTGGCATGTAACATCCATGTCGCCATACAATAAAATACAACATAAAAATACAACATAGGTCCGGGCTAAAAGTTGTGTCATGCCTTAGCATTCCCTGAGCCAGGGTGCTGGTTGGAAGATGAGTACATTGGGCTTATTCGCCTAACCGAAGGCCAGTCTAAACAGGGCAGTTTTGCAGGCCCTGCGGAACGGAATGAGCTCCGTGGCGGCTCGAACATCGTCCGGGAGAGAGTTCCAGAGTGCTGGAGCTGCCACGGAAAAGGCCCTTTGCCTAGTGGCAGACAGATGACAGGCGCGGACTGATGGAATCAGGAGTAAGTTCGACTCCTCTGAGCGTAGTGATCTCGGGGGTATATATGGGGCAAGGCGGTCCCTCAGGTACGCAGGCCCTAGGCCGTGTAAAGCCTTAAAGGTTAGCACCAACACCTTGAAGGCGATTCGGTACTCAATAGGCAGCCAGTGCAGTTGCCGAAGGATGGGCGTGATGTGCTCCCTTACCGACGTTCCCGTCAGCAAGCGAGCGGCGGCATTCTGCACTAGCTTGAGTTTCCGAACTGTCGCCAAGGGAAGGCCCACGTAGAGGGCGTTACAGTAGTCTAATCTCGAGATGACCGTCGCTTGGATCACCGTGGCCAGGTCGTCCCTGGATAGGTAGGGTGCCAGTCGCCCAGCCTGTGGTAGGTGAAAATGACGCCCTGCTGGCCGCGGAGACCTGAGTCTCCATGGTCAGCAGGGGGTCCAACTGGACACTTAAGCTCTTAATGATCGGCGACGGATTAAGCCGTTCGCCATCCAGGGTAGGCAACCGGCACTCATCCCGTCCAGGTCAACTGGGCCACAAGATCTCCGTCTTCGACGGGTTCACCTTCAGCCAGCTGGCCCGCAGCCAACCAGTCACAGCCTCAAGGCACTGATGGAAACAATCGGGTACGGTATCCGGCCTGCCGTCCATTCTCAGCAGAAGCTGGGTGTCATCCGCATACTGATAACACTCCAGACCAAAGTCGCGGGCCAGCTGGGCCAGGGGGCGCATGTACACGTTGAATAATAAGGGGGAGAGGATGGCCCCCTGGGGGACCCCACAATCAAGTATAATATATAAACAACTATTGAGATGGTCAACTGAAGATGAACAAATCAAAGATTGCCACATAAAATGGGCAAAGGACTTAGGCCATAACATCTTACTTCACCAATGGGAGGAAATATGGAATAAAAAAATCAAAATACACAACAGCTACAGTTATATATGAAAACTGGTTAAAGATGCAATATAGATGGCATCTCTGCCCAGAAAAACTAGCAAAATTCAGCAAAAAGATCTCTAATAGATGCTTGAAATGCAAGAAAGAAAGGGACACACATTATCACCAGTGGTGGGGGTGTCAAAAAGTTTAAAAATTCTGGAGTGAAATACATCTCGAAACCCAGAAAATATTAAAGGCGAAATTTCAACTGGACCCACAGAATTACCTTCTAGGACTTTCAATACCAATCCTAAATGAAAACCAAGATAAAATGTTCTTCTTATTAAGCACCTGCACTAGACTAACTTTAGCAAAGAAATGGAAGCAAGACACAATTCCAAACATAAAAGAATGGACTCTCAAATTTTTTGATGTAATCCAAATGGACATGCTATCACAAAAACTAAATAAGAAAAAGAAAAAGATGGACTGGTTGGGGTTTAAAGAACACATACAGAATGAAGGAATAAAATTCACTATAGACTTGAATGATGTGTAATGGAGAACTCAAACAACTGAAGAATATAGATGTTTTTATAGATTTGAAATGCAACACTGTAAAATAATGCCTTGGGAGGAATATGGGAAGCCCTTTTTACTGTTATTTTTGCCTTCCCCTTATCCCCTTCCCCCATCCCTACCCCCAACCCACTACCAACCCTTACCTCAACACTGTAAAACCACAATAAAAATATAATAATTTTAAAAAGAAAACAAAGGAAATGTCACCTCTCACCATGTGAGAGGGAAAAGGGTATTGTGAATTGACCACATTAAAAAGTATACCTCCAAATAATACCTAACACTAATTTTGCAGGAACATGCTTGAAATGAAGATACAATCATCCCACTTTCTCTTAGGCATGCATAATTTTCCATGGTATTGTTTTGCCCCTCATGGAAGTAACAGAGCCACTTTTTTACTTTGATAGAATATCATAACATCTTTAATACTAGTAGTAGCAGTTGTTGCACAACATGTGATGGCACACATTTAAAAAGATTAATTGTTCTCCTTGAATTAAGTTGACATTTAGATGCATCACCAGATTATTGGAATTAAATGTATGCATTTATTTAATTTATAACCCACTTTTCTCTCAACATGGGACCCAAGGAAGCCCACAAAGTAAGCTAGAAATTCATTTAAAATAATTTGTAGTACACAATATTTTTTTTTTAAAAAATCAATTATATAAGCAATCCAATTAAAACCACTAATTTAAAATAATTTAAAAGCATTTAAAACATAATAATGAATATAAAAGGTCACATTAAACCCACATTACAAGAGCATTTTGCAACAACCAATTAATAGCAAAAGGCCTGACTAAATGAAAAGGGAACACTCAGCCACCTTGTTGCAGAAGCTACACTGACAGCCAGTCCATTTCCAAGCACAATTCAAAATGTTTATTATGCCTTATATGGCTGTGGTCCAGATTATTTGAAGCATCATAGTATCCCTTATGAACTTGCTGGGCAGGCAATCCATTCTGGATCTCTGTTTCCAAAACTTTTTGCACTAACCAAGAACACTTCTATATTGTCTGGATTAAGTTTAAATTTATTTATTCTTATTCATTCCATTTTTTATAATGGACTTTGATTTAAAGCTAAAATAAATCCCTTGGATTGAAGTGGAAAGAAATGACACAGGGGTGTTTCATAGTGATGATCCCGATTTCAAAGCTGTGTATTTCATAATGGCAACATGTTACAAAGTTACAAGTTGTTTAATGAGTTATCAAGTTATCAAGTTTTAGTAACCATTTTGAACAAGAACCAAATCTACCCCCCCTCCCCGCGCACCCCTGAAAATGGAAAATATTTCATTAGGCCTTATGTTGCAGGGTTACCATCTTGAAATTGAGTGAGATTAGAGGCTTGTTGTGTGTTAGCAGTAGTCATTTGAAACTTTATGCCACACCCTTTCAAGTGGTAAGGGTTTCATTCATGGTCAGTTCATGGTTCATAGCTAGAGTGATTTCAAATTGGGTCCCTCCTTTTGAAACACCCTGCCAAATTGGGTGTCACCTGCATACAGTTGGCACCAGACAATCTAATCCTGTGTGTTTATCTTTATATCATAAAGCCCTGAGGGATTCCACAGGACAAATGCTAAGGTTGTTACCGAAATTTAGGGGATCTTTGCCCAGATGGGGCCAGAGTCCAGACCGCCTCTAAACGCGAGGATCACAAACGAAACCAATCCAGGTGAATCCCTTTAAAAGCGCTAAAAATCCTACTAGAAAAGTCCCACTAAAATCCCAATGCAATTTCCTCATCCAGATCCGAAGCGCGCCAAACCGAGAGAAGAATCTTTACCAGCTGGTGAAAGGATGAAGCTAGAGTCCCGAGTTGTCCAAAATGGCTAACATGTTTTATTGAGGCAAATACAGTCATATATATAGCAAGAAGTCCGTTTGCATTTGAATTTCACGCCCGCTGCCCACGTGAGCCTTCAGATCATTGGATAGAATCTTGGCTACAGCTGTGTGTCAAAATGCCAGCCGGCACGCTGGCCATTCAGAGAATAGCGCTTTCCTTTGAATTAGCCAATCAGGGCTGGGGCTATGCGAGGCAGCAGGGCACATGAAGAAACGGCTAGATGGGGAGGAATTACCTTTGTTAAAAATGCCCTAGGGAGAAGGCGAGCGTCCGTTGGGAGCATCAGCCTTTCCTGTCTATTGTTTAGAGGTTTGGAATTCTCAATGGCTTTGTCCCAAGCCGAAACTCTTTTGTCTGTGAGGGGTTTCGACTGAACAGGTTTAAAACGGTCCACGAATATAAGTTATTTTCAGCTGGGAATGAGGTTTCGAATCCCATATGAGCCAGCTATCTTTATGATTTAATGTTTTTGGGTTATGCTAATGTCTATACTACCCAGTGGTCAAAGCCTCCGATGCTGGTCAGTATAGGCAGATAGAATTCAATATATGATTCAAATAGCCCTAAGAATTGATTTCTATCTTAAAAACGTTTTTCGTGCAAGGAAAATGGCTAGTGAAAATGTAACAGCAGGTTAACCGTTGGAACTCCCTGCTGGGAGTATTTTCTTAAACATAAAGTACCATAAGGGAGAAACACAAAAGGAGAAACTTAAAAACAAAGACACTGTGGATATAGGGGAGATTCCAACTCTCAACCCCATGTTCCCCAAGATAGCCCATGCAGAGGATAAGATCTTAAAAAAACAAAACAGATAAATGTTGCATCTCCTCTGTGGGGTCAGCAGTCTGAAGAGCAGTGAGGATTAATGGAGAAAGGGTCTTGGAGTCCTTGGGGGAAAGAAACTAGTGGGTTTTGGCTTATTGGGAAAAGGGTCCTTAGCAAAACTACAGAGTCCAGGAAATGGAGCTTAGCTGCCCTCTTTGGCATAGGGCTAGCCTTGCAGGGAAAAGGCTAGGAGCAAACGGTAGAAAAGTCCATGGGGGGGGGGGAAGAGTCCATCTCTGAGGGGTCCGGGGTCCTTGGTGCACTATAGAGTCTAATGGGGCAGAGAAAGTGTCCATAGAGCAACAGTCCTTAGCTTCCCATTTGTACAGGGCAGCCCAGGGCAAGAAGTGGCAGAAAGAGTCCATAGCTTTTTGGGGTCCTTTAGTGAACCACACATCCCAAGCCAAAGGATCTGGCAGCCAGGTTGGGCTCCCCTGCACAGCCTGGTCACTGTGGTACTTCTTCACAGCCGACGTGCCGAGGCGGGAACCTTCCTGGTCCCAGAGTCCATAGATGGAACAAGGCTGTTAGGCTGCAATTTCAGCCATGGGAAAGTCAGAGAAGGGATCAAAAGAAAAATGGCGAAAAAGACATGAAAACAAAGTCCTGGTACTTGGGCAAACTACATCTCTCAACAGTCCTCCGATAGGGCAACACATCTCCCCTACTGGAGTTCCTCCGGGCCAAACTCCCAACAAGGCTGCCGGTTTTGTGCTCCGTGCTGCTTCAGAGTTGATGGAACTTGGTGGGGCGCTCGCTCCCGGCCCCCGCCCTTGCAGTCGTCCTCAGATTAACCTGGATCGTGGGAGCTTTTGAGAATGGCAGAGCGGCTTGTCTTTCCCCAGGCCAAAAGAGAGTCAAAGCGGAAAAATAGGAATAGAGAAGATAGTGGGGAAAGTGCTTATGGAACTGGAATGGAGTTTCTAGGTCCAACTTTACTTTTTCGGATACCAAATGTATTGAGGTTAATGGGATTTCCGCAACCGTGGATCCCCCCTCCTGGTTCCCACCCTTGGGAGCGGCCCCCACTTTTTCAGAGATGGCGGCGCAGATGGGGCAAGGCTGGCTGCAATGTGCGCTGGCCGTGCGGGGGCCCCCTAGCAGTCCAGAAGATGGCGGACGTGACCAGGAGGTGACAGGGAAGACCAGACAGGAGGAAGAGGTGGCTTTTAAGCCCTATTGTTATGTTTATTTTGTTTTGTGTTAGTTAAAAAAGTTTTTTCTTAAAGCGGCGGTTTGAGGCCTAGTGGAGGGAGTGAAGCCTGTATAGCGGTTAATGGGACTAGGTGGGGCGGGAGGGCAAATGTGTCTTTTTAATGGTTTGTTTGTGATGCGACTTGGTCTCCCGGGCAGGGGGAGTGTTGGGGACTCTCTGCTGCGGGGTATTGGGTCTGGGGGCTTTTGAGGTGTCAAGTTGTAGTCTCTAAGCATCACCTGGATTCATCTCCCTAAGAAGGACCTTGGCTCTAATCCCTTTCCCATAACTAATTGTACTAAAAGCTAGGAAAAGGCCCGGTTAGAACCATATATCCCAGAATACCAGGAGCACATAATTCACAATATGTGCTTTGAACTGAGTTATCTGAGTCCACACTGCCATATAATCCAGTTCAGTGTGGGTTTTCTACAGCTGTGTAGAAGGGGCCTAAGAGGGACAAATTATCACACCCCATTCTAGGCGCAGACCATCCATCAAGACAAACAAAGTTGCCTCTGCCCCATAGTAAGACCTAATTGGAGTGATCCCCGAGAATCCCTAGAGCTGGAAGACCATAAGAGTTCAAAACTGTCCTCAGAAATGAAATGTTAGAAACTTTCTGGTAGTTGTCCAAAATAGTAAATTCTAGAAAATGTTTTTTACAGTAAATAGCTGCCCCCTTTAGACACTATGGAATTAGGACTTTCTGCATCACTTAATCCTCCCCTTCAAAAAAACAAAAGTATTTCAGACAAGGATTTTTTAAAAAAAGTTCTGTTAATCCTCATAAACCAACCCCAGCAATCATTAATAGAAATATCCTGAGAAGGTAAATATATAGATACTACCACAACAAATGAAGACTATTTCATTGTCTTCCTGTGTTTGAAACGATCCCCTGTTATATTATCTCATGGCATTTTGTATAATATAACTAGCCTGGGGGGAGGGGATTATATTTTATTATGATCATCGATAATCATTATGGATTAACCAACACTCTATGTAATTGTACGCATTTCACACATATCTCAAGCTTTGTCCTTTAAAGCAGCATGAAATATGATGCATGCAACCCAATGTGTCACATACTATACCAGTCCATTCCTGCAGAGGGAATTTTGGCAGACGGCCAAGGCTGCTTATTTATTTAGCAACAGTGACCCAGTTAAACCAAGTGACCACTCTGTGCCATGCTCTCAACAGTTCAATATATAATATAGAAAGTCAGAGCAGTTGTGAAACAACTTGCTTCTGTTCCTGCAATATGTTGTTACATTGTACTATCTTTTCCTAGATATGTAACTCATTGGCTCAGCACTTGGAGCATAGCTGAGGCCCTTTCTTCACTGCCATATAAAATCTGGGTTATCTACTTTGATAATCTGGATTATATAACAGTGTAGAAGAGCCCTGAGAGGGGTCCCATTTTTGCTGTATTAGGTTCTCAGCTGTGTGTATTGTTAGGAATAATAGTGGCCTGTTTCAACAAAGTTTCTACAGGAAAACATGTATGCATATACTGTATAGAAACTATGGCACCATTCATCCATCAATGAAAAGTATACAAAATTGACTCCATGGTATACTTCTTTAGCAAAAGAAGGAGTACACATACATTTGAAGATTGGAGCAGCCAAGTGTGATCTCATTTTTCACTTATGATGTTGCTATGTGTCTTCAAGGTGACTGTTACTTATGGTGACTCTGTCATACGGATTTTTTGGCAAGATTTATTCTGACTTTGGTCTCCAGGAGTCCAAGTCCAGTACCCAAACTAGCACACCAAATTGCTTCTTGAACTTGTGTAGCCAGAGTTTAAAAGTAGGAGCAACGTGCTGTGTTCCTTTAAAAAAAGGAATGAGAAACAATTTCTGGATTTCCTTGTAACTTCACAAGCCTTTTGCTTATCATTGTAGCTGCTCTGAAATGATGGCAGGATTTTGCATGAAAAAAGAAGTCTGATGTGAAGGGTGATCAGGTTTTGCATGGAACATGAGCTGTAGTTGATAGAGTGCTTGTGTCCCCCCCCCCCAAAATAGTATCTGTTATAATGATAATGCAACAAATTAAGATTTTTGTCACCACTGAAATTAATACAAAGAAATTAGATTTAATTGACTAATGGTTAAGGAAATAAAACCAGTTTTTAATGTATTAAGATGTGGCACAGCCTAGAAATTAATCTTGGTTTTGTGCTATTTGAAGTGAATGGAGTCTCTGGTCTGGGAAATACTAAGTAGCTTCTAATTCTCATTTCCATCTACTCTTAGAAGATATGTCTCCCAGAGGATGGGCAATAAAAGGATAGGGCACTTGAAGAAGTTAGAGGAACAGGGAGGATGGAAGTTAATCCAGTCATGAATTAAATAGAGAAAAGAACCAAATGTATTCATTATTTATTTATTTATTTATTTTATTTCCGGCATTTCCCCCCGCTCTTCTCAACCCCCGAGGGGGGGGACTCAGTGCGGCTTCCAAAAAGGCACAATTCGATGCCAACACAGTAAAACATAGTATAAAATCCCAAAACATTCAGCATTAAAATACATTAA
The DNA here is from genome assembly GCA_030556195.1 of Anolis apletophallus. Lineage (NCBI taxonomy): Eukaryota > Metazoa > Chordata > Lepidosauria > Squamata > Anolidae > Anolis > Anolis apletophallus. The sequence goes on from JARBWK010000007.1 coordinate 91,061,215, forward strand.
AATACAATTACATTAACACACCATACACATTAATTTAAGTTAAAAACAGTGTTCTGTCCATAAAAAGCATTGAGCCCTATTCATCAACTTCCATTAAAATCCAATCTAAAATGCTGCCTTGTGCTAGTGTGTAAACGCCTGGTCCCACTGCCAGGATTTTACTTTTTTCCTGAATGTCAGGAGGGATGGAATTGATCGTATGTCGCTAGGAAGCGCGTTCCACAGACGGGAAGCCACTACCGAGAAGGCTCTCTCCCTTGTTCCCACCAGCCGCATTTGGGAAGTTGGCGGGAGCGAGAACAGGGCCTCCCCGGATGAACTTAAATTACGAGGTGGGACGTAGCGGCAGATGCGTTCGGACAAGTAAGCTGGGCCAAAACCGTATAGAGCTTTAAAGGTCAAAACCAGCACTTTGAATTGAGCTTAGAAGTGGACAGGCAGCCAGTGGAGGTGACACAACAGGGGGTTGTTGTATGCTCCCTGTATGTACCTCCCGTTAGTAATCTGGCTGCCGCCCATTGGACTAGTTGCAATTTCTGAACTGTCTTCAAAGGCAGCCCCACGTAAAGTGCATTGCAGTAATCTATTTGGGATGTGACCAGAGCATGGGCGACCGTAGCCAGATCAGACTTCCCAAGGTACAGGCGCATCTGGCGCACGAGTCTTAACTGTGCAAAAGCTCCCCTGGCCACCGCCGAGACCTGGGGTTCCAGGCTCAGCGATGAACCCAGGATTCAGCACCAAATGTCTTGATTATATCAAACTCTATGTGGATATCTTTAATGGTGCATCAGAATCAGATTAATTACCTCCCAACAGTAAGAAGTCAGACCTTGAAACTGCTAGGCCATTAAATGCAAATCAAGGTGTCCAATTGAAACATTTACACCTACCTCAAACAGACACGTGTTCTTTCTCCCACCCTGGACATTCCACAGATATATTCAATCCCATTTTCATAGTTTCCAACAGACCTCACAACTTCTGAGGATGCCTGCTGTAGATGCAGGTGAAACGTCAGGACAGAATCCTTCTGGAAAATGGCCATACAGTCTGATAAACTTTCAACAACTGAGAATCAGAACTGTTTTGTATGGAAGTTCATTGGCATAAATGTTTCATAGACTGCTTTCTTAACACATGGCAAAGCTATCAGTAGTCATGTTGTATGCCTTAAAAACACTGCCATCAATTTTTAATTAAAGGTGGATTCTTGCATACTTCGGTGCATATATTTGAAGTAATTCTTCAGTTCACCCATCTTTGGTAACAGGAAAAATGTAGCATTTCAGTAGTATTATTTTCAGGGATTTGCAAAGCATATGATTTATTGCTATATATTTGTGAACAAGGTTAAGAGTTTATAATTTCCTGTCTCCATGTAATCTGATACTATACGGTGCTTTTATTTCCTGACTCATATCTGGATTCTCTTGAAAAATGCATTCACGCCTGGTACTGTCTCCTGTGGCTGATTACATATTATGAAATACTTTCTTTTTGATTTTGAAATGACAGATGAATGTCTTTAGGCAGCAACTGTAGCTTAATTTGATGGAAGAGATCATATCCTGAAATCATAACCTAGAGCATTGTTCTGAAAAAAAGGTAAGCAACAAGCATGTCAATGTCAATGTTTTTGTTTTTATGTTCTTCTTGAAAGTGATTACTAGCAGCTCACACATGTTCCTACAGATGCTTTCACTGACTTAAAGTTGCAGTTTTATTTAGGTTGATTAAAGTAAGGATTGCAGCCTTATAAAGCCATCTCCACGGGCTTAATAAACCATACTTACTGTGCCTTCAATCCTCAGTATCTTCCACTACCAGAATTATCACATGTTAAACCAGGTTAAGCCAGTTTAGCCTCCCCATTAAGAAAAGTCTGGTGATGCTCTGGAGCAGTGTTTCTCAAATCCTGGTAGGATTGCGAGGGGGTTTCAGTGGGGTCACCAAAGACCATCTGATGGTTTTAGGAATCCCTTTGGTATAGTCGTTTCGGTTCACAGTGCTCTCCAGATGTAGGTGAACTAAATCTCCCCTAAATCACTGTCAATTGATCCCAAATCCCTCTAATATTTTCTGTTGGTTATGGGGGTTCTGTGTGGGAAGTTTGGCCCAATTATATCATTGGTGGGGTTCAGAATAATCTTTCATTGTAGGTGAACTAAAAATCTCAGCAACTACAATTCCCAAATGTCAGGGTCTATTTTCCCCAAGCTCTACCAGTGTTCACATTTGGGCATATTGAGTATTCATGTCAAGTTTGGTCCCAATCAACCATTGTTTTGAGTCCACAGTGCTCGCTGGATGTAGGTGAACAACAACGCTAAAACTCAAGGTCAGTGCTCACCAAACCCAGTATTTTCTGTTGGTCATGGCAGTTCTGTGTGCCAATTTTGGTTCAATTCCATTGTTGGTGGAATTCAGAATGCTCTGTGATTGTATGTCAACTATAAATCCCAGCAACTACAACTCCCAAATGACAGAATCAATTCTCCCCTCCCAACCTCACCAGTATTCAAATTTGGGCGTATTGGGTATTAGTGCCAAATTTGGTCCAGTGAATGAAAATACATTTTTCATATTAGATATTTACATTATGATCCATAACAGTAGCAAAATTACACTTATGAAGTAGCAACAAAAATAATTTTATGGCACGTGGTCACCACAACATGAAGAACTGTATTAAGGGATTGCGGCATTAGGAAGGTTGAGAACCACTGATCTGGAGTTTGCTTGAAACTTTATAGCAACCCTATGGCTTTGGCATAGCAGGATTGGGTTTGATTTGGATCTGTCCACTGTCCACACAGGGCACTGCCACCATTGAGAATGTTTCTGGTGTGGACTACACCAGACAGTTTAGCTGAGGCTTTAAAGTTCCTCAGATGGTCATTTGACCCCACTTTGCCATTAGGATTAGCAAGGATGCATACAGAGATCTTTATAAATAGCAGATGGATGTTGAGGTATTCAAAATCAGAGCTTACATCTACAACAATCTTTCCAGATGAAAGGATTGTAAAGCCATTTTTAGTCATTGGAACACTTTATTCTGTTAAAAGCATGTTAATCTCACTCATGCATAGGGTTTATTCTAAGCCTTTTTTCCCCACACAAGAAAGAAAGCGGTGAGTACCAAGACTACGTTTCTCTCACAACAGATGGCTTGGGATTTCTAGATGCTGTTTTTGAATCCACATGGACTGTCTTCACACAGCATGGAGGGAAGAGAGAATGAAGGAAGTTGGGCAAGCAATTTGGCCAATTCAGATTTTATAATACTGTAAACAATTGGCCAGTTTTCAAAACTCACCTGTGCCTTTGCTTCTGATGGGCTCTGAAGATCTTAGTGGGTATGGCTACTTCTTCTTCTTTAAAAAAATCACTAATAAAAATTATTTTTTAAAAAAGAAAAGAAAAATCTTACAATTCTAGTGCAAGGTTCTGTGCTCTGCAGTGAGGTGGAGAAGAATTTGTGTTATACGAACATGTCTTTAGTATTTTTTGGAGTTGTTGTAGGTGTGGTATATCCTGGAATAATAATTATAATAAGTGTCAGCCTCTAGATAGGAATACAGTTTTGCTGTTTGCGCTGGAGAGTTGCTTCTGAATGTTCTGTGACACAAGAAATATTAGGCTTGTTTTTTAAAAAAAATCTTGCAATCAACATTTAGAGCAGTCCACAGGAAAAAATTCTTTCTCTCCCCCTCCCCCCAGATGAATTGAAGCAGTTAGATATACAGTATTTTCATGTATGCTTTCTCCTTACTCACAAATAGAACAGTTAGGTAGTTGTTCCCTATAATATGTTATTAATATAAGGTTACGAAGATCAAAAGGTTACAGTAATGCAAGGTATAAGAATAAAAGCTGGATCATTGCATTACATGGTAAATGGCCAATGGTTGTTTCACAGTATAAGAAATTATCTGTAATTATATATGTATATAGAGTATTCTAGGCGAGAAGGGGCTGCAATGGCACAGTTAAACTGCTAAGCTGCAGAACTTGCTGATTGGAAGGTCAGTGGTTGGAAATGGGTGAGTCCCCATTGTTAGCCCCAGCTTCTGCCAACCTAGCAGTTCAAAAACATGCAAATGTGAGTAGATCAATAGGTATCACTTTTGGCAGGAAGGTAATGGTGCTCCAGTCAGTCATGCTTTCCCCATGACCTAAGAGGTGTCTATGGACAACACTGGTTCTTCGGCTTAGAAGTGGAGATGAGCATCACCCCCAGAGGTGGACATGACTAAACTCAATGTTAAGGGGAAACCTTTACCTTTAGGTGAAACAACTTTTATTACAAATGTCCAATTATCATGAATATACAGTGGGTTATTGGTATCTCATAGAGTTCCATTCTAGAACCCCTATAGGTTCCTTCTGTAAGCCGCCTTGAGTCCCTTCCGGGAGAGGGGGCGTGATATAAATAAAACATCATCTTCATCATTATTATTAAAATCCACATACTTCCTAAGTCCCATTATAGCAAAATGGTGTCCCTCATATAAAATGGCAAAATGAAGGTTTGGGGGGTGGGGTGGATTTCTGTAATATTTCAAACATGTGGAGGATTGAATTTGTGGATACAGAATCTGTGGATATTTGGAGCTGATTTAATGTAAATTATAAAATTAAACTCAGTATAGACTTCTGATTTATCTCATCTGCTAGACATCAGAAGTGCTACCCAAACAGAATAGAATTCAATGACTGATTAACAGATTACAAGGAAGTTTAATCAATAACTAGCACTGCAGACTGCTAGCCTGTCCCTGGATAGTACCATAGATCACGTTAAGCAACATTTGTGGGCAGGGAAATTCCCCCCTGGAGTTCTGAGAAATGAGCCAACCAGATGAAATTTACACCAGACACTTTTGCTGCTGGGAACAGGAGTCCTCTATCAGATGTCCTGTACTCATTGCCCTCCAGTAAAGGCCTGAGGCCAGAAGCATTTTCCATGAGGATAAAATCAAGACAAAGAATATTTTTTTGGTACAAGAAGAATATAGAATTAAAACAAGAGAACAATTGATTGTAGAGGGATTTTGGTTTTCAGTTGTTTTCTTATTTACAGACAATGGAGAGATTTAGGAAAAACAAGCAATTAGTTGGTTTTGAACTAAGTAAATCAGAATTTAGGTTGCAGTTATGTGCCAATAATGAACACTTAATTGCTAAAAATATATAAGATGTTATTTAAATGGGAAATGGCACATGAACAAGCTAAAGTGGGCACAAAATGTTTGGCATAATTTAATGTTGGACCAGTGGGAGAAAATATGGAACAAGGGGTTAAAATTTACATTATGTTATAATTTCAAAGTGATTGTTTATAAAATGATGTACTGATGATATATTACTCCTGAAAAACTTTATAAGATGTCTAAAGCAGAGGTTTCCAATACTTGCTGGAAATGTAAAACCCAAGTTGGGTCTTTCTACCACATTTGGTGAACATGTAAACATGCCAAGAAATATTGGATTATCCAGAAAGTGTTGGGAGAAAATATTCAGTTAAAATTTGAAACATTTCTACTTGGTCTGACTGATAAAAAATGACTATGACAGACTGTTGCAATATACGATCACAGCAGCCAGATTTCTGTATGCACAGAAATGGAAAATCAGCATCAGCAATAACAGAGGCTTGGATAACAAGGACAGACTTGTCAAAGATGGACAAATTAGCCTTCTGTTTACTAACAGGAAGGGCATTGGAATTCTTTTTGAAAGACTGGAAACATTTTGTTCGCTTTTTGCATGAGGAACAGAAAGACTTGCCAATTTTGAGTTTTGAAGAAAACTTTGGGGGAGGGGTGTTTGAAAAAGGAGACAACATTGGGAGATCTAGCAGGTGAAGCTTATGTTATTTTCTTTTGACTAGATGAGGTTAGGTCAGAGGTCATCTGCTTTTCTTTTTCTTTTCTTCTTTCTTTTTGTTTGTTTTCTTCCCTTTTCTTGACATGTTTTTTGTTTCTACTTTTTTGACTTTTAATGTAACTTTAATTTTTTTAAAAAAAAATAAAGTTATTTTTTAAAAAGATATGAAATATTTTCTGCAAAGTGCAAAACATTGCAAGATTTCTTTTTTTGCAGTCCGTATGGTTTTGGAAACTTAATGGATTGCTGAGATTTCAAATTTGCACAATGAGGGCCCATCCAGACAATGCCTTAGAAGCGCAAGCGCCTACATTTTCACATGGGGCGTCCAAACAATGGCCCATGTAAATCAATTTCAATCGCCACAAAGCAGGAAAACTCTGCTTTGTAATGAATTAATTTGATAGTGACTTTGATCCACATATTCTTGAAAATGTGTGGCTTTTGGGGCTGGTGTGCAGAGTACAGTCCACGCCAACCTGGGTTTATAAAACCCGGGTCAGCATGGACTTTTCCACTGTCTGTAACCACCCTGAGCTATTTTATAGAATACATTCCAGCTGCTACAGTGGTGCTTCAATTCTGGATCTGGGTAAATGCTTTCAGTAAATGCTCAAGAAAGAAAAGTGCAGGGCACTGTTCATATATTTAGAAATAACAAGCTGGCTTAATTGACTTTCCATTTATATCTTGCTTAGTATCATTTTAGATAGGCTTTATATAAAATATATAACGGTTGTATTCAGTATATAAGAGGAAGCTAGGCTAGTGTGAACGTATAATTCCATTGACACTATCCAAATCGCAGCCTGTCATTTATTTGTGCTCTTGACCACAGCAGTAACCACAGTTTCTGGGGAAAAGAGGCTGAAACAAAACCATATCCTTTGAGATCCCTAAAATAATCTTTGATTAATTTACAGTCCACTAAAGAGGATTGTTAAAATATTTACACACTGATGCTTGTTGTTTCCTTTGCCAATGGGGGTGAAGATAAGGAATCATTGTGACAGGAGTCTCTTCGGAAGGTTGATTTTATACTAGTTTAAATTAATGCCTTAAGTCTAAGCACCAGCTACTTTTCAAGGCTTGAAGGTAATGAATTACAGGTGACAACATTAATTACAATATATTACCTTATGCAATCATGAGACCATGGCAGCATTACTTTTATACATCAGCACAATGACTGTTAATGTTCTTTCTTTTTGCTGATGCACCAGTTTACATTTGCCCATTTATTCCCCCAAAAGCTGTAGATATTGGAGAAGAATATGAAGTGTTTGAGACCATTTTTGTTTTTAATAAAAGAAAATTCTAAAAGTAACACATTGGTGGCTATCCTATACCAGAGTGTATCATTTCCCCATGCTGTTACTAATCTCTTTTGTCCTCAGAAGACAGCTTTGAGGCATATGGGCTTCATTGCCATGACCATGTATTGGTTCTGGTGAGGTGGGGTAAGAGAAAGCAACTGGGTAATATATGTAACTGCAGTTGACATCTGTTTAAAAAGGGCTTAGGACAACCTGGAGATCCAGGAAGATGAGGGCATCAACCCCCTCCCCCCAAGTATTCTCTGTGGACCACCTTCTGCTACTTCTCTCCCCCTGCCAGCTAAAACACAGTTATGCTAATGTACTTCAGGTGTTTCAAGGGTACTGAAGGGTGTTTCTTGTTTTTTTTTGCATTGTGCATAAAGTATTTACATATGTACAGCCTCAGGTTAGACTAGGTTTACCATGTATCATCCAATTTCCTGAACATGTCCTCTTTTTCAGAGTTACAATTTTTGTCCAGACTGGTTTTTCCTTTAATGTTTGGGTAGTCTTATACTGTCTTGATTGGAGAAGTGGTCAATCAGGAGCAAATCTCTAAAGATGAGAAAGGTATATGCTATGTTAAATGAGGGAAACCTCAAAGCAGCCAGCCCCGCCCCAGTGGAACTTATCCATTGATTCCACCATTGGCACCACTGTTGTTTTCACAACAGCTCCAAAGAAAAATGCAGGGAACAAAATCAACCTCTGTACATGGCATTCATTGACCTTGTAAAGGCATTCAACACAATGAATCGCAGTGCTCTCTGGACCATCCTCCAAAAAATCGGGTGTCTTAACAAATTTGTGGCCATTTTGCGACTCCTCCATGATGACATGATGGCAACAGTCTTGGACAGCAATGGCTCCCAAAGTGACCCATTTAAGGTGGAATCAGGTGTCAAACAGGGGATGTGTTATTGCCCCAACTTTATTCTCCATCTTCATTGCTATGATATTTCATCTTGTTGATGAGAATCTTCCCACCGGAGTGGAAATCATCTATCGGACAGATGGCAAGCTATTTAACCTCAGCAGACTGAAACCAAGGTTATAAAACATCTGTTATAGAACACCAGTATGCTGATGACAATGTAGTATGCGTGCATTCAGAAGAAGACCTACAAGGCACACAAAACACCTTCGCAGAAGCATATGAGAAGCTTGACCTCTCTTGAACTTCAAGAAAACCAAAGTGCTCTTCCAGCAGTTATCAGCCAATCCCTCTGCAATGCCAGAAATACAGCTTAATGGTGTAACATTAGAAAATGTTGACCATTTCCGCTACCTTGGCAGCCACCTCTCCACAAAAGTCAGCATTGACACTGAAATACGACACCGCCTGAGCTCTGTGGGTGCAGCATTTTTCTGAATGAAGCAGAGAGTGTTTGAGGACCGGGACATCTGTAGGGATACCAAGGTGTTTGTTTATAAAGCTATTGTCCTCCCAACCTTGCTATACACCTGCGAGATGTGGACTGTCTACAGACATCACATGCAACCCTTGGAACAATTCCATTAGCGCTGCCTCCGAAAAATCCTGCAAATCTCTTGGGAAGACAAGCGGACAAATGTCAGCGTGCTGGAAGAAGCAAAGCACACCAGCATTGAAGTGATGGTCCTCCACCATCAACTCTACTGGACTGGTCATGTTGTCTGGATGCCTGACCACTGTCTCCCAAAGCAGTTGCTCTACTCCAGGGGTGCCCACACATTTTCATCATGCGAGCTACTATATGAACAATCAAGTTGAAAAGATCACCTGTTGTGCATGTGAGCGTGTGCGCGCACGTATGCGCGCACGCTTCTATTGCAGCCTTCTGTTTGCGCGGGGCTTCTTTCTTGCCTGCCCACGAACTTGCCACCGCGCGCACCCGGGAAGGGGATCTTCCTTGCCTGCGCGCACGCTCTCTCTTAATGTCTTTGTTGCCTTCCTCCTTCCTGCTGCGTGCTTTTGCGAAGCAGGAAGTCCCCATCCCGTCCTGCTTCTTGCGTGCACAGCAGGCCCCTCCCACGCATCCAGCAGGAGGGTATTTATAGGCGCACCTGCCAGTGCTCTGGCCAGATATGGCTTCAGCGGCGGCTCGGAAGGTGCAGGACTGGGAAGAGGGGCCGCCTGACTGCTGCCTGGGCCGGGAAACTCAACCGAGAGAGGGACCCACATGAGGCTGGAGCCTCCCCACGGCAGCCTCCCCCCTCCCTCGAGACTTCATTACCTGGGTAGGAGAAGGAAGAGTGGAAGAGGTGCTTCCCCAAAGGGACAGATGCAGCGTGGGGGGGGGGCGCCCTTCTTTCCTTCCTTCCTTTCGAGGGTGTCACTCAGAAAGGACGCCCAAGTGGATGGCTAGCAAGAAGGAGGACCCCTCCCACTGGTGGCAGACCATGCCCATGGGGGAGAGGGTGGCTCTCTTCCTAGCCGGGTCTGAAGAGCCACCTTCTCTCTCTCTTTCTCTATCTCTCCCGTGGGCCCTCGCTGCCTTTCTCCTTCGAAGGCGAGGGAGGGCGAGGCGGAGAAAGGCGGCGAGGGCACAAGCAGCAGCAGCAAGTGGAGTCTCCATCCCCGCAGCCCCCTCCTCCTTGGGTTCAGCCCCAGGAACACGGCGGAGCCCTCCCTCCTCGCCCCCAACCAAGGAAAGAAAGCAGCCCCACACAGCTCGCTCGCCCAGGTCTCGGCAGGGTTTGCGGTGGGGCTTGCTTGGCTTTGCCCCACTTTGCCCGGCCTCCTTCGCCTCTTTCTCTCTCTCCCTCTCTCCTTCCAGCGCCCACCCGCCTGCCTGCCAAAAGGATCTGAAAAAGTTCTCCGGATTTCTTTCTTCTCTCCTTGGCTCTCTCTCTCACACACACACACACACATTCCTTCCATCCCTCCCACAGCCTCGCATCATATCCATGCGCATATCTTTGCCTTGCCCCCCCCCCCAGCAGCAACCAATGGGCGGTCATGTCACCACACCGTGCGTGGCAAGACGAGCGCCAGGACCCACCCACTAAAGCCTCATTTTGGCAAAAGAAGCCCCGCGAAGGCGGCGGCGGGAGTGCACGTGCGCGTGCATGGCAGGAGTGCGCCATCCGGCTGGTGAGGCCCAAAGATCACCTGGAAGAGGGCCGAAGATCACCTAGGTGCTCCCGGTCACCATAATGAGCACCCCTGCTCTACTCCAATCTGAAGAATGGAAAATGGAATGTTGGTGGGCAGGAAAAGAGATTTAAAGATGGGCTGAAAGCCAACCTTAAAAACTCTGGCATAGACATTGAGAATTGGGAATCCCTGGCCCTTAAGCACTTCACTTGAAGGTCAGCTGTGACCAGCAGTGCTGTAGAATTTGAAGAGGCACGAATGGAGGACAAAAGAGAGAAATGTGCCAAGAGGAAGGCACACCAAGCCAACCCTGACCGGGACCGCCTTCCACCTGGAAACAAATGCCCCCACTGTGGGCGAAGATGCAGATTGAGAATAGGGCTCCACAGTTACCTTTGTACCCACTGCCAGGACACCGCACTTGGAGGACCATCATCCTCGGACTACGAGAGATTGCCTAAGTAAGTAAGTGTTTTCACTGAAGCCCCCTTTGTCTTTCATGCTGAGGCTATCAGAGAGGTTGATGGAGGAGAAAAATATGGAGAAGAAAATAAAAGTGATCAACCACTGGGATGGTTCTGGATTGATTCAACTCCAGAACAGTGGCTTTTCTTACAATTTTTGGGAACATATTGGATCTTTAAAGTGGATGGTCTCATAGATAGTTAAATTGAAGAAGTCAGGCATTAACTGTATGTGGGGCGCGCTTTCTGGGGTGAGTGTAGATGGGCCCCCAGAAACATTCGTGTTTTTAAAACACAGATGCTCTTGGGATAACAGCCTGTCTGGAAAGGACCTGAGTACTCAGACTCACAAGGGAATCTGTGTGCCTATCAACATATGCATAGAAATGTCTTCCATGTAATGGTAGGGAGGGGATGGGGATTGTGGCCTAGTGGGCATCTACAATGTAGGCCCCTAGTCAGGCCCCTAGTCAGGACTACAGTCTGTAAAGGATCTGCATCTCCATACATGCAAGGGCAACAGGGAGGGGGTGGAAGTGTGTATTCTATGTCTTGTTTGTTGTTCTTGTCATTGTTCTGTGCCTTCGTTCAACTTATGGCAAGATGAATCTGGGTTTTTTTTTGCAAGATTGTTCAGATGAGGTTTGTCTTTCTCTGAAACCAAAAGGATGTTACCTATGTAAAGTCGCCCAGTGGGATTCAATGGCTGAGAATGAATTTTAACCCTGCTCTCAAGAATCTTTCAATGCCTAAACCAATACACCATCTTGCTCCCTTCTGTGTGTATTCATAGTGGGGCGATAGGAAGCAATCTAGCTCTTACATGGAGTGGGGGTGCCTTTGGAACTCATCTGTTCACTATATTAGGTTCCAATCCATTCTAGCAAAATTAACAGAGCTTAGAAAAATATGGTGATGGTGGTAAGGAGCTTTGCTCATTCGTTTTGGAAAACAACTCACAGAATTCCAGGCTCAGCATGGATAGTATTAGTGGGGTATTCTGGGACTACTCCATTCAAATAAGTAACAATGGGTAGCTATTTAGAGCAGGGGTGCCCACACGTTTTCATCATGCGGGCTACTATATGAACAATCAAGTTGAAAAGATCACCTGTTGTGCATGTGAGCCTTCTGTCCGCGCGGGGCTTCTTTCTTGCCTGCCCACGAACTCGCCACCGCGCGCACCCAGAAAGGGGATCTTCCTTGCCTGCGCGCACGCTCTCTCTTAATGTCTTTGTTGCCTTCCTCCTTCCTGCTGCGTGCTTTTGCGAAGCAGGAAGTCCCCATCCCATCCTGCTTCTTGCGTGCACAGCAGGCCCCTCCCACGCATCCAGCAGGAGGGTATTTATAGGCGCACCTGCCAGTACTCTGGCCAGATATGGCTTCAGCGGCGGCTCGGAAGGTGCAGGACTGGGAAGAGGGGCCGCCTGACTGCTGCCTGGGCCGGGAAACTCAACCAAGAGAGGGACCCACATGAGGCTGGAGCCTCCCCACGGCAGCCTCCCCCCTCCCTCGAGACTTCATTACCTGGGTAGGAGAAGGAAGAGTGGAAGAGGTGCTTCCCCAAAGTGACAGATGCAGGGGGGGGGGGGGCGCCCTTCTTTCCTTCCTTCCTTTCGAGGGTGTCACTCAGAAAGGACGCCCAAGTGGATGGCTAGCAAGAAGGAGGACCCCTCCCACTGGTGGCAGTCCATGCCCATGGGGGGGGGGGGGGTGAGAGGGTGGCTCTTCCTAGCCGGGTCTGAAGAGCCACCTTCTCTCTCTCTTTCTCTCTCTCTCCCGTGGGCCCTCGCTGCCTTTCTCCTTCGAAGGCGAGGGAGGGCGAGGCGGAGAAAGGCGGCAAGGGCACAAGCAGCAACAAGTGGAGTCTCCATCCCCGCAGCCCCCTCCTCCTTGGGTTCAGCCCCAGGAACACGGCGGAGCCCTCCCTCCTCGCCCCCAGCCACGGACAGAAAGCAGCCCCACACAGCTTGCTCGCCCAGGTCTCGGCTTGGAATGGAAGTTTGCAGTGGGGCTTGGGGGCTTACTTGGCTTTGCCCCACTTTGCCCGGCCTCCTTCGCCTCTTTCTCTCTCTCCCTCTCTCCTTCCAGCGCCCGCCTGCCTGCCAAAAGGATCTGAAAAAGTTCTCTGGATTTCTTTCTTCTCTCCTTGGCTCTCTCTCTCTCACACACACACACACATTCCCTCCATCCCTCCCACAGCCTCGCATCATATCCGTGCGCATATCTTTGCCTTGCCCCCCCCCCAGCAGCAACCAATGGGTGGTCATGTCACCACACCGTGCGTGGCAAGACGAGCGCCAGGACCCGCCCACTAAAGCCTCATTTTGGCCAAAGAAGCCCCGCGAAGGCGGCGGCGGGAGTGCACGTGCATGGCAGGAGTGCGCCATCCGGCTGGTGAGGCCCAAAGATCACCTGGAAGAGGGCCGAAGATCACCTAGGTGCTCCCGATCACCATAATGAGCACCCCTGATTTAGAGGAATGGGTCCCAGGTGTTTTGGCCCCTCCGAGCCAGTTTACCAAGGTTTCAGGGCATGGGGCAAACCACTGCCCTAGAAGTCAGGGCTTTTTAATTATGCAGGTCTTTGTTCCCTAACAAGTTATGTCCCCGTACAGCTGCAGTTCAGAAAGTTGTTTCCTTTGGTGAACTGCTGTTCTGTAGTGGTTGCCTCTCGCAATAAAATAAACAAACAAACCCATGCCAGCAGCTTCTTGTGTTATCTACAGCCTCCATTAAGAAGCTGTTTTCATGCATGTAGAACTGGACCATAATATTTTAGATGTTTAAACATTAATATGTTTTGAAGTTATTGGCAATGCTGAGTGCAGCACTGAGGGATTTTGGTTCCTATTTTCTTCATGCCAAGCTGTTTGCTAACTGGCAGTAGCCTTTGACCTAATTCCCCCCCCACACACACAATTCTTTAAATAGGCAGTTGTGATGTGTTTCTCTGCTTTTAGTGTGCTGCATATGTTGACTGTAGGCTTGGAGAACCAATCATCTTCTTCTAGGGCAAAGGTAGCCATTGTAGACTGAGAAGCTCAGAAATCTAGTTGTAAATTTACACCTACAGATAAATGACATCCACTGACATCTAAGCAGTGCTTAGTAAGCACCCTTGGGTTTGAGTATTTTCCCTTGCAACAATGGCCACAACAAACTTGTTTTATGCATTCATAATAATCTATGCACTTTGATCCCAAATGAGATCAATATAGTTATAAAGGTTGGGAAAAATCAAAGTTGACATATTTTGCCCTTTGTGTTTTCAGCTAGCTTCATGAGTGATATTGTTTTCCTAGCTCATGTCCCTGCCTCCCAAAATCCAGAAAAGCACAGGAGTTTAGTATGCGTTGTGTATCCCCTATTCAAAAATGCTTGGGACCGCAGTGTTTTGGATTTCAGTCCCCCCCCCCAAATTTTGGAATACTTGCACACATTATAATGAGATATCTTGGAGATGGGACCCAAGTCTAAACCCATAATTCATATACATTTCATATGCATCTTATACACTTAAGACGGAAGAAAATTTTAGACACAATATTTTTAATCATTTTGGGCATGAGACAAAATGTATGTAGTGTGAACCACCCGAAAGCAAAAGTGACACTATGTCAGCCACCCATATCAACAGTTTTGGATTTTGGAGTATTTTGATTTTGGGAATTCAACCTGTAGTTCATAGCATGTTGCCATCTAAAAACAAGAGCATACTGGTTTTTAATGGTCCCAGAATGTCATCTGGAGGGCACCAAAAGCCTCCTCCCTCCCTCCCTCCCTCCCTCCCTCCCTCCCTCCCTCCCTCCCTCCCTGTGAAGCTGTATGTGAAAGCATGATCTTTCTAGGCTTTTCATGATAGGTGCTTCTTCAATGTGGTGTTCTGGCCAGCCTTGACTTTATGTGGTATACCTCACAGTGCATAAGTTCTTGGATACACTGTGACTCAGGAAGGCTTAGCCTGTGCTCTAGCTTAAAGCTACAAATCACCTTGGTATTACTTTTACCATTAAAATGCACTACCAGAATCCTGTTCATATTGCAATACATTTTAAAGGATTTGTGAACAAAATGTTGAGATTTGATTGGCTAAGTGATCTTTTACTGAAAGTACTTGCGCCTACATCAAAATAACCACTTTTAATGTGAGGCAGGAAAAGGGGGCTTTTGGAAGCGGACCAAAAACATTTTCTTTTTCTGCCTTCTGCTTTAATGGCAAATTTTAAACCAAGAATCAATTTTCTTCTGAGTCATGTCAGATAACTTTAGAAATAGCATCTTTTCCCTTAAGGATCTCACAGTTCTGAATTGAGAATGTACAAACTGTTGGAGTTCTGGCTCTGAAAACAGCAGACTCCCATGGATTTTATGCTGCATCATCTTTCATAATGATTCGTTTTTAATGTGACAAATTCCTCCCCTATAGACAGAAGCTATAAAAAGCTGCTATTTAATTCCTAATACACCCACACATGCTGTTTATAATTTCTGTATGTATGTATAATTATCCTTTATAAGTAAGAATTCTGTTAGCTACCATGGCAATGAAATCCACATTAAATGATATGTGATACTCTTGTTTTTACTTGACATTGACCTCATAAAGCTTAATGTATACACTGTGTTTCTCTATTTCACATTTCTCTTGTTGCTAACATAGAGGTGAAGCAGGAATGAAGGACAACTGGGATATAGATTGGCTGCATGTATTTTGTAAATACATGGGAATCTGATCAAGGGGTTTTTGAATGAATTCCTTAAAGGGGGTTGGGGATAATAGTATAAACAACTGTTTGAAAGCAAGCTCTAAACACAAGGATATGACTTCTAGAAGAAAAGATGAGTGAGAGAATAGGTGCCACAGTAAAATTCACAGTAGAATAAACTATGAGAGCAAACAATGCCTACATACAAATGGACAGCATCCGGGAAATATACAAGATGAGCTTGAAGTCTCAGTTCAGGAAGGTAAATATGACTTTATAGGTATAACAAAGGTTTAGTGGAATGACTTCCATGATTGCAACATAACAATTGAAGGATATAATGTATTCCAAAATATCAGATGGAGAGAAAACACTTATACAGAAATTTACACAAGTAATCCAACTGAACCAGGGGATAACATTTGGGTAAAAATAAATGGAGAAAGTAATAAAAACTGCATTGCAGTAGACATTTACTGCAGGGCAACAAACCAAGATAAGGTACTGGATGATCGTTTCTGAAATTTATGGAGGACTTAAGTTATCCTGATATCTGTTGGGAGACTAGGTCTGCTAAGAATGGACTTTCTTGGAAGAAGAGAACTGGGAATCATCTGGTAAAGTTAATGTGGTGGTACAGTAAGCTTGAAGAGGAAGTGAAAAGAAAAGAATGGAAGGAAGGAAGGAAGGATGGAACACCAAGGAAATATACAAAGGTGTAGCCATAGGATTTGACTATAGAATTACACTGGAGAATCTAGAGAGTCCTAGCCAGTATATTTTAATGAAATCCACAAATTATCAAATCTGTAGAAGTCAACTGTTATCCTTTGTTCCTGCCACTCCTCATACTTTCTATACATTTCAGATTTGGGGTAAAAAAATTCACAAAGCATTTTTTTTCACAAATGTTTTTCCATTTTCAGTTTCCCACAAATTGATGTTAATATAGAATGATAGCTTGACATTGTTGTTGTGCCTTTTTAATCTTGGCTGAATGCCACTGAAGTTTGTGCACATATTTAATTCCTTAAAAAAAGATAAAGAAGGCTGGGAAATGTCAGAAGAAAATAAGATACACAAAGTAATAAAAAAAATCTTCTTTACCATCTTTCATCAATATCATTACATTTCATATAATATACTGATGGTGTATTAGGACTTCTGGTGCTCTGTATATGACAATAGCTCTTTTCTGAGATGTTGTTGTTGTTACAATACAGTTAAAATACACTAAACCACAACTGCAATTTTATTTAAATGCTGTACCACACAGACTCTCACATCTCTAGGACACCAAAACCATATTCACCCATGAGAATTCAAAAATGTTGCAACTATGAGGGAAAAACTATAAAATGTTTGTAAACATTGGCTACAACAAATGAGACAGAAGAAATTCAGTGGAAGGTAGTTTGGAGCAGTGAATTGACTGAAGTGGTGAAGAGAAGTATCTCTTGGAATCATTTCAGCTATATACTGTATGTAATAAAAGGGCACAGTTATACAAAGAAATTAGACTCGTTGCTACATTGCAATGAATCTATTACGTAATTTAACTGAAGTGTGGAGAAACACAACAAAACACAACATCTTGTTGGCATTTGAGGTTCTATGCCATGAAAGTTTTGAATTCCCCAGCTCAAAATATAGAGCAGGTATGCCAATTGCTATTGAAAACCTTTATTGATGAGATGTATGTACCACACCAGTGGCCTAAATCATTTTACTCTCCAAAATGTAGAAATCAGTAAAAGCACAGGAAAGAATTGATACAATATTACCCCTGTCCTTGGGCAATTGGTACCTGCAGTTTTACCTACCTGGATCCAACTAAACATGTCCTCTCTAGGATTTTTCTAAACCCTCCAGAGCAGTGGTTCTTATCCTGTGGGTTCCCAGATGTTTTGGCCTTCAACTCTCAGAAATGCTAACAGCTGATAAACTGGTTGGCATTTCTGGGAGTTGGGGGCCAAAATACCTGAGGACCGACAGGTAGAGAACCACTGCTCCAAAATGACTCTATGTTAACTTTCAGCAGAAGTCATTAATTTCAACAGTATTCACTATTATCCACAATTTTCTATTCCCACAGTGAGTTAGGAACATAATTCCTGCAGATATGGAAATTGTACTGTACTTATACTTAAGCGAAATGAGCAGCATAAGGGATGCACATCTTTGTTTATTCCATTCTTATATATAAGAAAATGTTATTTCAAGTTTTTTATTTGCTGGATGAAAGCATCACTTTCTTTGTATTTTTTCAGAACCCACATAATCAGCCTGACAACAGCCCAACTGAACATTTTCTGAACCACTGCAAGTTGAGATGTTGGAAAATGATACCAGAAGAGCTTTCTCTGCCTTAGGGGCAAGCAGTAGCAGCAGAACCTCAAGGGATGTCTTCAGCTGCCTGTTTTTGATACACCACACAAATTCCCTGCATCATAATTCTTAGTTTATAAGAAACCCTTCCATTAGGTAGCTTCCAGAATGGAAAGGAAGTTTTGTGGGATGGGGTTGGCAACATCAGATGTACCTATGACAATGATGTTTAATCGTAGTTACTAGGCATGGTTAGGTTCGTTCTGAATAAATTTGGAAAGATGTCCAGTTTGAAGTGATTTCGAAGTTTTTAAGGAAACCAGAAGTCCCTTTGCCCTTCTGAAACTTTTTCCGCCATTTTTCTCCCTGCTTCTGTTCCCTGGCCTCGTTTCAAGCCAGAGACGCCTTCTAAACCAGTGTGGATGGTTTCCTTTTCTTACCTTTCCCTCCCGCGTCAGCGAGAGAAGCGGTTTTAACCAGTGTGGATGGGATGGACCCACATCAGTTTAAACCAGTGTGGATGGATTCCTTTCCTTTCCCTCCCGCCTCCCAAACCAGTCTTAAGCGAAAGAAGCGGTTTGAACCAGTGTGGATGGGATGGATTTGCGTCAGTTTGAACCAGTGTGGATGGATTACTTTCCTTTCCCTCCTGTGTCAGTTTAAATCAGTGTGGATGGTTTTAACCTGGGATGGATCCGTGTCAGTTTAAACCATTGATTGGGTCAGTTTAAACCATTTGTGGGTTCCTTTCCCTCCCCCCTTCCAAACCAGTCTTAAATGAGAGAAGGGGTTTTAACCAGTGTGGATGGGATGGACCCGGATCGGTTTTAAAAAGTGTGGATGGATTCCTTTCCTTTCTCTCCCACATCAGTTTAAACCAGTGTGGGTGGGATGGATCCGCGTAAGTTTAAATCAGTGTGGATGGATTCCCTTCCTTTCTTTTCTCTCCCACATCAGTTTAAACCAGTGTGGATGGATTCCTTTCCTTTGCTTCCTCCCACCTTCTGGAGTAAAACAACTACTTTCAAAGTAAAAGCCACCCAATTAAACAGGAAATAACACTTTGAAACCATTAACGAAAGATTTGGAAGTCTTGGAAGTTTTGAAAAGTTTTGAACTTTTTTTCCTGTGAAAATCAGAATTGACTTTAGATCCGAACCACCAGCTCCCCCTACATCCAAAACGAGTTTTGAACCTTTTTTTTTGATGAAACAAGCCTAGTAGTTACATTTGAAGATGCAGGATCATGGACAAAATAGTTGTAGATATTTTGTTGGATAATTGATCCTTTTCTAGAAAGAAACACATCAAGGATTTCATCCTAAATCACTATCTTATCAAATATATACAAAATATTAGTTATTGAGAGTTATTTCATTATACCTGGCTTGCTAAGTGAATTGGCTTTGGCTCCCTGCCTTAACTTCAGCATTTCAAATGTTTGACTATGGCTCCCCCATGTTCAATATACGAATAATATTTGCACTATAGGTATTAGTGCAAGTGCACTGCTCTAAGTTTCTGCATTCATGTACAACATGGCAGTTACAAAGTCCTCAGGACTTTCAATGCCTTTCCTAAAACAAACAAAGCATCTTGTTTATCAGGCCTTCAAAACTCTGTAGCTAAGATCAAAGTCCATTTTAATTATTACTTTCCATTATCAGTTTGGATTTCTTGAAAAAAACAAAAAAGGTTTTAAGCCAGGACTCTGGGAGTGTGTATGTTTTGTTTTTTATCTAAAAGACATGTTTGCCAAGAAAATGTCAAACATTTATTCTGTGTAACAGCCAAGTGCTCCAACCATATCATCTAGAGCAGGAATTAAATACTACAGGACTTTTGCAATATTTCTGTTTATATAAATTGTGGAGCATGCTTCATTTATCCTGGTAGGTGTATTATGTAGCCTCTCCAACACTGTCAACCACACTTTTCTTGCCAGTTTGGGAACTGTCCTGTGATTACTTCAGAAACAGTATTTCCAGATGGACTGAGGGTCAAACTACATACTGGAATATATCCGTCTCAAAGATGTTCCTAGATACCTGTCCCTTTCTCTTTATACTGAAACAGCCTAACACTAATAGGTTGTCAGTAAGGCAATAAATCTCCTCTTAAGTTTAAATCCAGATTCTAATGGAATTGTCCAAGGTGCTGAACCATATCCTCGACTTCTTGGTTAGCTCTTTTAAATTCAGAGAAAAATCAAGCACTGAATCATTATCCCACTGACATTCCCATGTACCACTGTAGACAATGCTAACTGCAGAATCTATATATATAAAAATCGAGTGGTCGTGGGTTGTCCGTTATGCACGGCCAAACTATACGCCCCATTAACACAAATCCCACGAAACACATTCCCCTAGACCACGAGGTACATACATAGCACAAAAAAACACACCTCCCTACCTTGCAACCCCCCCCAAAACAGCCCCCCAAAACCGCCCATTGCCTCCCGTTCTGCGCTGGCCGCGAGCGCTGGAAAGAGGGAGAGCAATCGCGCAGGCGCACTCCGACCCCCCCCCCAAAAACGCCCAACCCATCCCGGCACCCTCTCTCCCCACTCACCTGGACCTTCGCAGCCACACCGGCGGCGCCCTAACCGCCTCCTCGCCATCCTCGCCCGTGCCTGCACGTCCCCGGTCCCAGAGCAGCTCTGGGGCGCTGCACTACACTTCCCAGAAACCTCAGCATAAACCATGCGGGGCCCTCTGGGAAGTGTAGTCCGAAAGGCGGGACTTCCCGAAAGGGGCCTGATGCCACCCAGCACAGCCAAAAAGGGGCGGGCCGCGTACGATGCTGGCCATGCGCGGCAGGGCGGGAGGCAGGCCCGGAGATCGCCGATCCGCCCTCCACCGTGTCCCCCGCGGTTCCAGCGGCCGCGCCTGAAAGAAGGTAAGCTCCAGGGCTTACCTTGCTTCACGCGTGGCTGCTGCAACCGCGGGGGACACGGCGGAGGGCGGATCGCCGATCTCCGGCCCTGCCTTCCGCCCTGCCACGCATGGCCAGCGTTGTACATGGCCCGCCCCTTATTGGGAGACAGAGAGGGAATGAGAGAGACAGAGGGGAGGCCTGAGAGAGAGAGAGGGGGGGAGAGGGGGGAGTGAGACAGAGAGAGATGGGGAGGGGAGAGAGGGGGAGTGACACAGAGAGAAAGAGGGGGAAAGAGAAGGGGGGAATCAGACAGCGAGAGAGAGGAGGGGAGAGAGAGGGGGAAAAGTGAAACAGAGAGGGGGGAGGGGAGAGAGAAAAGGGGGGGAATCAGACAGAGAGAGGGAGGGAAAGTGTACATACACACATACATACACATAAACACACACATACATACACAGACATACACAGACACACAGACAGATACATACACACACATACATACACAGCCACACACACACAAACATACACACACACATCCATACACATACACACACACACAAATACATACACATACACATACATACACAAACATATACATACACAGACACACACACACCAACAGACACACACACATACAAACACACACACATACATACACATACATACACACATACACATATATATACACACAAAACACATTGTCAAATCATTTCCAACCCTTACATACCCACACTTCCACACATCTCCTAAATAGGGCACAGCAACGCGTGCCGGGTTCAGCTAGTTAGAAACTAATTTCAGGGATTGAAAAACCCCAATTGTACTAAAGTAGGCCTGGATTTTCCATAGACAGCAGCCTAAGGTAGTTGAAAGACATGAACTCTTCCCTCCTATTGGCAGCAATAGAGCTTCTGATCACAACATACATAGTTCATTGTGGTTGCCCTTTGGGAGGGATAGGACAAGCATCTGTGGTGCCCATGAATCAATCCCTTAGCACATTTCTAGGATTGACATTTCTAAAATCCCTTGATATTATTATTAACTGGACATTATGCAATGCAACCACTTTGGCATTGTTACAAACTCCATAGATTGGCATTTAATCTTAACCACTTCACTTATTTAGAGAAATACAGTTTTAAATAATGAATAGCACACATTGAAGTTTTCCCCAATTGACATAAATAGTATAATATTAAATCTAGACTAGATTGTCTGCATCATATACAAGGGAAAAATCTGATTTCTTCCTATCAACACATGAAATAATTGGCAATTACTTCTATGTAGATTCTCTCTCTCTCTCTCTCTCTCTGTGTGTGTGTGTGTGTGTGTGTGTGTGTCAGTGTCAGAGGTATCAAGTAGACAGCAATCATAACCTCAGTACCAAAAAGTGGCAATCTTACTCCCAGACTATTTTGTAAAGTGTTTTAAGTAGTATTTATTATTATTTTTATCTTAAATTTATCGATAGACACAGCCACTCAAGCATAGTTTCCCTCAAGTGGCTTTTTGCAGTAAATATAAGTACCTCATTCTAACATAAGGATGCTCCATCATTAAGTGAACTGTTAACCTTTTTTTTACTCTCCTCTTTTCTTTTGCTTTGAATCACTAACCCTGTTCCTGCCTGTTACTGAAACAAAAATAATCCCTTCTCCAAGAGAAAGAGTAAAAAAAAAATTACCTGAATATGGTTTCCCAATAAAACAGAGTCATCCCAATGTAAGAAAAGTATAGGTTAACACTGGCACTAAATCAGACTAGTAAAATGAGGTTTCGTATATCTGGCCTACTGCAAAATTTTGCTCATAAAATTGTGGAGGAAGATTCCTGAATGTCATACATATGAATTCTTTATATTTTCTGACATTCTTCATAATCACTATATTTTGCTATACTAGCCAGAACATGTAAGGTTTTATTTCAGTATGGGGTCATAGTCTATCAGATATCATCTAGTTAATATTTATTTATTTTTGACATTTCTAACCCTGCCTTTCTCAACCCCAGAGGGGACTCAAAGTGGATTTACACATAGCCAGCTATTCGAAGCCATTAAAAACAATGTACAATTAAAATGAACATTGTAAAATAGAGTTTTAAATACATCAACGCATTTAAAAACATTTAAACCAATATCACCACTGCTAAACCATGCTAACCATAATTGTAATCTGGGCCATTCCAATAGTCTTTGCATGTAATTCTATATTTGTCTATTGCACAAGTTCTCCAAAGGCTTGATCAAAGAGCCACATTTTCACTCTCTTATGGAAGGTCAGAAAGAAGGGGCTGATCTAATATCCCTGGGGAGGGAGTTCCACAGCTGAAGGGCTACCACTGAGAAGGCCCACATCCCCACCAGTTGCACCTTTGAAAGAGGTGGGGTCGAAAGCAGGGCCTCCCCAGACGATCTTATTTATTTATTCATTTATTTCAAATCTCTCCCTCTTCATCCCTCCTCGCAGTTTAAGATCATCCAGGGAGGCCCTGCTCTCAATCCCGCCAGCCTTGCAAGTGTGCTTGGTGGGGACAAGGGACAGGGCCTTCTCGGCGGTGGCCCCACACATGTGGAACTTGCTCCCCAGCGAGATCAGGTTGGCATCTTCCCTCCTTCCTTTGAGAAAGAAGGTTAAATCATGGTTCTGGGACCAGGCCTTTGGACAGCAAGCATGACAGCACTTTGGATGTTGAATCGGACTGGAATTGACTATATGGATTGATGGCAATGTTTTTAATGTGTTTTTAACTTAATGTTCTATTTACTGTTTTAAACTGTTGTTATATTTGTTTATATTTTTATTATCTTGTGGCATTGAATTGTTGCCAATGTAAGCTGCCCTGAGTCCCCCCTCCAGGGTTGAGAAGGGCGGGTTAGAAATGTGGAAAATAAATAATTAATAAAATATTTATATCTTGTGCTTCTCAACACCCCCCCCCCCTCCCATGGGTGGGTGACCTCAGGGCAGTTTACAACCAGGAACCATTAGATGCCAACAACAAAACAAACAAGATCAATATAAACACAAATTAAACATTGGTTAAAATATTACATTATAAAATATCAATTAAAAACATTATTAACAACAATGCAACCACATCTTAAACTCTGAGATGGTTCATAAGGGGAGATCCATTCAGACAGGAAAACTGGGCCAGAACCGTTTATGGCTTTATAGGCTAAAGCCAACACTTTGAATTGTGCTCATAGTATAATAGGATGACACATTAGGGATGGAAATAATATTCACAGTTTTTTTTACTGCCTATACTCCATCCTAATCATTTTTAATAGTCAATAACCTCAGTTGGAAGTGGTAAAATGCATTTTTCACCTAAATCTACATGTCCTGAGATCTCTCAGGAAATTATATGCCACATAAATACATATCCAATCATTGTATGATGATTAGAACTGATAGACGTGGCCGGAGAACTGAGGATCAGTTCCCACGGGGCCGTTTAATCCTCGGCCGGGATCCCCGACGATCTAGGGCCGGCGCGCCTCCAGTCTCTACTTTCCGAACGGTGACGGTCTAGGGACAGATGCCAGCTCCTCCTGCCCTCCTCTATGTCCCTGCGCGCCTGTTATGAGAACGGCCCCGCTCTTCCAGCCTAGTATCGCTATCTTCCTGAGAAGCAGCCTCTCCCCGTTTTCCCATCCGCTAGCCTCCATCTGCTGCTCGGCCAGCTCCTGGGAACCTCGGCCATTTGGGAATTCATAACTATCTCCGCTATCTGCTTCGCTGCCTCCCATCTCCACCTGGTCCGCTCCTTCCCCGGGAGAATGCTCCCATTCGAAATCCCAGGCTAAACTCTCTGCCGGTGGACTGAGCAAAGGCACGGCTGACCAATCTTGCTCTGGGCCTTCCAACTCATCCTCCGAGTCCCTTTCAGCCTGTGCGGGTCCCAATGCCAACGGGACCCCCGGTGCATCACCCCTCCCCCGTGGCCCGGGCGGACCCATGGGTGCTACACACATAAATACATATCCAATCATTGTATGGTGATTATGTATTTTTGTGTAAAATTTTGTGTTAAAAAACAGCCATTAGTGTGGGCTTTTGGGAAGGATTGCTGTATTTTGTGCAAACTTAGCCGGACTATCTATCTATTGATCTATCATCATATTTTTCAATTGTACCCATTTGAATGAGTAGTATAGTTAAGAACCAGCATTATACATTGAAAGCTTATCATAACAGTATAATTTTTATGAGATGTTTAAATGCCAGTGAGAAAGAATCCAGCTTATCTTTCTAGAAGAGAGTGTTCCAAACTGGGGTACTGTTACACAACCAACCATGTGTTCTGCAAAAACATGGTGAAGACATGGGACTCGGATAATATAAATCCAGATGATGAATCTAGGCTCTAATCAGATTCGTACAGGTGGCCCATTTTTCTTTGTATGGCTAATTTGACAGCCAATAATTAGTCTTAGTATTTTAAACAGGCCCTTCTTGTTCTGCTGAAGTCCTTTATGTGGATTTTATTTTTGTTGTTATGTGCTTTCAAGCATTTCCAAATTATGGTGATCCTTTCATGGGGTTTTTTTTTTGGAAAGATTTGTTCAGAGGAGCTTTACTATTGCCTTCCTCTGAGACTGAGAGTGTGACTTTTCGGTGGGTTTCCATGCCAGAGTGAGGATTTGAACCCTGGTTTCCAGGACTAGTTATGTTTATATGGCAAATCATTTACTTCACTGATCATAGCTCATGTTGCTTAGATTAACCTTTAATCTATTCTAGATGGATATGGCTGTTTCAAAGGAAACAACGAACACACAATTGGCATTTAGAATCGAAGGGGCTAAGTATAGAAAAAGACCTTTTTTTATTCTCACCAGCTGCTTGAGTACAATACCATGTCTCAGATCTCTAATGTCCTGGGATTCTTCTCAAGATATCTTGTAGTCAGTGGTACAATAATATCTTATGCCTGTTGACACAGTCTACTGCTATGTCACCAAACGCTAGTTTGAACTCCTTTTATACCTGAGGTCTTAATTATCACATTATTTTAAACGTCTGCTTGTGTGGCCAGTGAAGTATTACAAAGTAAACATTATTTTGTAAATTTACATAGTGTAATTTCACAGCTCATTGTATCATTTAGCAGAGATTAATTCAGATGCATTCTACAGGATTACTGCATTATCCTAAGGGCATCACACGCTCTCACAGTAATATATTGATCTGTTTCCCAGAAAATATGTCTCTCTGTGTGTAGAAAGGGATATGTGTAGAGGAGGTTGATTTCACTGTTGGCACTTGTCTTTTGACTTATCTGAAGCACTTCATGTGTTATTTCATACAATCTAGTTAAAAAGCTAAAAACTGATGTTTGCAAACATTTTATCCCCATGTGTAAACAGAAATTATCTGTATTATGATCTATATTATGAATGCACTGTGTTACCATAATTACATTACATAAAGAAATTTATAAAAGATTATGTTCTCTATGTTGCATGGAGATACAATAACTTAATTGTTTTTATGAGTGTATTCTGATTTAAAAAAATATCGAGCAAGTGGCATTCCTCCATTTGTGAAAACTTATGGAGAATCTGAACAATGTCTTCAACTCATTCTAGCAGGCTTAGGGAAGCAGACAATACTATCTTAAATTTTTTATTTGATTAGTTCTAATCTTTTTTAGTGTACTGATATTATAGGTACATATACAGCTTCTGTGTGTTTGTAAACCATGCCTGATAAGGAGAGACTTAAAGAGCTGGGTATGTTTAACCTGCAGAAGAGAAGGTTGAGAGGAGACATACTAGCCATGCTTAAATATCTGAAATACCATCATAAGGAAGAGGGAGCAGGCTTGTTTTCTGCTGCCCTGGAGACTAGGACTTAGAGCAATGGGTTCAATTTACACTTTTTTATTTATTTAGGATATTTGTACCCTGCCCTTCTCAACCCCCGGGGGGGGTCTCAGGGCGGCTTCCATCTGGCAACAATTCGATGCCTCCATGTACATATAATATAATACATATCAGAACCAATAATTATATATAGTTAAACTAATACGTTAATACAATTAAAATCTACTAACATATACAAGTCTGGTGGCCATTATCTATCCGAATTCTGTAGTTGGAGACTTCATCAAGCTTTTCCATAGTCCGTTACCATATCCATTGTCTTCATTATCATTGTCAAAGTTCGCATATTAGGAAGAACTTCCTGACTGTAAGAGCTGCTCAACAGTGGAATTCTCTGCCTCAGAGTGTGGTGAAAGCTCCTTCTTTGGAAATTGTGTTTTCAAAAAAGCTGTATGACAATTTGTCAAGGTGCTTTGTGCTTTACCTGCATTGCAAGTAGTTGGACTGGATGGCCCTTGTGGTCCCTTCAAACTTGATGATTTTACAGATTTCTATCTGTTTTAATGTTGGAAACTGCCTTGAGTTCCAGTTCTGGGAGAAAAAGGAGAAATTGAAAAATTATATGCAGCATTTTTGTGAAATGTATAAACAAATAATATTGCAGCATTTACATTTTTGCAAGGTTTTTTTTTGGAAAAAAAGATAGGGAAATGAAAGAACAATTGCACAAAGCAGGACAGTTGTGAGAAAAAGAAGCCTTTAGATGGAACTTCTATTTTTTTGTAGGTCTGAAGCAGTAACTTGTATTTATTTATGTTTTCTTAGTATTTGTGAATTGGGGCAAGTTTTTATTCTAGGATGAACACAACAAAGTGGTTTAACCCTATCATCTTCAAAAGTTGTGCCTGTACAATGACTTATAGAAAAAAGGTTGACATTGAATTTATCTGAAGACTCAGAGAATTCTCTGGTATGCTGTCAGGAAGCACAAAAACATTTGATGAAAATGAACATGCTTGTGTCATTAAACGGTAAACTAAGTAATGGAAACAGTGTAATATGAGCCAATTTGGAAGATGCAAATACAAAAAAAGGACAGAACATAGACCTCTGTCTGCATCTTCTACAATGTTGATGGCAACATTTTAAGATTCTGACAGGATTTTAGAGTACCTAATGAGCAAAAAAGAGAGACAGCAATACACTGCCTCAGGGTTAAAATGTCACTAGGAAGCATGCAATCCTCATATGCTCTTGTGTCTTTTCTCTTAGGAAGAATTTGTGAGAGACCGAACTACTTGACTGACACAGTCTTAATTTGGAAAAAACGGCAGTAGAACATTGCTTTTAAACATCTACATATGTGAGTAGCAAGATTAATTTATTATATATCTAATGAAGTGGGCAGTAGTCCATGAAAAGTTATTCTATAATTTTATATAATAAATTTGTTAGGCTTGAAGGTATTACTGGATTTTTGTATGGCGTTATTCTACCAAGTGCTCCAGCTAATCTTGCTCATTCTTCATCTAGCATTCTTTTCAGTGTTGGTGACAGGTCTTCTTATGTAACCGTTCTCTTTCAATAATCTATTTTCTGCCCTGCCTGTTGGGTCTGACTGTACTGGAAGTGGAACAAGGTCTTGCAGTGTGGTTGCTTGATATTTTTTCCCTAGGATTCATTCCTGGCTGGCAACTTGCTTCTGAGGGTTGTAACAGTAAAATAAATAAAAGCACAATCAACATTAGAAAGGTAAAGGTACCATTAAAACTGAAAACCACATTGTATAATCAATAGAGTTTGACATCAATGTAATTAGTCTTATGGAATCATGAGATTAAACTGTTTTAATTCTACTGTGTCGACACACTCACAGTTCTATAAGTATGTAACGTGAAAAGGCTGTTAAAAGTAAACACAGAAAATCTGCTTGATTTGTTGGCCAATAAGGTACATGTGCATATGGCAAAATAACAACTATCATAGTGTTGTGTAATTGGTACAAAACTAAGTCAAATAAATGTGAGAACTCCCATTGGTAGTGGCAGAAGATATTTTATCATCTCCCCTCCCAGTGAAAAACATGATTAGGTTTAGAGGGTATGCTAAAATCACACACACACACACACACGAGTCTCAGCACTATCCAATCTCTCATGCAATTAAAAAACCCAAAGTAATTTAGTTTAATAGCTAAACACAAACATGCTTTTGAACCTACTTTTCACCCTGATGCCAGATATTAGATCATAAGTAACTATCAATCCCAGCCCTCCTCCCCAAAACTCCCACAATGGCAACATCAATTTTAATGCCATCATCTAGACCGTTCAAGGTGGGTCGTGACATATAAATTATGAATCAGATTCTGCTCCATGAATAAATTGACAATCCATAAAACCTATAATTTTGTGTTCTGAACTGACAACTATCATTATTTTTCCTTGACATATAACCAGGCTTTTTATTCTCACACAAGTAAAAAAAAGTGACTTTCGTTTCCATATACAGTTAGCAAAATATAATCATGTGCTTTTATTTGTATTTTTTCTGTCCCTATAACCAACTCTTAGTAGTGCTGAGTATCTATATCTATAGATATAATATGGCTACAGTTATTTAAAAGATAGCATTTCTATCTAATTCCAGCTTTAACAGAAGAAGAAGTGCAGGTTATTTTGGATCCCCCAGATTTTACCTGTCCCCCCAACTCTTGCCGAGGGCTAGTGCTTTTAATAGGTTTTAACTGTCTTGATGTGTAATGTGTTTTTAACTGTTTAACTGCCTAATTGTTATTACTGTGTTTTTGCTTCTTTGTAAACCGCTCTGAGCTTCGGAGTGAGAGGTATACTAAATCGAAGTTAATAAATAAAATAATAAATAAATAATAAATAAATCTTCCAGGGAACCCCTGAGTGACTCAGATTGCTTTTGATGTGTGGACAAGATGGATTAGGTTTGATCCAGAGCAATCCATGTCCATATGTCAAAAATGCCTGCTGTTGTTTTGCTGATGGAGCCTTGCTAGTATTGTCACTTCTGATGATCACATGGTGGGCACTCTGTTGTGACCCTACCAGAAGCAATGTTGCCAGCAAGGCTTTGCCAGGGAGCTGATTTTGTTGGTGATGCAGCGATGGCAGGGCAATGGTGCTGATCACTATTGGTTGGCCATCTGAAGGGCTGTGAAAGAGTTTTAGGGCACCCCCACTCCCTGTGATGTATGCAGGGCTGCTCTGGAGCAGGCTACTCCACATTATTTAGTCTGGTATAGATACCAAGCCAACTATATCTGTGTATAGCTATATCATACCTATAATGATAGCAAGAGCCGTTGTCCCAGTAAATCTTCAAGAGTATCTCATTATTTATTTATTTATTTACGTCATTTATATGAACCACATTTTGGAGATAATTTATCATACTTTAATTATTATTACTGGTAATTTAGTGTCATCCTATGCCATGCTTTACAAGATCCAAAAACAGACATGCAGATTTTTAAACATCAGGCAAAACAGTCAAGGAACTCTGAGAAAATTGGATAAAATAGGTAGTCCTAACCATTTAATCAAGGAGCCCCTGGTGGCACCGTGGGTTAAACTGCCAAGCTGCTGAATTTGTTGACCGAAAGGTCACAAATTTGAATCCAGAGAGGAGCATGAGCTCCCACTGTTAACCTCATCTTCTACCAGTCTTGCAGTTCGAAAACATGCAAATATGAGTAGATCAATAGGTACCACTCCAGTGGGAAGGTAACAGCACTCCATGCAGTCAGGCCAGCCACATGACCTTGGAGGTATCTACGGACAATGCTGGCTCTTTGCCATATAAATGGAGATGAGCACCAACCCCCAGAGTCGGACATGACTGGACTTAATGTCAGGGGGAAACCTTTGCCTTTACTAACCATTGAATCAATTACTGACTGATACATCAATTCCATTTCAGTGAGTGTGCTAACAATTGGATTTAGTCCAAATGTAAAGATCACAAACCAATCCAATCGCATATCCATATGGATCTTGGCTATCTCCCAAAGAGAAAGATAATTTTAGAAGTAGATTTTAAGGAATGAATTGAATATTGATGGAAAATAAAAAGTGTCTGCTCAACACCATTGGAGATGATGATATCACATCTAAAGCTTTCTATAACTGGGTTGCTGTGAGTTTTCCTAGCTGCATGGCCCTGTTCCAGAAGAATTCTCTCTTGACATTTTCCCCACATCTATGGCAGTCATCCTCAGAGGTTGTGAGGTCTCACAACCTCTGAGGATGTCTGTCATAGATGTGGGTGAAGCATTAGGAGATCATGCTTCTGGAACATGGCCATACAGCATGGAAAACTCACAACAACCCATTAATTCCAGCCATGCAAGACTTCAACAACACATCTTACTATAACTATCTATATTGAAAAGAGACTGCAAATGTTGTTGTGGCACATTGGTCATATCTTTCGATATTAGGATGAGAAACGTATAGAAGCCACAAAATTATATCTCTGTTCTTCAAATCAAGCTTTTCCCCCTTCAAGCCCAGGTTTTCCTGACAAAAGTTGCTCCATATAAGTTCCCACCTCCAATTTCTCTCTCTCTTTATACCTCCTTTACATAAATTGATCAATTTTGCATAATTTATACTTTTTTAACATCAGAAACATATTCTAGATTACTAATTCATCAAATACACTTTCAACTTTCATTCAGTTTGGTGATTTTATGAACTTTTTCTCATTCTCTGTAGTAGAACAAAGGTGAAGAATATGGAATTTGCTGTGAGCAATAGGGAATTAAACTAAAGAGCTTCATTCAGGCCTATTTGGGGGTTAAGAACATACATTTGGTTTCTAAAGAGGAATTTCTTACAAACGCAGTCCTCCAAAATTTGCTTCTGAAAAAACTGCTATGGGGAAATATTGGCAAATCAAATACTTTTTTGCTGCATTTGGACAGGATTTTATATTAGCCATGCCTAGTCTTTTCACAAAGTGTATGGTAGACATATTGCATGTCAAATTGCGGCATTTTGACTGACACTTTCTTTCCAACAAAAAGAGTCCCACCTTTTTGTTACAACACCTTTGCTAAAAAGTCTATTGGAATATTATATTATTGGATTATTTATTTATTTTTATCCAGCTTTTTTCCTATGGGTCTCAAAGTGGCGAATTATTTCCAAATGACTGTTTCAACTGTTTTGCATTTAAATAGAACCACAAAATTAAAATTGTAGATATTAAGTGCGTGAATATACATAAACAAAAACTGGCTGTATGAGAGAGTCATGTAATGGAGCCATTTCACGTGGCTGCAATCTTATTATACAGTGGCCTCAAAGAAGATAATGTTTTCATTTGATAACAAACATGACTACTTACATGCCATTATGGAGGAAAATGCTTTCTGACTTGAATCCTGTAGTTGATATAGATTCCATGGATGGAAGTTTGGCTCCAACAGGTCAATGGATAATGATTTTTTTCATTTATAAGCATGGGGATGTGGATAAAAGTCTAAGTGGAGTGGGTCTCTTATGGTTGCACTATGACCTTTCCTAACTCCTACAACTCATTGCCAGGTGGTGGACACTGGCTAATACTTAAGTAGTAGAGTGATGAGTTCTTATTTGTAGAAAGACGGTATTCCAGTCTATTAGAGTCAGTGACTTCTGTTGAAAAATTCACTCTTCCTCCTTTCCATGTCCCACCAGCCTATATGATTTTTGGTGAATCTCTACTCTTGAGCCAGTGTATTTGGTAAGTTCTAAAGTCCAGAGGTTCCTGGATGAAATGAATATTATAGATCTGTTCTTATCTGGTTTCTGGCCTGGCTGTGAGGTAAAAAATGGCATTGTGCACTTTGTTGGATTACTTGCACTTGGAATTGGACAGGAAGTGCATGGCACTACTGTATTTCTTCCACTGGATCTCTTAGAGAAACCTTTATTGTGGTGAATCATGGTATTCTTCTGGGATGTCTCTCTGTTATGGGTTACTGTGGCTATTTTTGGAGTCAGGTCCAGAAATATTGAGATTTGATAGCCTTGATGTTTGATTATATCCAAGCCTAATTCTTGTATCTTTTTATATAAATGCAATGTATTGTAGTCCTAAATGAGTGTGAAACATGAGTAAAAGACTGGATGAGGATGAACAAACTAAAGCTTATTCCAGAGAAGACAAAGTTGCAGTTGAGCAATGAAAAAACAGTTAGAATAACGGGGACACTGTATATGCTGGGCAGAGTTAGATTGCTCTTGAGGAGTCAGAATTTCATTCTGGGTGTACTTTTCGATTCAGCTCTTAACATGGTGCATTTGCATTATTGAAGCTAAGGCATCAACTCTGCCAGTTCCTGGAGATCTAGTTACAGTCAGAGATGCATGTCTTGAAAGCAGTTTTGACTACCAGAACACCAATTATGTGAATCTTCCTTTGAAAAATGTACAGAAACTTCAGCTGCTCCAGAATACTGCAGCCAGACTGTTTACTAGAGATGAAGGCTAAAGAGAGTATGAAACTTTCTTGTAACAGAACTAGCCACAGGGTATAACTGTACCACAAATGTTTCCAGGTACAAATAAAAAAGTTGGTTATACCCTAAGATGTTCTGTTTTGCTTAAGAACAGGCTACATGAAGTACAAGCCATCTGGAGTTTGAGATCTTCAGGGACAGCAATTCTGCTACTCCACAGTCATTAAGAGGAAATGGTATGCCCTACAATCAAGCTGTTTCTCCTCCCACAGTGGGATTTTGTTTGGGACATGTCTTAACTTTTCAGATACATGATAAATGCTATATGTTTGGCTGAGGAAAATAACATGCAATCGGGTACCTTTTAGTATTCAGCTATTACCTTTCCAACAATGTGATGAAGTATCAACTTAACTTGACCTTCAGAAACATTTCTGGCATGATGCAAGACAAAGCTTTTTTAGTGGTCACTCAGATACTATGGCACTTCTTATCAAGTAGGCTAGGTTGGGCCTCTCTTATACCCTTCCATGGGCAAGCAAGCAAAGTATTGTTGTGTTATTGTTATTATTGCACTATGTAAAAAAATCATTTTTTCTGTTCCTGGTTTGAAATTATTATTTCCTGTTTAATTGTGTGGTACTGACTACACCCTCCCGGCTGGGACCCGGGCCATGAAGGACTTGCTCCCGTTTCGGCGAGCCTGCAATAATTCACTCGCAATCAAAGAGCCTTCTGAACTCCACCAATGATGGAATGGAATCAAACATCTCACACAGAACTCCCATAACCAAGGGAAATGCTATAAGAGTTTGGTGGGCATTGACCTTGAGTTTTAGAGTTAATAGTAGATGAACCAATATAGATAAGTAATTTGAGCATTGGAGTTATGGGTGCATCTACACCAGGCATGGGCAAACTTGGGCCCTCAGGTGCTTTGGACATCAACTCCCACCACTCCTCAGCCTTTAAGCTCAGGGGGAGGGGGGAAAGGGGCCTGAGGCTGTTAGGAGTGGTGGGAGTTGATGTCCAAAGCACCTGGAGGGCCCAAGTTTGCCCATGCCTACCCTGAAGGACTGATGGCTACGGAATTAGAGGGAAGTCGTCTCTGCCTAAACTTCACCAAACCACAACTGCCAGGTTGTCCCATAGCAATGAAAGTAGCCGTGAGCTGCAGTCATTCTAAGTCTAGATCTCTGGAGAGCTCTGCCCCCCTCTCTGCCCCCCCTCTCTGCCTCTGCCTCTCTCTTTGCTCTCTCTCTCTCTCTCTCTGCCCCTCTAGCTCTCTGCCCCCCCCTGCCTCTCTCTGCCTCTTCTGTAAAATCTTCTGAACCAACAAAGCTCAAAAACAAGAAGGCTCGGGGATGACTCACAGGCACAACAACAACAATAGATGAGGAGGGGAGCCAGGGAGGGCTGCTCTTTCCTCGGAGGAGCCTTTCTGACTCACTGATGGTGGGCTCCGAGGAGGGAAGGAGAAGGAGAAGGAGAGGGAAGGGGGGCCGAGGGCCAAGCCAGGGGACGGGGCCAGGGAGCGCAGGACGAGCAGCGCAGGACGAATGGCACTGAATGGAGCAGCGAACGGCAGACCCAGCAGAGGCAGGGAAAGAAGAAGGGAGGAGAGGGGAGGGGGCCAAGGGCCAAGCCAGGGGACGGGGCCAGGGAGCGCAGGACGAGCAGCGCAGGACGAATTGGGGGGGCGAGGGCCGAGCCAGGGGGTGGGGCCAGGGAGAGAGGTTTTTCCATGGCACACCAGGTGATCGCTAATGGAACACTAGTGTGCTGTGGAACAGCGGTTGGGAAACACTGCTCTACACTACTAACTCTCCCTCATTCAGCAATTATTAAACTTAGTCCTTCCTTCACTCCTTAGAACTTGTTATTATATCTGGACCTCTTTAAGATTTATACCCCATGGGTCATGTATATCATCAGGACTTAAACTATCAAAACCACTATAAAATGTCCAATATATTAAATTGCATTAAATCCCAGGACAACTCTGGGCCCTATAAGTCTCTTTGATTGCTTATCATGTCTAATTCAGGAAATAAAAATTGTATGGAGATGGCTCCACAGATGCTTGGAATTTCATTTATTTAAAATACAGGTGGATCAATTACTGCCTAAATATGAATTCCTGTGAACATTAGCATTAAAGCTAGTTCATACAGGCATGACCATTACCTAATGGCTAATGATATGAACTCTGAATCACTATTCAGAGATTTATAATATTGATAGACATTTCATTTGATCCAATTCCGACATCACCTCAAATTTATTTATTTTCCCCTCTGGATGTAACACTCAAATATGAATAGTCAAATAATCAGAAATAACGCAAGAAATGTGCATAAAAGAGCTGGTCCTTAATAGCCCCCTTTGCCCCTTTTGCCCTTTTTGCACTTCTAAAGCAGACCACAACTTGAGTGAGCTCATTCAGTATTCTGATCACTTCCAAAAAGCATGTTGATCAGTTTTCAAAGAGCTCTCTTCCTTTCTATCTGTCTTGTAATTTAAATGTTGAGTTCTGAAGTGTGCGTCCCACCTGGTGAGACTAAGATTTATTATCTTTATTCTTTATTTTGACACATTTCTAATGCTTAAGGCTACTTGTTGGAAAACATTTGAGACATGAAAACTATCAAACAATCCCAGATGAGAGCTATAAGCTTTGCATATGCTGTCCTAGAAATGAACAAAGCAAAAGACAGAGTGTTCTGGGGTGCTTAATCAATCTTGATGAGTATATAATTTGTGCGTCAACAGAAGTGGTATTTTAATTGATTCTAAAATGAACAGTGAATTTAAATGTGACGAGTAATGAAGCCCCTCAGCTTTAATAAAATAATATCAAACAACAGTCACCTCTGGGTTCATACAACATAGCCACTAAAAAAAAACACCAAAAAAACCCCTCATGATCTTGATGTATTTATATGGACTTGAACTTTCCCTTCCTTTCTCTGGGGATGTAAATATTTGTAGAGTTGTGCAAATAGCATGTTCAGAACATGATAATATTATTTTGAAGA
Organism: Anolis apletophallus; assembly: GCA_030556195.1. Taxonomy (NCBI): domain Eukaryota; kingdom Metazoa; phylum Chordata; class Lepidosauria; order Squamata; family Anolidae; genus Anolis; species Anolis apletophallus. Next base: position 91,097,246 of record JARBWK010000007.1, read on the forward strand.
GATTTGGGGAATTCATTTATCATGAAAAATGACCTTTGCAACCCGTTTTCCTGGAGTCATGTTGTAGTTGCATGCTTTGATCTCAAAGTCTTGTTTAAGCAGTAGTGTCACCAGATCTGGTTACCAGTACAAAGGCCTGAGATTGAAGGGTACCAACAACTCTAGGGATCATCACAGAAAAGCATGTGACACCCTTTTCTGTCCAAGTTGACCAAAGGGGAGAGGAAGGAGAAAGAGTGTCCTTATTACTAATTTGGCGCATGAAATCCAATAGGCTGCTTGGCTATCATGGGAGATGGAACAAGCAATCATATTCTAAACTGTGAATTATTTTGAATGATCCTATCCTGAGTTACAATCATGTAGATGTACTTTCTACACACTGGCCCAGTTTTAATAAGACCTTACTCTGTAGAAAGAAAGCGTATGCTAATCTACCTCTGAGTAAACCCCCTTGCAGCATCTGAATGTCAGTCAGCCTTAGAGTCCCTAAAGGGGCAAGTTCCCTTCTGAGTGAGGAAATATGATTTGACAGGTGGTGGAAATACTGAGCCAAAGAATATAGATAAAATTAGTGCAGCTGTATGTTTAGCTACTCAGGAAGCCTTGAATGGAATACTTCTGACTCAACTGCAATCTAAACATTGCATAATGGGGTGCATAATGCCTTAACATATTCAATCTTTTGCTTTACCCAACATATGGACTATTTCCCAATATCTAGTAAAAATTAAAACATAAAGCAATTGAGTCTACTAAATTTAGCAGAAGTCCCACTTCTAGACATAGATCTCTGTCAGTTGTGCTATTTTAACCTGGGGCAAGTCTCCAAGTTTCCCATTCGGGAGTGTTGGTCTTTTAAGTTGCCATTTCAGACTCTGATAGGAGGTCATTGCAAATGCCACTAAAATATACTCAGTAATGTGTTTATTTGAATGGCTTTTTGCAACTTGTTTACATTCATGGGGAAATCTAAACACCAGTAGTCTTTAACACACTTCTGAGAAATGCTATAAAAGATACATTACTAAATTTGATGTTTTAGAGAAAGGACAGGACGTGCCACGGTAGTTGTTTCAAGGGATGGAGTAACGTGATCTGACTCATACAACAAGATTAAACCTTCCCTACCCTTTACCTCCATAGTTAAAAGTCTGAAAAAGTGCCTTCTGTGAGTCCGTGAAAGATTATAGCGGTAATAAATGAGTCACTCTTCAAGGTGCTGCAAAGTCTCTGTTGTTTTTCTTGTGAAACCCATGAGGTTGTTCCTTTCTTCATGTAAATCAAACAGTTCAAAAGTGACAGCTACAATGTCTCTGTACTTTAGATGAACAACATGGGACTTTGAGGGCATCTACATTTTATGTTTTGCCCACCCTTAGAGTTATATCAAGAATTCAGTAGTATCTTTGTGCCGTTTCTTTTCCTTATGGGCAGCCAATATATCTGCTGAAACATGTTCAGTGATTTTCACTAACATTTGAAACGTGTCTGTTTGAACATTTGGACAGTGCATATACAATGCAAACATACAGATAAATAACACGTGACTGCCCCATTAATTATATGACTGTCTAGTGTGATTGGTCATTTCTCATTTGTTCAACCTCCAAGAGGTATATAGGATCTAGTGTTTCTTGTCTAATGAAGACCGGCTCTATACTGTAGAATTAACACAGTCTGACATCACTTTCATTGCCATGGCTCAATGATACGGAATTCTGTGATTTAGAGTTGCAGTTTGGTGTGGAACCAGCACTCTTCGGCAGAGATGGTAAAAGAGATTGTAAAACTACAACTCCCATAAGTCCATAACATTTATCCATGGCCTTTAAAGTGATGTCACATTTAATTAATTCTACAGTGTAGATGCACTTGAGAATGCTTTTTTACATTGTCCATAGTTCAACTACATGAGTGGCAGTAATATTAGTGTGTCTACATATGCATTGCTTAAGAAAGGAAATGTATAATCTCTCATTCAGCTTGGAACAACTGGGAGATGATTGCCAGGTAAATCAATAGTAGATTTGCTGATCCTATGGCAGTTGTTTTATCAGCTCTCTAATATGTATCTTCTGCTGGGCTATGACCATAATAAAGATTTGTTTGTTTGTTTGTTATATACTTTCTGTTTGATCTGTTATACAATAAGTTCGCCATATCTACAACTTCTTTAACCAAGAATACAACCAATCACAGCTCAAAAGGTTTGGGGAAAAATCCAAACAGCATATCTTGATTTTTCAGTCTGCAATACACTGATGTGTTGGTATCTCCTGTTGTAGCTTCCTGCCATTACACAGATCCTTCTGCACTTCATTGAGTTGTTTGCCATTTTATGTAAGGGGCGTCATCTTACTGTTCCACTGAATATAAGAGCTATTGAGCATCCCAAGATTTTAGTATCCACAGAGGGATCCTGAACCAAACTCCAGCAGATACTGAAGGCCCACTATAATCTGAATATTTGTTCACTACATTTATACAACATTGTTTCTTTCAATACACACAATATTATTTAAACAGTTAAGTACAAGGTTAATATAAACGGCTGGGATTATGCCACTTTTCTCTTCAAATCCTTTGACAAGAATATAGAGTGAAGGGGGAAATGACTTCTCTTTTATAGTTCTATACACTGATGTGTATGCTATTGTGTCCTACATTACAAAGCTCTGTCCTTCAATTGAAGGGTTATTCTGTCGAATTTTTAATTCGGAGATGAAGGGCCATAAGAGTGGAGTGCAAGAGCCTTGAAATTGCCAATTAAGAGTGTCTGGAGACCAGACTGAACAAACCCACAGGCCACTTGGCCACAGTCTTTCCCATTCTAATATTTATCATTCAGTAGTTATTCTTTCTAAAGGTATAAATCAGTATATGTAAATCTTATGCAAATCCATTTTCTCTTTTGTCCTCGTTTTACATGACATACTTCTTTTACTAGTCATATATAATTAGTCAGTACCACCAATGTTACTAAAGTGTAGAGCCTTATGGGGGTAAAAGTGTAAAAAAAAAAAACCAAAACACCAAAGCCTCATTAGACAAGTACTGGGTACCTCTTGCTGAATGTTGTTGCTTATTCACTCAGTCGCTTCTGACTCTTTGTGACCTCATGGACCAGCCCACGCCAAAGCTCCCTGTCAGCCGTCACCACTCCCAGCTCCTTCAGAATCAAGCCATTCACTTCAAGGATACCATCCATCTTGCCCTTGGTCGGCCCCTCTTTTTCTTTCAATTTTCCCCAGCATCACTATCTTCTCAAAGTTTTCCTGTCTTCTCATGATGTGGTTTGCCTCTAATATCCTTCTCTCCAATGAGCAGTCAGGCGTTATTTCCCGAAGTATGGACTGGTTGGATCTTCTCATAGTCCAAGACACTCTCAGAATTTTTCACCAGCACCACAGTTCAAAAGTATCTATCTTCCTTTCCTCAGCCTTCCTTATGGTCCAGCTCTCACATCCATATGTTACTATGGGGAATACCATTGCTTTAACTATTTATTTATTTATTTATTATTCAGTTTTATATTCCGCTCCTCCCAGCAGGCTCGGGGCGGATCACAAAAAGTAGGTACACAGTAAAAACAACGATACAGTAATAAACACATCATAAAAACATATCATAAAAACATACAATAAAAACTCGGTACGTAACCATAGTAGAACGATCCACGATTCCTACTGAGCGAGACGGGCCCAACGGCTTAAGGTTACCCAAATGCCAGTCTGAAGAGGGCCGTCTTACATTCCCTTCGGAAAGGGAGGAGTTCAGGGACCATTCGAATGTGGTCCGGGAGCGAGTTCCAGAGTGCTGGAGCCGCCGCAGAGAAAGCTCTCTGTCTTGTACTGGACAGGTGACAGGAGCGGGACGATGGTATAACCAACAAATTTTGCTCTTCCGAGCGCAGTGATCTCGGGAACGTGCGGGGTAAGGCGGTCCTCAGGTACACAGGCCCTAGACCGTGCAAGGCCTTAAAGGTTAAAACCAACACCTTGAAGGCAATCCGGTACTCAATAGGGAGCCAGTGCAGTTGCTGGAGGATTGGAGTAATGTGCTCTCTCACTGGTGCTCCCACCAGCAAGCGAGCCGCGGCATTCTGCACCAGCTTGAGTTTCCGGATTGTCGACAAAGGAAGGCCCACGTAGAGGGCGTTACAGTAGTCCAGTCTCGAGATGACCGTCGCTTGGATCACCGTGGCCAGGTCGGCCCTGGACAGGTAGGGGGCCAGTCGCCTAGCCTGTCGTAGGTGGAAGAATGACGTCCCGCTGACCATGGAGACCTGGGCCTCCATGGTCAGCGAGGAGTCCAATCTAACACCTAAGCTCTTAACCAAAGGTGACGGGCTGAGTTGCTCGCCATCCAGGGTAGGCAACCGGCACTCATCCAGCCCAGGTCGACCAGGCCACAAGATCTCCGTCTTCGACGGGTTCACCTTCAGCCGGCTGGCACGCAGCCATCCAGTCACGGCTTCGAGGCATTGATGGAAACAATCGGGTACGGTGTCCGGCCTGCCGTCCATTCTCAGCAGAAGCTGGGTGTCATCCGCATACTGATAACACTCCAGACCAAAGCCGCGGGCCAGCTGGGCCAGGGGGCGCATGTAAATGTTAAATAATAAGGGCGAGAGGATGGCCCCCTGGAGGACCCCACAACTTAATGGGAGCCTCCCGGAGACCTCCTCTCCCCTCTCCACATGCTGTCCCCGATCCCGGAGAAAGGAGGCCACCCATTTAAGGGCAGTCCCCCTGACTCCGGTCACGGCTAGGCGGTGGGCCAACAGTACATGATCTACGGTATCAAACGCTGCTGTCAGATCTAACAAAACAAGCAGGGCTGACCCAACCTGGTCCAGCTGGCGCGGTTGGTCTGTAATGGCGACAAGCACGGTCTCCGTCCCATGCCCAATACGGAAGCCGGACTGGAAGGGATCGAGTCCAGCTGTGTCTTCTAAGTACTGCTGCAGCTGATCCGCTGCTGCCCTCTCAATTACCTTGCCTAAAAAAGGCAAATTGGACACAGGCCGGTAATTGGAGGGAGCCGAAGGATCTAAGTCGGCTTCTTCAGCAGCGGTCTTACCATTGCCTCTTTCAAAACCCCTGGGAACACTCCTTGCTCAAGGGAGCTGTTGATAATCTTTCCCAGGGTCTCGTAAGCCCCTCCCGGCAGGATCTAACAAGCCAGGAGGGGCACGGATCGAGGAGCAGGTAGTTGGTCTAGCTGCAGCAAGCAACTTATCGACAGCTGCTGCGTCCAGCAGTTGGAAACGGGTGAAGGTGGGCCCGCTGAGTGGTGGCGGGGTCTCGAGTTCACATACTGTATCAAGAGTGGCTGGGATATCCCGGCGGAGAGTCGAGATCTTGTCGGCGAAAAAGTTCTGGAATGCCTCAGCTGTAGGAGCCAAATCCCTATCATTTGGGACCGTCGAAATTGTGGTCAATGACCGAATTATTTTAAAAAGTTGAGCTGGGCGTGAACTGGCCGACTCTATCAAGGAAGAGTAGTGAACCTTTTTGGCTTCCTTGATAGCACGCTCATAAACATCCTTAAATTGTTTATAAGCCGATCTCGATGCTCCGTCACGGAGGTCTCGCCACACGTCCTCTAGCTGTCTCTTCCTCCGTTTCATCGCCCGTAACTCCTCGGTAAAACCAAGGCGAGCGATTACTGCGGGGGATGAGGGCGTCTGGGGCGATCTCATCTAAGGCTGTGGAAAGACAGATGTTCCAGCGTTCCACTTGCCTATCAACTGATTCGCTGGTGAGCTCCAATTCCCTCAGAGCATTCAGGAACCGAGTGGGTTCCATAAGTCTCCTCGGGCGAACCAGAATAGGTTCGGCACCCTTACCGGGAGGAGAGGCTATCTCAAGACGGACTTCCAGGACACCGTGATCCGACCATGGAACCTCTACAATAGAGGTTAGGGTCACTTGGACCCCGGCCGCGAAGATCAAATCCAGGGTGTGCCCGGCCTGATGTGTGGGACCGGTCTTACAGAGTGAGAGTCCTAGTGTCTCCATGGTGGACACCAGGTCCATGGCTGCTGGTGACGGGGAGGCGGCGTCGGCGTGGACATTGAAGTCCCCCAACACAATAAGTTTAGGGAACCTCAATGCCCACTCCGACACCACCTCCAGCAGCTTAGGTAGACTCCCTGCCCGGCGTCGGGGGCCCGGTCCGCCAGCAGGAAGGCCACGCTCTCCCCTAGATCCCACCCCCGGCCCACACACTCCATTCCCGGGATGTTCGCGACCGGGACCGTCCTGGAATTGAACTTGTCACGACTGAGAATGGCCACTCCTCCCCCCCGTCTCTCTGTCCGCATCTGGTAACTAGCCACATAGCCAGGAGATGTAAGCTCGTGTATAAGGACGTCGTCTCCCTCCTGCAGCCAGGTCTCTGTAACACAGGCTAGATCTACATTGTGCTCAAGGAGGAAGTCCCTAATAGTCCCAGTCTTGTTTCACACGGACCTGGCATTGGCTAGAACCAGAATTGGAGAGGAACTATGTGGCTTCTATGTGTAGTCTGATATGATGGTTGTTGGAGTAGTACAGCATTTCTGTACAATACAAAAATAAAACCAATAGCATATAAAATTTAAACTCAGAACAGCACCCAATAACCTATGGTGAGAACTGTAGTAAAACATGGCCCTATGGATTTTGTCTAATTATTTCTTAAATTTGTGTCAACAAATTTCAGTTTTATTTGATGAAGAACTGCATAACGAAGTAATAATAATCATCATAATCATCATCTTTATTTTTAACTCACCCTTTCTCTTCAAACAGACTCAGGACAGCTTCCAAAAACAAATGGCAAACATTCAATGCCATGTGCAGTGATAAGAGAAAACGAGACAAACAAGCAATTAAAATAGTTAATAATACACAAATAAAACAACCTTGGCTAAACACAAGTAGTCAATCAGGCCTAAAGACACATTAAGCAGTTAAGATCTGTATAAATATATAAAAATGTAACTCTCCAATAACTTAAGGCAAACACTGTCAGCATCGTCAGACAAGGTAGACTTAATTATGAACTAATCATCTTCCTCTCCATAAACAAATGTGCCAAAATAGGTTTTTAGTTGTTTTCTAAAGAAGAGAAGAGGCTGTTCTAATTTCCATGGGGAGGAAGTTCCAGAGACAGGGCGACCATGGAGAAGGCCCCCTCTCTCATTCCCACCAACCTCACTTGAGATGGGGGTGGGACTAAGAGGAGGACCCCCTCTGATGATTGTAGTGCCCAAGTAGGTTTGTAAGTGGGGTGCAGTTTGTCAAATAGTTTGGGCCTGAACCGTTTAGGGCTTTATAGGTGATAACCAACATTTTTTATTTAGCCTGGAAGCAGATTGGCAGCCAGTGGAGCTGTTGTAACATGGGAGTTGTCTGCTCCCTGAATGGTGCTCCAGTTAGTAGTCTGGCTGACAATTTCTGAACCAGTTGACTTTCATGCATCCTGTGGGTCCATCATTGATTCTACACTGTGCACTTAATCTACCTTGCTCCCACTTTCACAGCCGTGTCTCAATGCTAGGGAATAATGGGAGTTGTAATTTGATAAGGCACCAGCACTCTTGGGCTAGAAGGCTAAAGGCCTTGTAAAACTATAACTCCCATTATTCCAGAGCATTAAGCCACAGCCATTGAAGTGGGGTCAAACTTCAGTGTAGGTCAGTGTTTCCCAACCGGGAGGTCAGGACACCGGGAAGGGGGGGGGGTGTCACCAGGGGATGTCAGAGGGATTGCCAAAGACCATCAGAAAACACATTGTTTTCTGTTGGTCATGGGGGTTCTGTGTGGGAAGTTTGGCCCAATTCTATCGTCTATGGGGTTCATAATGCTCTTTGATTGTAGGTGAACTATAAATACCATCAACTACAACTCCCAAATGTCAAGTCTATTGTCCCCAAACTCCACTGATGTTCACATTTGGACATATTGAGTATTTGTGCCAAATTTGGTCCCGATCCATCATTGTTTGAGTCCACAGTGCTCTCTGGAGGTAGGTGAATCACAACTCCAAAACCTAAGGTCAATGTCCATCAAACCCTTCCAGTATTTTCTCTTGGTCATGGGAGTTCTGTGTGCCACGTTTGGTGCAATTCCATTGTTGGTGGAGTTCAGAATCCTCTTTGATTGTAGGTAAACTATAAATCCCAGCAACTACAACTCCCAAATGACAAAATCAATCCCTCCAACCCTAGCAGTATTCAAAGTTGAGCATATCGGGAATTTGTGCCAAATTTGGTCCAGTGTATAGGATATTTACATTATGATTCATAACAGCTGCAGGTAGTGCAGTGGGTTAAACTGCTGAGCTGCCTAACTTGTTGACTGAAAGGTTGCAGGGCTGCTCTGGAGTAGGTTACTCCAGAGTATTTATAGTTTGGTATAGATACTAACTATATCTGTCTATAGCTATATCATACCTATAACGATGGCAAGAGCTGTTGTCCTAGTAAACCTTCAATAGTATCTCATACGAACCACATTTTGGAGATAATTTATCACACTTTAATTATTATTACTGGTAATTTAGTGTCATCCTATGCCATGCTTTATAAGATCCAAAAACAGACATGCAGATCAAGGAATTCTGAACAAATTGGCTCAAATAGGTAGTCCTAACCATTGAATCAAGGAGCCCCAGGTGGTGAAGTGGGATGAACTGCTGAGCTGCTGAACTTTCTGACTGAAAGGTCACAGGTTCGAATCCAGGGAGCGGGGTGAGCTCCCACTGTTAGCCCCAGCTTTTGTCAACCTAGCAGTTCAAAAACATCCAAATGTGAGTAGATCAATAGGTACTGCTTCTGTGGGAAGGTAACGACGCTCCATGCAGTCTTGCCGGCCACATGACCTTGGAGGTGTCAACAGACAACGCCGGCTTTTGGGCTTAGAAACGGAGATGAGCACCAACTCCCAGAGTTGGACATGACGAGACTTAATGTCAGGGAAAATCCTTACTTTACGTTCATAAAAGTAGCAAAATTACAGTTATGAAGTAGCAATGAAAATAATTTCATGGTTGGGGTTCACCACAACATGAGGAACTGTATCAAGGGGTTGTGCCATTAGGAAGGTTGAGAACCACCTTCAGCCAGGAATAACGGATGCATCTATAGCAAGACATGGGCAAACTTCGGCCCTCCAGGTGTTTTGGACTTCAACTCTCACAATTCCTAACAGCTGGTAGGGAATTGAAGTGAAAACACCTGGAGGGCCGAAGTTTGCCCATGCCTGATGCACCCTGAGTTTCCTCCATTCATGAAGGTCCATTGGATGACCCTTGGGCTCGGACATTATACGAGAAGCATCTGTTTCTGTATCCATTTCTCCAGTTTAGGCATATAGTCTATGTTAGGGATAAAGGCCGCTGGAAGAATCCGACCCTTGGCAGAAGGCTGCCTTCAGTGCGACCGGACGGGAGAGGAGAACACGCGTCCCGCCCCCTTCGGTCATTCGGGCGACACGTGTCCCCATCCCGCTCCTTGCACTTTTGTTGTTGTCCTTGCCGTTGTTAGAGACAGGGAGAGAGGGAGGAGAGCATACTTCGGCTGCCCTGACCCGGGTTGAGCGAGGACAAGGCTCCACGGGGCTGGACCATGAGCCTGGCTTCTGCGCCGCCCTTCTCAAATGTCACCCCCCCCTCCCACCGCCCCAAAGGGCCTCAATATAAAGGCAGGCAGGAGCAAGGCAGGGCAATCGGGCAGGCTGCAAAGGGCGAGAGGCTCCTGTGTCCTTTCCTGGCCAGCAAACCTTGAGACCACCTGGGTCTTGTTGCTGAAGTTGCCCCAAGAGAAGCGCGGGCTGTTTGCAGAACTCGACACTTCGGGTCTTCGGGAAAGAAAGGCTCCTTTGTGGAGGGAAAGGCTGCTGTTGCAGAAACAGGCAACGGGGCCATCCAGGTAATTGAAGTCTGCTTTCCCTTTTTTACACTGTAGAATTAATGCAAACTGCCATGGGTCGAGGCGATGGGATCCGAGGAGTTGGAGTTTGGGGAAAGCAGCACCAGCCCTCTTTGGCTGAGAGGGCAAAAGACCTTCGGCCCTTCCATAAAAGCTATCATATAACCCAGAATATCAAGGCAGGAAATCCCACCTTGTCTGCTTTGAGCTGGGATATATGGCAGCGTGGACTCAGATAATCCATTTCAAAGCAGATATTGTGGGATATTCTGCCTGGATAATCTGGGTTATATGGCTGTGTGGAAGAGTCCCTTGTCGAACTACAACTCCTAAGATTCCATAGTATGGAACCTTGGGAAAATGGTGCCAAACTTCATTAATCATACACTATGTAACAGGATTCTTGTTTCCTAATTGGTGCTATCATAAAAACATGGGGAAAGTTTATTAAACTGCCAAAACTTTGGCCCTTCCACACAGTCAAATGACACAGACTATCAAGGCAGAAAATCCCACAATATCTACTTTGAACTGGGTTATCTGAGTCCACACTGCCATATATCCCAGTTCAAAGCAGATAATATGGGATTTTATTCAGCTGTGTGGAAGGGGCCTTCATTTTTGTGGGATGTCCTGCAGCACATTTTTCTATACTTTTTCAATGAATATCTCAACCAATTCAACTAGTTTGTGGTAGCCACGAAAACAAAGTTTCTGGAGTATAATAACTACTTTAAAAGTTAAGTATCATACACTTAAATGGGAAAAAATCTATCAAACCAGGAACAGAGCATTTTTAAAAATTGTTACATAGTGTTGTGCAATGTAAATGCATCTTTCAAGCCTGTCTCCTCTTTTCCTGGGGATACTGTGGAGGAATATCTTTTATAGATTAGTATTTCTTCGGGTGTTCTGGAGTTTGGTAATGGGAAGCAGAAAAGTATATTTCCAGAAATAATTGAAGTAATTCAAACTACAAGAAAGGAGATTCCACCTGAACATAGGAAAGAACTTCCTGACTGTGAGAGCTGTTCAGTAGTGGAACTCTCTGCCCTGGAGTGTGGTGGAGACTCCTTCTTTGGAGGCTTTTCAACAGAGGCTTGATGGCAATCTGTCAGGGATGCTCTGAATGCAGTTTTCCTGCTTCTTGGCAGGAGGTTGGACTGGACGGCCCATGAGGTCTCTTCCAACGCTATGATTCTATCAAAGTTGATTTTCAAAGGTTGAAGTGAATTGGAGTACTTGTCCTCCTGTGTTATGGCTTTGAGCCAACAAGAAGGGTGCATCTGCATTGTAGAATTACTGCAGGTTGACACCACTTTAACTGCTATTGGCTCTAGGCTATGGAATTATGGAGTTTTCCAAATTTTGTAGCCTTCTCTGCTGCGGAGTGCTGATGCCTCACCAAACTGCAACTTCGGTGAGTCCATAGCAGTTAAGAAGTAGATTTGCAAAAAGAAGCTTTTGGGAGGGTTTCTGATGTTCAGGATTTTGCAGCCTACATGTTGTGCAGGCATCTTGACCTGATCGTGGATGTTATATGGAAATAGAGGTCTGTTTGGTACACTGTGAGCTGCCTAAAAAGTCAGTGGTTTGATCAAAAAACACAGTTGGAGAAAAAGCGAAGTGATGGAGCTCTGATTTTGGATATCTCCAGGTAATAGTTAGTATGAAATATTTCAGCCAGAAAGCTGTGGAATGCTGCTCTCAGCCAAAGCAGATACGGCTAGCCTAGATGGACAAATGGTCTCCATTTGGGTGTAAGATAAAGTCCTTTGTTCTTGAGGAGTTTTTGCATGGTGCCTTCTGGCTTTAATATGTCCACAGCTAGCAAATGTGGTGCTATGGTATGACGATTGGATTACAGCTCTGGAGAACAGGGTTTGAATCCCTACTCAGCCATGGAAGCCCATTAAGTCAGCCTGGTCAAGTCACACTATCTCCACCTTGAAGGAAGGCTGAACAAATCTTGCTGAGAAAACATGACAGGTTCACCATAAGTTGGATACAACTAGAAGTCGCATAACAACAATAATTGTACGAACATTTATTTCCATATGCATACAGATATATTTATGTTTTAAAACAGTATAAGCTAAGGAGTTTACGTTCATGTGATGAGCATAAGACTATGGATTTTGGGACACATATAGGAAAGATCTATCCAGTACTTGCTATTTGAATGGATCTTTTGTTTCTTGCAAGAAAGCCAAACCATACCAAGATCTATGATTTATAATGCAAGTCTGTAATAAAGTACCACAGAGATCTGTATCCTGGTGTACGCAGTTAACAAAGTTTTTCCCATTTCTTTTGACTTGCAGGTGCCCCTAGGTATAAGTCTTGCCTCTTGCTACTCCGCAGGACCATTGTGATGGCAGCAGTGCCCTCAGCTGGCTGCCTTGCAGCCAAGAACCAGTACTACCGAAGTAAGTTTTAAGCTTTACAATTGGAGACCGATGACAAGATTTCAAAAACCTATGTGTTTTGGTATAAAGGGAAAGGGATTAATAGTATACTGTGATATGTTTTGAAATTTCAATCAATCAATTAATTGCCTTTATTTCAGTTAACAAACCTTAGGCAGATACAGAAAAATATAATACAGATAAAAGTCACATATAAAACACAATACAGGTTATCAAATGTACACATATTAGAATTGCTGGCCTTAAAATTTATATCTCTTAAAAGCTAATAATACGTATTAGGCATGGGAACAAATCGAAAAATGGCGATTCTAAAATCAAATGGGGGGGGGGGATTTTTTTTGATTAGTATATCAAAGACTTACAAAAAAATTCCCCAAAATTTCGGAAATGTAACTTAAGTACTAACGAAATTCGTTAGAAATTCGTATGCCAGAGCATGCGCTTTCCAGATGGTTTTGGCCTACAACTCCCAGAAATCCTAACAGCTGGTAAATTGGCTGGGATTTCTGGGAGTTGTAGGCCAAAACTTGAATCAATCACACTGAATTCTAGATGGGACTCTCCAAATAGGAAGGAGGGAGGGAGGGAGGGAGGGGGGTATTCTATTCTTGGAGCAGCAAAAGAAAAGGAGGAGGAACCCCCGCTCGCTCGCTCGCTGCCTCTCTCTCACCCCGATCCCGAGGGAGCGAGGGCCCAAGTTTGCCCAGGCTGGTCATATACCTACATTCTATGCACATGCAATAATACAGCAGTAATAGCAATGGGAATAAGAAGAGGTAAAATTCAAACCGAAGTGTTCTGAGTGGTCCCTGCTTCATGCGGTGCAAACGGGCTCTTCTTTGTGAGCCCGGGAAATTAGCCCGGGAAAAGACAGCGTTTTCTGTTTGGGTGCACACACATACATATTCTTTTGGGGGGGGGGGTTTGCTGCAGAATCTTCTCTATGAGGCCGGGATTCTGCAACAAATCCCCCCTCCCAAGAATATGTATGTGTGTGCTCCCAAGCTGGCTTCCCCCCCCCCCCCCGGGCTAATTTCCGTTTGCACCGTTTGCACCGCATGAGCCCGTTTGCATGAGGCAGGGACCAGTCAGAATACTTCGGTTTGAATTTACCTCTTGTTATTGTTATTACTGCTGTATTATTGCATGTGCATGGAATTAGGTATGATCAGTTGGATTACTTATAATATTAGGCAGTGGCACTTACAGTAGCATTCATTCTATTATACATTAGGTTGGTTTCTCACCCCAATACTCTTTGATGCCTTAGATCCTGGCAGGGCAGGAGAGGCAGGAAAGCCTGGAAAAAATGTAAACAGAGAGGATTACTCAGAAGTAAATCTGCAAAGGAGGGCCCTTCAACCAAAGTGCCCTCCTTTGCAGATTTACTTCTGAGTAATCCTCTCTGTTTACATTTTTCCAGGCTTCCTTCCAGCCGAGGGAAGGAGCGAGTTTAGGGCTTGCCTTGCCATAATATTGGCAAGGGAGGCGGGAGGGTGGTGAGAGAGAAGGAGGGTGCCCCCCCTTATGCCCCCTTACGACCTAATAACGACACTTAAGAAAATCCTGGCCCCCGAGGTTCTAAAAAGAAAGTCCACTTCCTGGTTGGCGTTCCAGGTGCGGAAACGCTCGAAAGTAGCATTTCTTACGAATTTCTTACGAATCTTTTAATTTTCATAACTTTTTTCCCATGCCTAATACGTATCTAGGGCTGTGTAGTTTTCTACTATTTAGTGTACTACAGTTATAATCGCATAAAGACTGTAGTTAAATTTCTCAGTTTCTCTGCGGTTACTTTTCTTTAGATAAAATGCTCTTTCGGGTCTTTGAGGCATGAGCAAACATTTTTGCTATCTCCTCTGTAACTTTTTTATTTGAGTCCCCCAAAAGATACTTTAAATATCATTGTAAAGATCTTCCTGGCCAATGACAGATAAGAGGCATTATTACCTTCCTTCTTTCATCCCTATAAAAGGAACATTCAAACATGAGATGCAGTAGAGACTCTACTACGCCCGCCCAACATGGGCAAAGCCGATCATTGTAATCTTTATGTTGAAAACTTTTGAAATTTGTGTTCAGGACAGAAGTGCTTGGTACACTCTCCATATGATCAGTTTACTAAAATCTCCTCTCTCTCTCTCTCTCTCTCTCTCTCTCTCTCTCTCTCTCTCTCTCTCTCTCTCTCTATATATATATATATATATATATATATTCATATCTGTAGTCCATTTCAAAACACTAATACACAATCTGCATATACAGTCAGTACTCCATATCTATGAATTCTGCCATGCAAGGCTTGAAAATATATAGATTTTAAATGCCAAAATCGCACCTTGGTTTTTCCATGTTATATAAGTGACACCAATTTACAACACCATTGTATATAATGTGATTTTGATATCCATGGGGGGGCTACTGGAACCAATCCTCAGCCGACACCAAGAACCCACTCAATGCTATATTGCTGTGATATGCACATATGGATCCAATCCTTGCAACTGATATAAATGCTATTAGTATGAATTGGTGTTAATGTAAATATTCAGTGAATACTTCCTTCATGCCATAAACATTGATACAGTATTGGCCACACAAATCTGCCTTGCAACCTTTTCCATTTAAGAGAGACATTTGATACATTTGTTTCATCACTTGAAAGAGAATTGGGTATATAGCAGGCCAAACTTCGGCCCTCCATGTATTTTGGACTTCACCTCCCACAATTCCTAACAGGAGGTAGGCTGTTGGGAATTGTGGGAGTGGAAGTCCAAAACACTTGGAGGGCCAAAGGTTGTGCAGGTCTGGTTTAGACTGTGCCAGGTCGGTCTTGGTTCTGATGCCTCCTCAGTGTAGTTTTCCCAGCAAGTTACTTGATTTGTCTGTTCTTAACTATAATTCCACTGACATTTGAGTAGGTGCCATAGGAGAAGCTTTTAATCTATTCTTCTTTGAAGGCATTTAATATACTTAACTATATCAATTAAGTTTTCATATATATAGCTCCTTTGCTTCTGTCAAAGCAGTTGTCATTTAATAACAAAGGGGTAGAAGACTGACTGACTGACTGACTGACTTTATTATTTCTGAGTCGCCCTCCACGTTAGTGCTCCGGGCGACTTACACACAACAAATTCCACAATTAAAATAGAGTATTTAAAACTAGATTAAAATATTCAGTGGTTAAATGCAGGGGCCAGGCTCGGTATTTGAGTTCCTGGTTCTGCATTAACCATGGGCTTTCCTAAATAGCCAGGTCTTCAGAGCGGTCAGGAACTGGGGCAGGTCGAGGGAGGCTCTCTGGTCCGGTGGCATCGAGTTCCAAAGAACGGGGGGCCACAACGGAGAACGATCTCCGTCTCGTGGTCTCCAGGTGGGCCTCTTTCAAGCCTGGTACATGAAGAAGGTTCTTGTTTGCTGGCCGCTGGGTCCTTGAGTAAGCAGGCATCAGCAAGCGGTCTTTAGGTATGTTGGGCCCCGGCCCCGTAGGGCTTTGAAAGCCAAGGTCAAGGTCTTGTGTAAGGCTCTATACTCAACGGGCAGCCAGTGCAGGCGCTGCAGAGATGGTGTAATGTGGCATCTCATCGATGTTCCTGTGAGAAGCCTGGCGGCGCGTTCTACACAATCTCGAGCCTGCGGGTTAGTGACCGGGGTAGACCTACATACAAAGCCTTGATGTAATCCAGCCTTGATGTAACCGTGGCATGGATTACTGTAGCTAGCGCTTCCGTCGGAAGATAGGGCGCCAATTGTCTCGCTTGGCGCAGGTGGAAGAAGGCCCCTTTTGCTCGTGGAGGCAACCTGGGCCTCCATCGACAATTTGGAGTCCAGGATAACACCAAGGCTTTTTACTGAGGGGGACGGAATCAGCGGTTCCCCTTCAAAGAGGGGCAGCGAGAAAGGTGGTTCTGGGCGGCCCGGTCATAAGATCTCCGTCTTTGATGGATTTATTTTAAGTTTGTGGGCGCGGAGCCATTTTGTCACTGCTTCTAGGCCTCGAGTGAAGTTTTTCGGGCACCGGTTGCGCCAGGCTCCAGTTTCAGTAGGAGCTGGGTGTCATCGGCATATTGGTAGCACCCTAGGCCGAAGCTCCGGGCTATACCAGCCAACGGCCGAACATAGATGTTAAACAATGTTGGTGATAATATGGCGCCTTGGGGCACTCCACACTCGAGGAGAGATTTCCTAGATGTTTGGCCTAGCCATTCAACTAGCTGACTACGTCCGCGCAGGAAGGAGCTAAGCCAAGATAAAGCTGTTCCTTGTATCCCTATGGCGGCAAGTTGTCGTATCAGCAGATCATGGTCCACCGTGTCGAATGCGGCGGTAAGGTCCAGCAATACTAGAACTACTGAGCCTCCCTTGTCTAGTTGGCAGCGGATATCGTCCGAGATGGCCACCAGGACGGTCTCGGTCCCGTGCCCGGGGCGGAACCCTGATTGAAAGGGGTCCAAGCCCTCTGATGTCTCAAGGAAGTTTTGTAGCTGGGTTGCTGCCGCGCGACCCAGACCAGACTTTGACTGAAAAAATAGGCATAGCATATATTTCTTATCACTTGAAGAGGTTTTTCCCCATTGTAATATACACAGATATTGCATTGTGCTAAAGATGGAGAGAATCCCATATCTTTTGAAAATGTTGGATGAGAAGTGTTGTTTTCCTCCCTTTTCACAAAGCTAACTTACAATTAATTTTTCCCACACAGCACGACTGAATTCCGACTCCAGTGTTTCTTCAAGCAGTTCATCTTGCTGTTCTGAACCCATGACCTCCTCAGACCAAGACAAACACTTCCACGGTATGCTGGCTCTTTAAAAGTTATTAGCCATAATTGGAATAGTTGAGTGCACTTGTGGGAATCATTTGTACGTTTAGTTCCCTATATTTTCAGCGAGCTTAAGTGTACTTTTCTTTCTCTGAACTTTCTGAGTCACTAAAATGAATAGCCTTTTTGTGACCCTGGTGTTTTATTGCTCAGTTATTCACTGACACTGTGTTATGTACATTTGTAGGTTTACCTGATGTGTTTGAAAAATGTTGGTGGATAAAAAGCTTTTTCCACTGTGAACCAGCGCCTCAGAATGTTGGCAGGAAAACCTTGTCAGCCAGTAGGTAAGAGTTGTTGTTGTTTTTCCCTGAGAGACACAATTTTGTTGAATTTATATTTTCCTAGATTTACCACTTCATCACACTTGAGAAAAAAATCCACTTAAAATCTGGTTTCTGCCTCCTGCAAAATTCTGGGGTTTGTAGTTTAGTGAGACTGTTAATGGCTCCTCCCTAAACTACAAATCCCAGAATTCTGTAGCAGGCAGAAACCGGATTTTAAGTGTTTTCCCCCCTCTAGTATGATGAGGCAATAGAGGAATATTTTATGAATTGGACAGTTTCTACATTAAATAAAGAATTGAAGAGATTAACTCACAGCTAAAATTAGCATCATGATAAAACCAATGAGTATGAGTTTGAATGCAAACCATGTCTGAGTATTAATTGCCCAAGAAAACCCTATAAAATCCATGAGGTCATCACAAGTTGACAGGAAACTTGAAGGCACAGGTACACACAGCAGTGTTGTGTATTGCCAGGAAGTAAAATATAGGCATTGCACCTGATTTTCCCATGAAATAAATATTTAAAAAAACAAAAGTACAATGGGAACTGGAAAATTCATTGGAACTGTGAAAGAAAAAAACCTTTTGGAAAAAGAAGGAAATTATAAAATGTGTTTCATACACACAAATGCCCAGTGATTGCTGCAGTTCTTGCATTTCGGAATGGAGAGAGATTACCAGAAAAGTAGTTCTGGAGAACTGGGGGGATTCTCCTTAGGAATATGAGAGGGAATCAAAGTCATTGCAGGTCTGTGGGGCGAATCACTATGTCCCCATGCCCTTCCTCCAGAAGCAAACTTCTTTTTGACCCAAGTGTCTTCTATGAATGGAAGAGGACCTTCTGTTTGTGAAGTGGCCAATCTGGATCTAGCTCTGAAATCTGGAAATAACTCCAGATTGAAATTACTTGGTCTGACTTTCATCTGTGTACATATTTAATCTGGGGAGATGAATCAAAGGAGTGATCGGTATGGTCTCATTGAGGCTAGTTGATCTAGCCAGACTAAATGATCATCATTATCAAGATCTTCATTTATGGTATCCCACAATAGAGGCAGGAATCATGTGCCCAAGTCCAATTGACTATATAACTGTAGCCACAGGGAAGTTGTAGTCCAGTGGTTCTCAAACTGTGGGTCCCCAGATGTTTTGGCCTTCAGCTCCCAGAAATCCTAACAGCTGGTAAACTGGCTGGGATTTCTGGGAGTTGTAGATCAAAACACCTGGGGACTAGTTGAGAACCACTGTTGTAGCCCACTAATGTCTGTAAAGCGACGGATCATCACCCTAACATAAAATAATTACAAACTTGGATGTTAAAATACACATTTTGAATGATTGCCATTGAGATGGAAAAAAAACTAATAACTGTTTCCATTTTTTGTAAGCACTACTGTTAGAATACTTAGAAAGGCATACAGATTTCTAGGATATCATTTATATCTATTTTTAAAAATTATGGTTAATTTTATGCAGTAAATGTCTTTTCATTGGCATAGATTTTATGCTTTGAAAATTTTAATTTCCAGAATAAGTATATAAACAATATGCAAAAAGTCTACATACAAACTGTCAATATGCAAAGTTGTGTTATTTATTAGTTACATATTTGGTTCACCTTTCCTCAAAGGGAGGACTCTTCTCCATTTTATTCTGAGGGAGAGAGATTCGCCCAAGGTCAGCCCATAGCTAAAGAGGGTTGAATACAACTTTTCATAGCTAAACATGCAATAAGTTTGCAATTTCTATTATCTGTTGTATTCTATTTTACTGGTAACAAACAACTTTGTTTATAGTCAGTCAAAAGTTATTATCTAGTTGATTCAATACAGTATCACTTAGAATAATAGAATCATAGAGTTGGAAGAGACCTCATGGGCCATCCAGTTCAACCCCTTGCCAAGAAACAGGAAAAGAACATTCAAAGCATCCCCAACAGATGGCTATCCAGCCTCTGTTTAAATCACTTCTTTATTGATTCAGAAACTTGTTTTCTATTGGTGTGCAAACATGAATTGCTATTCCCCATTTTGAAAACAAAAAAGGGTTTAAAGGGAAGTTGAAATCTATAAAATTTATTGTCAAACTGCAAAACAAAGTTAAATTTTGATAGTCACAGTGGCTATATAAAATTGTAATAGGAATAATTTTATATGTAGTTCCACATTCTACCAACATTTGACAACAATTCTTTATAGTATTCATAATTGATTGGATTTCTTTTATTCCTTGACAGTGCAAATAGCTGATTTGGACATCAAGCTGAGCGTTCCTAAATGACTTCACACACAGAGACATTTCTTGAAATGGATTTAGCCCCATGAAGAAAACAAACTGCTTGAAATTTCAGTTGTGAGAGAAGGAACTATCCACAGCTTATTCATAAGGCAATCATCATTTCAACTGACTATGTCTGATGCAGAGTTCTCAATAGTGAACAGGTGTTTCCAACTTCATAATGACTTTTACATATTATTGGAAGAAATACAAATGAAAAGCCTTGTGGTGTCTTCTAATTGCCCAGGGTTTTCTTTGCTAAATTGAAAAACTTCCCCTAAATTGCATGGGACAAAATGATGCAAGGTTATTATGTCTTAACTCCAAGCAGAGTGATTCGCTCATTAACAGTAAAATAAGCAAATTTGTCCCATTAAGTTTGATGTTTTGTTAGCTGTGCTGCTGCAATACTTGTGTTTTAAATTAAATCTGTTGAGGAGAAATGCCAAACACAGGTTTATAACTACCATTGATCAAACCTGAGAAGGAACCGTGTTAAAGCTTGATTTAAGGAAGGCTGTAGGCTTGTTTGTTTTTAAGAAAGACATTGCATATAGCCTCATGTATTACTTGGAAGCAGTAGCTTTGATTTCTTCAAAGAATATGTAAACTTAATTCTATCACATAATGAGTACAAAGTGTGTAAACACAGTCTTATATCATGTAGCTAGTATTCAGGCATGAACTGTTTAACATCACTGTGCTGTAACTATTTTTTGTCATGTTTGACATAATTTGATTTTTCTTGAATACTTTCAAAATAATAGTTACAGAACATTTTATATTACTATGCGTCCTTCTTAAGTCGTAACATGTGTGCTTTGCTCATGCTTTACTGGCCATGTGAGGATGCATGATCATCTGAAAAAGGGAAAATTTAGTGGCGAGAAAAGAATGTAAGGCAAGTAAATCAATGCAGTAGGTACCCTATGTAGAGATAGCCTGTTTTAATTTGTGAACTCACATTTCAGTTTGCTCATCCTTCTCTACGTAAACATTTTGTATAGTGTGATCAGTGCAATTTCTTGAATGTACAGAATTAACTATTTTTTTTTACTAAGTTTTGTATTAATAAAGATTAATAAATATGTGTTTGTGTGTGTTTGCTGTGAACAAGGAGAAGCCACTCATAATTATCATATATCTGTCATGGCTTCCTTACACACATATGCATGTATCATATTTAACATGTTTTCAAAGGCTTTCAAGACCAGCATCTCTGGGTTGCTGTGAGTTTTCCGGGCTGTATGGCTATGTTCCAGAAGCATTCTCTCCTGGCATTGTGCCCACATCTATGGCAGGCATCCTCAGAGGTTGAGGGGTCTGTTGGAAACTAGGCAAATGAGGTTTATATATCTCTGGAATGTCCAGGGTGGGAGCAACAACTCTTGTCTGCTTGAGGCATGTGCGAATGTTGTAATTGGCCACCTTGATTAGCATTGAATTGTCTTGCAGCTTCAAATCCTGGCTGGTTGCTGCCTGGGGGAATCCTTTGTTGGGAGTTGTTAGCTGGCCCTTATTGTTTCATGTCAGGAAGTCCCCTGTTTTTTTGAGTGTTTCTTTATTTACTGTCCTGATTTTATAGTTTTTTTAATACTGGTAGCCAAATTTTGTTCATTTTCATGGTTTCCTCCTTTCCATTGAAATTGTCCACATGCTTGTGGATTTCAATGGCTTCAAAAAATTGGGAAATTCCGGACATGAAACAACCAGGGCCAGGTAACACCTCCCAACAAAGGATTTCCCCAGGCAGGAATCAGCCAGGTTTTGAAGTTGCAAGGACATTAAATGCTAATCACACTGGCCAATTGCAACATTTGTGCTTTCAGTCAGTCTTTCTCCCACCCTCACTTGCCTAGTTTCCAACAGACCTCACAACCTCTGAGGATGCCTGCCATAGATGTGGGTGAAACGTCAGGAGAGAATGCTTCTGGAACATGATCATACAGCCCAGAAAACTCAACAGCAATCCATATATCATATTGTTTGCACAAACATACATAAGCATGGATTTACAGTTTTAAACTTCTCCCTAGCCATTTATTATAACTAACTTGTAATGCCCCCAAACAACCAAGGATCACTAGAAGCAGTGAGTCGCAGTTTGAAATGCTAAAAAGACAAGATTATGGTGAAAATATTCTTTTTCACTTATTCATTGGGATAATACAGATGTCCAAGGGATTTAATATGATTTCTATTCAGAGAAGCAGCATGAAGAATTGTTTGGATCAATAATACAGTTGATGATGGGGGCAGACAGCACAAAATGCAAAGAGAGAAGGAAGAAATGACTATGGAATGGCAATATTTTATAGCCAGTACCCAAGATTTATTTGATTATAACATAGTAAAAGAGGTATCTTAATTCCATGAAGCCAAAGGAAAACCTTCTTCATAAAAGCACAGAAGACACATAAAAAACTACGGAGCATGCTGCCATTAAAATCACACAAACAACCATATATAAAAGAAATTCAGTACACATCTATTTCTATCGCATTTGGTTTTTCTAACAAGTAACCAATCCTACTGAGAAATACATATGCAGAATTCAATGTCATCTTTTTTACTAGTTCTTGTGCTGTTATTGCAAAATCATTAAAGAAAGTATCGGTTTCTGAAAATAATAATCTTGGACAGAGGAGAAATTGATTGTGAATGTAATGAAACATATTTAATATACTATCAAATACCCTATTGCCACCTCTGAATTGCAGAGATGCCTTAGGAAGATGCCATTCCTAACTAAATCAATTCCTATATCTTTTCTACTAGACCAATATAATATAATAGAAGGCAAAAAAATGCACCAAGCAGTTTCACTATCTTTGATCATCTGTGGCATTACTTGATCAGGTAATGAATTTGCTCACCTCTTCCCTACTTTATCTTTTTGTTGTCTTGAGAAATTTATGTATGATGTCATGAATGTGACAGCAGAAGAGAAATGAGGCTACTGTTTTCAGTGGTAGTAAAGTTTCAGGTGGCAGATACCATTTTGGAAGAGGCATTCTCCCTTCACTTTATAGTAATACTGTGTAGACTTGTGAATATGTTAGCTACATTAATTTGAGGGCAGGTTTTGGAGCCAAAATTATGGATTTTTATATTACCCGTGGATAAATTGAGGGTAATTCGACCAAGAGGGGAAAGCACCAGCATCATCTCAGGAGCTGCCATTGGCATTTTCCAAACCAGGTATTCAAAAAGACCATAGATCATGCTGTGATAGAGTGCTTCTTTCAGATTCTCCAAGAATGGTCTAAGCTTCCACTGTTCACAACTCTATTCAGAGAAGGAGCTTATTCCTTTTTCGATAAGAGTGAAAGTACAATACTTACATTAATTCATGGAAAAGCCAACCCAGGTTATTTGGGTTGATTATTTATGAACATTTCTAGATTTATACATGAATATGTATAGTGGTAGGGCCTCCTAGTGGTGCAGAGGGTTAAACCGCTGAGCTGCTGAGCTTGCTGACCAAAAGACTGGTGGTTCAAATCCAGGGAGCAGGATCAGCTCCTGCTGTTAGCCACAGCTTCTGCCACCCTAGCAGTTCAAAAACATGCAAATGTGAGTAGTTCAATAGGTATTGTTTCTGCAGGAATGTAACCGCTCCATGTAGTTATGCCGGCCAAATGACCTTAGAGGCATCTACGGACAATGTCGGCTCTTCAGCTTAGAAATGGAGATGTACACCACCATCCAGAGTTGGACACAACTAGCCTTAATGTTAGGGGAAACTTTTACCTTTAACTTTATGTATAGTAGTATAGTAATGGCAAGGACATATGAGCACCTTTGGGGAGCTAGAGCGAAATATATATAAAGTATTATTATTATTTTAACAGTTGATATTAATGATTAACAGATTAAAACTAATGCAATTAAACAACACAATTTGTTTTGAAACGGTGTGGTATAGTACCTTGAGTCATGATGTAGGGCTTGGGAGTCCAGGGTTTGAATCCCAGTGTTTACCTGTAGAAACTTCTGGGTGCCCTCGGGCAAATCACACTCAGGTTTAGAGGAAGGCAATGGCAAACCCCCTTTGAAGAAAAGCATGCCACAAAACTCCCGATTGAATTGCCTTGGGGTTAATAAACTGAAAACCTTTTGAAGATACACTGCAGGATCTCACTTTTTAAAGAAATAATGAAGATATCATCATCATCATCATCAATTTCTCACTTATTAATCGGCCTCCATTTAAAATGCTCCAGGCGATTTACACAAAACAGATTGGATAAAAACATTACAACAATACCATATAGACTGCATTAAACATTAAAAGCTCTATTAAAAAGCCAGGTCTTGAGTGTCTGAGCAAAGGGCCGCAAGTCACACATGACCCTCTTGTGGGGAGGCAAAGAGTTCTACAAGACGGGCAGAGATGGAGAAGGCCCTATGTTTCGTAGTCTCAAGGCGTTCTTCCCTGGGGCCTGGAGCATACAGTAAGTTTTGTTGGAGGAGTCGTAGCGACCACTGGTGGTGAAGAGGGGAGAGGCAGTCTCTAAGATATGCTGGCCCCTGACCATAAAGCACCTTAAAGGTCAGAACCAACTACTTAAACAGGGCCAGGAATTCCATTGCAAGCCAGTGCAAATGCAGCAGAGTTGGAGTTATGTGGCATCTCAACGGTGTTTTTGCAAGTAACCTGGCAGCTGCGTTCTGAATAATGCAGATCCTCCGAGTAGTTGACAGAGGAAGGCCAACATACAAGGCGTTATAATAGTCCAGTCTGGATGTAACCGTCGCATGGATAATTGTAGCCAAGGCTTCCTCTGTAAGGTAAGGTGCCAGTTGTCTCACCTGCCAAAGATGGAAAAAGGCCTGTTTACTGACAGCAGCGATCTGGGTCTCCATGGACAACTGTGCATCCAGAACAACACCCAAGCTCTTGACAGTGGAAGATGGATGAAGGGGAGCACCATCAAAGTTGGGCCGGGGGCACTCCAGACGGGTGGCCAGGGCACAAGATCTCAGTCTTGGTAGGATTCATCTTCGATCTACTGGCACGCAGCCACCTCGATACAGCCTCAAGACATAAGGTGAAATTGTCCAGTATTGAGGTGGCTCCAGGCTCCAGGCTCCAGCCGTAGTAGCAGCTGGGTAAATATCTTAAATTGAGTGACAAATCTAATAAGCAGACATTATTCTCCCTCCTAAAATGAGAGCAGAATTGATTTGTGTCATGGAGTAAAGGAGTAGCCTCTGGAATTAATATTAACTAGTACACTATTAAAGTCTGCACCAAAATATTGCTTATTGAAGCCTTAAGAATCAAGTTGTTTCCTCCCATGTGCATCTTGGGCAGCTAATTTTGTACCTCCTATAACTTGTATCAAGAGATAGTATTCTAAGATTACATGACTGGGTCCTCAATGACTTTTGCACTGGCTGAAGGGTTTTTTTCTAAACGTGTTATGTATTGCCACGTGGCACAGATAGATATTATGTGTTCTATAAAAACATTGCTCTAGACAACTCAGTTTTAAGTATATGAAGTGAACTGAATGGCCACAATCTAGTCAAAGTATCAGTGGTGTGCATGGGATGTTTTAAGGTGATAAATGTTTGCTATCAGAGTTGGCAACTTTAAGATGCTATCTACTATAAATGTCATTGAAAAACTGTAAGAAATCAGTTGTGAAAATAGAGCGATTACCACTATTCTTTCAGCACTTCAGTAATTCTTGCATTTGTTGCCAAAATCTACACAACACCTATAGCAGCCTATCTGAACCTCATACACCTGACTGGATAGGATGGGTATCTGATTATAAAAGAGCACAATATGCAATGTTTCTTGAGAAAAGCAGGAAAAAAAACAAGCTTTTGTTACATCAATTTGAAAAGTAAAGAAAATAAAATTACCCTCAAAACCATGTTCAACAGCTATATGAATGTCTCTGATCAAGAGAACTTCTAGCCCATATGATTTTAAATCATAAGTGGTGTCATAAGGGGGCAGGAGTCTTCAGAGGGCATGCTCAAAAACATTTTAACTGTTTTGACCTGGAGGGTTTGGGGATCACAAAATTGGGTTTCAGGGAAATCATACCAGATTTCCCCCACTCTTGGCTTAAGTTTACAATACACATTGCCATTATTATGCTTTATTCTCTCACAGTGAACTAACTGGGTACTGACTTCTTACAATGTGAGCTTCCTTTTGCCACTATTCCCTTAAGCAAGATGCCTTGGTCAGACCACACCTGGAATACTGTGTCTAATTCTGGACACCACAACTGAAGGGAGATGTTGATAAGCTGGAATGTGTCAAGAGGAGGGTGTCAAGGGTCTGGTAAACAAGCCCTATGAGGAGCTGCTTAAAGAACTGGGCATATTTAGCCTGCAGAAGAGAAGGCTGAAAGGAGACATGATGGCCATGTATAAATATGTGAGGGGAAGCCATAGGGAGGAGGGAGCAAGCTTGTTTTCTGCTGCCCTGGAGACTAGGATGTGGAACAATGGCTTCAAACTACAAGAAAGGAGATTTCACCTGAACAGGAATAAAAACCACACAATATCAACTAACACAAAGTTGCTCAAAGTGGACAAGAGCAAAACAGACACCAATCTCCCAAAGCGGACAAGAACACAAGGCTCAGAGATTTTTCCCTTGAAGCTCTAAAGCTCTGTGGTCTTGTGCCCTTCTGGCACTAAGGTTGCATCCAGACAGCAATTTGTCACAGGAGAAAATGGGTTAAAATAAACCATTGTCTCCCGCATAGGCACCTAAAACAAGTGGGCTTTCCTATGCCTTGTCCCCATTGTAGCATGGCAACAACCGTGCTACAATGGAGGCAAACTAAAGTCCTCCTAAAACCTTTAAAATAAAACAAAAACTTACCAGATCACAATTAAGCCTTTCGATATGATTTTTAGAATGTACCAATGTAGCACTAAGTGACCGGGGTGGGGGGGTGGGTGGGGGGATCATTAGAACTACAGTGGCGTATTCCAAAAACCACGCCGAAAGGCCTAATTGTGGCCTGGTAAGTTTTTCTTTTATTTTAAAGTTTTTAGGGGGACTTTAGTTTGCCTCCTTTGTAGCACGGGAATTAAAGGGGGGATTTGGGGAGGGGGTGGGTTCCCTTTTCAGTTCTCCAGGCTCACAGTGCCCAAAGACACAAATTGGGCTGTGTGGACAGATCCCTTGGTTGTTCCCAGGACTTCCACAGTCAGTCCGCACAGAGCCCATATTCTGTTAGACCCGGATCTTTCAGAAACACCCAGGTCTAACTGAGTAACAAATTAATTCAGGTCAAAGCAGGGTTTTCCTGATTTGTCTTGAATGAATTTAGTTTTATCGGAGATGTCCTTTGAACATCTCCAGTAAAACCTTGGGCGCTTCCGCATTATGGGACCTGTCTGGATGGGCCCTAGCTCTTAACACAAAACACTGCTCATATGTCAAAGTAAAACCCAGGCTGAGCGATATCTCTTAATTCAAAACTCTTAAGTTGGAATGCTCTTAAGTTAAGGTTCCAGTGATCCAAAGAGGATATTATTACAGTATGCATTATTGTGGTCAGACCTTCATAGATGAATACTAGGCTTGTGTGTTTGATACAGAAATACCCTTGATTTGGATCTAGTTCAAATGTTTATCACTTTGGAAGTGAGTTCTGACACACCCAGTTGCTGCCCCCCCCCCCCCATATTAAGAATTTGAATCAAAAGGAGCCTTCAATTCTTAAGATTTGGATATGTTTGGATGTAGCTATTATGGAGCTAAAATTCACTGGGCAACTAAGCCCTGCTGAGAGGTGAATCGAAACCTGTTGGCATGCCTCTCCAGCCAATCAGGGCTGACGGAGGAGGGAGGGGGAGACAGAGGTGATGATTGCTAAAAGAAATTGTTTTTTTAAAAGTTTGAAAATTTACAAAAATCTATGGATGAGTGAAACGTTATGAAACTTGATAGGCAAAGAAAGGAAAATGTGTTCTATCATTGTAGCAAGTTTCACACCAATAGCTTTTCAAATGAGGGAGATAGGAGCTTATGAAGTTTCCCCATTTATAGTAATTTAAGCCATATGCCTCTGTGAAACTAGATTTCTCAGACTGCATTGGGCTACATTATAGTCAATCTAAAATTCACAGGGCAACCAAGCCTGTCTGAGAGGCATGCCAACCAGGGAGCCAATCAGGGAGGAATTTAATTGCTTTTGTCTCTCTAATTTTATCAACATTTTTGTAGTTTTAATGTATACTATGTTTAGATATGTTGGTAGCCACATTCAGTCTTGTTATTGCCTAATGGGTGGGATAAAAATAAATATAACTAAATTAGAATACTAATTTGTACTAGCAAATACCTTTCTTTAGCTCATATCTTTAAAAAATAAAAATGATAAATTGTCATTACAAGGTATTAGGCATGGTTTAGAACCCAAAAATAGGGAATCGAAAATCTAATTGGGGGGGGGGGGGGTTTTTTTTGATTAGTAATAGAAAGACTTACAAAAAAATTTCCACAAATTTCTAAAATGTAACGTAATTACTAACGAAATTCGTTAGTAGTTCGTATGCCAGCACATGCGCATTCCAGATGGTTTTGGCCTACAACTCCCAGAAATCCTAACAGCTGGTAAATTGGCTGGGATTTTTGGGAGTTGTAGGCCAAAACTTGAATAAATCACACTGAATTCTAGATGGGACTCTCCAAATAGGAAGGATGGAGAGAAGGAGGGAGGCAGGGAGGGGCGTATTCTATTCTTGGAAGCAGAAAAAAAGGAGGAGGAGCCCCCCCTCGCTCCTTGCTGCCTCTCTCTCACCCCGATCCTGAGGGAGTGAGGGCCCAAGTTTGCCCAGGCTGAGAGGAAAAGGAAGAGGCCTGAGGCTGTGAGGAATGGTGGGAGTTGAAGTCCAAAACACCTGGAGAGCTGAAATTGGCCCGTCATGAAGCCTCTTCAAGGCTTTAGATCCTGGCAGGCAGAAGGGGCAGGAGGGCCCGTCCACTCCTCCTCCCTGCCAGGATCTAAAGCGCATCAAGGCTTGGCACGCTTTAGATCCTGTGAGAAACCAACCTAATGTATAATAGAATGAATGCTAACTTATAGAGTAAGTGCCTAAATATTATAAGTAATCCAACTGGTCATATACCTACATTCCATGCACATGCAATAATACATCAGTAATAACAATGGGTATAAGAAGAGGTAAAATTCAAACTGAAGTATTCTGACTGGTCCCTCCTCAAGCGGTGCAAACGGGCTCTTCTCTATGCAGCAAGCAAACGCTGTGCCCGGGCTTTTGGCTTTTCCCGGGAGAGGCTGCCTCCTGTTTGCAGTTTGCACCGCTTGAGGAGGGACCACAGTCAGAATACTTCGGTTTGAATTTTACCTCTTCTTATACCCATTGTTATTACTGATGTATTATTGCATGTGCATGGAATGTAGGTATACTACCCCAATACTCTTTGATGCTTTAGATCCTGGCAGGCAGGAGGGGCAGGGAAGCCTGGAAAAATGTAAACAGAGAGGTTTACTCAGAAGTAAATCCACAAGGAGAGCACTTCATCCAAAGTGCACTCCTTTGCGGATTTACTCATGAGTAAACCTCTCTTTACTTCCTTTGCAGATTTACTTCTGAGTAAACCTCTCTGTTTACATTTTCCAGGCTTCCAGCCGAAAGAAGGAGCGAGTTTAGGGCTTGCCTTGCCATAATACTTATTGGCAAGGGAGGCGGGAGGGTGGTGAGAGAAGGAGCCCCCTTACGACCTAATAACGATACTTAAGAAAATCCTGGCCCCCGAAGTTCTATAAAGAAAGTCCACTTCCTGGTTGGCGTTCCAGTTGCGGAAATACTCAAAAGTAGCATTTCTTACGAATTTCTTCCGAATCTTTTAATTTTCATAACTTTTTTCTCATGCCTACAAGATATGTATGGGCTCAGTTAGCATGTCTGATTGCTAATGCAGGAGGAAGGAGCATTATTGGAAGGGATGGAAATATGTGCTAATAGCAGGGAAATATACATTTCTCTCTAAGTCCAGTTTCATGCTAATGTTTAGAACATTAGTTCAGCAGATGCCACAGATCCTGAACCAGAATGGTATTAATTTACATTGCTTCCTGTCTTCTAAAACCTTTCTTATTATCCCACAGACCAATAATTCTGAAATAATAATAATGCTTACCCACCTCTCCTCACGGCTCAAGGTGAGATACTATATAGCTTAAAAAACATTGTAAACATTCTATAAAATACACATATTAAAATATATTTCTACAATATATATATTAAAATACACAGAACAAAGATTGAAACACAAGATGTGAGTCTGAAATTCCTCATTAAAATTGACTGGGTAGACCTGCTGGAAGAGATAAGTTTTCAGATGTGTTTAAAATTCCAACAGCTCATTTAGCTATTGGAGATCTTCTGGCAGGTAATTCCACAGTCTTGGGGCAGCTGATGAAAAGGTGCCAGTCGGGTTCTGGCAGGCCGCAGAAACCAACCCTCAGAGGATCTAACTGTTCAGGGTGGATTGTACAGGAGAAGGAGATCCTCTAGGTAACCTGAGTCCAAATGATGTAAGGCTTTAAAGATAAAAAAAAACCAACCCTTGCACTCTTCTCAGAAAATATGGATGCAATATTACTACTCCTAGATGTTCTTGTAACCAATTTAGCTGCCATATTTTGAAAACATTGGATTTTCAAAGTTGGTCCAAATGTAGCCCAATGAACAGTGCATTACAGAAGTCCAACCTTGATGTTACCAGTGCATGCACTACCATCTTTAGGTTCTCTGAATCTAGGAAGGGGTGGTGACATATCAGCCAAAGCTGGTAGTAAGCACTCCTGACCGAATATTTCAGAATGAGATAGTGGGCAGAACTGTTAGAATGGGCAATAAATTGCAACAATCCTAAAACAATAGATCAATCGATCATTATGGCTGGGAAAGTCGAATGTGATCAAGAACAAGTGTGATAGTGACCCAGAGATGGAGGATGGGGATGAGCACCCCTGGGAAGGTGGGTTCCAATGAGAGGAGCATGCCACTCTCCAGTGAGGGGCTGGTCGGCCAGTCAAGAGAGGAAGGGGAAATGAGGAGCCTGTTTTTCATGCTGGAAGGAAGGACAGAGATGCTGAAAGGTGAAGTGGGCAGCCCAGGCTAAGGGAGATAAAGCCCTTGTCTGGAAGGCTTTGCCAGCTAAAGTGAGGAAGGCTAAAGCCACTGCAGCAGTGGAGATGATATGGGCACATGGGTGTTTGGCCACTGAAGAAGAGGGACTGGCGGAAGAGGAGAAGGATCTGAAGTGGCATCAGGAAAATGAATATGATCTGCTGTAGGCACTCATCAGCAGACTCCCTCCTGACAGTGCACCTTCTTTGGTGAGTTTTAACTGTCAAACAGTGCAGTGACTTGTGAAATTACAAAACCCTGAAAATGGGCAGAGGGTAAAGACAAAGGGGCTGTCAGACTGTGGGTGCACTAGGTGTCTAATTACCCCCACATTAACCAAACTACTGGGTGTAAAACCCCATACATTAAGGATGCCTGTCGTGTTCACCCAGTTAGATGGCTCTACGGCAAATGGGGCTCCGGTAACTGAAAAGACTAACTTCCTCACCATGTTGGTGGGGTCTCATCAAGAGGAGATACAGTTTGCCATCTCAAAAATGGCGCACAATCCAATCATTTTGGGGATGGCATGGCTCCAGTGGCAAAACCCCAAAATTGATTGGAAAACTGGGACTTTTGTGTTTTATGATGGAAGCTACTATACTCCCAAGTACTGGGAGAAGGCAGATAAGGTTGAAGTGACAGGTGTAGGCATGGCCTCTCCAGAACCCGACTGGCAACGGTCACCCACAGGACCTTTACATTGACCACTTTACAAGACTGTGGAATGACCTGCCACTCACCCTCCCTGGTTGTAATATTCAAAAACAGAAAAGATAACTATCTTCTATAAGGGTAAAATAAATCACATGGGTTTTCAAGACAGAAGTGATGGAGTATGAGAAGGATATGGTA
This sequence comes from Anolis apletophallus, assembly GCA_030556195.1. Classification (NCBI taxonomy): domain Eukaryota; kingdom Metazoa; phylum Chordata; class Lepidosauria; order Squamata; family Anolidae; genus Anolis; species Anolis apletophallus. Next base: position 91,128,997 of record JARBWK010000007.1, read on the forward strand.
CCTCCGCTTATCAGTAACTTGAGCTCTGTTCATGGCTGCTAAGTAGTCCATGATAGATTAACCTGAAGGGAAGATGGAAAATTGTTTCCTACCTCTGGGCAAACACCTTATTTTGTGTCCTCAGGGAAGCAGTGAAGCGTAAACTCCTTGAGGCTTCCTTTCCAGCATAAATTCTCATTGCTTGGAATTGTTTCCATTTGTCACCAGAAGGAAGGAGCAGTGATCCAGCCTAAGCAAAGCTTATTGGAAATCAGCAGGGTGCAATTTCCCCAATTTAAGACTGTGGGTTCATGATACGACTTTCCGTATTTCTAATAAACTAGAAAGCTGTGAGATGTTGCACGAGCCAGTTGTTCAGTGCTGTGCCAATAATGGTTCTCTTGCTGAGCCTTACAATCATTAGCAATCAGTTTGTTCCAGAGTTATTTCAAACATGAGGATTCAAAGCAGACTGATCAACGAGACTTGTTCATTGTTTTGTTTATAAAGCAATGTTCAGCTTCAACCAAAAACTGTAGTTGTAAGCTACGCAAGTCATAACTGCAAAACAAGATTGGAGCCTCTCTACTCCCCCACTTTGTATGGACAGGCAGGGCCGTAGCCAGGATTTTGATTCCGGGGGGGGCTGAGACTGGGTGGAAGAGGGTCTACCCTAGCAAACCTTTTGTATTGTTATCCCAATAACCCCATTAATGTGGGATATAATGAGCATGGTGATCAGATCATGATATGAATAAACATAACAGTTTAAATAATGTACCAGTAAGGCCTTTTCGCGGACCACCCTGAGAATTTGGGGGGGGGGGGGCTGAAGCCCCCTTAGCCCCCCCCCCTGGCTACATGCCTGTGGACAGGAAATGGTAAGAGAGACAAATATATTTTTATGTTGCAGGGACACACAGGCATGACTATTAAACCACATGTGTGAGACCAGTTAAATTGTTTGTTTCCTTACAAAACAGCCTTTAGCAAAAGTATGACAGCTGGGACCCTACACTAGTTGTGCAACATGGGTCAGAATTAATGAAGGGAACACGTGCGCAAGTGAGAGACGCAGCTGCTAGAGGATAGCAGTGAAGCAATTTAACTCAGGAGGGACAGGATAAGAGTGAGGTAATGTAATAGTATTTTCCCCTCCTTTTTATCCTTCCTTCCATTGGTTGACTTTCCCTCTTCCTTTTTATCCTTCCTTCCATTGCAACGACTCTGCCGCAGCTACATCTCTCACTCGGAGTGCTCACTCACGCATGCGTTCCCCTAATTCAGGCTCATGTTGCACAAGCAGCGTAGCGTAGGGTCCCAGCTAATGTACTATTGCTCAGCCTTCTTTCTTCTGCAGTATGTTGTGTGAATGGAAAACACACACCTTTGAGGCTTCTCTGCCTGCAGTATAGATGGCATCATGCTGGAGTTTTTTTCCTTGCTCCCAGTTCCACATATTGGAGGCAAGTTGGAGATCATTTTGGAGAAATTGTGTTTCATACATCCTCAAAGTTTGCCTGTGAGCATAGTTGTGAATCCATCTCTTTTACCTAATAATTCTTCTTAATGCTTGTGGCTTGCCTTAACATTTCCATTGGCTTCAATATTTCTTCTTCCAGCCAGCAGTAAAATTATTAAATTACCATTGGAAACATTCAGCAGAGTCTGTGTCTTGCTGCAGTCAGAAGCCGGATACACCTTCTTAATTACAGAAACATTACAGCAGAGCAGATTAGCTTCTACATGTGGATATTGAAACAAGTATGCCTCCTCCCCCTCCCCCCCCCGGCCCACAATTCCTCTTACTATGAGGCACTCAAGGTTTGTTAAGCAACACACAAGGTTATCTCTCCACAGTATACAAGTGAATAGTAAAGGTATCCAAAGGTGCCTATGTAAAAGTGGTGTAATAACTTTTACATAAAAAGTGGAGCGATAACCTTGTGTGTTGCTTAGTTGTTTATATAGGTAGCTTTTTCTGTGTTTTCTTTAGTTACTCAGGGTTTGCTGCCATTTTCCCCAACAACAGATAGTTTCTTTTTCTTTACTATTTTGATCACCTGAGCATCCTTGGGTTTTAAACAATAGTGTTCTTCAATAAGCAATTTGACATAAACATTCTTCTTCATCACTGCAATTTCAGAAAATTTTAGAATGGGAGAATAAGCAGGTGGTTTTATAATGCTTCTTTCTATTAATTATGCAACATGTATCCAGGAATACATTTCTCCATTCCTGTTGGAATGTCTAGGAAAATTCTTATTAAAATATCATTTTTTAATCTAGGGCTGTTCCAGACAGGCCTTTTAATTCAAGATCTGTCTCGGTTTTACCTGAGGTGTCCAAATGAAACCAAATTAATCCAAAAAACCTGGGATATTCCAGTTTGCACCAGATTAATTAAACACCTGGAAAGATCTGGACCTTAAGCTAAGGTTCAGATTTTGCAAGTGAAGGCCCTGTGAGGATTGACCCCCGGGACTGCTTTTGCAGCCCCAGTGGCCAATTCCCACAGTGATCCCAGTTCTTCAGGCTCAAAGAGTCTGAAGGAGCAGGATTATATCCACTCCTCCCCTCTCAGCCCCACATTCCCCACAAAAAACCTTATCTAAAGGGACTGCCATTGGCGCAGGACCCTCCAGAGAGCTCTCCTGATGTTCAAAAATGACACATCAGGAGGGGGAGGGAGGTAAATGATAGTAATAAAATGTTCCTAAGGAGCATGATTCAATATCCTGATATCTGCAGTTTTTTTCTTTTCTTTTCTTGTTCTTTCTTTCTTTCCTTCTTCTTCTTTTGTTGCAAAACCCAATTAAGGGTTGTTTCTTTTGTGGTGTCATAAAGTAATAAAGGGAAATATTTCTTCACCCAGAGGGTCATTGGGTTATGGAATTTACTTCCAGAAGAGGTTGTGACAGCTGTCAGCCTGAACAACTTCAAGGCAGGATTAGACAGATTCATGGATACCAAGTGTATTGGTAGTTACTGAAAAGGACATTCAAGTGCCACCTCGGAGTTGGTTGAGGTAGGCAGGATTTCCCTGGGTACTGGTTGTGGGGGGTTGGGAGCAGGTTAGGGTTTTGCCCTCCCTTCTGCTCGAGATCCCCGTGTACAACTGGGGGCCACTGTGTGATACAGAATGCTGGACTAGATGGGCTGAGGTCCAATTCAGCATGTTCTTAAAGTATGCTCAGCACCTAACCTAAGAAGAACAAAAAGCTGTTTTGCTTATGTGGCTGTGAGACTCATCTGCCAGAATATAAACAGCAACATCTTTCCAGAAATAAAAAGGAGCAAGTACTTGACACCTGAACTGAGATGGAAACATGGATGTAAGGAGAAAATGTATATTACATTTCTAGTGCACATATTCTCAAAGTTTGCTTTGTTTCCCTTTTTAATTTTTTAAAAATGTAGACACAATATAATTTGCAACCAAAATCAAAGTAATATACATTCAGAGAATACATTCAAAGAGAAAAGAAAAAGAGAAAAGAGAAAAAGAAATGAAAAAGAGGAAAAGGGGGGAAATGAAAAGAATTGAGGGGAAGAGAGAAACGAAATAGAAAGAAAAAACCATAATAGGGCTCCTAACTGTATTTTTTACACACACCCACACACACATATACATTTCTATCATTAGAGAGCTCACGAACTAGTCCTCATAAAATTATTAGTAACTGTTACCACATATCATTAGGTTTCTTATTGTTGATAAAGTCCATAATCTGTTTCCAGTCTTTCACAAAATCTTTAATTGGTATATTCTCTAAAAACTATGTTAATTTGGTAATTTAACATCAGCCTTAGCATTTCATTTTTGTCATTGTTGCTTCAGTCTGTTTTGAGTAAACAGTGTTCTTACATTTGTTATCATTTATTAAAGACTAATCTATATTTACCGTCTAAATCTCAAAAATATTTCTGGTGACATTACATAGTATATTGTATGCATATATATAAGCCGCTCGGAGTCCCCTTCGAGGTGAGAAGGGTGGCATATAAATGTCATAAATAAATAAATAATCTTAGACTAATAATTTTTCACATTCTTACAAGTGTCCCACACATAGAAAATAGAATCTTCCTTATGAAATCTCTTATATCGATTAGAGACATTATTATGCATATTTGACAGTTTACTTGAGGTTTCACCTCAAGTAAACTGTCAAATATGCATAATAATGTCTCTAATAATTCTAATGTCTCTAATAATGTCTCTACTATCTATACGCCATCTTATACAAGTTTTCCTTATAAAATTTACTTTGTGTGATAATTTATCTTTGGACCACATTGGGCATATCTATATAGGCACTACGAAGCAGTGCAAGAAAGAATTGGCCTCATGGTATCCACATGATGCACAGGACCTTCTCACCTCCAATGCAGTACAAGGACAATAAATATGGTTTTGCCCCACATTAGCCAAAGTTGGAGAATGTTTCAGAACTTCCCAAAATCAGTTGCACCAGTTTTGCACAAAAACATTCCACTTTGTGCCAAAGGGTGATTGTTTCATTAAAAAATATTTGTTTATTAAAGTAAATATTTTGACCAAAAAGAAGAGAAAAATATATATAATAATGAGATTAAAAGCAGCAAAAAGAAGAGGAGAGTAAAAAAGACAAAAAGAGGGCGATTGGAAACAAAACAGTTTTTTGTACTTCCAATCTTCTTTATCATGGTTGTATAACAGTCTTTACAAATTGAAGATTTTTGTTGATCTCCACTCTCCTTCTTCATTCATCTTCCATGCTGGACAATAATTCTTTTTAAATGATCAGCCTAAATTATCATTCTCAATTTTACTTTAGTCATGTAATCCTTAAATAGTAGCCAATCTGTTGTTTTCTTGGATTTACCTTGATGTTTCACAACTAATTTTAATTGAGATTTTAAAGAAATGTCAGTGGGGATAATAGATGGGTTTTCATTTTCTAAATGCATTTCTGAATGCTATCCAAGCAATATATGAAAAATAATGATCAATGGAAAAGAGGATAGAAGTATCCTCATTTGAAAAAAGGAACAAGACAAGGATGCCCACCAACCTGCTAATCTTTATTATGTCACTGGAAATACTTTTGAATAATTAATTAGAGAGGACAATAAACTGATTGGGATAAAAATACAGAAATATGGGTACAAAGTAAGAGCATTTATTGACAATTTAATAAGTATTGTTGAAGAACCTATAAAAATATAAAGAATTGGATAAGCAAAATATAAGAATTTGGAAGACTGCCTGGATTTAAAATAAGCGCCAAAGAGTGATTGTTGATTGTTTTCTTGCAATTTTTGCAAAAGCCATGGCGTTACAAAGAACTCTTGCCATCTTTGGATGCAATTGTTGATATTTTAAAGGATTCCCAAGCATTTTTTCCGTTTCCCCTTCCTGTCTCCAAGTTGAATGGGCAGTCTTGAAAATGGGGCATGGAGCCCTTTGGAACTCCGTGGCCATCGCAATAAGGGCAACAGGGTTACCATAATAAGGAGGGCTGTCCAACGGGCCCAAAAGTCTTTGACCCTACTGGATGGAGGCAGGCACTGAAGCCACCTTTGGGACTAGTGCAGAGTACTTCACTGTGCACCAGCCCTGAGTTTCCGTCTTTGTAGAGATGGTTCTCAACCTGTGGGTCCCCAGGTGTTTTGGCCTACAACTCCCAGAAATCCCAGCCAGTTTACCAGCTGTTAGGATTTTTAAGAGTTGAAGGCCAAAACATCTGAGGACCCACAGTTTACAACCACTGTTGTAGAGGCACCCATTATCTATACATCCGATTAGAATAGTATGACCAAAATGTTGGGCCCATCTTATCACTCTTTAATAGGCTCATCCTCTGTCTCCAATTTCAAAAGCAATTTATATGCTTTCTGAATTACATGTTCACCATCCCTATATAACTCTGGATACAATTCATTTTCTTCAATCCCTATTGTGGATTTTCTCTTATCTTGATTAACTCTATCATTAACTTCCACATAAGCATACCAAATAAAGCATTTGCCTTCCTTTGAAAGTATCTCCCAGCTGTCTTGTTCAGAGTACAAAAGGTCACCATACCATAATTATTACATAATAATCTCCATTTTTATCACATTCTTTCCTTTAAAAAGGCTTTTTGTGCTAAGGTGGCTAATATTTTAGAAAAATGTCTCTCCTTATATTTAATTCAAACTCATAAAAGAGTATTTCTAATACTAAGGTATTTAAATTATGTATATGCCTTGACTTTCTCATATCAAAGGTATCCATGTCACCCAAACCTTGGATAATGACCTTTATAATCCAAAAGTATCGTGTCTTCAAGTAATTTCTATTATTTCAACCATATAAAATTATCAGCCTCATAATATCATTTAATATAAGTAGCACCTATCACACGAGAATCAAACACCCACCCTTCCCCAAATTTCTTATAGTAATTTGCAGAGAGTCCATCTGGCTCTGGAACATTTCCAGTTTTAATCTATTTCATTGTTTTGTTAAATTCCATAGTTGTCACAGGCCCATTCAAACTTTGCTTTTGTTCCAAACATAGCTTACCCAATGAGAGTCTTTTATTCCTGGGATTTTCTCACTGCCTCTTGCATATACAATGTTGTAGCATTCCTCAAAAGTTTTTTAAAAATATTTTCTAATTGTCCTTTTTAATATCTTTGACAGATTTTAAAAATCCTTTCTTGAATCAAGTTTTCCAGATTTATTTTTAAATTCAAAATTATTTTGTTTGAGATAAATCAATTTGGCATTCATTTCTTAAACTGCTTTCCAATATCTTACACACTGCTGAAACTTGCAGGATAACTATGTTTCTGATTCAAGTCTTGGAAATGCTAAAGTGTTTCCAAGCAAATTAATGTAATAAATGAGGACCATTTCATTTTGCGTTCCACTGCCTGTGTGTGATTATTTCTTTATTGCTTGGGGTATCTATTATTTACCTATCAAGTCAAGCAATGATACTTTGCTGTATCAATATGATAAGCATAGTACTTATTTTATTTTCAAAAGCTATTCACCTAGAGACAACCAGCTATGTCCAACTGGATTTTGAAGTAGCAGATTTAGGAACAGTCATCAAATATATTACATGAATATATTTTAGGGTTTTGTAAGCCTTCAGCCTCTACAGTTCTGCTAATCAAACATTAAATCTCCTCCAGCTTACAGCTGCTAATATTTTTATATTGCTTTAACTTTTCAACCTATTCAGATGTCTGTAAGTTTGAAGTGTGATCCAAACCTTCAGCTGGTCAAAAAAGCCAAACTGCTAATTGGGACCCTTACCATAATATTGCCACTGGCTCTGAATCGATTGCAATTTAAAGTCCTTGTAATAACCTATATAACACTTTACCATCAGGAGCATGTTAACAGAAGGGTTGATGGCAATTCTATTAAAAAGAACCTTTGCAGAAAGAGTGTTTAGAGTTTGTGACTGCATCTGTTTCCTCTATCAGCAAAAATAAAAACTGTGAAGTTGGGTGGTGCTACTACAAGATCCCTCACTATTTATTTCCATTAGGAATCTACACAATGAAACATATCTATATGCATATGTGAGCATTTGGGGTAGGAAATGAAAGCATTTTGGAACTGCTGGTGCCACACTTTTCATTGATTGCAATTCACAGCAGGGGGATGAGGAAAACGGAAAGGACCTTCATGCTGATAAATCATCAGTGATTTGACTCCTGATGATTCAGTTTTTAATCAGCTGAAACTAAGGCTTTGAAAAATTAGTCAATATATGCAAGCAGGGTGGTTTCATAATGAGGCACATCAAAGAGCAGCATTAGCCAGAGCTGTTCTTCTTTTTGGTACATTTACATTTTGCCGAATTCCATTTTCTGGGAGCCCCCCTGTAAGGACTCACCTGTCTTAAGCAGGGCCGAGGCCTGCTTAGAAGAGGGTTAGGAATCCTGTTTTGGTTGTGCTGGCATCCATCTTGGAGAGGTGGCTGCAGCCAGCCACCATTAAGGGAAGGGAAAGCCAGAGCAATGGGGGCGTGGCCTTGCAGGCTTGTGCCTAGTTACAGTGAAGAGGCTGTGATTAGCTAGAGTATAGAGGGGGAGGAGTTGGAGCTGACAGAAAAGAAAGTCCTGTCAGAGAAATGTTTCAGTCTGGAGTTTAGGAGTTTAGAGCGAGGCTGTGCAGACGCACATCTCCAGCCTCTGCTGTTTAGAGTCAGGCTGTAGATTCGGCATCTAAGCCTGAGGCAGTCTTGAGCAAGGTTTCTGGGGGTGTATCACCAGAGCCTTGGCAACAGAGACTGACAGTCTGTCCTAAGCAATTCACCACGTATGAATAGGCTGGACTAGTGGGAGTCAAGACTTAGATCTGACCGCCCTTGGGGCCAGTAGTCATTCTAGTGGGAACGCTTGTGGAAGAGTGCCATTTAGAACTGTTCTTGTGATAGGCAGTTGGGATACCTGGTCATCTCTGGAGATAGAGTGACAGGTAGTTGGACTCTTAGACTGTGTGGGTTACGAGTAACCCAGTAGTAGCCAGACTCAGGGAACGATCTATGGGATTAGATGTTCCAGAACTTTAGAACAACAACCATCTAGTGGAACTATTAGTTGGGAGTTGGGAGACAAGTCTCAGTACTGTCTGTGGAACTGAACGTACCATCTTAAGAAGTAATAATAGCCTTTTTAGTCAGTAACCTCTACGCTCTAGCACATATAGTGAATCTTGTAACCATCACGCTACCCGAAGTATATCATTGCTGTAACCGTATGCTAGTTGCCTCTCAGTAGAACCAATACGATCTGTGCCTATTTTGATAGCCTTGTTGTAGTTAATAAATACTTTTATTATTAACTTTTAAAGAAGCCTCAGTCATCTTTCGGTCTCCTCAGTTTACATTCTTGGTGGGTAGGTTGTTGTAAGGCCAAACGCTACAGACACTTCATTTAATTAGAGTTTGATTATAAAGTAAATCCTAATGACCCATTAGGTTGGTGGCAGACTACCGGGAGTGTCAAAATAGTCAATTTTGGTGACCGAGATCATCACACACACACACACCCGCCCCCCCCTTTCAGTACACATGAATGTTTTCCCTCTAGTGCTGCTGGAAGTAAGTTTGTTAAACTAAAAGCCCTTATGTAATATTTTGTGAAATGAGAAAGGACACAAAAGCATCACAGTGTCAATGGACATGGCTTGAATTCAGAGATCTACTGCCTCCCAATGGCAAGGACTAAATTCACACATTCAGCATTCCCTATTCAATTTGAAGACAACTCCAAGGCTTGGTTTAGGACTGGCTGATCTACAAGAAGGTCTCATCATGAAAGTGTGGCAAATTGTTACTGGTTTATGTTGTTTTTATGGTGCCTTTACAACCAGGGATGGGGAGAAACTCTTGTGAAATTTTCTGTCTCTTGTTCTTAAAGCACCTGTCTTATTTTGTGTCCCCTGCACTTTGAGTGAATAGAGGATACCATGTGTAGCTCTACCATGGAAGTATATTGGGCCAGCCCAGACTTCAGCACACACTCCACATGCTCATTAAAGTAGGATTTGGCTTTAGTTTTGAGGTTACTGGATCACTTTAAAGAGCTCCTGCCACTTTAAAGTGATAGGGCCTTGCTACATTGGGATCTAATCCATTTATATCAGTATGCATCCCTGTATTTTTAAGGACTGGGTGCATACTATGTTCAGACTGGATACACATGCTCTTCATCACACTTGATTCTTAGGATTCATATGATTAGAGAATACTGTGTTTTGACTCATCACACCAGAGAAAGCTAGCTCCTCCTAATTTGTTCAAATGCCTCCCTATGTCACTGTTTCTCTCTAATATTATGCAGCATGGTCTGGAAGTTTCAAATGACCATTCTTGTGAAAATGCATACTGATCGTATGATCACACGTAAAAAAAAACCCAGTGCTTCAGCTATGTATAAAATCATCATAAATAAAAACACACAATTAGAATCTCCTGTGCAATTACTCCATTTCTGTGACATTTTGCAGACAGATTTCAAAGGATTGCCAATGAAAGAGGACAAATGACATGTGACAGGACCCATTCAGAATTGTGTTCAGAGTCCCAGAAACAACGTATATCTCAATGTAATATGGTCTGTAGTCAGTTTTCCCCAACTGGGTGAAATCCTGTTATGTCAGACTAGAGCCCCCATGACCACCAAACAGGACACCAGACTGAGAAAGGATGGTGTTAGCATAACATATGATCCCTTCCAATTGTGTGGAAGATGAGACTACAGGCTCATCCAGACAGCCCTTCAATCCAAGAACATTCACATTTTTAAAATGCATATGTTCCCGGATCCTAGTCTATACATGTCCCAGAAAACTCATGTTTTCTGGGGAGGGTGTCAAGATGTACTCCCAGAATTTTATGAGATAACAACTGGACACTCTAAACCCCCTTTCCAACCCTCCCAAACCTCTTTTAAATTTCTGGAACCAAGTGAAGGGAATACTCAATGAGAACAAATCTATGGCTGACAATCTTATTCCACCTGAAGTATGGGAACAGTATTTCCAGCAATTGTTCGCTAAACCTCCAGCTAGCCACAGTAACTCCCAAGATAGGCCGCTCCCACAAGAACTCCCTGAATGGCCCCAAATTTCCCCCGTGGAAATTAAATCCATAATCCAGAGATTAAAACCAGGAAAAGCCCCTGGGGAGGATTTTCTTCCCGGGGAGCTCTTCAAGGACAGGATACAGTGGTGGGCCACTTTATTGGCGGGACTTTGCTCGCACATTGTCAAAACTCTGTGCATTCCCACAGGTTGGAAAATGGCAATAATAGTCCCGATACATAAAAAGGTAACAAAAAGATCCCAAGAACTACCGTCCTATCAGCCTCATTGATATCACTGCAAAAATATTCTCCCGAATTCTTTTGGACAGGATTGAGACCTGGGTCCTTACTAACAACCTACTGCCGGAAGAGCTTGCAGGGTTCAGGAAAGGAAAATCCCCCATGGACAACTGTTTAGTCCTAAATCACCTAGTGACTCAATCCTTACATAAGGGCAGACCACTCTTCGCAGCCTTTATTGACTTCTCAGCTGCGTTTGACAGCATTAACAGAGACATTCCATAATGACATATCTCAACCTACAGGGGCTCCAGGTGGATCCGTCGAACATCAGAGTGACTTCAATGATGAACCGGGTGAAGCAGACGGTACTCGATATATGTGCCCAAGATGACCTAGCCCATTTGGCTAGGGTCAAATCCATGCACTGGTTAGCCCAACAACCCAACCACTTTGTTACTGCCCCGTATCTGGCTCGCCCGCTCCTACCTCACCTTAGGATTGCCCTAACTAGAGCTAGGTTCGAGCAATTCGAGTCTATGGTGAGGGCCGGCAGATATGCTGCCACACCCTATAGGGACAGAGTCTGTGTCTGCGGCCTACCAGAAGTCGAGGATCTAGTCCACATTTTGTTGATCTGTCCCATATATGTAGAGGAGAGGGAGAAATACCTTAGCTATTTACTATCCAAAAGGACATTTTGGCCCTCTACCTTTAAAATTAACTTCCTCCTCTCAGACTCTAACCTTCAAACGGTGTATAAGGTAGTTGCTTACCTATTTAAAGCATATAAAAGAGACAGCGGTATATGGAGTCTATTGAGTCAACTGTGCGGGGATGAGTCCCAGTAGGCGGCATGGAACAGCCCGCGGTACAGCGGTAATAAGCGTCACATCAAATGATCACCGGGCCTCCTAAGTATCCTATGCTAATAGTTTCCCTTCCTATGCGTTGACGCAAGACAATTGCAATAAGTTTAGTTTTTTAATGTGTTACATTGTTTGCCTTGTACATTAGGCACTGATTTTATCCTTATTTTGTATACTACTCTGCTGTTGGAGCTTTTATTTGAAATGACCTGACGGTTACTCAATAAACGTGACTGACTTTTAAATATAAAACAACTTTCCTGGCCTCCATTCGCATGGTGCCAGAGCTTTCCTGGCATGTAGGAATGATGTGCCAGGAGAAAAGGGGGGGGGGGGAGGGAATGATTTTCCTTCTCTACTCCCTTTCTCCTGGCGCATCATTCCTATGTGACAGGAGAACTCTGGCACCACACCACATGGGGGGCTGGGTAAGTTATTTTATTTTTATTTTTTTGGGTGGGGGGAGAGGGGTAATTTACCCCAGAAAACAATGGGACTACTATCTGGACTGCCCCCTCAAAAGTCCAGAACTTTTGAGGGAGCAGTCCGGACAGAGGAAATAGTGGGTTTCTCCCATGCCTTCCAAGAAGGTGCGGAATAAACTCACTAATAATTAAATTCATGTCAAACCAGAGTTTTCCTGGTTTGTGGTGAATAAATGTGTGTTTGTCTAGGATATCATCTGGGTGGCCACATTTTGATTGTGGGAACGCCTGCATTAAAGAGGATGTCTGGATGTGCCCTACAGTAATTCATGCAGTCTAAAACTTTGTATGTTAGCAACTGTCTACTTCTGTGGTAGAACTTTATTTTCTCTCTCCCCCTTACTATGCCACCAAATTTTTTTGAAGGTATTGTTATCCCTCTGGATCAGGATGGGATCATACTTAATGGCAGAAGTAGTAAACCTTGTTTAGTTGATGGAACTGTATCCTTTGGCAGAAGAATTGTTGTTGGTGCCTGCCCTTATTACCTATTTTTGTGAGATGAAACATCTTTTCAAGAGAAAGGAACATCTTTCCACTGCAAAGAAAACAATCCTCTTCTAGTTCTCCTCAGTAATTTTAAAACAAAAAAATATCAGCATCCAACAATATTTTGTTCCAGTGTTTCAGAACATTTTTTACTTGTCAGTTGAGGTAATTTGAGAAAGAATGAAAAGAGCATAATTCCACAGCAGAAAAAAGATTGTGCTCCCAAAAACATACAAAATAATGGGCATAAATTGAATGGTAAGAAGAAATCTAATGACAAAACTGCAGAAATTTACAATTCTTTTTTTTTAAAAAAAGAAGTGCTTGTAGGCAAACAACAGTAATGTGGTTGAGATAATATGGAAAAGGATGTGGGATCCTATGTCATATTTTCCTGGTTGAGTTTGCTGTTAAGGACTTCTATCCACAACTCATATAAGAGGTCATTGCTGAGATTAATTTCTTCCATTCGAACTGCAGTTGTACCAGCTCAATTGGTTTGAAGACTGTCCTCTTTGAAATAAAGAACAGCTTGCGAAACTCATTATGAAGATTTTCATCAAGAATGAATAGTTATCCACTACAGTGATGTTTCTGAGTCTCACAATAATCTTATTCTTTCAGCTTCCTTCAAATGAAAGTTATTTATTTTCCAAGTGCTCCAGTGATTAGGCTGGGCAGTGGCAACTTCATCATTAATGAGACAAAGTGAACAGCAGAACTCTGAGAGCCCATGATACAATAATGAATTCATTCTGGGAAAATCCTCATGATGCACAATTATGGCTGCTTAAGGATAGAAGCATACAATTTGACAGAATGACAGTCTATTCCAGAAATGGGATGAGGAGTTATCTGATCCAATCAGGAATATGCTCAGAATCCTCTCACAGCCAACAGCAATAAATGAAAAAAAATGGCTTCATCGTAAATATGCCATTGACTGAACCTTAAACCTCACACTTTGGAACACAACTGAGATATAGTATTTGGCTATCTCAATTTGGCAAGGACTCTCCTGTTCAATCCATTGCTGGTCCACTTTCCAGTGGGTTTTCAAATGTACCACTCCCTCCCTCCTCTTCCCACTAGGCCCAGTCCCCTTCCACACAGCTGTATAAAATACACATTGAACTGGATTATATGGCAGTGTGGACTCAGATAATCCAATTCAAAGCAGATATTGTGGATTATCTGCCTTCATATTCTGGGTTAAATGGCTGTGTAGAAGGGCCCCCTGACAAAATTTGGATTTACATTACCCTATGTAGCAATTTTCACTTGTGAAATGTTGGACAGCATGAAGGGAAATTCCTTGGCATGGGAATTCAGCATTCCTATTAAGAACCTTTGGGGGGGGGGGCACTGATAAGGGAGCAAGTTTCATTCAAAATCATAATACATCTAAGTAAATATACACACGAAATGGGCGTGAATACTAATTCAGGACTTTGTTTCCTTCTAGGGATGGATCTACACTGTCATATAAAGCAGTTTCAGAATGCAGATGAACTACAATGAACTGGATTATGTGGCAGTGTAGACTCATATAATCCAGTTCAATGCAATTAATGTGCATTCTGAAACTGCATTTTATGGCAGTGTAGATCCAGTCTAAGGTCAGTTGTTTGATAACCAATTTAGCTCAGAAGAAAGCTAACTTTTTAAAAACACAATGTGCTGCAAAATTACAATTAAAATCTGTCACATTGGCCATAGTCCTAATGAGCAGACATTTTCACATAGTTGGCCAAAGTTTGACTTTGAAGGTTGTCATCTCAATCTAAAGATGGCTATGGCTTATTTTGCAAACACCCCTAAACACTTGGTGTTAATTTACAGGTGAATTTAAAGCATCCATCTGAGCTGCACAAGTCAATAGAGTTTTAAATTCATTTGACAAATCTGAGTCAAATATTGCGGTTTCCCCAGTGACAGTTAATTATGTGATTATCACTCCCAACAGCACTATACAGCACAAGTAATTTTCATGAAAAAACAAAATTAGATTAAAGGATAAGGAAGACTATAAATATAGTTTATAGTACATAATCTATTGCCTCATAACTGCAGAATCCTGAGCAGTTGCCTGCTTCAGCCTGTCCCCAAGGGTAGATGAAAAGAGACAGTTTTACTACTACTCTTATCACTTAATACCTGCATAATTCCAACTGGGTCATGAAGTGTTGCAGGAAGTGGTATAGGAGAACTGGGGCTCACAAGGACATAGACGTTTCAATTAACAGCAAGGCTAATTTCTTGGTGCTTAGATGGCATCATAGTAGCTTGGTAACCGGTCGATTTTCCAAGTACCAATATATCATAAGCTTTCTCTGTTGTAATCCAAAGTATTTTGGCTGGCTTGATTTTGAAAGAGCAACTAAGATGTATTAACTTTATGTGCTTTAGAATAACAGAATCATAGAGTTGAAAGAAGCCTCAGGGAGAATTGGTTCCCACTCCCTTCTCATCACCATCATCATCATTCATCATCAATTTACCTTCCAACCCCCGAAATAACGAGTCAGACAACAGTAATTGGATTAAATTAGGGCAACTTTTATTTATTTTAAAGTTACCGATTTAAGTTTAACCTCACTAAACTCAGGTGTCAAGGGAACAAGGTGTGGTTAAGCCGAGGTATCGTCCGCGAGTGAACGACCCCTAGGCAACACTGGGAAACTCTCCTGAGTCCCCAGCAACACAAAACTGGGCAACCTTTCAAGGAAAACACAAGAAAACCTCTCTGGAAATACTTAACCGGCTCTCAAAATTTCTGGACCAATGGCATCCCCCTCAGCCTGAACAGACGTCCACCTGAGTGTATTTGTGCACTGGCCCAAACAACTTTGAAGAGTGCATGAGTGAATAGGGGTCTATGGATTACCCTAAACTATTTACGCTGTCCTATTTATAGAACCGGCATCCCAGAAAGTCCCAGTAACAGTACAGGGTAGGCAACCCCCCCCCCCTATTTTTATTTTTATTATTATTATTATTTATTTTGTAGAAGGGGAAAAAATTCCTACCCGGCCCCTAAGGTGACCACTATACTGTAACCGGGCGGGAGTGGTGGGTCAACACCTCAAACAGGAATGGAGCAGGAGGCTGCCCCAAAATAGGCAGCCTCCGCCCCCTCCCAGAAGATTCCCAAGGAACCAATAGTCTCCCTTCGTGCAAGGAGGTAATAACCTTTCCCCGCCCACTGCGTAGGCAGGGAAAGGGCATTCTCACTTGTTAATCGCCCTCCATTAAAATGCTCCAGGCGATTTATATAAAATAATAGCATTAAAAATACACAATACCAAATAGACTGCATTAGACATTAAAAGCTCTGCTAAAAAGCCAGGTCTTGAGTGCCTGAGCAAAGGGTCACAGGTCACGCATGGCCCTCAAGTGGGGAGGCAAGGAGTTCCACAAGACAGGGGCAGAGATCATCAGTGTAGGATCATCAACTAAAGCATCTCCAGTACATAGTTGTCTAGCCTCTTTTTGAAGACATTCAGAGAAGATCACTCCTTTTGTCAATATGTTCATCAAAATCTATGTTCCTTTAACTTTAAACACTTAACTTGGCCCTACTCTTTAGGGGAGAGATTCTCAATTTTTTCAGCTGCAGAGCCCTTTTTTGGAGCAAAGGTTTCTTGTGGAGCCCCAAGAAAAGGTTTTTATTATATTATGTATATATTATGTATATATCATGTATATATAATGTACATAATGTATATATAATTTATATATCTGGTATGGGCAAACCTTTTGATCAACATAAACTTAACAGTATTCAGTGGAAGATCCCAGGGGCCATTCAGTCCAACCCCCTTCTGCCATACAGAGAAAAGCACAATCAAAGCATCACCAACAGATGGTATCTATCTATCTATCTATTTATTTATTTATTATTCCATCTTGTATTCCGCTCCTCCCTGCAGGCTCGGGGCGGATAACACCATATAAAATAGGCTAACATGTGACATCCATGCATCCATCTAGCCTTTGTAATAATAATAATAATAACAACAGCAACAACAATAGCAGAAACCTCAGGGGCCATCCAGTTCAACTCCCATGCCCAGCGGGAAAAGCACAATCAAAGCACTCCCCTGAGCAGTGGGAGGGAAGTAGGGTTTTGGAAGCAAGGAAGGTAAGGGGGGAAAGGATTTGGGCGGTAAAGAAGTAGAGGAAAAAGGGTTAATGGGGTGAGGGAGGCAAGAAAAAAGTTTTGGTGGGTGAGGGAGGTGGGGGAAGGGGGAGGAGAAGAAAAGAGGAGGAAAACCTTGGAAAGGGAAATAGGAGAGGGAAGGAGGAAACTGCAGAGCTCCATAGGATGCTTCATGGAATCCCAAGGAATCATCGGAGCACACTTTGAGAGCCACTGATCTAGGGCAATGGTGTCAAACTTGTGGCCTTCCAGGTTTTTTTCAGATCAGAATTCCTGACCAAGTTGGTTAGGGCTTCTGGACGTTGGAGTTCCAAATATTTGGAGGGCCGCAAGTTTGAAACCTCTGCTCTAGAGAAATAGAGGGAAAAAGTATCCTTTCTATTTGTAATACCCTTGATAGATTCAAAACTCTGAACCAGTTACCCCTCAGGGCAATTCCAGACAGGCAGTTATCCCAGGACCATTCACGTTTTAAAAACGTGGATGTTCCTGGGGGGCCTGTTCACACCCACGCCAGAAAGCGTGCACATTCTGGGGTGGGTGTCCAGATGCTCTTGTGTGGAAGGCCCACGAGAATATCTGGAAGCCCTACCCCCTCCCCAAAGCCCCCAAACTTGTTTTAAAAGTAAAGAAAACTTACCCAGCCTCCAGTGGAGTGTTGTAGCAGCTCTCCCGGCTCATAGAAATGATGCTCCAGGAAAGTGGGGGAAGGGGGGAGGAAAATAGCTCCTCCCCACCCCACCCCTGTTCTTCTGCCGCATCATTTCTACGTGCTGGGAGAGCTGCTGCAACACTGTACAAGAGGCCGGGTAAGTTTTCTTTACTTTAAAAATGGGTTTGGTAGTTTTGGGGGAGGGGGTATTTCTACAGTTTTCTAGATTAATTTCGTCCAGAAAACTGTGGAAATGGTGTCTCGACTGCAGTCCAGACACCGGAAGTAGTGGGTTTATGTCGCGCCTTCCAAGAAGGCACAGAATAAATCCACTATCTAATTAATTCTCTACAAATCAGTGTTTTCCTGGTTTGTGGTGAATTAATTTGGGGTTCTCCAGGACATCATCTGAACAGCCCCTTTATTGTGGGAGTTACAGCAATAAAGGGGCTGTCTGGATGTGCCTTCAGTCTTCTCTTTACCAAACTGAACAAGCCCAGCCCTTCAACCTTTCCTCATATATTTTGTTCTCCATACCTCTGATTATTCTTATTGGTGTTCTCTGAATCCTGTCCAACTTATCTAATGTTCTTCTTAAATCAAGTTGCCCAAAACTGAATGCAGTACTCCAGTTGTGGAATTATGCTTCCTTAATACACCCTTTGTTCTCTATCTGATCATCAGTAAGGACACTATCTAGTGCAGAATATCTTCTTACACTACAGTAGCAGAAATTAGGGGCTGTGGTCTCCCTTTACTGTTCCTAGCAGCCAAAAAACCTATTGCGGAGAGCCAATTAAATAGGTTCCTAAATTCTAGGAGGTTTCTAAGAACTGCATATGGGAAGGATATTGAGACACATTTGAAATCTTCCAAGATACATTTTTTTAAAACTTTCAGCTTATCTAGCAACATAGGTCTAATTTTATTTTATTGTTTTCTGGTATGAAATGTTTTCTTTTACTTTCACAGTTTCTCAATCCTTTCTTAATTTGTTTTAGCTATCCTGATCTTTAAAGTCATCACAAATTCACACAAAGGATAATAAATGAAGTTTAATCTATTAATTGGTTTTGTATTTTGGGAAATGCTCCCTGTAATTGTCTCAAGGTCTGATGAATGCACAGAGTATTAAAATGTGCCTCTTGAGTTGTCTAGACATTTTTTTCTTCTTGCAAGATCAATACATAATTTCTGGATAAGAGTTATGTTAATTGTTTTGCCCACTGAGAAAAAAAATGAATGCACTCTCAAAGTGCTAGTTTATTTTAGTTCGTTCAAACTGTGTCTGGGAAAACTTTTTAAATGGATGACTAGCCGCAGCTTTGTTGACATTTTTGATAGCAATACCATGAGGATTTTCATGGTTAACACTCCATTGGACTACAGTACCTGGCTGGTCACTCTTTATTTGAAAATCTTTAGACGGGGCTGCACTGCATTTGGTCCATGTTAGTCCAGATAATTATTTTCCCTAAACAACTAGGTTGAGAGCCAACATGGTGTAGTGTTTTAAGTGTTGAATGGAGGTCAGGGTTTGAATACTCACTCAGCCATAAAAAGGCATTGATGACCTTAAGCCAGGGGTGCTCATTAGGTAGCTTGCGAGCTACTAGTCAATCTTCAGCCCTCTTCCAGTCGATCTTTGGGCCTCACCAGCCGGATAGGGCACTCATGCCATGCGCGCACACATCCTGAGTGCATGCGCACTCCTGCTGCTGGCTTCTACTCTCACGGTGCTTCTTCTGCCTCCTCTGTCGCTTCGGGAGCGCCCGCTACAGCCTCGCTCTCCTCCTCCTCCTCTGCCTCAAGCCAAGCCCACCTGAGCCTCAAAGGGGTGGCAAAAGGCGTCAGACCCACCTCAGGATTCCCCCTTCCTTCGACGATGGGGAGTTCCCCCGGTGACGTCATGCTAGGATCTTCCTCTCCTCTTTCTCCGGCTTCTTCTCCTCACTGCTGCCACCTCGCGCCCCCTCCCCTTCATCACGTGACGGAGAAGCATCCCCCTCCCTTGCATGTGCTGGAAGCAGAAAGCCTTGCTTTGGCTTTGGAGGGCGCGAGCGCGCTGCGTTCCCCGCCCACGTGCCTGAGGAAGGAGACAGGGAGACAGTTCAAAGAATGCTCTCTTTCGCCTTGCGCTCCTTCCTTCCCACAATGTCCCGCGGGCGGAAAAAGCGCCATGCGGGCAGAAAATGGCGGCAACGGGAGCTCGTGCACAGCGACGGGAGCACGCACAGGTAGATCTTTGTGACTTGCTTCCTTTAAAAGTAGCTCACTTGCTGAAAAAGTGTGGACACCCCTGCCTTAGGCAAATCACAGTCTCTCAACCTCAGAAGATGCCAAACTCCCTCTGAACCTATGTCAGGGGCGGATCTTAGTGGAGGCAAAGTAAGCAGCCACCTCAGGGCGCCACGTGGCGAAGGGTGCATCCGGCTGCGGCCGCCAGGTGGGTGGGAGGCTCTGCCATGGCTGCAAAATGTTCCCTGGCTTGTCCTTTTCATCTTCTTGGGAGTGCTCTGTTTTAATAGTGCATGCACGAAACTTTCACACGTGCAATATTGGGACCGAGCACTTCTGGTGGAGAGAGCTGCTAAACGCACTCCCAAGAGGCCAAAAAAGACAAGCCAGGGAACATTTTGCAGCCAGAGGTTCCACCCCGGCTGCAAAATGTTCCCCCGTCCTTTTCATCCTCTTGGGATGTTTGTGCGCATGCGTGATCCAGTGTGCGTGCCATCATCAACACACTGAAGACCCAGTGGGCACCAAAAAAAAGGTTGGCTTACTATAATTTTTTACCTTCGTCCAGTCCTGACCTATGTCTAGAAACCCTGTGATTAGAGTAACCTTGGAGTTGCCATAAGATAAAAACAACTTAATGGCATGTAACAACAACAGCAAAACAATTGGGATTTCAAGTCATAACTATACAAGGTCCTGAGATTCCTGGCCCAAAACATACGAGACAACTGATTGTGATGTCACAGGGAGCAGGCCATCATGATGTTATAAGGATAGTGTTTCAAGGGGTATTCCTGGGTGATACCATTTACTTATTTATCATATCAGAAGCAAACCAGAGGTTACAATTTAAAAAACACAAAGTTTAAAAACTTGGCATTCTGCTAAATGTCCTTTGACCAGTAGCTGGCCACTTAGAGTGCCTCTGGTGTTGCTATGAGAAAGTCCTCCATTGTGCATGTGGCAGGGCTCAGGCAGCATTGTAATAGGTGATCTGTGGTTTGCTCTTTTCCACATTTGCATGTCATGGACTCCACTTTATGGCCCCATTTCTTAAGGTTGTCTCTCCATCTCATGGTGCCAAAGTGCAGTCTGTTCAGTGGTTTCCAAGTCACCTAGTCTTCTGTGTGTCAAGGAGGGAATCTCTCATTTGGTATGAGCCATGGCTTGAGGTTCTGGGTTTTACCTTACACTTTTGGACTCTTGCTTGGTGAGGTGTTCCTGCGAGTATCTCTGTAGATTTTAGAAAACTATTTCTTGATTTAAGGCATTGGTGTGCTGGCTGATATCTGAACAGAGGATGGGCTGGAGATGCCACTGCCTTGGTCCTTTCATTATTGGCTGCTACTTCCTGGCAGACATCAGGTGGTGCAATACCGGCTAAACAGTATAATTTCTCCAGTGGTTTATGGCACAGACATCCTGTGATAATGCAGCTTGTCTCATTAAGAGCCACATCCACTGTTTTAACATGGTGAGATATATTCCACACTGGGCATGTGTACTCAGCAGCAGAGTAGCAAAGCTCAAGGTCCGATGTCTTCACTGTATCTGGTTGTGATCCTCAGGTTGTGCCAGTCAGCTTTTATATGATATTGGTTTAGCTCCCACTTTTTGCTTCTTGTACGTCAGAGCACGGTCCAGGGCAATGCTCCAGTGGGATTCCTTCCCAGGTAATCCCGAGAGTTCAAGATGCTTGTCTGTTCTTAAGATGAAAAGCACATGTCCCTGTTTTAGATGGATTAGGAATCAGCTAATCAGGTGACACCATTAAGAATAGAGCATTAAGCATCAACCCCGAGCCAGGGCCGTAGCCAGGATTTTGATTCGGGGGGGGGGGGCTGAGTTTGGTTCGGGGGGGCTGAGACTGGGTGGGAGAGGGTCTACCCTAGCAAACCTTTTGTATTGTTATCCCAATAACCCCATTGTGGGATATAATGAGCATGGTGATCAGATCATGAGATGAATAAGCATAACAGTTTAAATAATGTACCAGTAAGGCCTTTTCGCGGACCACCCTGAGAATTTCAGGGGGGGGGGCTGAAGCCCCCTTAGCCCCCCCCCCTGGCTACATGCCTGCCCCAAGCCAAAATGTAAATCTAATAAATGAGGAAAATATATATAAATAAATGGCTGGAAGCAACGCTTCTGTTGTGGAATCAGTTGTACATAGTGTTCACTGCTCGAAATGGTTCAAAGTGAGTTGGCTTGATTTGGCCTGTGTAGACATAGGGGTTTTCCCCCTCCCTCCCCCTCTTTCTGCTTCTGCCTCAGAAAAGAAGGAGGCTTTGCACACTCAGTTTGCTTTCTCTTCCAATCTTTCTTGCTCTGTCTCTCTCCCTTTTGTAGTGCCCATGGCTGCATCTTGCCTGGTCTGCCAAAGTTTGGGCTGTAGTGCCCATACTGTCTGGAGGATTCTGGGATTTGTAATCATTGAAAGGCACTTTCTCCAAGCTCCATGGCTCCTGCTGTGTGTGGAATGCCTCACAGCCAAAAGCACAAAGCAAGTGAAGTGAGCAAAGGCACAGTGCTGTACTTTAATATTCTATCATGGTGTGCAAGTAGAATAATAATTTAGCCCTATGTGATTCACATTTCTCTGTAAACTTCATCTTCTTAGCATATGTTCTCTGCAGGGCCCTTAGAGTAAATTTTCCATGTTAATGGAACTTCACCTGCTTTAATGGTGCCATACAATAGATGCAAGGCTTAAAATCCTTTAAGCACCACTCAGATCACTGCATGCAAAACTGCTGTTGCCTTTCTGAATATAAATGTGTGTGTGCGAGAGCCAATTTGGAAAAGTAGCTGAAATCATTTAAACAATATCACACATTTTACATTTGCCTGGACATACATTAAGACATAAATATTGTAATCCTTATTAGCACCAGAAATGACGGATCCGCAGAAGAATTTAAGTGCACATTAAACAGCAGCTTGTTTTTATTCACTTTCCATCAGCAGTTGGGAAACTGGCTATCATACTTAGCAGAAGGCATTTCTGTGCACTTCAGAAAAAGCTCTCTGCTGGCTATTCAATTAATAATGATAATGATAATAATACAGCTGTAAGTCACTATTTGAAATGCAGTTCACATCATATTTCCTAAGTCTGACATAGCTCTCTGTTGTCAAAGTGTAAAAATGCTTCTTTTTTTTTGAAAGATACGTTGCTGAGTATTTACTGAAGTCATCTATTGAGATAAATCCCCTGGTCCAGAGTTTATTTCAAGGGTAGCAGAATATCTAAATAAGGCATTATATAAGGGGATGAGAGCACCCAATTACTAACTTTTAAAGGAATGCAGTGGAATGAAGAGATGTTTTTGAATGGGACAAATTAAATCCCAAACTCACATGTAGGATACCATCCTACAATTAATAAGTGATATTTAAGATTCAATCAATCATTTCTACTTTGGTTGCAGAATTGCTGTTCTTCATTGTTGGAGCTTGGAGTGAATCTCATGAGAGCTCTCAATATGCCACAAGATGGTGGCTTGCAAATGCTTGAGAAGTTGTTTCTATTTGCATTTTAATAAAACTAGCCAGGGAATCAGTTAAGTGTGTGTGTACACACTCACACACACACACACACACGTATAAAATAATAATTGTTTGGTTTCAATCTGGACATTGCAACTTTGAACTTAACTGCATGGAGTTGGAAAGCTGGCTTTAGAACAGCAGGTTAATCACTTGTTGCAGCTGCAGTAAATCTTGCCAACCAAAAGGTTGACAGTTCAAAGCTGGGTCAATGTGAGCTCCTGCCTCACAGCCTAGCTCCCCTGCTCACCTAGAGGATTGAAAACAGTAATGTGAGTAGATGAATAGGATCTGCATTAAGCAGGGAGGTATTTTAGGCAAGGTGTTTTGGAGGAAAGTATACAAAGAAAGTTCTTTGGCAAGGAAATGGAGTGACACCACCCCCCTGTGCGTGGAACCAAGCACAGCCTCCAAAAACTTGCCAAATGATGGGAAAAAGCCTAAATATACCTCTATCTGTTATCTGTCTTGTCATCGTATAATCAGCATTGAATCCAATGTTTGCTGTATATGTGTTCTGTGATCCACCCTAAGTTCCCTTCGGGGGAGAAGGGCAGAATTTAAGTACTATAAACAAAGAAAGAAAGAAAGCAGCGCAGTATGTGAACCACATTGTCCAGAAGCTTCAAATGGTCCAATGGATGGAAGCCAGATTGTGTCGCCCCCCTGTGGGCCATGACCCTTGACCTCCCTGATAAACCACACAAGGGCAAGGGTACAGCCGGGTTTTATTGGTGATAGCAAGGCAAAGGTGAAAGGTTCAAAGGCGTTCGTTATAGGGCCTCTGGATGGTAGCTTTAACAGGAATTAGCAAGGAGTAAATAGTCCCGTAACAAACAGGAACAGCAGGGTTGCAGTGACCCATTGCAATAGGGCCGCTGGCAGGAATCAACCCGGATGCCAAGGGGAGAACTCAGGAAAGTGTTCGGCCAATGCAAAAGGCCGGGATGTGCTAGATGATCTCTGTGGGGCTCAGCCGGCGCAAAAAGGCTGAGCTCCGTAGAAAGAATGCAAGGAAGTTCAGCAGGAATTTAGTCTGTCATGGGATCGTCCCAAGACTCCTCGATGAACTGGAGCACGGCTCAGTGCAGGGCAGGGCAAAAGTGCCTCTGGAAGAAATCTCTGCCGATGCAGTAAACAGGGCAGCTCCCTGTAAGCACTAAAGGTTTGTAGATAAGATCCCATGCAGAGGGAATCTCAAAAACCCAAACCGGTTGTAAGGAAGGTCTCTCAAGGGAATTCTTGCCATAGCGGGAGGCAGGGACAGCTGTAGCAACTCTCTGCAGGTCCTGAAGACTTCCTGCCGGGGCAAGAAGTCAGGCAGCTGAGCTTACCGTAGCAAGAGTCCATAACCTCGAAAGAATCCCTGCCAAGGCAAAAGGCAGGAGCAGGGTTTCCGTAGCTTTGAGTCCCCAAACCCTGAGGGACCCCTCGCTGGGACACGGGAGCAGATACGAGGTCTTAGTAACAGAGAGTCCAACCGCAGAGATGACCTCAAGCTTTCCTCTCCGGTTCCAACGGTGACCTGGAGTGCAGGCTAGGCATGGCCAAGCCGTAGATGAAGCAAGGTCCTGGCACGGTGGAGCAGAGACGAACCAGCTCGGAGTTGGCTGGCTGGCGTTCCCTGGGAGGGAAGGCCCCAACGGCCGTTCCCTCAGTTCATCTTGAATGCAATGTTGGTAAGAGACAAAGACTGACGGGTGCACTGAGCAATTATAGCATTCTGAGAGTGCGTCGGACGTCAAAACCTGTGATGGATGTTTCTTAGCATGTTGACATGATCTCAGGCCTCTTGGAATGCGGATCTCATTACCGGGGCCCACCTGGCCCAAAGGAGGCATTCTCTCAGACGCTTTCACTATCAGCCGCTGGAGCAACCCGGCCTTGGAGGCCCTGTTAAGATTATCTTTCCTTAGGTTCACACAGGCCAAGCCCGAAAGGCTTGCACACAGTTCATGAGCAGGGCAAGCTGTTGCAGGATGTAAGTTTCGATTTCCTAGGCTGGAACGTCGCACAGGCCCAGATGCTGCGTGAGGCTGCCGCCGCCTAGGCCGAAATGCTGCCTGAAGCTGCTGGAGTGTAACAGATTGCTAACAGGAGGGACACTCAAGAAGCATACAACTCATCTTTTGCGTCAGCTCCACTGGCTGCCGGTCTTCTACTGGGTACAATTCAAAGTGCTGGTTTTAGCCGATAAAGCCCTAAACAGTTCTGGCCCAACATACCTGTCCAAACATACTGTATCTCTTCTTATGAACCTTCTAGGACTTTAAGATCATCTGGGGAGGCCCTGCTCTCGATCCCGCCTTCGTCACAAGCACGGCTGGTGGGGATGAGAGACAGGGCCTTCTCAGTGGTGGCTCTTCGGCTATGGAATGCCCTTCCTAAGGATATCAGATTGGCTCCCTCCCTTTTAACATTTCAGAAGAAAGTCAAGATTTGGCTTTTTGAGCAGGCATTCGAAAATACAGTGTAATAGACATAGGAAAATGGAATGGTTGGACGATGTGATTGGGAAATGTTTTTAATGAGCAGACCCTAATAATAAAAAAAAACTTTATTTATAAGTCGCTTCCCTCTCCCCAAAGGGGACTCGGAGAGGCTTACATGGGGCCATGCCCAAACCACAAATCACAAAATATCAGACATCAGAACAATAAACACAATAAAACAATAAACACAATGAAATGAATACATCTAACAAAAACACAATAAAATAATGGTATATGTTTTTATTAATTTTGCTATGGTTTCATTATTTGATTGTTTTATTGTATTGAAATTGTATTTTATGGTCTTAGTACCAACTGTAAACTGTCTCGAGTCGCCTCCGGGCTGAGAGGGATGGTATCTCTCTCTGGCATTACTTCACAAATGTTTCCAATAGCAATTTGGGGGGCATCCTAGTCGTTCCAGAATCTGCCACAGACCTTTTCTGCTCACAGTGTCGAAGGCTTTGGTGAGGTCAACAAATGTTACATAGAGTCCTTTGGTCTGCTCTCTACATTTCTCTTGCAGTTGTCTAAGGGCAAATACCATATCTGTGATGCTCCTTTTAGCTCTGAAGCCACATTGGCTTTTAGGGAGAAGTTCTTCTGCAATAACAGGAACTAATCTGTTCAGGAGTATCCTTGCAAGGATTTTTCCAGCAATTGAGAGCAGAGTTATACCTTGATAGTTTGAGCAATCGGATTTTGTTCCTTTTTTCTTATGCAGGGTGATGATAACTGCATCTCGGAGATCTGATGGCAGTTCACCTTTCCCCCCAGCAACTCACAAGGAGCTCGTGGAATTTAGCATGAAGCTTCCAAACTTCAGGTGGGATTCCATCGATCCTGGCTGCCTTGCCATTTTTCATCTGCTGTATGGCCTTAAGGGTCTCTTCCAGAGTGGGAGCTGTGTCCAGGTCATTTTTCATTGGTTGTTGTATTATGTGTTGACTAGCTGAATCTTGGACTACTCGGTTGGCATTGAAGAGACCCTGAAAATGTTCAGCTCATCGGTTCAGGATGGAGGCTTTATCTGTAATTAGTGTTTGACCATCTGTTCTGTATAAGGGGCTTTGGACCTGATAAGTAGGCCTAAACACTGCTTTGAGAGATCTGTAAAATCCTCTGTGATCACCCAGATCTGCACAACATTGTGTCTTTTCTGCTAAATTGATCCACCACTTGTTCTGAATGTCTCAGAGTTTTTGTTGGAGTTTACTACATGTGAGACAGAAGACTGCTTTTCTTACATGGTATACAAATATAGTAAAATAAAACCATCACTTTTTGGTGATTGTCTTTATCACATGATGTCATGGAATCACTGCCTTGCAAGCAGGGCCGGCCTTCCCCATTAAGCGACCTACGCGGTCGCGTATGGCGACGTTCCCGGAGGGGGCGTGGCCACCTGGGAGGGGCGCCGCTCTGCCCCGCCGCTGTGTCGCCGCAGCCAGCCGGCGGCGCGGAGGAACAGGGGGGGAAAGAGGGGACTCACGGGGCGGGCTCGCTGCTCACGGACCCGAGGAGGAGCAGGAGGAGGGGGAGGCCATGAGGGCGGCCCCCACGGAGACGCAGCAGCAGCAGCAGCGCCACCGGAAGGGCCCGAAGCCAGAGGCGCATCTTCGTGACGTCACTTCGTCGCGCCTCTGCCGAGGAGGAAGGGGAGGAAGGCCTCGCCGGCCGCGCGCTGTAAGTATGCCCGGAAAGAGAGACGCCGGAGGGAGGGAGCCCTGCGGAGGCGCGGCAGCCTCTTCCTCCTTCCCTCCCTCCCTCCGGCGTCTCTTACAGCGTGCGGCCGGCGAGGCCTTCCTCCCCTTCCTCCTCGGCAGAGGCGCGACAAAGTGACGTCACAAAGATGCGCCTCTGGTTTCGGGCCCTTCCGGTGGCGCTGCTGCTGCTGCTGTCGCCGCTGCATCTCCGTGGGGGCCGCCCTCGTGGCCTCCCCCTCCTCCTGCTGCTCCTCGGGTCCGTGAGCGGCGTGAGTCCCCTCTTCCCGCCCCGTGAGTCCCCTTTCCCCCCCCGTTCCTCCGTGCCGGTGCGCTCGGGAGTCTGCGCATGCGCAGGCGCCGGCGGGGGCCACCGGGCGCCGGGGGGTCTGCCGGGGGGGGGAAATAAATTTCGCTTACTCCCCCCGGAGAGCTCGGGCCGCCCCTGCTTGCAAGGAAGTAATCGCCAATTATGAATAGCCCTGGATTTACCCACGAGTCTAGGATTTACCTGGTGCAATGAAATCCGGTGTAATGAGATCCAGGTAGCATGCTGCCTTCTCCCCTCACAGAAAAAAAATTGAAAAATATTTTTTTATGTTTCATCTTATAAAAATAAACAAAGTGCATTGGGGAAAGCTGCACAGCAGGAGGACAAAGTTGTGCTGCCCACCTGGAAGTGCAGCCTCTCACTGGTGAGGTGCTGCCATCATGCAACACCAGTGGTTGTGCGATAAGAACAGTGATAATGCCAGTAAGTTATCCCATGTCATAGTAATGTTATGGGGGGGAAAGCTTCATGAGGTTATGTCCTTTCAATGTTTTATGATAATTCAATTGCTGTCTCAAAAGAATATCACCTTCTAATTACTAGCAATTATTTTAATATTTGCCTGAGATTATCTCTCTTCATTGATATAATTACATTGAATTTGTTTGAACATCAACATCAACTCCTCACAATTTGGATATATGATGTCTGAGAGAGGAGAAAAAAATAGTGGGGAAAAATGAGGTTCAGCAATGGAAAACACATCACCTTGTCTCATGGCTGCAGATATATGCTCTGTAGATGTGACTCTTAAGTAAACCATTTTCTCACTCAATAATGTTCCAGACATTTTCCACAGTTTTCCTGCTATGACTCCATTGCACAGGTTGTGCGTCCCCCATCTGGAATTCTAAAATCTGAAATATTGCGAAATCCAAAATTTTTCACATGGATGGCTGAGATAATTATACCTTTGTCTTCTGTTGACTGAATGTACACAGTCTTTGTTTCACACACACAATTATCTTTGGACTTGTATGTATAAAATTTATGTAAACAATAAATGAATTTCATGTATAAACTTGGGTCCTGTGTCTAGAATATCTCATTAAGTACCTTTATGTCAATGCAGGTATACCAAAATCTGAGAAAATCTATAATCCCAGTTCTCAATTTGTATAAGAACATTGTGTTTGCTGAAAACATGATTGA
The DNA here is from genome assembly GCA_030556195.1 of Anolis apletophallus. Lineage (NCBI taxonomy): Eukaryota > Metazoa > Chordata > Lepidosauria > Squamata > Anolidae > Anolis > Anolis apletophallus. Next base: position 91,157,919 of record JARBWK010000007.1, read on the forward strand.
AATAGGAATGCTTGTCAATGTGGAATCTGTAATGTGAACAGAATAGGAAGAATATTGGAAGGAAACTTTGTGCAAATTGAGTTTTAAACTATATGTAAGGCTGTGCTGCTAGGCAAATACCTCTATGCTTCTCTTGCAGCTTAAATGAACTTGCTATAATGGAGGGAAATTATGTTAAATAAAGTTAAGGGTAAAATCATGGTAATTAAAATTGCCGTGGCCAATATTTGCAAGATTCTGGCATTTTGGCACAGCTCCTCTCTATTATTATGCTAATTAGTATGCAAAAATGGCTGAAGGTAGATGAAAATGAAAGAGTTACTTCCTTCTAATAACTTGTTGCACAAAATTAATTATGAGGATTATTTGCATGCCTTCATTGGTTCACTTTCTGCAAATTTGATGGAAACAGGTGTTGAAGTGGTTTGGTGCTAACTGCGTAGCTCATTAGCCATTCCGAGAATAAGACTTCCTAAGATGTATTTTTTACCTGAGGAAAGGGGTCTGTCTTGACTCTTTATATGACTCAAATATCCAGGGGAGGAAGATTCAGAGTGATTTTTAAAAACATTTTCTTCCTGACAATAAAAGTTGGCATGTGTGCCAATAGAGGGAATTCTCCACTCTCTCTGTCTTACCCAGGCCTTTCATTTAGAGCAGAGGTAGAAAAATATTTTGTTAGAGTTGCTATTATCAATGAAAATGTCAATTTTACAGTTCTCGAGACCTGGTGCCTGGTGGGACACATATTGCTCCAGAAAGTTTTATGTTTGCAGGCTTCAAGATGCCATTTGGATAAATAAAATACACACAAAGCTATGTGCCTTTTTGAAAAATAAAGTCTAAAAATGCGTACTATAGAAAAAATACAGCTGGTCTTCCATGGCAATGGATTCTATATCCAAAGATTCAACCATACACAGCTTGAAAATATTCCTCCTGCTTCTAAGAAAATTACAAAAAGCATTTTTTAATTTTGACACATTATATAGAGGCACCATTGTACAACGTCATTGTATATAATAGGACTTACGCATTCCTGGATTTTGGTATCCATGAGGATCCTAAAACCAAAACCCAATGCTTCAGTCAATATATACAAATGCATATAAAATTGCACATGATTAAAAATGTACAGAAAATGTGTATGAACCTTCATGTAAGAAGGAAAAAAGTGCAACATGATATGAACAAATGATGGAATGACATTGCGGATAGGATTCAGAGAAACCTAATAAAATTGGGGTAGACTAGGAAGTTTTTTGTTGTTTTTTTGGGGGGGGGTTACCCCTGAAGTATTTTGGATATAGGAGAAAAGGGTAGGGAGAGGTTTAATGATCTGCTGGAGCAGACAGGAATTAACCCAGACTGGGCAAATAATTTCAATGATTTCCTCTTCTAGCTTTGGAAGTCTTACATGCTACAGCCCATAAAGCTGAAGAAAATCACAGAACATAGCACTGTATTGCTGAATCATTTGTAGACCATATAGCCAAAACCTAAAGAGATACATTGTGGGAGAGGGCTGCAGGAAGGTACACATAGAGTGGGTAACTGATTTGATCTGCTCATCTCTCCAAAGCTTTAGGTGCTCTTACTGCCTATTACAGGGAAAACCAGCTGATTCCTAATCCATCTAAAACATGGAGATGAGCTTTTCATCTTAAGAACAGACAAGCATCTTGAGCTCTGAGGATTACCTGGGAAGGAATCCCACTGGAGCATTGTAGCACACACATATACCTGAGAGTTACCCTGGACCGTGCTCTGACTTATAAGAAGCACTGCTTGAATATCAAGCAAAAATTGGTGCTAGAAATAATATTGTACGAAAGCTGACTGGCACAACCTGGGGATCACAACCAGACACTGTGAAGACATCTGCCCTTGTGCTCTGCTACTCTGCTGCTGAGTGTGGAATACATATCACCATGTTAAATCAGTGGATGTGGCTCTTAATGAGACATGCCGCATTATCACAGGATGTCTAACACCGCTGGAGTATAATTTATATAATTATACTGTCTAGCTGGTATTGCACCACCTGATATCTGTCAGGAAATAGCAGCCTTCGAAGAAAGGACCAAGGTATTGACATCTTGGATATCAGCCAGTAAGTCAATACCTTAAATCAAGAAATAGCTTCCTAAAATCTATAGAGATATTTCCAGGAAAAGCTCAGCAAGCGAGAGTCCAAAAGTGACAGGCAAAAACTCGGAATCTCAATCAGTGGCTGATACCCAAATGACAGACTCCCTCCTAGGCACATATAAGATTGGGGAACCTGGAAAATGTTGAACAGGCTTTTTTTCCTATGAAAATTGAAATTTTCTGAACCGTCAGCAGCCCCTACATCCAAAACGAATTTTGAACCATTTTTAAAATCAAACAAGCCTATACAATAAAAATCTGGGCAGACTTCTGCTTTCAACAATGGAGGAAAACAGGAAAGCAGATCCTTATGCATAGCTCTGTGTGCTCATTGGAACCCTGTGGAGCTGTATATCAAAGAGATAACCCTGCTAAGCATTTGAAAAGGAAGCCTAAAGAACAGAACAGTCACTTCAAAATGTGACTAAAATGCATCTGTATCATATTTTCAGAACTTTGGAGTAGGTTTTTGGCTACCATGAAGAGCTCAAGTACTGCTTTTCTGCAGCAAGGAACAAATAATGGCAGTTTCTAGTCCTGAAATAATGTTGCACTGTGCTCATAAAAAAGAGAGCTAGAGACCAAATGATGCCTCTCTTTGGAAGGAAGAAGGGAAAGGTAAACATGACAGGGACAGATATTTCAGAGAAGGTTGAAATTTAAAGATAGTTGAAAAAGTTAGTGAAGTCTTTTTTTCTCCTCTCAAAGTTTAGAGATGTCAAGCCTAACAAACATGAAGTTAGCATCTAGTTTTGTGTTGGAAATGCCAGGGCACATAGGACCCAGGATGCATGATCTTTATCTTGTTGATGATTAACTAGATGAGATAATATTCACTCAGCATAGTAATAGGACCCTTCTACACTATGAGTCCTTTTGGAGAGGGGGCGGGATATACAGATTATTATTATTATTATTATTACACTGCCATATAATCCAGAATATCAAGGCAGATAGTACACATTATCTGCTTTGAACTGGATTATCTAAGTCTACACTACCATATGATCCAGTTCAAAGCAGATAATTTGTATTTTATACAGCTGTTTAGAAGGGGCTTTGATTTTCTCAGAATGAATACTGGTGCAGTCAAGGAATTATATCTACCAGATCAGAGATAATGGTCTATCCTGTTTTGTCCCCATGGCGATCACACCCTCATCCTAGTAAGTTCATTGTGTTACTGTGTGGGTTGTGCAATGCAATTTGTCTAGGATATCATGAAACCCAGCATCACCCCGACTCTGAAAGCTATTTAACAAACAGTATAATATATTTTGCCGAATAGAAATGCATCTAAGCAAATTTTGAGTTCCCCATAATGGGTAATTTAAAGGATTCTGGGGAAAGCAAAATTAATTTTATGAGACTAATACATTTCCTTGGGGATTAGTGGTTTTGTACATCCCCTAACCAGAACTCCTACAACTGTAGTAGTGCCATAACTAATGCTGTTAGTAGTGAACAGAAAAGGGGAATGGTAAACTGCTTTGACACCTTCCACCTTGAAATTTAAAATGAACCAAGAGATAGGGCCAGAATATGGACTCCCAGGTTGAAAGCAAGCAGAGAACAACTAAAAGCAGCATTGAAGCGAATGATGCAACGGGATGGACATTCAAGTATTGATGTGTTCAAAGGTGAAAGGAAAGTCTGAAGCTGAACAACACATATTTTAAGAGCATGGAATATAAGCACATGTCATAATACAAGAAATAGAACTTATAAATATTGTAGTACTTGGGGGGCGGGGGGTAAGGGGGACAGGAATGGGACAATTCCACAATATTTTATTGAAGAAATGAAATTATAAGAAAACAAATGGGGCGGCTTTAATATTGAGAATAGAATAGCTTAACTTTATTGTCATTGTACATTATACAATTAAATTAAATGCCACCCCATTCACATTCTATATATACAAATTACAAAACAAAACAGCCATCCTTCTGTATTCCAGTCGCTATTGCATAACCCCTAATGTCACATCAGTGTGAAACCACAGAGTTCAATAGAGTCACAGCTCTAGGATAAAAGCTATCTCTCAGCCTATTTGTCCTTGTTTTCACCATCCCATACTGTCTGCCAGATGGTAACAATTAAAAAAAAGAATATCCAGGGTGAGATGGATTCTTACAAATACATGTAGCCAAAACAGTAAAATAAAATAATGCAAAGTTTCACTGAACAATATCTGTAAGATTTCAGGGGAAATCCATCAATAATCCAGGTTTATGCACCAGGTACATAGGCAGTACAGGAAGAAATGGAAAGAATTCTACAATTGAGTCCAGGAGGAAATTCCCCGCACACCAAATCATGGTTGCAATTATAGGCAGTTGGAATGCAAAAGTAGGAATCAGAGCGGAATTATGGATTGTGGGGACAATGGTTGAGGTTCATGAAATGGAGCAGGAGATCACTAGATTGATTTTTGTAATACCAACAAAAATGATCACGAACACATTCTTCAAGTAATCAAAGAGGTGACTGTATACATGCTTATCACCTGAGAGCTCCATTCTCTTTGCAAATGGAAGACCAGGAGCAGTTTGTGGCAAAGACCAAGAACTGCTATTATCAACAATTAAATTAAAGCTACAGATCATTAAACAAAATACAATCTGAAGAACATCCTTTTAATATATAACCACAATGTCAAACATTTATTTGCAATATTATCCCTAACTGTTAGGAAGAACAGAAGAACAGTGAACTGAACCCAGGGACATTATGAAAGAGAAAAAGAAAAAAAAGAGAGATATGCTTTTTTGATGACTGATGGAACTCTTTTTAAAAATTTTTTTTTTTATTAAACAGTTTTCATTTTTTAAAACATACATGATAACAATGGGAAATAAGTGGGTACGGGTAGGGGAGGAAAGGGGGAAAAAGGGTCAAATAGGGAAAAGGGGTATGTTGACTTCCATTCTCATTTCACGCTATTTACATATTTTATTCCAGTACTCTATATTTTGTTCGAGGCATCCCCGATGCTCTTATTCTTCCTAGTCTATTACTGACAGTGTTCCTTTCTTATTATATATTCTTCAGATATTCATCAATGAAGGTCCAATCTGTCCTTATAATGCCTTTGCCATTGTTCTGTCTCAACCAATACGTTAATTCATCCATATCTTTTGTTTCGATTATTTTACATATCCACTGCTCCTTTGTGGGTATGAGGTTTTGCTTCCAAATCTTTGCGAATTCTATCCTTGCTGCGGTTGTTAGGAACACGAAGAGTTTTTCCATATTATCATTCAAAAAAGTATCATCCTCAATCAGTCCTAACAAATATAATTCTGGCCTCATCTTAAATTCAATTTTCAATATTTTTTTACATTCATCATGTATCATTTGCCAGTATTCTTTTGTTTTGGGACATGTCCACCAAGTGTGGTAGAAGGTACCCTCCTGCTTCTTACACTTCCAGCACTTGTTCTCTACATTCTTATACATTAAACTCAATTTTTGGGAGGTGATGTACCAACGGTGTATCATCTTCAGCCAATTCTCTTTTAAATCAGTCGCGTATGTAATTTTCAGATGTTTACACCAAAATTTTTTTCCCATTCCTTAAATTGAATCGGCCTCCCAATATATTGTGCCCACTTAACCATTGATTGCTTAATTACCTCTGTCTCCGTCGCCCAGTTCAACAACATGGAGTAAGTTTTTGATATTATCTTCTTATCCATTCTCAATATTGCATCCCAGGGTCCATCAGTATCACTAAACCCTTTAAGACTATCAATATTAAACCATTCTCTGATCTGGAAGTAGTGGAGCCATCTTACGTTATTAAATTTCCTTGCGATTTCCTTTTGAGTTTTTAATATATAAGTTCCTTCTTTTTTCATTATGATATCTTTATACTTTGGCCATTCCGTCCATCCCAGCAGTCGTCTCTGGTTTGCTTCTAAGGGTGACAACCATGCCGGTGTCTTGACATACATATATTCTTTATATTTATTCCAGACTTTTATCAGGGAGGAGCGAATAAAATGGTTTCCGAAATTCTTCTCCTTTTGGGTTCCTCCATACCATAAGTAGGAGTGCCATCCCTTTCGTAAATCAAAGCCTTCTAAAATTAGAATTTTACTTCTGGTTAATATTATCCAATCCTTGATCCATGATAGTGCACAGGCTTCATAGTAAAGCTTCAAATCTGGTAGGGCAAAGCTTCCCTTCTCTTTTTGCATAATCATTACATTATAGTTTATTCTCGGTTTCTTGCCTTTCCAAACAAAGCTCATTATGTCTTTTTTCCACTTTTTAATAACATCCATATTCCTTATTATCGGTAAATTTTGAAAAAGGTACAACATTTTCGGCAGCAAATTCATCTTAATAGCCGCGATTCTTCCTAATAGAGAGAGATTTAGTTTCTTCCATTTTTCTATTTCTTCTTTCATCTTTATCCATTGGGTTGTATAATTATTCTTCAATAAGTGCATGTTCCTTGCCGAGAGCCAGATCCCCAGATATTTAATTTTCGATGTAACTTCTATTCCTGTCATATCTTGCAAAAAAATTTGGCCTTGTTTATTCATATTCTTTGTTAAAATTTTAGTCTTCCTTTTATTTAATTTGAATCCAGCCACTTCTCCATATTCTTCAAGTATCTCTAACCATTTAGAGATATTCTTTTTAGGATTGTCTACTATACAAATCACATCGTCTGCAAAGGCCCTTACTTTAAATGTTTGCTTATCAATCTTTAATCCTTTTAGTTCCTCACTACTCCTTATTTTCATGAGAAGAGTCTCTAATGCAAAGATAAAAATTAATGGGGAGAGCGGACATCCTTGTCTAGTCCCTTTCTCAATATTGAATTCTTCTGTCGCTGTCCCATTTATCCAGATCTTCGCTTTTTGCTTTTGATAAATTGCCTCAATTGCATTTTGAAATTGGAATCCTACATCAATCTCCTTTAACAACAATTTGAAGAAGCTCCAGTTCCGATTATCAAATGCTTTCTCAGCATCCATAGAAAGCAAGGCCAGTTCTTGTTGGTGGTTTGTTTCATAATATTCAATTACATCAATAATTACTCTCACATTATCTTTTATATTTCTATTGGGCAGGAATCCATTCTGATCTTCATCGATCCACTCCAACAGGAACACTTTGAATCTGTTAGCCAATATTGACGCAAAAATCTTATAATCAGTATTCAACAGTGAAATGGGTCGATAAATCTTTATATCTTCTGGATCTGCTCCCTCTTTATGGATCATCACTATGTCCACTACTCTCCAAGAATCCGGTAGTTCTCTCTCGTGTAGTGCCTTATTCAATATCACCTTTAAGATAGGTATTATTTCATCAGACATCGCTTTGTAGAAACAGGCTGATGGAACTCTTTAAGCTGTTAAGAACAGACAAGAAGCAGAATCTGACACTGAAATAGGGTCAGAACTCTGAACGAAACTGTTCAATGACTTATGCACTGAGATAGAGAACTACTACAACTACCAATGGAAGAAATAGAAGGTAGCAACAAAAAAGTCAAATAAGATACCTCTTTCAGGTATTGTCAAAAGACAATTTACACTAAGAGGGCAGAGGAACACACTGCAGGATCAAAAAAGAAACAAAAAGATAATGAAAAAACGTTCTGATGAACTATATGAAAGAGATGAAAGGATGACAGATTCATTCAAACAGAAGCTTTAGAAGATGAACCTACACTTTTAGAAAGAGAAGTGAAAGCTTCAATCACCATACTAGGGCGAAATAAATCACCAGGAACAGATGGTATATCAACGGAGCTGTGTCAGGCAACAAAGACAGAATCCACACAAATTCTAACTAAAACCTACCAACAAATATGGAATGCAAAAGAATGGTCCTCAGATTGGAAGTGCTCAATATACATTTCAATTCCTAAGAAAGGGGACACCAAGGATTGCAATAACCATGGGACCATTGTATTAATCACCTATGCAACCACATTGATGGAATGTAAAAGCCCAATATAGAAATTTTATAAATGCTTCCTGACAGTATTAAGAAGCATGAAATAAAGCACAGCCTGCTTAGAATGATGAAACAAATCAAAATGACGACAACTGTAATGGCAGATACCCTCTACAAGCAAAGTAACAAATATTCATAATTGAATTTCAAGTAGAAAACACACAATCTCTCTTCTGCAGGGGAATGCCAGAGACAGCTGGAATGTCTACAGTCAAATTTGTTTCTCTTCTGTAATTTGTGATTTCTAGCTTCCCTTTATAAATATAATAGTAGATTCCACAGCTGATTATTTGAAATTGGGTTAGTCTGATTTTAAATAACTGTTTACTGGGGAGTTGTCCTTCTCCTCTTAGGGCGCTTGTGCCCGCTTTGTGCTGGTCTGTGACCGTAATAAAGTTTTGATTGATTGATTGAAATTGGGAAAAACTTAATTCCCCAAAATGCTTTAAGTCAAATTACAAACACATTTCAGCAAGAATACATTTTATCTTTTTCTGTAGTGGGTATGCTTAGGATAGAGTATCAGATTAAGGTAAAGTTCCCAAAATAGCTTCATATTCTTGTAGCAAGAATTTAATAAAGAGTCAAATTATTGGAATGAGCAATTCCCCTATTTTCTTGTTGCTTGGAGTGTTGACTTTGCTCTGCCTTTTCAAGCTGGAGAATTTCTAAAATTGGAATGGATGAGTGTGCAGTTTTCCTTTCACATCTTTTTTTAAAGAGACATCTGATGCTTCCAAGTGCAGCTGAGTATTGACTAGATCATAGTACAAAAAAAGAGAAGACGGTGCAATCAGTTTAATCACATATGTGTGTATCACTATCAAAAACAGAGAAGAAAGAAAGAAAGAGGGAGAAGGAAGGAGGAATTATAAAGTATTGTAAATGTCATGTCCATGATGGTTTACTCCATAAACTGAAGTATAAGTTTAGCACCGGGAATGTGACGCAGCTGGCTAAGTGTCAGCTGCATAAGATCTCTCTGACCTGTAGGTCATGAGTTCGAGGCCTGCCCGGGTCGAGGTGGGTTCTCAACCTTAACTGTAGCCTACTGCTGCCCTTTGCAGCCCAAAAGACAGTTACATTTGTCAAGTAGGAGATAAAGGTACCACATTAAAGTGGGGAGGCAAAACTTTGACTGATTTATGAGGCCATAAAGAATCGCTGAGGAATGCAGAAGAAACAACAAAGGGACGCTGGAAGGAAATGCTGAGAAAATTGAGGAGTGTGTCAGCTCCCCCTGGTGGCCAGAAAGTTTGCCTCTGTGTGTCCATATATGTATAAATGTAAAAATGTATGTACTGTACTGTGATAAATGTCACATGTTTACATGTCATATGTTGAACTGCAGGGATTGCCTGCAAGTATGTGTTTTGTAATCCGCTCTGAGTCCCCTTCGGGGTGAGAAGAGTGGAATATAAATAAAGTAAATAAATAAATAAATAAAATAAGTCTAGAAATATTAGTGGGGGAAAAATCAAAATATGAGTTGACCTATCTATGACTCCATATGAGTACTATACAGAAAAGGAAACATCCTTCTGATATTGAGCGAGAATTTGGGGTTTCTGCCGTGAAGGCAGAGATCTGCCAGACCCATCAAAGAGGATCTGATATAACCCTGGCGAGAAAAAGGAAGTGCCCAATAAGATTTTCCCTGAATTTCCCCAATAAAATCTCAACAAAGCTGAAGAAAATGCCACCAAGTTGTTTTATTTCATTTCAGCTGGAGCTGATGTCAAACTGCAATCATTTGCCAAAAGCTGACATACACATAAAGTAAAACCGTACATTTTAATAGAAAAACAGAGCAGTCAACTTTGAATTTCCTGCTCCCGCCCCCCTCACTGGCTTCATACTGATTGGTTGAAGTCATCTGTGAGGAAAGGCTGTTTCAATACCGTGGCAGGGCAGGCTATCCCACCGCTGCCACCAATTAGAGAAAGGCCTGTTTTAATACCGTGGGGCCACCAAGGATTGTGGTGAGGGTTCGCCTTATTCTCTAGGCTGGGCAAAGTGTCAGGGAACTTTTATATTTCAAGACTGAAGAGGTTTCTCTTCCTTTACGCTGCCACCATTAAACTCAGGAAAGATTGAAGCACCGGGAGGCAAGACTGGATGAACAAGAGAACAAAGTTTATTTTAACAACTTGTGAGAGATTCACAGGCACTTTTGCGTAATGGTTACAATGAAATGTTGGAGCGTGTGGTTACTTTAAAAAACTTGCACAAACTTAAACAAGTTACATTCAACGTAGCACCCTAGATAATACTGCTGAAGTATTTTCTGCTAACTGGCTACAACTATCTGGCTCTGCTACCTCAGAGTCCTGAAATCCAGCACAAAGCTGCTAACTCTCTCTAGAACCTAACTCACTCTGATCTACTCTGTCAGAGACCAACCATCAACTTCCTCCAGAGTTCCGTGGCCTCCCTAACTGCCTAACTGCTCACCAACTGTCAGTTTTCAAAGTTCCAACTGACATTTTACCCCTGGTGCCTGGCCTAACTGCCTACTGGCTCTCTCAAGGTTTCATGTCCCTTTTCTCCAGGCTATCTCTAACTCAGCCCAAACTGGGAACCCAACTTTAAAATGGCCATTCATCCAAAACAGACCATTAAATGGCCAACCCACCAAAAAGGGCTTTTCCTCCTGGGCTTCTTCTGGCCCAAAATATAGGCAATTCGTCACATCGTCAGCTGGAGGTTAGGCGCAGCCGCTTCAGCAAATCTGAGAGCCAGCACCGCTTTTGCTTTTTAGCCAATGGGAAGGAGGGAGGCGGTCCAAGCGGGAAACAAAGACCCGGGAGGAAAAGATTAATGGATTAGGTGACTCAATGTGTGTACAATTGCCGGCGATAACTTTTTAAGTCCTCAAGCTGGCTTCCTTTATTGTTCTGAGTGCTTGAAATATACATTTTTGTCTGACCTGAAAGTCAGACCCTTGTAATTCTTGGGTCCGGGATATGGATCTAGCGATGGTATCTGACTTCGGTATTGGTCGGAGGGACAGAAACAAAGGAAGAGGCTGCAGTGACATCCAAATCTTCCCCAGGTGGGATGTCACCCTTTGTGAAGAATGATTAAATCATGCCAAGGGACATATCCTCCAGATGGGCTTACTCTGAGGTCTGAAGGGACATACCCATTGTTATTGTTCATTCAAGAGTTTCTGTTAAGTCCTTTTTCTTAAGGGATTTGCTGGTTCAGAAAATGAGAGATACCCTGAAGCCCTGGTATACTGGGTTCACAAAGGGGTGACATTTCACATTTCATATAGAGACATGGGGAAGGGAAAAGCGTACAAGGGGACCATAGGGGATGCATTCATATTGGAGAGAAAAGGAAATCGTATCATATCAGTCCATCCCACCCACAAGAGTCCATTAAAAGCTCATGAATCACAGCGAGAGTCCATTAAAAGTTCATGAATCACAGCGAGAGTCCATGGGGTTTGAGGGAAAAAGAGTTTCCAAAAGTTCAAAAAGTTTGCCAAAAGTAGGCAAAAGTCCCATAGAAGTCTAAGAAGTTCATAAGTTTAAAAGGGAGATGGTTCTGTGAGTTCGATGGGTTTGCACTGGGATCAATTCAAACATGGGTAGCCGAGGTCTGTCCATCTGGGAGAGGAAAACTATAAATCCCATCTCATCATGGTGCCAGGGTGGCCTGCCTGCTTCCTGGGGGGTCCCAAGGGGTGACCGCAGCAGGCTCCCTGGGTCACAGGCTCATGGACACCAACGTGACTGCGGTAGAATCGGTGTTGTAGCAGGGATCCATGGATGACAATCAGGTGGTCTCCTCATGAAGTTTCTTTCTTTTTGGTTGTTTGTTATTACTTCCTTTAAGTAGAATGATGAAAGGCAACACAGTGATCAAAGAATGTGGCCAGTCCAGCAGAGTTGATGACGTAGGAGCATTGCTTTAATGCTAGTGGTCTTTGCTTCTTCCAGCATACTGACATTTGCCTGCCTGTCTTCCCAAGAGATTTGCAGGATTTTTCAGAGGCAGTGCTGATGGAATCGTTCCAGGAGTTTCGTATAACATCTGTAGACCGTCCATGTTTTGCAGGCGTCCAGCAGGGTTGGGAGGACAATAACTATATAAACCAGCACCTTGGTCTCCCTACGGATGTCCCGGTCCCCAAACATGCTGTGCTTCATTCGGAAAAATGCTGCATTCGCAGAGCTCAGGCAGTGTTGTATTTCAGTATCAATGCTGACTTTTGTGGAGAGGTGTCTGTCAAGGTAGTGTAAATGGTCAACATTGCAGAGGGATTGGTTGGTGGCTGCAGCCAACCCTGACCGGGTCCGCCTTCCTCCTGAAAATCAATGTCCTCACTGCGGGAGAACATGCGGATCAAGAATAGGGCTCCACAGCCACCTCCGAACCCACCGCCAAGACTTCGAGGACCATCATTCTTGGGCTTTGAGGGATTGCTTAAGTAAGGGTGGTTCCAGACCGCCCTTTATCCTGCAAACATCTGAGAGAGCGTGGGGGGCCTCAATCACTAAATCCCTTAGAAAACTAAGAAATACTTACATTGTCTCCATTAGAATCCCAATGAGCTCTCCTGATGTGTAGAAATGAAGTGCAAGGAGAATGGGGGGGGGGAAGCGATTTTCCTCTCCCCCCCCCCTGGCTCTCCTGGCATGCCATTTCTTCGCACTGGGAGAGCTCATCAGGATTCTAATGGGGACCACATAAATATTTCTTTGTTTTCTAAAGGATCTAGGGGCTTGGGGTGAGGGGGGTGGGTATTCCCACAGTTTACCAGGCTTATTTAGCTTGGTAAACGGTAGGAATGGTGTCTGGACTGTAGTCCAGACATCGGAAATAGTGCATTTATCCAACACTTTCCAAGAAGGTGCGGAATAAATGCACTAACAAATTAATTCGACACAAACTAGGATTTTCTTGGTTTGTGCTGAATTAATGTGGGACTGGCCAGAACGTTGTCTGGTCAGCCCCCTTTTTATTGTGCAAGTTTCCACAATAAAGGGGCTGTCTAAATGGGCCCTAAGTGAAAGGAAAGCGTTTAGTCCATTCTGTGAGAAACAGTAACATTTCCTTTCTCCGCTGTAGCACCACATTTTGAATTCCTGGCTGGGATTTGAACCCCAAACCTGCTCTTGACTGATACATGAGGTCAACCTTTACATAGGTATATATCAGGCATAGGCAAACTTTTTTTAAAAAAAAAAGATTAATAGAATAATAGAGTTGGAAGAGACCACATGGGCTATCTAACTCCCTGCCATGCAGGTAAAGCACGATAAAAGTACTCCTGACAGATGATCTTTAGGATGCTCAATAATAAATATTAATTAGAACAAACTTCTAGAATGGATTATGAAGTGATAAACTTCATCTAAGACTAGTATAGAGACACAGGAAGAAATGATGCACAATTCCTTCAGTTCATCTTTTTTTAAAACCATTCCACCATGCTGGATTTGCTCTTATGATAAACCTATAGACTCCCTCACCGCTCATATTTGAGACTGCAGCTTTAGTATTTTTGAGCAATGGCATGTTGAAACAAATGACACCACAGAGTACACTTTTAGCTCTGAATGTATGTTCTGCCGTAGACAGTATGTCTAAGAGGTGTTTTTAAACCTGGACAGATTGTAAATGTGTGCCAGGTGAAAATGATTTATGACCATGGCTGTGGGAAAACTTACCTTCATGAAATTGCAAATTGGACCTGTGACAATGATAGTGCACTCAGTTTTTTTGAAAATAATCCCAGCATATTGTAGCAATGCCATCAGATAACACCATAACCAGCTCCAAACAACTGTGAAGTGAGCTCTTTTCGAGCCAAAATGAATTTTGACATGTTTTTCCTGAGACACTATCATCCCCTATGACCAAACTACATGGCAAATTTTTTTCAATATAGCAACAAGTACATCTGTTCAAAATGAAGAGAAAAATAAAATTTGTTCCTTGAGCTTTTTTTAGTTTCTTGGATTCCCTTCTATTATGTAGCTTTGCATTAAAAAAATGTTGAAAAACAAAACTGGAACAATGCTAGACCCAGAATGAATACGGAATTAATTATTTATTGCATATCTATGTTGCCTTTATCCCAGAGTGGGATCCCAGGCAGCTTCAATTAAAAATTAACAATAAATTCAACAACTACAAATTCACAATAAAATTCTTTTAAAAATTTAAAGATTAACCAGCATAAATGAAGTTTGAAGAAAAAAAATATATGAAAAGACTAAAATAACCCCATAAAAAGCTCACCTGTCTACATTTTTAAAACAATGGAATAAAATGTGTATAGATGACACAAGTTTTAAGAAATTCAAAGTCACACATAATGGCCAGCATCTTTTAGTGAAATACAAAAAAGTCCAAAGTATATCTGTGTAGATTTTTGTCATTGCAGGAGTTGCTATTCTCTTCCTCCCCTACAACAACTGGGGTCCATCTCAGACTTACTGTTTTAGCAGCTGCTATAACCCAACCTTTTCGTGGCTAATGGTGTAGGGAGAAAGCACCTTGCAATGTCCTCATATTCAGATGCAGCATGATTGCACCATTTTCTGAGACCTCTTAAGGACGCCAGTGAATGGATGATGTCATTTGTCTGCTATGGGGATACAGCTGGAAGTTTTTCTTTTAGTTCTCTCAGTTTTCATGAGTGACAAATGCCTGTGAGGAGACTGAAGCTAATGCTTAATAGGGATTTGAGAGGAGAAATGTAGCATATTTCAGCCTGAAGGACTACTATCTTATGTTCTATAACAGGGCTGTCCAACTTCTACTGGACCTTGGGCTGGAATTCCAGTCACTGATCACCTGGGGGGCCAAGCCCCCAGCTCAGCCCCCCCCCTCCCCACCCACGCCCCTCCCCCGGCATCGCCCCCTCCCCACCCTCAGCTCCGCCCCCTAATTACTTGTTGCATTATTAATTATAAAATAAATTGCAAAGGCACCTTCCCCCACCCCTCATGTTGCTGTGTTTCAGATTTAAACATGTTTTCATAGAATCGTAGAGTTGGAAGAGACCTCATGGGCCATCCAGTCCAACCCCTGGCAAGAAGCAGGAAAATCGCATTCAAACATCCCTGACAGATGGCCATTCTGCCTCTGTTTAAAAGCCTCCAAATAAGGTGCCTCCACCACAGTCCTGGGCAGAGAGTTCCACTGCTTTGTATTGCTTCCCCCTTTTTAATTACATTTAATTATATTTTTGACATCAATTAAAATACAATTATACAGTAATAATAATAAAATAAAAGAATAAAAGAGAGGAAGGAAGGAAGATGGATGGAGGGAGGGAATAAATGAGGGAGGGATAAAAATACAAATAAATAACATAATAACACAAAGGAAGATGGATGGATGGAGGGAATAAATGGGGGAGGGATATAAATATAAATAAATAACATAATATTTGAACTGGATTATCCAAATCCACACTGCCATATATTCTGGTTTAAAGCAGATAACATGGAATTTTATTTAGCTGTGTGGATATGGCCTCAGATAACCCAGGGCCCTTCCACACAGCCCTCTATCCCAGAATATCCAGGCAGGAAATCCCAGAATATCTGCTTTGAACTGGATTATCCAAATCCACACTGCCATATAATCTGGTTTAAAGCAGATAACATGGCATTTTATTCAGCTGTGTGGATATGGCCTCAGATAACCCAGGGCCCTTCCACACAGCCCTCTATCCCAGAATATCCAGGCAGGAAATCCCAGAATATCTGCTTTGAACTGGATTATGTGTGTCCACACTGCCATATATCCCAGTTCAAAGCAGATAATGAGGGATTTCCTGCCTGGATATTCTGGGATAGAGGGCTGTGTGGAAGGCACACCAGAATATTAAGGCAGGAAATCCCAAGAGGAAGAGGCAGGGGGGAAGGGGAGAGGGGGAGAGGACGTGACAGAGAGAGGGGGGAGTCACGAGCAGAAGCAGACCGGAGACCCATCGGAGAGTCATGAGTGACACCCCTTACCTCGGCGAGGCCAGGATCTCCTGCAACCTCGAGGCAGGTGTGTGTGGCAGAGCCTGTTGCTTTCCCCCACACCCGGCTGGAGGTGCTGCACTATTTCCTCCCTCCCCTCTTTGTGTCTGATGGGGGCACGCGCGTGTGTGTGTGTCTACACACACACATGCCCATCACACACAAAGAGGGGAGGGAGGAAATAGTGCAGCACCTCCAGCCGGGTGTGGGGGAAAGCAACAGGCTCTGCCTGGGGGAATCTCTCCTCCTGGCTCCCTCGTCCTCCCAATTTGGGAAGGGCGCGGGGGACAGGCGGAGAAGCGTCCCTGAGGCAGCGAGGACCTCGCTGCCTGGGGGAATCTCTCCTCCTGGCTTCCTCGCCCTCCCAATTTGGGAAGGGCGCGGGGGACAGGCGGAGAAGCGTCCCCGAGGCGAGAGAGGGACAAGGGGCGGTGCAGGGAGGAGGAGCCGGCTCTCTTCCTCCTCTCTGCACTGCCCCCTCCATCCCTCTCTTGGCGCCGCCGATGTGATCCAGTTCGCAGCGGCGGCGCCGAGAGAGGGACGGAGGGGGTGGTGCAGGGAGGAGGAGCTGGCTCCCTTCCTCCCTGCCCCGCCTCCAACCCCCCCCCCCCCGCGAGCGGCCCTGTGCGAGCGAGGAACAGGCAGGGGGAAGTCCCGCCCCTAGGGCATCTGACGTGGCTTCCCTCCACCTCCTCCTCACTCGCGTCGGCCCCGCCCCTCGTGCTGCCCCCCCGAGATCGAAATTTTTTGATTTTTTTTCAAAATTTTATTTTTTAAAAAAACTGATGTCTTGCAGGGGGTTAGGGAGCCGTAGGGAAGGGGCTCGGGGCCGTGTGCGGCCCCTGGGCCGCCTGTTGGACAGCCCTGTTCTATAAGGTAAGATCTTTGTTTTTGTGTAGTTACACACAAATAGACTACTCCTTGACACTGATTAACATTATGAATCTCATCCATAAGAAATAAGTAGAAGCAGGTAAAAAGCAACAAAAGTACAAAAAATATTGAATATTCTTCTACAAATGCCTTTAGAGATATTGCTTTACAAACTTATGCCAGCTGTGTTTCAATAAAACTTTTTTCCTGTGGCAATAAGTAGAAGTTAAATCAGCTCATCTAAAACAAAAGAATAAAACACTATTCATGGTCTGACCCAAGTTCAAGAAACAAAATACTTCCCTCTCTAGACACTACATTTTTTCAATATAACATTTCTAGGGTTTTTGGTTTTTGAAAACTTTTCATTTTACAGACGGTAGAAACATTTTCTGGAAATCTCTCCCTAAATCATGTAAGCTGCCCTCTTTGTGATGGAGGCAAGCAATTGCTTTTTTTGTTTGATAGGGTTTTTTGAATCAACGAACCATAAGAGAAGGTCTTTTCATAATGTGCTGTAGTCACTTTGTTTGTATATGTGTGAGAGAGGTGATGATGATTGATATAGACTGAAAGTGCCTTATCCAAAATCCCAAATTCCAAAATTCTCTAAAATCTAAAATTGTCCACATGTATGGTTGACACAGTGACAACTTTGCTTTTCTGATGCTTCAATGAACATAAACTTTGCTTTATGCACAACAAATGTTGTATACAAAATTACCTTCACACTATGTATGTATTCTATTCAATTTGATTTGTCATCAAGTCACTCCTTTGGGCTTCATGCAAATCTACCATTTGCCAAAATATATGCTCCTGTGCTTTTCTTTTCCATTTCTGGCCAAATAACTATTGGCCAGAAACCATTCATCCCATCTAGTATAAGGTCTGTCCAAGGGCCGCTTTGTGGTCTCATAGTATCCAGCTTGCTAGTCATCATGTCCATCGGTTGTCTTTTGTTCATGCTATATGCCATGCCCATCTAATTTTTGCCTCATAGATGTCCTAGATCACGTCACATACTCTGTTTCTTTGACACAGCTCTTTGTTGCTGGCTTCATCTCATATTGTCATGCCACACATCCTTATTTCCATTGCTCTTTGAGTCGCTACCAATTTTTACTCCTCTAACTTTGTTGTTGCTCATGTTTCAGATGTGTATAACATTGCCGGTAGAACTGTAATGTTGAAGATATCTGCTCTGACTTCATTGGCAGTTTAGCATCTGTTAGCAGTGTCTGGTTTCGATTAAAATTCGTTCAAGCCATCTTTCATCTTCTTGCCCATTTTCCATTTGCCAATTTCTTCAACTGTACATGGTGACCAAGATATCCTTATTCAGTCACTTTCTCAATTTCATCTCTGTTTACAGTGATGCGGCTGCTCATGTTTTATCCATTTCATTTTCTTCAAGTTCATTTCCAGTCCTGATTTTGAGAGTCAACTAGTTGTTGGAGACTATGTTGTAAATCTTCTGGATTTTTGGCAAAAAAAGATGCAATCATCTGTGAAGAGGAGATGGGAAAGTTGTTCACCATCAATTGAAATCCCGCGTTTAAATTTGATTTTTCGGAAGAGGTTTTCTAAAGTTGTCACAAACAGTTTTGAGGATATTGTGTCTCCTTAATGCACTCCTTTGTTTATTCTGATGTGACACACTTCTGCCAACAATTTTATATCCATGGTACACCCTGTATTGATGCTTTTTATGATGTTCACATATGCTGGATTTATACCAGCTTGGTGCAGAGCGTTAAGAATAGCATTGATCTCAATGGAGTCAAAGAGCTTATGGTAATCAACGAAAGCAAGTGAAACCTCACTCAATAGTACTGTAGGGATTTTTCCCATCTCAACATGTGGTTTGACTTCAACTACCTGCACTTTAGAATAGTATAAGATCTTATCGAAGTCTTCATGTATCTGTTTCATTTCCAATCTATTTGTTACACGCATTTCATTTTCATTTTTAGTGCAATTCATAGCTTTTTCTTCATTTGCAGCTGCTTTTCCTCTTTTTAAGGAGTTTTCTTGTTCTCTGCAGCCTCTCTTAATTGCGTAATCCGATATTCGTCATAGTCTGCCTGTAGGCTCTTTTGAATTTTGTTGCTACGTTGTTTGTACCCCTCCCCCTTTTCTTTCCCATCTGCTATTCACTGAGCTCTGATCACCATTAAGTGTTTTGTGCCTTGTAGGATTCTTCTAATCTTCATTGGAAGAATAAATTTGCTTGAAAGATCAATTGCCTTTTAAACTTTTCCCACAAGCATTTCATAATCTTCATTGACATTGGCACTTCTGATTGAGAAATTAGTTGCTTCCAGGACTGCTGTTGAAATTGAGCCCTAGAACTATTTATATTTATTTATTTATTTATTAACTTCGATTTAGTATACCGCTCACTCCGGAGCTCAGAGCGGTTTACAGAAGAAGCATAAACACCGTGAGTAATAAAACAGATTAAACAGTTA
This sequence comes from Anolis apletophallus, assembly GCA_030556195.1. Lineage (NCBI taxonomy): Eukaryota > Metazoa > Chordata > Lepidosauria > Squamata > Anolidae > Anolis > Anolis apletophallus. The sequence goes on from JARBWK010000007.1 coordinate 91,177,399, forward strand.
AAACACATTAAACATCAAAGCAGTTAAAACATATTAAAAACACTAGCCCTCAGCAAAGGCTGGGGGACAAGATAAGAATCTGGGGGCCATAGGCGGCATGGCACACAGTGTGGTTGAGTTAAGGGCTGAACGCCTTCCTAAAGAGCCAAGTCTTCAAGGCCTTGCGGCAAAGGCGCGGAGAGCGCGGATCTCCTCCGGGAGGCCGTTCCAGAGACTTGGGGCAGCTACAAAGAATGCCCTCCGCCGTGTAGTGGCCAGTCTGCAGGTTCCAAGGGAAGGCACCTCAAGGAGGTTAAGCTCCTCAGAGCGCAGTGATCTCGCGGGCACATAAGGGGTAAGTCGCTCCCTCGGGTACACTGGCCCCAAGCCATAGATGGCCTTAAAGGTGAGAACTAACACCTTGAAGAGGACCCGGAATTCAATCGGGAGCCAGTGCAGCTCGCGCAAGAGTGGGGTCGCGCGGTCAGATCTTGCAGCACCCAGGAGGAGGCGGGCTGCAGCGTGCTGCACTAGCTTAAGCTTCCGTATCATCGACAAGGGAAGGCCAATGTAGAGCGCATTACAGTAATCGAGCCTCGAGATGACCGTGGCTTGGATCACCGTAGCAAGGTCGCGTTGGGAGAGGTAGGGAGCCAGGCACTTAGCCAACCGTAGGTGGTAGAATGCTGTCCTGCAGGTGCAGCCAATCTGCTCCTCCATGGACAGGTGGGCGTCCAGCCGGACCCCCAGACTTTTTACCGATGGCTGAGGGCAGAGGGCCACACCATCGAACGTTGGCAGCTGGGTCGCTACCCCCACCGGGCGGCCCAGCCACAAGATCTCCGTCTTCGCCGGGTTCACCTTCAACTTACTGGCTCGCAGCCATCCAGTAACGGCTTCCAGGCAGAGATGGAAATTATCGGGTACAGAGACTGCCCGGGGTCCAACCTCAGAATGAGCTGGGTATCATCAGCGTACTGATGACACTCCAGCCCAAAACTCCGTACCAGTTGGGCGAGTGGTCGCATATAGATGTTAAATAACAGCGGGGAGAGGATAGCCCCCTCAGCGGGGAGCCTCCGGAGACCGCCCCTCCCCACTTAACTCGCTGCTGGCGGCGTTGGAGGAAGGAGGACAGCCAGTTATATATGAAACATAAATAAATTTCATGTTTAAACTTGGGTCCTATCTCTAAGATTCACTATCTATGGATATGCACAGACAGGTATAGTACAACTCCTGTATCTGTGTGGGATAAATACCAAGATCCTTTGTGGATAGCTTAGACCATGGATAATAGTGAAACCTATATTTTAAATACACTTGAGCTGAAAGCACATCTTTGAATTGCACTGGAGGATGTAATGAGACCAAATAATTACTACGATGAACAGGATAGCGCAATACTAATGAAACTACTTCATGCTCTTGTGCCGGATGCCTCCTGGTTTCCTTTGGGTAATGTGGACATTGGCAAATCTAGAATTAATGGAACAATTTTGTAACCACTGTAAATGTACTCCTTGAAATACTGAGTTCAAGATTTGATGTCTGGAAATACATACGTTATCTAGGTACAAAAATCTCTTTACCTGGATTAATTGAATGTGACCTGGCATGTATCACTGGAGTTCATTTGTTGCGGGCATGCCATCACTGGGAAGGAAGCTCCCAGTTTTCATGTTTGGAACAGTTCATGAAACATGACAAGTAACTTCTACTACTCACCAATCAAGCTTTATTTATACTGGATTTATGGGACTCCCTCCCCAATGACATTAGATTTTTCCCCTTCCCTCCTGGTTTTTAGGAAAAGAGTTAAGACCTGGCTTTGGGACCAGTCATTCAGGGAATAATGTAATACAGTATTGATATGAATGCTGCAGCACATGAAGGACGACCACGGATTTAGGGAGTTTTTAGTAGTTTTATTGCATTTGTTTATAGTTTGTTGTTTGTTTTAATGTGATATATTTTATGCACTATGTATTTGCAATGTGCCACTGAAGTGGCTAAACTATAAGCTGCTCTGTGTACTCTTTGGGGTAAGAAGACCACGGTATAAATATAGGAAATAAATCTTGGCTTTTCTTCGCAAACGAAGATTCAGGAAGGACTCATCCCACGCTTTCTACAAGCGCATTGACGATTCGGAGGTTGGATGTGTCCTTCGAGCCTGTGCAATGGATTTTTCTGGTGGAGCGCAATGTGCACAGAACTGGCCTCACCCTTTAAACCAAAGGTTCGTCTGCCAGGGTCTAGCAAGCTGGGACGGTGGCAGCGAGGTCCTCAGGTCGTAGGTCTGGTTCAAGTTTCCTTCTCTTAGATGGTTGACCTTACAGGGTTAAACGATCACCATCTGCCCGGGTTTGAAATCAGAGTTTTCCTTCTCTTAGGATAATTGCCAAATAAATAAATAAATAAATAAATTCTTTTTTAGTTAATTATGTTCATATCCTGTTTTTTCTCAATGAGTTCTAAATGGTATATTTTATGCTTTTCACTTTGTATTCAGAGGAAGCTTATAAAATGATCAAGTTGAAAGAGAATAACGTGACTAAAGTCAATAAGTGGGATGCATGGCTCAGAAAAACAAGTCAACATATGGAATTTATGGCTCAGAAAGACTTTGAATTTGCATCTCCCAAGTCCCAAGCTAATCACTCCATCTCACTTGCTCACATTTAATGTTAACAGATTTAATTTCTATTTCTCACCTTGTGGTTTGCCAACTTTCCTTTTCAGATGCCCTCTTTTGTAACTATAGTATATGCCGAAGCCATTAAACTTAAACTTAATTTGCTCACTGCTGTGGTGATGGTAACTTGTGGGATTTGGCATGACTGAGGATTCATGAATCCATTTCTAAAAATAAATTTATGAATGGAATCAAGCTTCTGTTTATTTAGGGGGGCAAAATATATTACTCCCATTTAGGTATGGTAGCGTAAGAAATATTGCACATGACTAGCCAGGTCAGTCATGCTACATTATGCCTGCCCTAGCTGTTGTAGCTGTAATGTCACAATTCATCATGTCTCTGCTGTAATTACATTATTATATATTACCTCGGAGTTGGTATAGTTTGATTTAGCTGCTCACTGTGGAGTTAGCACCCTCCTGACCTGGCTTTAAATTGAACTAGGGGTTGTCTTCAGACAAAATGATTGAAACATGAAATTACCTTCTCTTCTGAAAAGGAGACACACAGCTTAGGAAATTAGGCTGTAATAAATTGAAACTTTTCTACAGCACATAATTTCCTTTGATGCCAGAAAAAAAGTTAAATATATGGTGTTGGGTTAAAGCCCAAATGAATGGAACATGTGTGTATATGGTATTATATTAATCCCTGCCAATTCTCCTCAAATTGGCACATAGCAGGGTAACAGCACAGATTTCCCACACGAGCATTTACATGGGAAAGGCTGGTAAAGAGCCCAGTAGTTAAAAAGTGCACAGGTATAAATGCATTAATTCTGACCAGTTGTCTCACAGGCCTATTAGAAATGTTCACTTCTGGATTTTTTAGGCTGAAATTCAAATCACAATTGCTAGTATCTCTTCTTTACTGCACAGTTGTAGTGCTTTCATAAAACTTGGTTCAGTTTATTGAAATCCAGGAATTGTAGTTTGGGTTTCTTTTTTTGTTTTGTTTGCCAGAGCTGTGTTTAGGATGGGTTTTTTTAAATCAAGAGTTCTTGTGCACCAACAAACCTACAAAACCTGAGATTTTGTAGGACACAGCCTCTGTGATTTTACTCCAGATATTTGGGATCACAACTTCCTAAACTCTTGGCCTTAGGAGATACTGACTGGGGATTCTGAAGATCTGGAGCAGGGGTGCTCATTAGGTAGATCGTGATCTACTGGTAGATCACGTAGGGCATCCTGGTAGATCCCAGGCAGGGCAGGAGGAAGGCTCAGTCCTGCCCCGCAGGCTCCCGACGCCGCCCAGGTGCAGAACGAAGTTGGACTTGATGGCCCTTGAAGGTCTCCTCCTATTCTAGGAACCCACTGTTATTATTATTATCAGAAGCTGAATGGCCATCTGTGAGGAATGCTTTGATTGTGTTTTTCCCTTATGGCAGAAGGAGGTTGGACTGGATGACCCTTGGAGGGCTCCTTCTACTCTAAGAACCGATTGTTGTTGTCGTTACTATTATTATTATTAGTAGTAGTAGTAGCAGCAGCAGCAGAGGCTGAATGAATATTATCATCATTATTATTATGAATAAATTCAGGGGCTTATTATACCCACATTTAGTTGAATTCAGTCTTAAAATATATTATATGGCTCTCACTGAAATAAATTTCCAAATATTTTGCTTTTATGGCTCTCTGAGTAGTGGGTAGGTAGATCATTTTGCCTTGGTTGTTTTATAAGTAGCTCGCATGCTGAAAAAGTGTGATCACCCCTGATCTAGAGGTTTCAGAACAATTGAAACCTCCAGATTTCTCATCCAATATTGAAATCACAAACTCCCTGTAAACATGTGATGAAATAAACAGTCTTATAATCCCTCCTGTGACCAAAATCCATCCTTATTCCGAGTTTTTGCATGTAAGAAAATGTACATGAAATTCATGTACAATCCCTCTGCATCACTATAACATTTGATAGATAAATTTTATTATGGCCCAGAGACCCTTATTACACTGTAGCATACAAGTTATACAGGTAATGAGAATTAAGAACATCCAGTGGATAAAGTTTGCAAACATAACATTTAATGCAGAGAAAAGGGCTCCATATATATATATATATAGAATTATGCTATCGTTGTTGGTTTTGATGCTTATTTTATATTTTGTTATAATACAGTTTTATGTTGTTTTAAATTGGTGTTTGCATTCTAATGTGTTATGTTTTTAACTGTTGATTGGGCTTGGCCCCATGTAAGCTGCCCCGAGTCCCTTTGGGGAGATGGAGGTGGGCTATAAAAATAAAGTTATTATTATTATTATTTTACTGACACAAAAACACAGTATGTCACAGCAAACGAGATATATATGTTGGATTTTGTGTCACAAAATCACAAGTTGAACATTTCCCAAGCGTCTAGGACTGTGTGATGTATTTTCAAATGATGATGATGAAATAGGTTGTTGTCAGTGTTGGTATGCATACTCACCCATTCTCCCTTGAGTTTGCATGCTGAACTCCTGTATAGGGCTACAGAACTAGAAGACAGGGACAGCAGGCACTTCACCCTCAAATGGTACTAAACTATGTAGTTTACAAAACAATCTGGCTAATCTTGTGCCTGGACCAATTTCATGTGCTCAATAGCTTTGAGCTAATTCCAGCAGTTTGTGGGTGAATACAGCCAAAACAATTATCTGCATCTCAGCTTGCAAAGAAGATTCCATGCCCTGTTAACTTCATATGTTTTTAAAACCCTAAGGCTTTTCCTAAGAGCTACTATACAGCAAGGATGCCAAGCTTAGAACCAGTAATTGTTATCTCTGTATACAACAATGTATTCATGGATACAAAATCTAGCATCAATGGCTTGAAAATATTCAAAAAAATCTGAAGAGCAAAGCTTGATTTTGCTATTTCATACAAAGTACATCATTTTACTATGACTTTGTATATACCGAGACATGAGCATTCATAGATGTTGGCATCTATAAGGGATCTTGGACCCAAACCTCAGCAGATACCAAGGACCTACTGTTTAAAGTAGATTTTCCAATATATTTAAACAGCTTTAGAAAATGTTTTATCTTTTAAAAAATTCATCTGACCATGCTAATTGTTACTGAAGAATTAGAATGTTAAGGTCCTCTCTACCCAGTTACAAAAAGATAAGTTTTTAATTACTTTTCCCTCTCAGATTGGCCACAGGGGACAGATAAACAGAAAATGATTATAAAACAATTTCTAAGATATACTCATAACTTTCTATTGTTTTAAGGTGAGAGGGAGCTAAAATAAATATTGATAACCTGAAAGCAAACATTAACCTTTTGTGTTCTGACAATCAAGATACGAAAGGCTTAAACAAAATAAAAAAAATACCAGCAAACCTGCAGTATCCCTTCAAAGAATAATCCCCGGACCATAGCAAAAAGTGACTGAGAAACTGCATATGTCTCTTTCTGTCCAAGTTACTTCAAAAACTTTTTTCATTAGCCTACAACATACCATTTTGCTATTTCGGGAAATGAAGAATGAGTTGGCAGGGAACCTTGAGATGCTTTGGGATATAATATTTTGTCATAACATTTTGTTATGGCTGGATAAATGAAACTGAGTTCCTGTTATAGGGTCATCATGATTTCTGGCAGTAGTGGCACAAGGACATTCTTAGTCATTTTTTTGTTCCCAAAGTAGTGACTAAAACTCAGTTGCAAGTGGTGCTTTTGAAAAATGCATATTGTTATGTCTGTATATAACAGAAGTAACCAATATTACTATGCAGGTAGGAAAAGAGCAATCATTTTTGCCTTAAAAGGGAGAATCACATATGAATATTAAGCTAATGTTTTGTTATTACGAGCATTGTATAAGTTACAAGCCGATGATCTGAGTAACATGATACCTTATGCACCCACTTCCATCTCCACCTGCACAACAGACTAGTGGAGCCAGTGGTAGAAGATTATAGAAAGTGGAGATCCTGAAAGCCATATTTTTGACTTGACAAGACTGAGTATTTTGAATACCATTCAGAATACACCTTAGAGAGGGGAAAACATGATATATCACATTGCGACATGTACATAACATAGGACATGATATAGCATGTTATTGTTTATCCCCACCCCCACCTTTTAAATGGAAATACCAGTATTTCAGTAACCAGTATTTCAAAAGATTTTAATTTTGATTTTGAACTTTTGTCATTGCAAGGTCTTTCTTTTTATTAAAAAAAGGAAGAGAACGCAGGATGGGTGAAGACTACATTTCCCCGTGGGATAGCTCAATAAATTGTGAATTTGTCTAGAAATGGATCGAGTCCATCATGTGTGATGGAGTTGAATCAATTATCAATTTTCTTCAAAATGGAAAGACAGGAAACACAATGGTAAGAGTACAATTCCCTCCACTTTCTGTCCTGCATGGGGTGTGGACCATGGACAACCATGTAACAGCAAGATCTTGATAATCAAAGGCTACCAAAATACAAAACTGTATTTTGGTAGCCTTTGTTTATGATGTGGAACACAGCTGTAATGTATGTCCAGCCTAAATAAGGACAATACTTTTTAAAACCAAATTCAATTCTGAGTGGAGGTTTCTTCATCTGTGGAATATGCAGATGTTACCTAGCAAAGTGAAACAAATCAAAACCATATGATACCATAAAGCAACGGTTCTTAAAGTGTGGTCCGTGGAGCCCTTGAGGATCCGTAAAGCATACTGAGGTTTCCCCTTCCTCTCCCTCCATGGTTTCCCCCTCCTCTCCCTCCAAGCTTTCCCTCCTCTTTCCTCCTCCCCAGCCTCCCTCATCTCATCCCCCAAAAGTCTTTCCCCCTCACCTTCCTTGCTTCAAAAACTCTATTTACCACCCACCACTCAGGGGATGCTTTGATTGTGCTTTTCCTGCATGGCAGAAGGGAGGTGAATTGAATGGCCCCAGGGATTTCTATCATCATCATCAGACCAGCTCCAAAAATTCTTAGATGACACGGCCTGGCTGGACCCTTACCAGTCCGGCTTCCGTTCGGAACATGGGACTGAGACTGTGCTGGTTGCCATCTCGGATCAACTCCGATGCCCGCTTGACCGAGGCGGATCGGCATTGCTTGTATTGTTAGATCTTACAGATGCCTTTGACATGGTTGATTATGATCTTTTGACCCGCCGCCTTGCCGCCTCGGGGGTCCAAGGGTCTGCCCTTAATTGGGTGGACTCCTTCCTCCGGAACCACTGGCAACGAGTGGAATTGAACGTCCTCTGAAAAATCACCACTTATGTTGGAGTTCCTTAGGGGGCCATTCTATCTCCACTGTTATTTAACATCTATATGCGATCACTCGCTCAGCTAGTTTGGAGTTTTGGGCCGGAGTGTTATCAGTATGCTGATGACACCTAGCTCCTTCTATGGATAGATGGTCGACCAGACTCAGTTCCTGATAACTTCACATCTTGCCTTGAGGCCATAACAGGTTGGCTGCATTCCAATAGACTGAGGGTGAATCCAAAAAAGACGGAGATTCTGTGGCTGAGTCGTCCTGGACTAGATGAGGTTCGGTTGCCCACCTTAGATGGTGAACCTCTCTCTCCAGCTATCACCGTCAAAAGCCTTGGTGTCATTTTTGACTCGTTATTGACAATGGAGGCCCAGGTCCTCGCCGTGAGTAAGTCAGCCTTTTCCCATCTTCGGCAGGCTAGGCAGCTGGCGCTCTACCTGTCCGAGGATAGATAGATAGATATTTATTTACGGTCGAAGACCAACATCAACATGTCCGAGGATAAACTGGCCACAATGGTTCATGCCACAGTAACCTCAAGACTTGACTAGTGTAATGCCCTTTATGTTGGCCTTCCCTTGTCAGTGATCTGGAGACTTCGACTAGTACAGAATGCGGCGGCCAGACTCCTCACAGGAAACCCCCATGAGGAACGATGTAACATCTGTTCTATACCGACTGCACTGGCTTCCGGTAGAGTGCCGGATTACTCACAAGGTGCTGGTTCTAACCTTTAAGGCCTTGCATGGTCAAGGGCTGGCTTACCTACAGGAATGCCTCTGAGAGTGAGAGATAAGAGAGCCGGCCAACTCCCCAAGGAAGGAAAACAAATTTTAGAAGAACTAGGTCTAAATGAGGGTTGGAGGAACCAAAACCCGGGGGCAAAGGATTATACTTGTTTCTCCAGTAGATTTGGTTCATGGTCAAGGCTAGATATGGTCTGGGCCTCGAACAATCTCTTAACTAAGATGGGTAAAATCCAAATCTTGCCGCATCACTTCTCTGACCATAACCCACTTGAATTTCAAATAGGGCGGAAGACAATAACACCAATGAGGTGGATGCTTAAAGATGACTTGTTGAGGACCGACGAGAGGGAGAGGTACAGATCAATTCTAGTCGAATATTTCACTCTTAATGCACATCGAGATACACATGTTCATATAGTGTGGGAAGCCAGTAAGGCGGTCCTACGCGGACATTTTATGCAACAGAGCTTCATCCAAAGAAGGAAAAAACAAAAAATAGAAACAGACATACTTAATCAAATCAGTGAGAACGAACTCAAACTCAAAAAAGACCCAAAAGATAAAAAAGCTAAACTGCAACTGAAAACTCTAATCAAACAAAAAGAAAAAATTGATATAGATAAAACTGAAATGAAGCTTAAATTTCTCAAACAGAAGCATTTCCAAAATGCAAATAAGCCGGGAAAATGGCTCGCGACTAAAACTAGACAGAGAAAACAAATAAACCACATCACTCAAATCATAGGCAAGGGAAAAGTTTATAATACAGATGAACAAATTAAAAATAGGTTTCAGAAATACTATAGGACACTATACAAAAAAGACGATATAAAGAAAGAACAAGCCCAAGCATACATAAGCAACTTACACCTTAATAAAATCACAGAAGAACAAAGGGCCAAATTAAATCAGCGTATAACTAGGGAAGAACTAAAACAAGCAATAAATAACCTGAAAACTAACAAAGCACCGGGCCCAGATGGGTTTACGGCTCTCTATTATAAAACATTTCAAGATCAGATTTCACCACACCTGTTAGAAACGATGAATGAAACCTTAGAGACTAAGAGACTCCCAGAAACCTGGTCAGAAGCCAATATAACGATGATACATAAAGAAGGTCAAGATAAGGCAGACGTAAAGAACTATAGACCTATCTCTCTCTTAAACCAAGACTATAAGATCTATACTTTGATACTGGCTGAGAGACTTAAAACATTCCTCAACGAATGGATACAACAAGACCAGAAAGGCTTTTTGCCAGGGAGATTCCTCAAGGAAAATGTAAGGATAGTGATAGATACGCTAAGAGTATTGTAGAACTAAGATCCAGAAGAAAGCTGCCCTGCTCTTTATAGACGCAGAAAAGGCCTTTGATAGGGTCAATTGGAACTTTATAACCCTCCTGTTAAAAGAACTAGACCTAGGCCACTATTTCATCAATGCTGTTGAAGCCATTTACACTCGCCAATCAGCAAACATAATAATTAATGGAACCAGTACAAATAAATTCCAGATCCAGAAGGGGACCAGGCAGGGATGCCCGCTTTCCCCTCTGCTCTTTATATTAGTATTGGAAACGCTTTTGGAGAATATAAGGAGAGATAAAAATTTGAAAGGACTCACAATCTTCAAAGAGAGCCTAAAAATAAGAGCATACGCAGACGACTTGGTATGCTTCGTGGAAGAACCAGAGGAAACAATAGAATTATGGATCCAAAAATTGGAAAGCTTTGGGGAGGTAAGCGGATTTAAAATAAATAAAGCGAAAACTAAAATGATAGTGAAAAATATAAACCAGAAAGGAAAAGAGGAATTGCAAAAAAAAAAACCCAGGGATATCTGTAACAAATAAAATAAAATATTTAGGAATAATAATAACTCCAAAAAATATAGATCTCATCAAAAATAACTATGATATTGCGTGGCAGAAAATCAGGAACGATCTAGGTAAATGGAAGTTTTTACACCTATCACTTTTGGGCAGAATTTCCCTAATAAAAATGAATGTGCTCCCGAGGCTTCTGTTCCTCTTTCAAAATATACCGGTGCTAACAAATAACAAAAAATTCAATACTTGGGATAAAGAACTTAGGAAATTCATCTGGCAGGGAAAAAAACCTAGAATTGGCTGGAAGAGTCTGATAGATGCGAAAGACAGAGGAGGACTTAGTGTACCAGATTTAAGATCATACTATGAGGCCTGTGCCCTAGAATGGGTGATAGACTGGACCACACTGAAAGATACCCTGCTGCTAGCCCTGGAGGGGTTTGACCTGAGGGCTGGCTGGCATGGGTATCTGTGGTATGACAGAGCAAAAATAGAGAGGGACTTTAATGCGCACTGCTTTAGAAAGCCGTTATTAAAAATTTGGCAGAAGTATAAGGAAAGATTCTTCGACAAGACCCCAAAATGGCTCTCACCACAGGAGGCGTACAGCAGGAGGCAATTCGGGAAAAACAAATGGCTAAAATATAATGAGCTGCTAAAGTGGCAAGGTACCGAAACGATTCTGAAGGAACTAACAGAGCTAAATGAGGTAGAGGATAACCTGGACTGGTTCGAATATAGGCAAATATATGAAGCCTTCCGGAAAGACAGGATTAGAGGATTTAGTGAGCCTAATCACTTTTGGGCAGTGCTAATACTGAAAAAGAAAGGGAGAATCTCAGCTTTATACAAGAAACTTATAGAATGGAGTACAGAGGGAGAAATGGTCAAGTCCTGTATGGTCAGATGGGCACAGGACCTGGGCCAGAAAATTCCTCTGAGGCTTTGGGAAAGAAGTTGGAGAAAACATTATAAATATACGTATGCCTATGAGCTCAGAGAAAACTGCATTAAAATGTTCTTTAGATGGTACTTGACACCGGCCAAGATAGCCATGTTTAATCCCTCATACAGCAACAAGTGCTGGAGATGTGGGGAAGTAGAAGGTAAATTTCTCCACATGTGGTGGGGATGTAAACTAGTCAGAAAATTCTGGGAGAAGGTATATAGAAGGTTAAAGGAGGCACTAGGCATTGAATTTAGCTTCAAACCCCAATACATGCTCCTCGGCCTCTTGGACTTTGATATTAGTAAGAATAATGAAAAGTTGTTTGTCTATTGTATTATAGCAGCAAGGTTAGTGGTGGCAAAACAATGGAAGGAAAAATCTTTGCCCAGGGAAGAGGAATGGATTCTCAGATTGATGGACATTGTTAACATGGACTGCCTCTCGAGAACCCTGACGCAAGATATGGACCCCACAGACTGGTCACCTATGCTTGATCATCTGAGGAAACAAGGGAAATTAAATATTAGCGATAGCACCTATTTTTGTTGAAACTCTGCCGGTTCGACCAAAGAGGATTTGCTTTAAACAATGGTATATTAAGACTGAAGAAAGTCGGGGTGGTTGGAATTGAGAGGGGGAAGTCGACGATACTTACGATATGAGGGCGAATGCTGTCGGGGGGAGGGGGGAAGGGGTTGTTTTTCCTGTTTGAGGTTATGATTGCTGGGGGGAGGAGGGGTGGGATTGTTTTTTGATTGATGGTACGATTGATGGGGGGAGGAGGGGAAGGGACTGTCTTTTTTTTTGCTTGATGTCATGACTGCTGGATGTAACTTGTGTTTTATGCTATGTTTAAAACTTTAATAAAACTTGTTTTTTAAAAAAGGAATGCCTCTCCCCATGTCGACCCTTGAGATTGCCTCAATCAGACCATCAGAATCTATTACAAGTCCCAGGCCCTAAGGATGCCCATTTGACATCAACCTGGCGTAGAGCTTTTTTGGTGATTGCCCCATCACTTTGGAATGCCCTTCCTCCTTACATCAGAGCCACCCGTGATCTAAAAGACTTTTGCTGTATATTGTTGTTTTAGGGTTTTTGTAAACGCACCACGGGTGACTGTTTGAGAGCGTGACTGTTTGAGAGGGCATTCAGCTGAGAAACTGGTTAGATTGTTAATTGTTTTTAGATGTTTTTAGACGCTAATTGATTTTAGATGTTTTTAGATGTTTCAGGTATTTAGTTGTGTGTTTTTACTGTAAATCTCCCAGAGCCATCTGGGATGGGTGATTGATAAATCCAAATAAATAAATAAATAAATAAATAAATCATCATCATCATCATTACAAAGGCTGGGTGAACATCTGTGCTTTGATTGCTTTTCCCACATGATATAATATAATATATAAGATATAAACATTTATTGGGGCTCCACAAGAAATTTTTGCTTCAAAAAGGGCTCCATGGCTGAAAAAGTTTGAGAACCCCTGCCATAATGTAAGAGCTTTCCGGTGACAGAGAAAATAGGCAAACAAGTTTTGTCCCATTTTCCATTTTAAAACTTAAATGATTCAACTTAGGATTTCATGCAAGATGCCTGAGGCAAAGTAGGCATTGGAACAATTAAGATGAAAATCAAAATATTTCACGATATTTGTTTTGTCTTAAACATATCTGCATAGTTTTTATATGTCTGTTTTATTTTGACAAGAATGCAGTTTTAATTGTCCAATTCTAAGATTCATGATGGCCCATTTCTCTACCAGATTGATTAGCTAGTAGCTATTACATAAGGTTTTCTCAAGAAAATGGTTTTTTCAAGAAGCTTTAATTTAGATTCCCTAGAGCTACACCCTTTATGGCTCCCAATTTGCATGGTAATAAGTTGTGGAAAAGCAGAAAGGCGATATTACACAGTTCTTTGTTCTTTTATGTTGTTGCACAACCACAAAAGACTAATAGAATAAATTAAGTATATTTTCTCTCAGGGCTTCTGAACATTTCTTATATCACAGGAATCCACCATATACCTAAGATGCAACATGTCCTCCAGCGAAAAAAACAACCCGAATGTATGTGTTTTTTCTTTAAAATGAACTGAAAAAGGATAGTCTAAACCAGGTGTGGGCAAACTTCGGCCCTCCAGGTGTTTTGGACTTCAACTCCCACAATTCCTAACAGCCTACCGGCTGTTAGGACTTGTGGGAGTTGAAGTCCAAAACACCTGGAGGGCCGAAGTTTGCCCACACCTGGTCTAAACTTATACTCTCATATGTTGACTCCTCAGGTTAGTGGTGCTTCAATTGGTCTCTCATCATCTTTTACTAGAATGAATGATGACCAGGATGCATGTTAAAGTAAAGGATACCTAGAGAGTGGAAAAGTAGAACAAATACTCATTTCCATGGCCAGCCATATTGTTAGACAGGGTGATGAAGCCAACTCAGGTGCAAGATGCTAGAAATCACCATCAAGATTTTGAAGTTGAATGCCATGTCCCCTAAGTTGCCTGCTGCTCTAGAAAAAGAGTTTGGCTCCATAAAGAATGCTGATGTGGGATTCAGCTATCAATCTGATCAAAGGTTGCACAAGGAATTCAGGTGGTATATTCCATCATATCCTTTGCCTTAGATAGTGAAATGTCTTAGGCTGTTCTTGCTGGGTTCTTAAACACATGCAGAAGTACAGAAATACAGGCAACCATATTTAGTGATATTCCATGCTTGATTCCATGCTTAATGTTGCTCCATCAGGGTCTGCTGTTATGGAGTGAAAGTGTTTTTTTCTGTTTCACTCTGCATTTATTACTGCTACATGGGTGAAAAGACAAAACTGACAAGCCTTTCCTTTGAAGAGAACTTTAGCCACTGAATTGTAATTTAGTGGAATATCACTGCCAAATATGAGCAGAATAACAAGCATGAAGTAATCTACTTGGTAGACACCCCACATGTAAGAATGTGCATAAGATTTTTTAAAAATACATGTAGCAACATTATGGTAATTGTGGGCTTCTCTAGGTCTTCTAGTGCAATCCTATGGTATACTTCATAGTATAAAATATGGGGTTTTGAATACACAGAGAGTAGAAGATACGTGTGCATGATCTTTGAAAGTATCCCTCATGGATATGGGGTCTGTACTGTACAGATGAACATTAACGGGTTCTTGTGGCATTCAAATAACTAATGAAATTTATTTGGTTTCTCTGATTCTAGCCCATAACATCACATACAATAGATAACTTAAGTAAATCTATTGGCAGAATGTTTGATCATATGGTAAACCTGTTCTCTGTGTTGTCTGAAATTATTTAATCCAAGGAAGAATGAGTCTGAGACTTACAAAGAAGGAATGGAGAATATACAACTCTGCAGAAGTTGTTGGACAGCTGCTCCCATCAGCCCTAACTGACATAGCCAATGTTGAGGGATGTTGGGAGATATAGTCCAATAGCATCTGAAGTCCTGTACATTTCAGAGTCCTGTGATAAAGGTAAGGATGTAAACTACTGCTTACTCTCAAGTGGAATAAGAGAAAATGCATTTTGCATCCTCACATCTGAGACAGGAAAGATATTTGGTCTTAAGATAATTATCACATTCATGGGAACGAGTTCTGCACAATTTGCATAGCTGAACTGTGACAGCTGCTTTCTTGTTGTATGGACTTTTAAAAATAAGTGCTCAATGAAGCATTTGTGTTTTTTTAATCAATCATGCAGTCTTGATTGCTGTCTGTGTGTGCATGCATGTGTATGTGCATGTATGTGCACACTTTGTTTTATAAAGGAAGAAGACTCTGGTTTTATGAAGATATTTTTTGTGTTTGAAAACCCACTGGATGACCTTGGGCAACTTACATTCTTTCAGCTTCAGAGGAAAGAAAGGGCAAGCCACATCTGAAGAACTCTTGCCAAGAAACCCCATGATAGGTTCACCTTAGGATCATCATACACCTTAGGACCATTCACAATAATTTAGAGTTCTGACACTGACTGTTACAGAGACACCAGATGACAAACTCCAAGGTCTCACAGGATAGAGCCAGGGCAATTAAAGTGGAATCACCATGCTGTCATTGTTTATTGTGAAAGGGACCACTATTTTGTTATTGTACTGGAGAGTTCATACAAAATCTGGATAGTTCTCTGAAAGTTGGCCCTGAAGTAGGCCATGATGGCAGAATGATTAGTTTTGCAAATATTTCTCATAACTCTGTAAAAAGAGTAGCTTCTATATCGATTAAGAGAGAGAGAAAATAAAGAGGAGACCCAGTGAGATACTGTATTATCCATGAGGAAAGCAAGAGAATGCAAAAGCTATTTTGCTACTGTGATTTCTCAAAAAGTGACAGTCTCATAGGCCAGTTTGACCATTTGATGTGAACTATAAGCTCCACTTTCAGTTGATTTATATAGTATCTCTCACTATGCTTGCAATATTTAAACAGAGTTAGAATCCTATGACTCCTTATTCTTCCACTAAGAAATCATTTTGGTTTATCGCTGTTCTGGTGACCTAAGTCTGGCCCAGGCAGGTCAGATTCATTCTTCTTCCAATCTATGATGATTTTAAGGAAATACACGAAATAGTATCGCTATGCTGCATAAGATCATCTTTATAATGAGAACAGGCTTGAAAGCATAAAGATCTCCCAGGGATCATAAATAATCAGGAGGAGGTTTTGGCATGCAACCTGAATGACTCTACAACAATGAAAGGACTCATCATTTTGTGGAGTAAATTAAAAGAAGAAATATGACTCTTGTTAGGGAAGGTTTCTTGTCTCCAAATCAATTAAGATCTTTGACCATTCCAGTTAACTGAATTTATGCTTGAAAGACATAACTGATGCCAACCCTCTAGCCCCGTTTAATGCAGTTTCATTTTTTTTAACGTCAGGAGTGTCTTGAGAAACTGCAAGTTGCTTCCGGTATGAGAGAATTGGCCGTCTGCAAGGATGTTGCCCAGGGGACGACCGGATGTTTTGATGTTTTACAGGCTTGTCTCATGTTCCTGCATGGGGAGCTGGAGCTGACAGAGGGAGCCCATCCATGTTCTCCCCAGATTCGAACCTGCGACCTGTTGGTCTTCAGTCCTGCCAGCACAAGGGTTTAACCCACTGCGCCACTGGGGGCTCCTAGTTTCAAACTGGTATTGAAGAAAATTGTTTCGCTGTGCAGATGATTAGGAAATCTTAAAATCAGCTTGAGACCTGGATGGTGATTACACAAACCACAGAGAACTGACACACATTAACAGTTTTATTTCATAAATTTTTGTGGGTGGAAAATTGTTGTCTGGTCACTGCAGTTTGAAGCTAGCTGCATTAAATAGTCAATGTAGATTAGACTTCTGTGGCATACTACATTATTTTTTGTCCAAAAAAATCAAAAACATTAAATCTCATCTAAACAAATGACATAATGCACATATTTTCATCAATGGTGGGGATGCAAGCGAGTGAAGAGATACTGTAGAGAAATCCACAGGGATGTACAGGAGATACTTAAAGTAAAATTTGAGTTGGAGCCCCGGAGCTATCTATTAGGTGTAACAAATACAAACTTCACGGAGAACCAAGATAGGATGTTCTTCTTATTAAGCACTTGCGCACGAATCACCCTGGCAAGATTCTGGAAACAGGAATCCACCCCCACCAAAGAAGATTGGACAATGAAAACATTAGATATGATACAAATGGACACCCTAGCACAACATATGGACAACAAAAAGAGAACAACGGACTGGACAAATTTCAAGAAATATATACAAAACAAGGGAAACAAATTTACGGTAGAACTAAATGATCTATGAAAAAAACCCAAAAAACTCAACAACAGCTTCTTTCACTACTGTATTAAATATAATGATATAAGTAAGACAAGAATCTCAAATATGGGCAAGGAGATGCTTTGGGAAGTCACTTTTATTTATGTGTTTGTGTATTAACCTACTGTATAATCCATACCCCCCCCTCCCCCTACCGACCTACGCATCAATGTATTAATCTATGTCTGGAAAATATTATATATATATATATATATATATATATATATATATATATATATATAAACAAATGACATAATGCAAAAGCCAGAGGAAGCAGGGCTTTCCACATCACTCCTATTGACTGTCTCACCCATTCTTAAATCTGACAGTTTGCTTTCTCTCATATTTGCAAAGTTTAAAAATATATGTTTGTTAAGTAAGTAAAAGAGATATATTACCCAATGATATTTCCCACCAAAGATTATGTGGTGTATAGTTGAATTTCCTAGTCTTTGGCAGCAAAATATTCCACGAGAGTACAATCCCTTAAGAAAGAGAGATTTGCAAGGCTATCTCAGTTTTACCAGAGCCCTTTGCCACCTGCTGCTTTCATCCCTTTATCCAGATGAAAATCTCACATTAAGCTCCTGCAAAGCGAGAAAACTGTATTTCTTGATCCCCTAGCAGGGTGACCTGATAGCTTTTCTTTCTTTGAAATGGGAGACCTTACGATAGGACAATGACGGAGTTTTGTGGTTTCCAATCCCAGCAAGATGTTCTCTAACCTCTGGATTTTTAGGACTCCATCCTGTTGTGACTCATCTCCTCATTCTGTCACAATGCTCAAATGAATGTTTATGGTTCTGTTCTTGTAAGAACTTGTCCTTGAGAGAATCTGATGGAATGGCAGGCTTTCATTACCTTTAGAAGAAACCCATGTATATTCATATCCATCTTCCTATCACATATTGACTGAAACTGCCATGATTAATAATTAACCATAGCCAACCATAACATTTTAACCTTTTTTGTTTACTTCTGTGGATCATCAGATAACAATTCCCGACTTTACTGGGCATGCCTTTATGTTCACTAGTTTACCAGACCAAGACTTGAATCCTATAGGGCACAGTATAGCATAATGCAATAATTCCATAGGCAGACCCATGCCACATCTCTAATCTTATTCCTTTACACCACAGTTTCTCAAACTGTCCCCCTCCAGATGTTTAGGACTTTGGCTTCCACAATTCCTAACAGTTGGTAAGCTGGCTCGGATTTCTGGGAGCTTTGCTCCTCCAAAACACCTGGAGGAGCAGAGCTTTTGAAAAACTGTTCTACACTATTTATCTGGTAAAGAGCAGGGAGAGGGAATCAAAAAAGCATCTGGCAAAGTCCCTGTATTCATATGCAGGCCAGTAAAAGCATACGATGAGGAAACTGCCAGACCTCCAATCCCTCTTCAATCTCCATTTCATTGCAACATGTACTGAATTGATTTAGGTGGCTACTCCACTCACACTGGCATTCTGCCAACATGGTCCACCTAATAGCTGCCTGTTCCTCCTCTTCCTTGCATTTTTGGTATTCTCTTTCACCAAGATCCCTCCAACTCATCATTTAGCTCCTGATCTCCCGAAGAATAGAGTCATTTATTGGCTTATGGTGATAGAAGAGGGATTGAAGGTCTTGTTATCTCCATTAGCCACTGAATGACTCTTTTCTTTGAGAGATCAGGAGCTAAATGAAGAGTTGCAAGGACCTTGGTAGAAGAGAATACCAAACAATGTAATGAGAAGAAATAGGCAGCTATAAGGTGGACCATGCTGGCACAATGCCAGTGTGAATGGAAAAACCACACAAATGAATTCAGCACGTTGTAAAGAAAAGTAGAAAAAAGATGTACGTTAGAACAATGCTAGAGCAGCCCCATGTGCCTCAATACCTGCTGAATAGGCATGGTTTCGAACCCAAAAATAGGGAATCGAAAATCTAAGGGGGGGGGGGGGGGATTTTTTTTGATTAGTAAAAGAAAGACTTACAAAAAAATTGCAAAAATTTCTAAAATGTAACGCAATTACTAACGAAATTCGTTAGTAGTTCTAAAGTAGGCAAAGCAGGGAAACAGGACTGACGCTGTTTTAAGCACAGGCAGATCAAGGGGCAACATTTCCCTTGGTTTCCTTGCAGGGAGATATAATGCATTAATATATTATTATTAATATTATTGAATACCTCTGGTGCAGGCCTTGCTAATCTCTCTGTAGAGTTCTCCTCACTCCATTCAGTTTTACCATAGCAGTCTAGGACCCCCGTTTGAACTCTATGGCTTTTCTTGATTCTGAACTCTTCCTTCTCCTCTCCGTGCTCTTTTCACTCCTGCTGCCCTTCTCTCAACAGTTCTAATGTCCTTCTACTCTGTCCTTCTATCTAAACCCCCTTCCTGGGTGTTTAAATCACTTTTTTCGTCAGTCCTCCAGTTCCTCTAGGAGTGCCGATCTGGATCTCTCTATGGTTTCCGGCTCCTTTTTCATTTCTTGGAAGAGGCCTTTCACTCTAATTAGGCTTCAAGCATGGAAAGGCCCCGATTTGACTGTGAGTTATGTCTGCAAAGCTATTTTGGAGGGGGAAATTTTCCTGTTGGGTGGCCATCCGAAATATTTAATAATCTAATGAAATTTTGGGCCCAGAGAGTGTGGAAATGAAAGTCCACTTCCGGGATTGGCCTTGCGATCCGTAAAAACTAGAAAGTCCCATTACATACGAATCCCTTCCGATTTCTTTTCATTTTCATAACTTCTTTCTCATGCCTACTACTGAAAAAAGCAAGGACAGCAGTGACAGTTCATACGAAGAACATAATGTAAACAATCTGACTACTTACAAAGTACACAGCATATATGTTGATTGATCCTCATTTATTTCAAGATGAAGGATCAAAGTCATTGAAACAGGAGAGAGAGGATGAGCAAAGTTGGGTGTGTTGATATTAGGAAGATAATAAAAGTAGTATATGAATTATCCTGCCCAGAAAAAAAGAGAGAACAAAATTAATTTATGGGAGAGCTAAGAAGTTTCCCAGAACAAGCTGTTTGTCTCTTGACAAATCTGTTGCTTTCCTTCCAACTGTTGCAAGTATTGTAAAGATAAATCAGTATTTTGAAAAGCACACACACACCAAACAAAACAAAACATATTTTCCAATAAAGCATGGGCCATAAATAGAACAGATCAATGAAGCAACTAAGGCATTTTAAGGTGGGGAAATCTTCAGAATTCAGTTATGACCTTCCATTCAATGGTTAACCTAGAATATTGCATTTTATATTCTGCATCAATTGGGAAATTGTGTGTTAGGAATTACACTCAAAAGTGTATATGTTTATTTGTGCATTCCTTTAATTAAATGTGTCAATTTTACTCACTTTTCCCAGGTATACACATTCTACTCCAGCATAAAATTTGTGAACACATTTTTTTCAATGTGGATATTTTTCTGCACTTTCCCCATGCAGTTGTGTACATAGCTTTTTCATTGACAATACTGAGCAGAATTCCAAAACAAAGCTGTGTTTTGGCTTGTTCTGATATTTGTGGTGTTTGAATTAGATAACTGGTAATATAAATTGAAAAACACTCCTATTTTTTTTGAATTTTGAGTGTTGCTTACAGTTGTAACTGAATTCAGTAAGTTGGGATGAAAAAATGGGCAAAAGACTGTTTGGATGACTGTACCCTGATGCGATCAGTATATTTAACTTAGTAGATCAGTTCTGCTGAGTAAGATCTATGAACACTTCCACTAGTTTCTGATAGGAATGGAACACTCCTCCTTTTATTCCCCTGAAGTAATCACAGCCAGCTAGACTTTATTGGCCTAGCACCTTTGAAATTTGGGTTCTGTCAGAACACCCAGCCCCTCTATTGAGCACTGTCAATATTTTATGGGACATTTCTTTTTTCAGAGAGGAAAATCTCATCTAAAAACTTGGGATTGTTCTTCATATAGAGCTCAGATTTCTCAATGTTTAATATTGATTCACAGCTCTAACCCAGTTAATCTTTTCCACCTTGGCTAGCAGCACATTGCTACTCATTATTTTCACTTGAAATGAAGCCAGTTTAGGACAGATGCTTGGCATTGACTCTGCACTCTGCTGTCCATGGAAATCACAAATTCTATTACGCTGAGAACAGGCCGCAAGTGAGATTAGATATCATCTATTCACTTGGCTTCCTCTGTTATTTATAACTCTGCAGAGAATGAGCTACTGTACTGGGTTGCTGACAGTGGGACTCTTATTTAAACTGAGGACCCTGAAATGGCATGAACGCTTACTCATCATGTCTTTTTAAACTGCAGTTACTATTGATAGGATCTTTTCTCATATACATTTATTTCTTCCCCGTGCCACAAACATTTCTCGTTTTTAGTGCTTTGCTTTTTACCTGCCTTCTACCTCTTCTTTTAGAATTGTAACCACTCCTTTGTTAGAATGCAATGATGAGGTCTTCTTGCATGCAGCCATATTAGTGTCATGGGACTACTTGCTGTATTTCCAAATTATCTTCATGACCTTTTTTCAAAAGTCAGAATACACAATTTCCCCCACCATTTTTAGTCCTGGTGGATTCAGTTGTCTACTCATCTACAGATCTATGCATTTAGCAATCTGCTAGGACAACCACATTAACATTCTAAATATTACCCAAATATTTTTGCAATTATTAAATCACCCCATGCAATCGAAAGATTTTGATATATAATACATAAAGTATAGTGCAAGCAAATGTATTAAAGGTCAAGAGTGTTAATTTTAAATTAACATATTTTGATAGAATAGATTAAATATGTGTGTTTTTTTTCAAAAGGAGGGAAGGCTTTCCATATTTAGAAAATACTGTATTTATTACAGTAGATTCTCAGTTAACTGGAATTCAAGCAACCAAAACTCCCAGCAAGTGGCAAAAAACCAAAGAAATAGGACTTTCTTCCTCCATCAGAGTTGGGGGAAGAGAGCAGTTTGCCTCCCCCCCCCCACGAATGAGAGAATGGATGGTTCCAAGGAACCATCCAGAGCGGGGGGCGTGGCCAGCACTGGTCTGGCCCGCCCTCCAGGTTGTTCATTCAGAAGCTGAGCTTCGGCCCACCACACCCGCCCATTTTAACAGTACAGTATTATTAAATGAATAAATAAATAAATGAATGTCGTCGCGGAACCGGCAGAACCGCCGGAACCATGGGGCTGGTTGAGGAATTTCCCCTTCTCATGTTCTGGGAAGGCTTTTGCCTAGCCCTGGACTGTTTAGGGGCTAGATGGTATGGTGGGTCTTTTACATAATTAGGTTTAGCGGAAAATAGATAGGAAAATACAAAGTTTGTGTTCACACAAGGCCCCCACCTTTTAGGCGGGTGGGTCATTTGCATAAACACTCACTGGAAAGTTAGATTATCGGCGAGGTAAGATTTGATGGCCCAGGAATGGCAGAGTCTGATATCGACATGTTCGAAAAGACTTCTGTCCATTCTCCTTAACAGTTGTCCGGTTTTGGTTACCGGGGAAATTAGGTTTTCTCCCCAGTTAGCCGAGGGGTATAGCTGGCTGGGATACCTCCTCAGCTTTGTTCACCAGGTTCTTGACACCCATTAGTTTAGGTTAAGGAAGAAATTAAATAGGTAACAATTAAAAATAAAAGTTGCCCAAAATTTGATCCCAAGCTTATTTGTGTGGTCTCGTTATTTTGGGGATGGGCAGGCAAATTACATTCACAATGCTGCTTTTATGATACAGTAAAACTGTGTTGGATGAAATTAAGTTTATCTTGTTTTGTCATAATTTGCTTTTAATTACTTTATTTCAATATTTATATCAAGTCAATAGAATAGGGACTGTATAGAATGGGCTAGAGTAGGGGCTCTCAAACCTTTTTAGCCGTGGAACCGTTTTTGAAGTGAAAGTTTCTCATGGAGCCCCAAGAACTGTTTATATATTTTAGCATACATTATATTATTCATAATGTATATATATCTGGCATGGGAAAACTTTTGGACACAGGGCCACAACAGATGGGCCAGTCCAGTGGCAGGTGGATGGAGACTGTGTGAAAAAATTGAGGGGAAAAAACATGAACAAATTCTTATGCGTATTGCACATATTTTGTTTGTAGTGCAAAAAGGAAAAGGAAAAGAAAGGGGAAAAAAAAGCAATACAATGAAGAACAATTTTAACTAACAAACTTAACAGTATTTCAGTGGAAGACCTTGGAGCCATCCAGTCTAACCCCCTTCTGCCAAGCAGGAAAAGCACAATCAAAGCATCCCCAACAGATGGCCACCCAGCCTTTGTAATAATAATATTAAGGGTCTGGGTAGCAAGGTGGTGTGCAGAAAAAGGTCTGGGCAGCATGAAGGCTAGGGGCATAGGGGAAAGGGTTTGGGCAACATGGAGGCAAAAGGGTGAAGGGAAAAGGATCTGGACAGCATGGGGGCAAAGGGAAAAGATCTGGGCAGCAAGCCACCCTTCCAGGACTTAACCTTCTTTTGCACCATTAAAATCAATTCATCTTAAAGATGCCTCACTGCCTTCCCAAGGACATGTGCCTGCCTCCTGCTTGCTTCTCTCTCTTTCTGTCTGCCTGCTACATGCCAATCAATCTTTCTTTCTTTCCTCCCTTCTTTCTTTTTGCCTGCCTGCCTGCCTTTCTCTCTCTTTCTTTTTGCCTCTTTTGCATAGTGAGAGGGTACTTCTGGCAGCAGGGGCTTTGGCGGCATCCTGATCTGAAGCCGAAGGGACATCTTTTATCTGATCCAGCTGGGCCTTAATTATGCATACATAAGTAGCCAACATGTATTTTTGGCAATAATAATATTTAACACATTGTAAAATTTTGACACAATCATTCCATTCATGACATCCTATTGCTGATTAATGGCAGCTGAAAACAATGGAGGCATCCTATATCTGATGTTCAGGCAAATAGAGTCTAATGTGTCATCAAATCTAATGCACATCTCAATTATAAAAAACCTGAAACCAAAAAAATGCTATTGAATATAATGTACAGGGGCAAAAAGTGCACTCTTTGTAATTTGGCCAAAAAAGATGCACTTTTTAAAAGAAGGAATCCTGCCTGATCAGGATTCCTTGTTTAAAATCAAAATTGTTAAGATACAAAAACTTCCAGCGATAGAAAAAAAAACCTTTGGGGGACATCTATGGTGTAGAATGGATGTAGTTTAACTACCCTAGATCTATACTATGGATTTATAGTTGTTTTAATTGTAATTCTTTTAAAGTGTTTTATTGGTTTTATGTTGTAAGTTGCCCAGAGCACCTCTGGTGGAGGGTGACTAAGCAAGTAATAAAAATTGATTGATTGATTGATTGATTATGGGGGCTCTAGTTTTGACAAGGTGTTGAGACTTCTCTGCCAAAGATTGCTGATGCCTCACCAAACTACAAACTCCCAAATTTGTATTGCATTGAGCCATGGCCATTAAATTAGAGATGAAGGCCCTCAGATAGGTGCTACAAGTACAGCTCCTGAAGCAACCTTGTCTTTAGCTTTGGCTCAGCACTAGGACTATGTAAATCTAATGTGAACCCTGAATTTGGTGAGGTCATTTAGTAAATAGGGTGTGTGTATATGTGTGTGTGTATGTATGTGGATTTGTTCCACTCCACTGTGAAGAGCCTACTGAGCTATCCTCAAGTATATGAATGTAGGTCCATTCCAAACATAAAATACTAGAGCTTTAGTATTCAGCTCATTAGAAAATACATGAGTTTTTGATTCTTGTTGAAAATGAATTCAACACAGTAGAAAATGTTCACTTCCGTTTTGATGATATTATAAGTATTTTTCCATTAGCTGCTCAATTTCACCCACCAAAATTCCCAGCATGAAATTTACATACAGCTAATATATCCTGCTCCTCCCTGTGTAAAAAGAAAAAAAATCCTCACCACTCTGGAAAATCCCAAGTCATTTCCTTGAAGTTTTGCCTTGCGAAATTTCAGCAGGATTAGTTTGCAATTATCATGTGTGACAAGACTTCAGATTTGCCTTCTACTTTCAAACTCAACCTGATTGCAATTTCCCTCATGCTTCCCCCAAAACCATTTCTTCTAAAAGAAAAACGGAATAGCATACAGATGAGGCTTTTGGAAATCTTTGTCTCAAGAAACTAATAATGCCAACAAGTACTCTTGCTGTTATAATAAATCTGTCGAAGACCTAACTTTATGACACACATATGAAAATGTAATGAAAGTTCTCTGGTCTTGCCGATCTTTCTCTTGATCATTGGCACCACCTAACAATGCTCTTCATTTTTTACTCTACAATAAGAGAATAAAGCCTCATCTACACTGTCCTTCTATCCCAGGATCTGATCCTAGGCTATCTGCTTTGAATTGGACTATATGAGTCCCCACTGCCATATAATCTGGAATAAACAGTAGGCATGAGAAAAAAGTTATGAAAATGAATCGTTTCGTAAGAAATGCTACTTTCGAGCTTTTCCGCACCTGGAACGCCAACCAGGAAGTGGACTTAATTTTTTGAACTTCGGGGGCCACCCTGCCTCTCCTGCCTGCCAGCCAGGATCTAAGGCATCAAAGAGTATTGGGGTGAGAAACCAACCTAATGTATAATACAATGAATGCTACTGTAAGTGCCACTGCCTAATATTATAAGTAATCCAACTGGTCATACCTACATTCCATGCACATGCAATAATACAGCAGTAATAACAATGGGTATAAGAAGAGGTAAAATTCAAACTGAAGTATTCTGACTGGTCNCTCCTCATGCGGNGCAACCGGGGCTCGGGAAATTAGCCCGGGGGAAAAGCCAGCGTTTTCTGCTTGGGAGCACACACATACATATTCTTGGGAGGGGGGATTTGCTGCAGAATCTTCTCTATGAGGCCGGGATTCTGCAGCAAATCCCCCCCAAAGAATATGTATGTGTGTGCACCCAAGCAGAAAACGCTGTCTTTTCCTGGGCTAATTTCCCGGGCTCACAGAGAAGAGCCCATTTGCACCGCATGAGGCAGGGACCAGTCAGAATACTTCGGTTTGAATTTTACCTCTTCTTATACCCATTGTTATTACTGCTGTATTATTGCATGTGCATGGAATGTAGGTATATGACCAGCCTGGGCAAACTTGGGCCCTTGCTCCCTGGGGATCGGGGTGAGAGAGAGGCAGCGAGGAGCCAGGGGGGGGGCTCCTCCTCCTTTTCTTTTGCTGCTTCCAAGAATAGAATACCCCCTCTAGAATTCAGTGTGATTTATTCAAGTTTTGGCCTACAACTCCCAGAAATCCCAGCCAATTTACCAGCTGTTAGGATTTCTGGGAGTTGTAGGCCAAAACCATCTGAATGCGCATGCTCTGGCATACGAATTACTACGAATTTCGTTAGTAATTAAGTTACATTTTAGAACTTTTTGGAAATTTTTTTGTAAGTCTTCCTATTACTAATAAAAAAAAATCCCCCCCCCCCCATTAGATTTACGATTTGCTATTTTTGGGTTCTAAACCATGCCTAATAAACAGATAAACTGAGATCAGATATTGGGATAGAAGGACAGTGTAAAAGGGGCCTAAGTGAATTATGGAAAGGGCAAGAAAGTAAATCAATCCAGGAATAATTTTCATACATCGTGGGGATCTAATTAGTCTCTGCTACAGACTGGGCCTTAAAACCAACCAATAAAACCAATAATCAGTTGTTCTTCTTCTCGCTATGGGGATCCCCTCCTCCTGTCTAGGATGAAAGGGAAACCCCCAGCCAATCCCTGTGCAGATCCTATATGGTCAGTTTCTCAGCCAATCAGGAGGAAGTGCGAGAGGTCTGAATAGTTGTTAAAAATTATTAAATGTCTTGTATTTACTGTGAAGGTGTGCTTGTACATTTTCAAGTGATGACTTGGTACTTGCATCCATTTTGACTGGATTGTAATAAACCTCTGTAGTTTACCTACAATCCCTAAGTGTTTTGTTTTCTGTCCTGGCTGATCAGGTTTAGTAGAAGCTCACAGGGCATGGACCTTCTGAACTGTGGTCCTAACTGAAATTACTACAGGCAGGCATTGGGATGTGCATGGTAGTGTGCAATAGGGACCATCACCAAAGATGGTGGAGCTGTTTTAATGCTCCTTTCATGCAATTAAGTCCTAAAACATAAATAAAGGGATTCAGATAACAAGAAAAGAGATTCCATTTTAACATTAGGAAGAATTTCCAAAACTTGAGAGCTATTGAACAGTGGAATGGTCTAATTCAAAAAGCAATTAGACTCTCCTTTTTGGAGATTTTAAAATTGACATCTGATGGGACTACTTTAGCAGTACATTCCTGCGTGGCAGAGGCCTGGACTAGATGGTCCTAGCTGCTCCTTCCAACCCTGTGATTCTAAATAGATCTCATGACTACTTAACTTCTCAGGAGATAACTTATCTCCTTTTGAAGTCACATTCTATTGTTGCATTCAATATTCATATTGCCATTAGTTGCTAATTCTGGAATTCACCTTTCTAACATTTTGTATAGGTGGATGGACAGGTAGGTAGAAGGATATTGAGGATATGCTGGTGAATGGCCCTATGCACATGGGCTGGCACTACTTGGTGCTGTTATGAGGTGACAGTTCAGGCAACAGGAGAGAAAGACTGAGAAAACAGGAAGAGAAAATTATTCCCCCCCCCCTTTGTATCAGTTTCATGTACAAATATACCACAGACATCTTTATGAGTCTTCCTTTCTTTTTTGTTAGCACCTCACCACTATGTTGTAATAGTGCATTATACCGTTTTTGATTTTGAATTTTTATCCGAACTGTCATTTTTTAAAAGGCCTTCATAACTATATCTTATTTTTAAATGTTTGTAAGTCACATTGGATCTTCCAGAAAGAAAAAGATGGGATATAAGTAAAATAAACAAAATTTAAGTAATGCTTCATGAGTCATATTTCTATCTTCCCTCCGCTTTGACTTTTGCTTGGTCTTTCAAATTGTATATATGAATACACCTGTTATTTTTTTTATGTAGGCAACCCAGTTTTGGTGCTTTTGAGGATGGGAAGATGCAGCTGAAGAATGAGGAAAAATTGTAAAATCAAAATTCTGCGCATTAGGGGATTCTGACTTAGTTTCACATAAGACCTCACTGACACCAAATAAGACAGAGATTATAAGAATGTGAACAATTAGCTATCTTGACTTCAAAAAATATTACTATCTTAAAAGATTGGGTTAAAAATCTTTGTCTGTTACAGACTGAAACACGTGTGAATACATATCAATCATTTGCACTACTTTGCGAAACTGAATTGTAGAAAGAAGTTTTCCTCTCCTGGGAAGTGTGGGATGCAATCTAAGTGAAGAGAGGGAAGTTTTCCAAGATTTTAATGTCCCTTAAGAATACCAGATAAAGACATAACTCATTGAGTCATTATTTGACTAAAATAAGATACCTTTTAAAATGAAGATGAAACATAAAACGGACTTTAGTGGTATCCGTGTTTAGATATGACTATTTAGTTAATAATATTGTTTTAAATGGATTTGAACCTAATGTTTTGCATGTGCGGCCATTGAATTATTGCCAGCTGTAAGCCGCCCCTGAGTACCCCTGAATTAGTTTTCAGTTTGCTCATTGGTACAATTTTGTGAGCTTGTGGCAACTAAGAGGACCTCTTCCTCCTCCTTTTACTTGTCCATTGACTGCATAGAGGTCTCCTTCAGCACTACATTCTAGGGAGGGGTGTCCACATGCCCTGCTGGGATTTCCAGCAGGGCACTGAAACACAACCCCCTTAAAGAAACCTTTATAAAGGAAAAATAACTTGCCTAGCAGCCATTCTCCCTTCTCTGAAGCTCTCCTGGCATGTACCAATAATACCTGGTATAGGGTTCCCATATGTCCCTTATTCTAAGGGACGTCCCTTATTTTGGCCCTAAAATTTGTGTCCCTTATTTTCAGACCCTGTCCTTTATTTTTGACTAGCAGGACAGGACTGGGCGGGGTTGACCAGAGGAAGGTGCGCACTGCGGTTTCCACGGTAATGCCTGCCCGAGGATTCCAACTCACAGGGCAGCCTGTATCCTCGTTGGAAGGAAGAGGCGATACAGGACTTTTTTCAAGGTACAGTAGACTAATTAACCGTTACCCAAGGGGAGTGTTGGATCATGTTGGATAAAGATAGTTTCTGGTTGCTTGAGAGTTACTCTTAAAATAGGCCTAGCTGTGCATCCCAATACTATACAATACTGTGTATCCCATACTATACTATACCATTAACTATTGACATAATAATCATGAAGATGTACTGTCTTATAAAATTTATTTTATTTTAATGTTTAGACAGTGCACTTTTAAAGTCAGCAAAGTCAAGTACTGAATACAGATGGAGAAAATAAGGTAGTTCTAATAATAATAAAGACCTACAGGCTAGCCAGTACGCGGCAGAGGGCATTCGCAGTGGCCGCGCCAACGCTATGGAATTCGTTGCCTGAAGAGACGCGAGCCCTGCGGGACTTGATGACATTTCGTAAGGCTGTTAAGACCTGGCTGTTCAGGCAGGCATTCGGCTCTGACCGGTGCCTGCCATAACCTGCCACCCGCTGCATCACTGCCGCTACATCACTACTGTCCTGTTACAGTTTTACTGGGGGGGGAGGGGGGTTGGAATTGGTTTTAGCGCTGTTTTAATGTTTTTTATTATTATTATTATTATTAAAGAGTTTTTATTAATAATATACACATATACATCACCAATTGAAAAACAAAAAGAATCAGTGTGGTTTGGGTAGGGGAATAAGGGAAGGGGAGGGATTACCGGGGGAAGGATAGGGAGGAGCATGGGAAAGGGAAAGGGAGATAGTTACAGTAGGACAATACAAAAGAGAAAAAAGAGACAATAAAAAAAGTTGTTGACTTCACATCTCCATATTTTTCCCTTTGCTTCATTGTTCCGTTTTACTTTGGAGGGGTTTCCTCCTTTAATAGTTCAGGCCTTTTAGGTCTATGTTATAATTTTCTTTAATAAACTTCAAGAAGGGTTTCCAGGTTTCCTCGAATACTGAATTGGATTTATATCTTAATCAACAGGTAAGTTTGTCCATTTCAGCTATTTCTAGGGTTTTTGAAATCCAGTCGTCTTCTTTTGGGGCTTCCATGGATTTCCATCTCCTGGCATAGGTGATACGGGCTGCAATAATAAGGTAGGTTAGCAATTTATCATTTGCTTTATTCTGTCCTTGTCCCATAATATTCAAAAGATACAGTTCAGGTTTTTTGGTCCAATTTTTTTGAATTTTTTTTAAAATATTCTTGTGAATCATATTCCAAAAGGAGCAGGCAATCTTACACGTCCACCACTGATGGAAAAATGTTCCCTTCTCTTTTTGGCATTTCCAGCATAGATCCTGATTGTTTTTGTTTATCATCGCTAGTTGATGGGGAGTGATGTACCACATATATATCATTTTGTATATATTTTCTTTTAAACAATATGCATAATTATACCTTTGTTTTACCTTCCATAAATTCTCCCAGTCATCCCTAGGGATGTCAAAGCCCAAGTTTGCTGCCCACTTTCTCATGTAGTCCTTGTTTGGTTTGTTTTCAAATTCCTTTTCTAAAAGAAAATTATAAATTTTGCTAACCGTTTTCCTCTCTGTGTTTAACCAGGCTTTTTCCCCTTTAGTTGGGTGGATCATCCAGCCTATCTTTTTGTCCTCATTGTATCTTGTTACAATTTGGTTGTATTAAAACCAGTTTAGATTTAAATGTGCTAATTCTTCCTGCTTTTTTAAGGATACAGTCGTTCCATTAATTTTCAATAGTTCCGCATAGGTCGGCCATTTCCCATCCTCTGGCTTCTTAATTTGGAGGGCTTCAAGAGGGGATACCCAAAGGGGAATCTTGGAGTATAAAATCTTTTTGAGCTTATTCCAGGTATTTAGTGCGGCGGATCTAATTATATGGTTTTTAAAGTTCGAATCAACCGACGATTTATTATAGAACAGGTAGCCATGCCATCCATGCCTATTCGAGGGGCCTTCCAAATTAAGCATTTCTCTGTAATTTAATAGTGCCCACATTCTCATCCCCTCTAAACAATTGGCTTCATAATATTTGGTCAGATTGGGTAGACCGAAGCCCCCCTGGTCTGTCCTTTCCATGAGATCTTTTTGTTTAATCCTGGGTTTCTTGCCCAGCCAGACGAAGTTTGCCAAGTCCGATTGCCATCTCTTCAGGATTTGTGAATTTTTTAAGATGGGAAGCATTTGAAATAAAAAGTTAATTCTTGGGAAGATTTTCATTTTAATGGTGGCGATCCTGCCCAATAGAGATAAATTAAAGGATTTCCATCTTACTAGGTCGTTTTTGACTTCTCTCCAGAGACAGTCATGATTGTTCTTTACTAGTTGGCAGTTATTATTCGTAAGGTTAATCCCTAAGTATTTGAATTTCTTCACTATCTCCATGCCTGACTTGTTCTCAATCCTTGTTTGTTCTTCTCCTTTAATATTTTTTGTAATGATTTTGGACTTCTTCTTGTTTAACTTAAAGCCAGAGATCTCCCCGAATTTATCAATCTTCTTTAGCCAACGATCTATGCTTACCAAGGGGTCTTCTATAACGCAGACTAAATCATCTGCGAATGCAAAAATTTTGTGATTGTCCTTACCGATCTGAATCCCTTTAAGTTCTGGGTCCTTGGAGATGTTTTTAAGAAGTAACTCAAGAGTATAATTAAAAATTAATGGGGACAGGGGACATCCCTGTCTAGTCCCTCTCGAGATTTCAAATGGATCTGATTTTATACCGTTTACTATGACATTTGCCGATTGGTGGTCATAAATCCCTTTGATCGCTGTGGTAAAAAACACGCCCATGTCCATTTCCCTTACAAGTATTTCAATAGTGTCCCAACTAAGCCGATCAAACGCTTTCTCGGCGTCGAGGAAAGCGAAGGCCGCCTTTTGGATAATATTCCTGTCGAGATGTTCAATCAGATTAATAATGTTTCTTATGTTGTTTTTCATATGGCGTCTTGGTAGAAATCCAGTTTGATTCTTGCCAATCCATTTGTTAAGAAAGATTTTGAATCTTGAAGCTAGTATGTTAGAAAATAGTTTATAGTCTTGATTTAGAAGGGAGATAGGTCTATAATTCTCTACCTTTTCAGGGTCTTTCCCTTCTTTTGCAACGACTATTATATTGGCACTTTTCCAGGTATTTGGTAAGATTCCCGTCGAGAACACGTTATTCATCACTTTTTTAAAATAAGGAACAAGTTCCTCCTTAAATTTTTTATAGAATTGGTCCGTCAGGCCATCCGGGCCGGGAGCCTTCCCTGTTTTCAATTGTTTAATTGCCAAGTAAATTTCTTCTTCTGTGATAGGGTTATTTAATACTTCTCTATCCATTTCTTCGATTTTATCTAACTTTAAAGCATTTATATAGTTTTGGATATCTTCTTTATTCAAGTTACTAGAATTATATAGTTCCTTGTAGAAGACTCTGAATTCTTCAAGAATCTCCTTATCTTGCACCATTGTCTTATCTCCATTTTTTATTTTATTCACTATATTGCTTTGTTTTTGTTTTCTGAACTGGTAGGCCAACCATTTCCCTGGTTTGTTTGAGTTTTCAAAGTTTCTTTGTTTCAGATATTTCATTTTTCTTTCAATTTGGTCCAACGATAAAAGGCTTATTTGCTTTTTCGTCAATTGGATCTTTCTAAGTATTTTAGTATTGTTTGGATTTCTTTTTAATTGATTTTCCAATTTATCCAAATCTGCATTTAGTAGTGCCAATTCGCTGTTCTTTTCTTTGTTCAATTGATGTCTTTGGGCAATGAAATTGCCCCGCATTACTGCTTTGGCTGCGTCCCAGATATTGGTTATGCTTATCTCCGGCTGGTCGTTTATATCAAAATACTCCTTTAATAGCTTTTTATTCTTTTGGATTTGGGAGTCCGACTTGAGGAGCCAGTCATCCAACTTCCAAAAAAACTGTTTTTGCCCAAATTTGATAGTCATCTCAACTAGTGCGTGATCTGATATTTGTCTGGCATGAATTTTTGCCTTAAGGCTGCTATTTAGAATGTTCCTGGACACCCAGATCATGTCGATTCTGGTCCACGTCTTTCTTCGTCCGGAGAAAAAAGTGAAATCTTTGGCCTTCTCATTCTGAGAGCGCCACACATCCTTTAAATCAAAATTCTGTACACACTCAAAAAACGCATTGGGCAGTCTGCTTGAGGCTGTTCGATTTTTTGGGTTACTATAATTCTTATCCAGTTTTTCGTCAACTATGCCATTAAAGTCTCCTAAAATAATATGGCCTTCACAATCTATTTCCAGTATTTTTTTCCTTAGCAATTCAAAGAACTTTACTTTTGCTCCATTTGGTGCATAGATATTGATTATTAAAATTTTTCTTCCTTTAACTGAAATCGAAGCTGCCACCATCCTACCCTCACAGTCCGTAAATTCTAATTTAGGTTGCAAGTCAGCTTTTATGTAGAGAGCTACCCCTCTTTGTTTTTTTTCAATGGTAGACGAAAATAAGATTCCCAGCCCTTTATTTTTAATTAAGTCAATTTTAGAAGTTTTGGTATGGGTCTCTTGTAGGGCATAAATAGCCGCCTTTTGTTTCTTTAAATAATAAAAAGTTTGTTTCCTTTTCTCGGGAATATTCAGTCCATTAATATTTATTGATAAACATTTTACCTCCATTGCCTTTATGCTTCTTCATCCTCTCCAAGACTCTCCTCTCCAGGGGAGTCGATTTCTTCATCCTCCTCCGATACTTGCTCCTGGTCGGATTCGCTTATTTGTGCACTTGCTCCGGGGGCCGGTTCCTTTGTCCGGTCTCTTTGTTCTTCTCTCTCTCTTTCATCTTGGTTGCTTCTCCCTTGATTACTGCTCAAATTTGCTTTGTCTCTTTTAGTCTCATGTCTTTTTGGTTCTTTTGGTGGGGATCGCTTAGAATTGTGTGTTGTTTCCTTCAGATGCTTCCTACAGAATTCTTCAGCTTTTTCTTGTGAAGTCAGCCAAAATTTTTCATTCTTCCAAGTAAGCTGTAGACCTTCAATTTTTTCCCACTTGAACCGTATATTTCTTTGTTTTAAAATATCCGTCAAGAAGAAATATTTTTTCCTGTTTTCAAGGATGGAAGCAGGTATTTCTCTAAGAATTATAATTTTTTTGTCATTGATTTTATATGGTATGTCATTTTGTTTTCTTAATATTTCTTCTCGAATTTTCGTTGAATTAAACTGGACCAGGATATCCCTTTCCCATTTATTCTTTTTTGAAAATGCCGTATGGACTCTAAAGGCTTTGTCCAATTTCTCCTCCACTTGTGCGGGTTCTTTCTGTAAAACCGTAGTCGCCATCTCAATAACTAAATTCCTGTCACGATCACGGACGTAGCGGGCCCCTTAATCACACACACAGAGACGTACTGAAGGCTAACTACTTTATTGAGTATAAAAACAGTTCCAAAGAGTAAATAGTCCAATAATATGCAAGTGTCCAAAAGGTAATAAACAAGTAGTCCAAAGTAGCGTAGCAAATAAGCTGGAAGCGTGGCAAGGCACCGCAATCCAATGCGGATCAGGAAACAGGGCAAGGCTCCGCAAACCACTGCGGATCAGGAAACAGGGCAAGGCTCCGCAAACCACTGCGGCTCAAGAAACAAGGCAAATGCAAGGCAAGGCTTGATGACCACTGCTGGCTTGTGGTCCCACTCCGCTTCACGCCTATTCAGGAAAGACGTGGCCGGAGAACTGAGGATGCGTTCCCACGGACCCTATACTTAATCCGTCGGCCGAGGTCCGCGACGCTCTAGGCTCCTTCGTCTCCAATCTCTGCTCACGGACCTTGGTCGGTCTAGGACCCTCGACCAAGCCCTCCTGCTAGACTCGATGTCTCGTCTCCTATCCAAGGAGCGACCTTGCCTCTCGGCAGCTGTGTCGCTATCTTCCTGAGAACTTTCCTCCCTGGCACTTTCCCACTCGGGTTCTTCCATGTTTACATTCTCGGGCTCCTGGGAATTCCTCCCCCTGGGGTGTTCATAACTCCCTTCGCTGCTTCCCATCTCCACCTGGTGATCGGAATCTAAGCTGGGCCCAAACAACATTTCATCCCATGCCAAGCTCTCTGTGGGAGACTGCGGCCCATCCGAAGGGCCCTGTGCTTCACCCCAGTCATCTAGCTCATCCTCCGAATCCACCTCTGCTGCTGCAGGCCCTAATGCTAAAGGAACCCCAGGACCTATTCCTTGCCCTCCAGGCACGAACGAGAACTGCTGTGCTACACTTCCAAACATCCTCTTTAGTCTCCTTACTCTGTTCCGGGACCCCTCGCATTCTAAGTTGATATTCTTTTTGAAAGAGGTCGAGCTGTATATTCCTTCTTTCTAACTCTGATTGGGTCTTATCGAGATCTCTTATTTTCTCATGTTCCCTATCTACTTTATGTCTTAATTCTTCCTCTTTGCGCTGGATTATATCCATCTTGTCGTAAAGAGCAGTGACTTCTTTCCTCACTGAGGACATGTCCTTTTTCATATCTTTTATGTCTTTCTTCAAGTCACATAGTCCCTCCCGTATTTGTCTCCTTTCCTCTGCTCCTTTCTCTACAATTTCACCTAGTCTTCTCATCTCGTAGATCAGGTCTCTCAATTGGTCCTTAACCTGGGGCTCATCTACAACTGAACCTCTTCTTCCATTATTATTATTGTTGTTTCTTAGGTCCTTATCCGGTTTCTTTCTAGTTCCCATCATGAGGCTAGATATAAAATTGGATTTTAATCAGTCAGCAAAATAAATGTTCAAAAATTTACTAATTGTCTTCCTTGTTTAATTTGTTTAAATTATGAGGAGACCGGTAGGATCAGCTATTAAAGAGTTACTTTCACCCCCACTATTTAGAGGTCATCCAATAGTTTAGTATTCCAAGTTTTCCAGCGTTTTATAGTTCTCTAGTCGCTTAAAGTCTCTTCCTTTAGTTTTTCCCTTCCCTAGAGGCTTCTATGTTCTTTCTTTGGAACTGTATCCTCCGATTCGGGCTTGCACTGTACTCTATATTCTTCCTATCTCTATATTCTTGTATATATCCTTCAGGGGCCTAGTCATTGGAGCATCTCGTCTGCGTCGTGACGTTTCAGTATTCTGGCGTCCTGGCGTCTGGCGTCCCGGCGTCTGACGTCCCAGCAACCACCCTTTCTTCTGGGCACCGTGGGAGAGGAATTTAAAGGTACCTCACACGATTTTCGCTTTCCTTTTAGGGGTCTCCCGCCGAGCCGCGTCGTATTCGCAGCTTCACCCTTCCACCACCTTCAATCCTATCTTGCCCCACGTCTTTTCCCTTCGTGCTTCGTATTCCTCTTCCAGTTTTTCTTCGTCTATTGTGCCTTCCCCAGCCGGCGCTTGCATAGGCAGTACGGGTTGTAGTCAATCAACTTGCAATTATTGCCTTGAAGGCGTCTGTTTGCCGGATCCCTCCAGGTTAGTAAGCTTAAGTAGGGCCACGGCTATTTTCTGAATTCACCCCTCCAAATAATAGATCAAACTTTGAAACTGCTTTTCTTTTTCCAAAGATTTATCGGAGACCCCTTTAGAGGGTTAGAATTTCTTCTTTACCTTCCTTCTACGATTTCTCCAAGAGGGCCTGGGGTGGGGTGGTGCTGTGGTCTCTTTCCCGAAGGATGCGAGAAACCTCGAGCTTCTGCAGATTCCAGGTACTGGGGTGTGGGTCGGCGTCCGATGGAAGTGTGTCCAAGTAGGGCACACCAAACCATCCACTGCGTCGTCCTCATCCCCAGACTAGGGCTGACCTCCCTACTTCAAGGTTCAGCTGGGGTTGCCGCTTTCTCCCCCCAATCTTTATGCGAAGCTTATAGCTCAGCGGAGCTATGCCTCACGGCGTCCACCACCTTACACTCCCAGACCGGAAGTTTTAATGTTGTTATGTGTTTTTATTGGTGTTTTATTGTTGTAAACCGCTCTGAGCTTCGGAGTGAGCGGTCTACCAAGCTGAAATAAATAGTAATAATAATGTTTTTTTCTGCATGACAAAGCATGCAGAAACATACCATGTACTGTTAAGAGGGTATAAGTCAGGTTTTTTGGGGGGAGTTTCAATCATTATCTTATTCTGTTAATAAAACTATTTCTACCTAATGTTTGAGTTTCAAGATTTTAATGAAGTGTCCCTTATTTTTGTGAAAAATCCCGTAAATGTCCCTTATTTCTTATATCAAAAAGTGGCAACCCTAACCTGGTACGTCATTGCTACATGACAGGAGAACTCTGGAAAAGGGAGAATGGCTACCAGGTGAGTTGTTTCCCTTATTAAAGGCTTTTTAAGGTTTTGATGCAGGCTGTCTCAGGTTTCTTGGTCTCCATAAGGCCAAGGAGTCTGAGATAGATGTGTAGATGGGCATCGGAAGTTGCAGGACGCGATCTCTGGTCCCATCACCTCTGGCATAAAGCAGAGTTTTCTCGCTCTGTGCAGAAAACTCATTTTTCTCTGAAGCCTCATCTGGATGCCCCAGGGGAAAATGCGGGAGGGCAAGCAATAAAGGTGCTGTCTGGATGTAAATAAATTGCAATAGAATGTGTCAGTATCAAAATATCCTATATTAGAACATTAAAAATTCTTAGTTCAACACATTAAATATCAGAATACAGTTCTACACATAGTGTTCAGCACAATGAGTTCAACACACGAGGAAAGTACTATTGCAATTTATTTGCAACCCTTGCTGTTTCTGTGTAGTATTACATGGTGTTGCCCCTTGTTTGTTACTTCTGTGAGTACTTCCCCAGTTTTCTAGTAACTTGTATATCTCCTGTGTGCAGGGAACCGCTACATGTTTCTGTAATATTAGTGTTTATTCTTTATGATGGAATTTCACCATAATATAATAAATTGAAATTCCAAATACCACCATATCAAGCTCCCTTGGATAAGGTCCTATATCATCACAACTTAATAAAAAGGTTTTTTAATCAAAATTTGTGAAACTCTCTCAAACTAATGGTAAGAAGAGAGTTGTCATCTATTAATTTTTAGCAGCTTATTCATTTGGTAGGAACCAAGAGACCAGAGTGATTGAAGAATGCCATAAGTGAAAAGGTACAAATTAATTGAAAATCTCTTTTGCTAGTCAAATGCATACGTTCTTTTTTCTCAGGTTGTTTTGAAGTTTGATAATTTCTCTTCCACTTTTATATTCAAATAACTATTTTGAAATTTAGTCCCCAAAGTAATTTGTGTTTACTCTGGAATAGTTTACCTTTTGTCAGCAATTTTTAATCAAAGCATCACTGGTGCATTGAGCCTTAACTCTTTTATGCTAAAAGTATTTTGCCAAATCCCTTTTCACTGCTGCAGAGCTTGATTAACTTGCCAAGTTCTTCCTTTTCCTATATGTTGAATTCTCTCTTAAGATCAAATGGGATAATGAACACCTTTCTATATCTCTTTCTGGTTTGAGAGTTGTTTCGTAACTTAGGAGCAATCGTGCCATTTATAGCAAATTGCATACAAATAAAGTTGAGATTAAAATTAGGGCTATATCTCTAAGGTTTTGATTTTTGTCTCTTTGGGGAAAAGCAGATATTATTAAATACTCTTATTAGTAGAGAAATTCTGGAGGCTCTAGATAAGGATTCCAGTGTAGTGGATAGTGAGTCTTTCACCCTTAGAACTATAGTTCTAAACCAGGCTGAAGTCCTATCAGGAGAGAAGGGATTGAGACAAGTAACCCAAATAGCTTCTTAATTCCAATTGGTCTCCTAGTCTTACTCTGGAATAAAACAAGAAAAGTATGCAACTATATATATATATTTTAAAATCCAACAAAATCTGTTTTGCTTTTAGAGCAAGGTGATAGTAGAAATAGTCTGGAAGAATCATCTTTATGCTGAAAAAATACTCAAAATTCTGAAATATTCTATTCTGAAATGAAGTCTGGAATTAAAAATGATTTTCTTGTTCCATTCATTTTCATATCTGTAACTCCAATTGTGTGTGTGTGTGAGCCAGCTTTTTTGGATACTCTGAGCTTTTCAATGCAAATGCACATTTAAAAAATGTAATACTTATTGAATAATTCATATCTGCTTAACTACACCTTTATTTAACATTTTTATAAACTCACTCATTTCCTTTCCTAGCTATTGTTACTGTGGTTTGAGAGTGTGGTGATGCAGAAAGAAGACTATAGGAGACTGATATGCATTTCAAACATAAACTGGTCAATTTCATTCAGAGGTTCAGATTTTTTTTTCTGTGCCAGATGAATGTAAAACTCTGCTGGTGTACACATCCAGAAGTGATCATCCAGGTGATAAATCCGTGGCTATTCAGTGGCCATTTTTGGCGAGGAGATTATCTGTGGCTGCAGGCTGGGCTTTATTTAAAGCCAGTCCAGTGTACTAAGTGTGAATGAGGAATTGTTTGTGTAAGAAAACACTGGATTCCTATTTACACAAGCACATAAAAATACTGCCACCCACAAAAGGCAGAACTCTGCTAACTTAATGTCCCAACAAGATTCTCACTAATACTTGGAAAATTTCCCTTGGTTTTCCTTCACTGCTCCCTGTACTTTCCTATTATCTGAATAGACAATTCTAAAATTTCATTTCAAGCAAATTTATTATAAGTATAGAATTCATTCATTTGAATTCCCTTTCCACAAAGGGAAATCTAATGGTTCAAACCCAGTTAGTGTCACATATAAAATGGCAGTAACCAGATAGATGACCAGTGGAAGCCAAAAACTAGAACATGACTATAACAACTGTCCATCTTCTAGCAGTGATTGGCATGATTGCTCTGATAGCAGATTGTCATAAGAACTACCGGTACCTGTATTTACTCAAATCTAATGCACCATCGAATTGAACTCATGTCTCAATTTTCAAAACCCAAAACCAAAAGAAGTTTTTGCAGTTGAATGTAATATGTAGTGGTGAAAAGTGGGATCTTTGTAATTTGGCCAAAAAATGTTAGAATGCTTAGAATTCCTTCATTATAAACAATTATGTTAGAACATCAAAGCTTCCACTGATGGAAAAGAAAATATTGGGGTCCATTTCTGATGTGGAATGAATCCACTAATTGCCTTGGTTTAATGATATGGAATCTTGGGAGCTGTAGTTTGGCAAGGTTTTGAGCCTTCTCTGCCAAAGAATGTTGGTACTTTATCAAACTACAAATCCCAGAATTGCATAGCATTGAGTCCTGGCCATTTCATTAGAGATGAAGTCACTCAAAGTGGAGCTCCAAGTGCATCTCCTGTAACAGCTTCCCCATTTGTTTTGGCTCAGATCTAGGGACCTGTGATGAGGTGGGTTATTTGTGCATTAATACGTGTGTTAAATGTTATTCACATGTCTGCCTGTGTGTTTAAAAAGGGCAGTCTTTAAAAGCCACAGAGAGTAGGCAGTAGAATGTTCGTGGCAGCAAGCCTCAAACAGAAGCTGTTGCCATGACAACGAAAGCCACTCAAGCTTTAGAATGTTCGCAGTTTGAAATGACAGTTGGGATTTGGCAGTTGGTGCGAAGCAAGCTGTCTGTTAGAGCTGCAAGTGTGCAGTTCAGTTCTGTGTGTGGGGTTTAGGGAAACCCAAGTGTGGGACAGGTTTTGTCCTGGATAGTGGTGTAAATAACCTAAAGGGTTATTTAGTTATACACCTATAGTAGCAGAGGAGTAATAGCCTGCTAGTAACTGTATCAAAGGAAGTTAAAACCCCAGTGTTAAATTTGTTTGGAACTTCAAGTGTCTACCTCTTCGGAGTCTGAAACCAACTAAGCATTGTACCCGTTTGTGTAATAAATTGTTAAGATGTAGCAGCAAATTGGGAGTTATGGAACTCCAAGTGGCAAGTTACCTCTTACCAAAACGGCGGCATGGACGTGCGGGCGCAGGGATGAGGAATCACGCAACAACTTCACTGCTCAACGTGAAATCAAAGATTTATTGTTTAACACCAGCTGGTGGGGTTGCCCACAGAACGTGCTGCGATAAGGGGCAAACGGCCCCGGTCATCCTTAACACAAAGCTCTTATACCCTTCATGGCGGCATCCACAAAAGCCCGCCCTCCTTCATGAACATTTCACAAACATCATTGGCTGGTGTTACAGAACATTTCATTAATCCAATAAACATAACATTTCCATATGCATCACATCTTAATCCCCTCCTATTAGTTAGAACAATGAACATTTCTATGGTAGTCTTTCCCACAGTACATCTATCAGTGTGCTGGGACTCTTGTGTTCCCAACTTGCAACATTTGGCTTCTGCAGACTCCTTGCCAGCAACGGAGGGGGCAGAATCCCTCTGCTCATGCGCAGTTCTTATCCATTTAGCACTAAGGTAAACAAACCCCATGCTTTGCACTGTTTAGACCAATCTGAGCCTACATTATCTTACGCTAGGCACGGGGTGTACTTTGGCAAATCACAACATTGGCCAGAAGCACCAATCACAGTGTTACATTCACGGAGCCTGTGCCTGCCTGATTCTTGGCACAGAAACCCACTTTTCTAAGCTCTACACGTGTGCAGCATCACTCTCTGACTGTACTCCTGTTGGAAAAGTACCAAAACCGCTTTAAAACACTTTCAACAAAGCATCTTTGGAAGTCGTTTATTAATAAAGACCCTCACATCTAGTGGTCAAGACAGGATAAATGGTGGCAGCAAGTTAAAGAGAAGAAAAACATTGTTTCGTCACAGGACCTTTCCACACAGCTGTATAAAACCCCACATTATCTACTTTGAACTGGGTTATGTGGAAGTGTGGACCCAGGCCTCTTTCACACAGCTGAATAAAATCCTACATTATCTGCTTTGAACTGGTATATATGACAGTGTGGATTCTGATACCCCAGTTCAAAGCAGATACTGTGGATTATCTGCCTTGATATTAGGGGTTATTTGCTGTGTGGAAGGGACCTAACATTACTGTATGACATAAATCTAATGTGCACCCAAATTTTGGCAAGGTCATTTAGTATAGGTGAGCATTAGGGTCAAATCAATATGGAAAGTTGCTGCTGAGCACTTATTCTTCATGAATTTCTTGTATCCCCTTTTCAATAAACCATGTTGTTAGTAATAGTTATATTTTGTTGAAGCAAATTTCATAGTTATATAGAGCCTTTCCACACAGCCATACAACCCAGAATATCTGCTTTGAACTTATCTGAGTCCACGCTGCCATATATTCTAGTTCAAAGCAGACAATGTGGGATTTTATTCAGCTGTGTGGAAGGGGCCTGAGTGATGCAGTAGGAAGGACTACTTCCTTTTACGTATCTCAACATTTGTACTATGTAGGTTTGTGTATTGTAAAGAATATGTAGTATGATGAGAGGCAGAGACCAAGGTCTCACTATCCAGCTTCTTAACCCCCTGCTGAAGTTAGTGCATTTCTGCCATGCCACTGTACACACCTTTTGTCTTTTGCTGAACAGCCCTAGCTTTGATATCTGAAATGAATGGGCTTGAACATTTCCATTTTTTCTTTTAAAATTGCACACTACTGCTTTACAAGTGAAAGGAAAACCAGCTTAGCTCTTGGGCAGCTGGATCAGAATAAGGATACTATAAGCAGATGGAACACATGAATTAACAAAATGACAAGAGGCTTGCTAAGAAATGTGAGCGATAGAACTGAAACTAAGAGATGGAGTAATCATATTGGCAAAGTGGAAGCTGAACAACAACCAGTGACATGGTCAACCCTCACTAAATCTTTGTCTTTTTTTATTTATAAAAAGGTAGCTTTACTTACATTACTTTTCCATAGTAAAAGTATGAATGAATTGAAGAAAGGAAGGGAAGAAGAAAATCGCCAAAGTTTTGAGGAAAGGAGGAAGAGAGATTCTTATAAAATCACTTGATGTTGTTTGTTTATTGTGTTGCAATAGCTAAAGAGTTTCTCTGCAGCCTGGGAAAGATTGATTACTAGAGTTGTGTGATCCTTTAAAAATGGTTCAAAAATCATTACAAAACTGGAGAGCACTGGCATTTCAATTCTAAGTGTTTCTAAAGTATAGTTAGTGAAAGATTTGTTACTATAACAAAAGTAACAAAATTTCATTATTATTTTGTTACAATAATTGCACATAAATTACTATAATTGGGGAAACTTCAGGGGCTCCTTTCTCCCTAATTTTTAAAGCTATTTGGGTGAAACTTGTTACAATGGTAGAACACATTTACCACTGTTGAAGCCCACCAAATTTCAGAATGTTTCACTTAACCACAGATTTCTGGAGAATTTTCAAATTTTTTATAAACATCATTGTAAAAAACCTACAAGAGCTATCTCCTTGAATTGTCTATACAATGGCAGGAGATAAAGGTGGTTGATTCCCCCCAACTTTGAGAAATATTCATTTACTGATTTTAGCAGTTTTTAAAAAGGTTTGACAAAAACATTTTTAA
This sequence comes from Anolis apletophallus, assembly GCA_030556195.1. Classification (NCBI taxonomy): domain Eukaryota; kingdom Metazoa; phylum Chordata; class Lepidosauria; order Squamata; family Anolidae; genus Anolis; species Anolis apletophallus. The sequence goes on from JARBWK010000007.1 coordinate 91,221,110, forward strand.
AGCCACAACAGCTGTCATTGAATGTCTCTCATATTAACTAATAGAAACCAATATTAACCCATTCTACATTTTCATAGAATCCAAGAGCTATCTAGTACAACCCCATTCTGGGCAGAAGGGCACCATCAGAAGTCTACTGATAGATAGCCATCCAGTCTTTAAACTAATTAAGATGTCTCCCCTATAGTATGGCAGATGTCCATGTAGGGCTTTATTCCCAGCTCAGCACAGATATTTACTTACTAGAAGTATGTCAGTTCTCCTCTTTGCAGAGTTAACCACTCATTTGAACTCTCACTGGCTGTTAAGGAGGGACAAATCTCTCTTCCTGCTACTCTGATTGGTGCTTTCTGATGCTAATGCATTCTTGGAAATGTAGTTTAGGCCAGAGTCTTTTGAATTCTCTGGCCTAGATCTCCTTTCTTCCCAAACTACATTTCCCTGAGTTCTGTATTTTCCCAGCACACACTGCTCCTCCCTCTCCCTCGCTTCTAATGCAAAGACACCATTAATTTGGAAAAAGGGAAGGCACTAAGGTAAACTTTTTGGTTTTGCTTTGTTTCCTTGTGCTGAAAAAAAGACACCTGACTTTGGGAGCCTTTCAAGATTTATAAGACTAAAACAAAAAGTGTGGAATAAGTTTTGATTCTTAAATTTCTGGTGCAAGCCATGCTCATGTATCGGATATTGCCTCATAAGTACAAAATTTAACAAATTTGATCTGAATTATGAGGCCAATGGAAAAAATGCACACCCCTATTGATTACTTTGTGACACAGGGCTACCATTAATGGAAAGATAGTAAAAGATTTACCTTCCCATTTCCACAACTATGGATCAACTAGAAAGCTGTTGTTCAGCCACTTCTCTGTCTTGACAAAAAAAAAACTGCTCAGAGTGATACAAAATTTAAAAAACAGTAAATGAACCTAAAAAAACAACTTAACAACACTGTCTAAAATGTATCACATTGTCAATCAGTGTCAAGATATGCTGTCTATCAGATGGAATCCAGCAGCGAAAATGTATTTTGCATTTCAAAAGTGAATTCATTCATGCCTGGCTGTCTTTCACTATGCAGTTTAATTAATTGAAAAAGTCAACTATCTGTAACCCTAGACGTGTACACATGGATAGTTATGGGGGGTCGTTTGGATTTCATATCTGTAATAGGAACTTGAAGGAAATGCTTGAACCTTATATGAGGTCATCAAGAGAGTTGCTTAAATCACATACTGTTGTAGTTCACGATACTTAGAGACTAAAGGGGGTGGGAACAAATGTGCTATAGTAATTTCAGTCCTGCAACCTACATGTTATACCCAAAAATATGATCTGTTTCATTAATGGTCTCTTACATGTAAGCAGGGTTTGCCTTGACTTTTAAAATTTCATTTGCCAACTCATTCACCAAAAGATTGTTTTCTTTATCTTATTTTAATTACACCATTTAAATTAAAGACAAAAACAGGACTCCTGGAACAACTGCCAAATCAAATGAGGCTAATAACATGGAAAGTCAACCAAAGCCTTCAAAACTTTTGATTGTGATTGCCATCAGAGTCAGGTGATAGCTTCTATGACGGTGACTCAATGGATGCATAGTCCAAAATTAATGGTTACCCAAATTGCTGAACTGTATCTCCAGAACCTAAGATTAAAACCCAACATAGATTTGTTTGATCTAGTGAGTGCCATTCCTGCATGCAAACGCACAGCTGTACAAACTTTCTCTTTCATACTACAGAATTTGTATTCTATCTACAGTATATTGTTTTTCTTGCATAATGGAAGGGAATCTGGGAGAGTACTATACAGCAATAAGACAGATGGGATAATAAAACATAATTATTGACATTGTTGTTTTCTAAGTAAGCTGATATGTATTCTAGTAGTGGTATGAATAATTTACTATTCTATTTGAATTTCCTATGAACAAAAGCTCAGCACAATCTTTCAAACAAATGTTTCATTCAGCTGCAATATCCACACATAGTATTGGCAACACATGATCAAATACTTGTTTGTTACTAGATATAATTGGACAAAGTAGTTTTGGGTCAATACATGTTATGCCTTGCCTTTCCATCATTATGCAAGGAGTGTCTTTTCAAAGTCAATTTTTAAGTGGCATGGCACAATAGTGTTCATAAAGTTTCATGTCTTAGTAGGAATCTCATAGAAATTCCAGTGTCAGAAGACGCCTGTTTTCCAGTTGTGTTAGAAAACATAGGTGATTGATCTAAATTTTGCCATGATGCAGGGTTTCCAGTAAAGTCCATAAATAAACTAGTTCAACTTTACAGTACTAGACTGAAGGTAATATCTAAATTACCAATATTATAGAATTGATATATGAACTACAGAGTGTTCTAAATATGTGTTGGAACTCTTTTCCTGTTAATAGATGGTCTAATAATTTGGAAGAAAATATCTTCATTGTCATCGTCATCGCCATCATCATCATCACCATCAGTTATTTCATCTTTTCCTGAGCCTTGGGACTTAAGAAGGTTTTCAAAAATGAAAATGTCATGTTCACGTCTAAATAAATGAACCTCTACTGTTCTTTCTATTGCTCTGTAATAATTCTGAAAAATGGAAATCATGGCCTGTTTTCATTTCGGCTGCCATTTGGAAATTTCTAGGTCACACTGCCCCAGGGAGCTAAAGAGAAATGAAAGTCAAAGTAAAACTGTCAGAGAAACTAATGAACAATTGCTGGCAAGGTAGGACAATCCGTGTTCCTTGAAACAAGAGATGAATGAACTACCAACAAGAATAAATAATACCCAATGTAATCTAAAGATAAGTGAGCCAGCAAGTTGATTTAAGAGCTAGCTAACACATCTCATTTTAAATATAAAAGGTTGTGCTTCTGAAAATGATACAGTTGATAAAATTTTGTGCTATTGAGAAGAAATAACAAGATGACTTGGAGAGGAGGAATCAAATATACTGCTTCTATTGCAAGCTGGTTACTAGGCATGGATAGGTTCAATCGGAATCCTCGTAATTCAGATTGAAATCAGAATTAATCCAGTTTTGAAGCGATTTCGAAGCGATTTGAGAAACCGGAAGTATCCTTGCCCTTTCGAAGCCACTGTTGCCATCTTTTTTTCTGATCCAGGAAGTGAATTGGAAATGAATCAGCTTTGGAGGCAAGCAGCTGCTTGGATGCTGGAATGTTTGTCAATGTCAATGAAGGGAAACCACCTTGGGAGGGGCGGAGTTTCAGCATAGCAGCAATTGCCCTTTAAAAAGGGCCGTGCGTGCCTCGAGGACTCATTGCGAGCCGAGGACATAAAGGCAGAGGGACCAGGCAGGCTGCTTGTGTGGGAAAGGTGCCACACCACCACTTTGCAAGGGAAGAATTGGGTTGGGAACAATTTCTCCTTTACTGTTAAATCTCTTTCTGAAGCAGGGAATAAAACTCTTAAGGTTTTTTTTCTGTCCTGGGGTTTGACTTCTGTGCTTTGGAAAACCAGAATTCCTCTTTGCTGCTAATAATTTCCTTGGGAAAACACACAAAAATGTGGAGACCCCTTTGTCTGCCTGGGGTTACATATTGTACTTTAAGAAACTAGAAATCTAGTAATCTAATCTTTTTCTTGGGGAAGAACACAAAAAAGTTTGGTGGCCTCTTTCCTCTCCTTAGGCTTACTTGTGGTACTTTGGGAAACTAGAAATCAACTAATCCAATCTGTTTCTTGGGAATCAGCACAATAAAGCTTTGGAAGGACCCTTTCCTTTCCTTGGGATTACAAGTTGTACTTTGGGAAACTAGAAAATTGTCAAGGACCCAGGGATCTTCTAAACACGTTGAAAGTTAGTATGCTGACAGAGGAGAATCTTTTCTACCACTGTGGCAAGTTTTGTCAGTAGCAGTCTAAAAATGAGGGAAAGGGAATCCCCCAAGTTTTGCCTGACCCGTTTGCAGGTTTTTGCGTATTGCGCAATCGCGCCCACCATTAATGAAGCGATTTGGAAAATTCTGACCTTTTTGGGGAGGAAATGTCGGAAATCATTTCAAAATCAAATTGCCAGTTCCCCTACATCCGAAATGAGTTTTGAACCATTTTTTTCTTGATCAAAAAAGCCTACTGGTTACACCCTAACATGATGACTTGGAATGTATCCAAACAGCAGGAAAACATGCTAACATGATGCTGGAAGAAATCGTCACTATATCAGTGGTTCTTATGTTGCATATTTATTTATTTCATCCTCCAGAGGCTTTTCACATGAGACCAATCCCACAATTCCAAACAGCAGGAAAACACACTGGGATTTATGGGAGTTGAAGTCCAAGAACCTGGAAGACCACAGCTTGGGAATCACTGGTCTATGTAGTTTGAACTAGAAAAATATCTGTCTTTATGCATGTTGCATATGCATACTTATGTCTTTATTTCCAGTTTATGCTCACACTAAGACAACCTTGTCATTTTCTAATATGTCCTTAGAGAATTCCAGCAGCAGGTGTTGTGTTTTCAGTGTATTGGCACTCATCCAGCCCAGGAATGTCTTTACAGTTTATTGCTTGATTTTGAACATCAGGTTTTGAATCAACATTCAGTCTTTTTCTCAGTGTTTCTCAGATGCACTTGTCTGTGGGTTTAAGCCTATTTGTGGAATAAAGCCTGTAAACTTTGCAATCTATATGGATTATAATCCATTTGCCCTGGATTTTATTCATCAGTGTGGATTATAGACTGCATCCAACAATCTGAACTTTTGCTTACAACATTTATCATTGCTACTGTTTTTTCATTAGCTATTATGACATGTTTATGTATCAATTCTGGATAGTTTAATGGCATACATCATTGCTATGTACTGTATGGGTTTTGTTTCTTTCAATATAATAGGTTATAGACCTATTCTTAAGGTGTTGTATTTTGATTGGCTTTCTAATTAAACACAGTAGTCTTTTGTCTATTGAGGAATCTGAAAGTTTCTGAAATGCCCAAAGGGTATTATGAGAGATGGAGTCAAAGGCTCCTCTTAAATCAATAAAGGCAGCATAAAACCTTTTAGGAGGGATACTTGTATATTTTTCTTTGTTAAAGGTGGGCAGTTTATTCCATCAGCAATTAAGATATTTCAGGCAAAGGTGCTTCCACAATTACTGTATGGCATCCCAGTATGGATCTTGGGCTTTACATCTCAAATGGAACGGGTTTTATCTATGTTCTTAAGAAAACTATTTGCCGTAGCCAACTGCGTGCCCTCAGCAGTACTGCGCCTAGAAGTGGGTACACCATCTGTAGAATGTATAGCATGGAAATGGGCACTAGGATACTGGATAAAACACATGTCTAGGAGTGAGGAGGATGACTATGTACACTTGCTACAGAAAGACCTCTTCATTTTTCAAACGAAGAAGACATTAAAAGAGAAACTACTCAATTTCGGGCTCTCACAAGACCTATTACTCTCCCTAGACCCAAGTAGGGCAATACAAATTCTGAAACAATCAATAATTGACATAGATATGCAAAATTCTACAACTGCAGCATGTAGCACTTGTTCCCCTATAAACTTGGGCCTGGAGTTTAGACCACTAAGTGGAGCTAAATACCTAGAAAACTTAAATATCCCTAAATATCAACAGGCGTTTAGCAAAGCCCGATTCAATGTTATTCCCTCAGCTATCCTAGGAGATTTTCAACATAAAGATTACAATGATCAGCTTTGCCCGTGTGGGGCGGGCGTAGTAGAGTCTCTACTGCATGTTATGTTTGAATGTTCCTTTTATAGGGATGAAAGAAGGAAGGCAATAATGCCTCTTATCTGTCATTGGCCAGGAAGATCTTTACAATGGTACTTAAAGTATCTTTTGGGGGACTCAAATAAAAAAGTTACAGAGGAGATAGCAAATTTTTTTGCTCATGCCTCAAAGACCCGAAAGAGCATTTTATCTAAAGAAAAGTAACCGCAGAGAAACTGAGAAATTTAACTACAGTCTTTATGCGATTATAACTGTAGTACACTAAATAGTAGAAAACTACACAGCCCTAGATACGTATTATTAGCTTTTAAGAAATATAAATTTTAAGACCAGCGATTTTAATATGTGTACATTTGATAACCTGTATTGTGTTTTATATGTGACTTTTATCTGTATTATATTTTTCTGTATCTGCCTAAGGTTTGCTAACTGAAATAAAGGCGATTGATTGATTGATTGATATATGGTCAGTGTAGGTTCATATAATGCAGATTTAACTGCATTGAACTGGATTATATGAATCTCCATTGCAATGTAATCCAATGCAGTTAATCTGCATTCTGAAACTACATTATATGACAATGAAGATGTGGCCTGAGATTGTCTTTTGAAGATTTTTATCTCTTGATGATTTCTTTATTGATGGGGAAAATAGTTGCTGATTGGTAAAGTCATTTAATGAACTTAAAAAAGAGTAATTTAAAAATGAAAATAAGTGAAAAGACCACAAGTGACTATAGTGAAGCTGACATGAGTTGCAGCCTTCTAGCATATTTGATTGATAAGAGAAGGATTCACTTCTTCAACCTACTAAAATTAATGGATTGACAAGAATCAGGAATTATGGTGTAATTTTTATGATCACATTTTATGTATTGAAAGCTAACTAAACATTAACTACCTAGGTAATGTGTAAAAACCTATCTGCTCATGGAAGGCATCAAATATGGTCTAGATGCCATATATTCTGTCTCTTCCGGTATTTGCATTAATAGAAGTTTCCTCTCAAGTTGATGGAAAAGAGATAAATGTTAGCTTGCAAACTGCTTTCCACTGACTCAGCTGTAATTGTAAAAGTTATTCAAATGCTCAAATATTTTTGTTTTATTGTCTTGCATGAGAGCATCATCTGGTTCAAGGTCATCTTGAACATTTGGAGGGCAAGAAGATATGACAAGCTGAAATGTGTCCAGAGGAGGGCGAGTAAAATTCTGGAAACCATGCCCTATGAGAAATGGCTTAGGGAACTAATATGTGCAGCTCACAGAAAAGAAGATTAAGAGGTGACATGTTAGCCATGAAAGAATGTCATATTGATGGAGCCAGTTTTTCTCTCTCCAGGTTCAGAGATTAGGACATGGAGCAATGGATTCAAACTCCAGGAAAAGAAATTCCACAAAAACATTAGGAATAATTTCCTGACAGTTTATTGGTGGACTATGCTGTCTTGAAGTGTGCTGGAGGCTCCTTTTAAAATAAAAGATTGTGTATTCTAGCATTGCAAAGAGTTGGACTGATGGTCTTTGTGGTCTCTTCCAGCTTTTATGTTTCTGGTTCGATCACTCCTCTTCTAATTCCTCAAAATATTATATTATATATCTTAAACCAAAGAACACCTCATCAATATATAAAAGAAGTGGTGGATTTACAGCTATTACAATTCCAGTCCAAGACAATGTAGCCATGGATTGTTTAAACTGTAATCAAACAACATCTGGAAGGCCCCACAATTTTAGCCTTGTTGTAAAGGAAGTGTGAATAATTTTTCTAGGTTCATAGCTATGGTGGCTCTAAAGATGATATTGCCCAACACGTCTGAGTGATGCAAGGTTGAAGAAGGCTATTCTTAGTTAATAAATAATACATTATGCAGAAAAACATATTTTTCATGTGCACGCGCGTGCACACACACACATATACATCAGAATTGTACAGAATGAGTTCCACTACAAGTGCCACTGGTGTTTCCCCAGACTCAAACTCCAATCCAAATACTCCTTACCTCCAACATCAAGAACACTCCTAAATAACAATTTCGACAGAACATCAAAACACTTCCACCCCCTAAAATAATATTGGCTTTCCTTTTATTATCCACAATGAGGACAGCTGAGGAACCATCCCCCCTCCCCCCAACAGTGACACAGCCATGGGCCCTGCAAATAATGGAGGGCCTTTGATCAATTAGAGCAGGGAGGTCCTTTCTATTCAAATTCCACCTCTGCCAGCAGTATAACAAAATGATGGTACCAATTATAAAGTCTTGGAAGATAAACCAGATCTTCTTTTGGCTTCTAGTATATTGCTGCCACCAACATTATTAATATAAGGGTTTTGATATTCTTCTTCAGTATCTACAATGAGTTTTGCTGTAACACTAATGCCTTATGCACTTTTAAAAAACCCTCCCTGGCTCCCAAGCATACACTAGCTGTGAGGTTTCCTGAGGTGATGTTCCCTTTAAATACAGGAACTGGTTTTGAGACTTCTTTGTAGAATGATGCACATTTTGAGGCTTGACTATTAAAAGAGAACAAAGAATGTTTATTGTTGAAACTAGTAATAGAACTGGCAAATAAGCATAATGGTTACAAATCTTAGTAAAGCTTCGTGGTTTCTTTTAAAAGGTTATATTAAATCTTTGTTACAATAGATCTTCTTTAAACATAACACAGGATCTGACTACCAGAGTTTCCCTCTGAATAGTTACTCCTAAAACTAGCCCAGATAGTTTATCTTTCAAAACTTATCTGTCTAAAACTTCCCTCACACTATTCCTTTAATAGTTGTGAGTCACACTAACTATAACAGTTAGTAACCTGAATCCCTCAGGTCTTATTGACCAAACCAACTAACTCTTTCCCTAAGAGCTTTCTAGCTAGATTTCCAGTCACTGAGTCACTTTTAACCAGAAGAGAGCGCTAAAATTCCTGTCTGACTTCTTCTGTCAGAACTCTCAGACTCCTTCTTAAAAGACATTTTCCCTCTGTTGGGCCTGTGTCCTCAGCAGGGATTCTGGGATCCATTGTACCTCGGATTGGGCCAGGCACGGTTCATGATGGGGATGGTACTTTTGCAAATGTTTTGCAGATCAGGCATTTTGGAAAAACTGTTAGGGAGCTGAGTTCTCTTGAGAATCTTCAGTGCACTGATAAGACACCTGTTTGTGCAGTTTGGGATAGAAAGAAGGAATGCATTAACTGGCAATCCAAGGCCTTTCCTTTGAGCAATGGTTTTAATTGCCAAGTAAGGGAGGGGTGTGTGTGAAATCTAGTTTTGATATAGCCATGCTTGCAGCTTGAATCTTCAGAGTCAAGACAACTCGTGCAATAACTTTCATGTATCTTCAGCTCCTGCTTTAAGCTTCATGTATCTCAAGTCTCCTGTTTCCTGGGCTCAAGTACTCAAGTTGGGACTTTGGCTTTCTTGAAAACCTTTTGGACTTTATCAATGAATGGACCTTGTTTGGACCTTGCCTCTTTGGACTTCCTATGTGTTTTTACAGCCTGCATTTTGCCGTGGGCATGTGGAACATTTCTCTGGATTATTGATTGGATTTTTATATTGCTTTTTCTATATTTTGCTACAGCTTATTTTACTTGCTATTTGCTTCAATAAAAGATTATATTTTCCAGCTGGTGTTGTGTGTTTGGTTCTAAAGGCTCAGGTATCTACGCTGGGGTGCGACACCCTCCTTGCAGCTTAGCTCCTCTCATCAGCTCTCAACCAATCCTGGGGCAGCTCTGTTTCTACACTCAGGAGTTCCTAACCACTCCCCCTTTCCTAGAAACACCTCCCCAATATGGCTATCATGCTGGCTTCCCCTCACAAGATGGAGGCCAAACAGTTTTCAGGTGTAGCCCCACAGGCTTCGGCTAGGCCTACTGGGGTAAGGATCATTACAGGCCCCTGGCTCCCAAGACTATCAGAGAATAGATTGGAGAAGGGAAATCCCAGCCAGAAATGATGTCACTAGAACTATTTTGGGGGGATATTAATAACTCCTTTATGTTAAAACTGGGAGACTCATTTGAGGAGACTAAAGTCCATCCCAGTCTATCGGACTGCCTGAGCCATCAGAAACCCCCTCAATTCATCTGTACCATCCTAGGAAGAGGGAACATAGGAATACCAGGTGGGCTGAGGAGACCCAGTCCAGAACAATTACTACACCTTACAGGCTCCCCCTGGTTTTTTGATGCTGGTCAATGCAAGGACAGTTAATGGGAAGTCTATGTTATTACATGACCTGATTGGGGATGACCAGGTTGACCAGGCTTGTGTCACTGAGACCTGGTTGAATGAAGATGGGGGAAGGGTTAATCTCACCCAGCTTTGTCCTATAGGTCCTCAAGGTGGTCAGGGAGGAGGGGGTGCATCATCTATTGAAGTAGCTTTTTCCGTGGGCCCAGAAAACTGAGGACAGCCACCCCCTCCCCCACCCCCACCCCCCTCAGAAAGCCCTGAAAAGAAGAGAAACCTTACCTGGCTGCCATTAGACCTCTGTGCAAGCCTCCTGGAATGTACCAATAATGGGCCAGGAGGTGGAGGGGATTGCTCCTGGCCCCCACCTCCTGGCACATCACTGGTACAATTTACGAGGCCTGCACAGAGGCATCACGGCAGCCTGGTAAGTTTTCTGTTGTTTTTAGGGCGTTGGGGGGATTCTTCATTCTCCCCATGTATTTCCAGAAATTACTGGAAGGGTATGCGGGCACCCAATGGGCAAAGTCTCTTTTTCTCCAGGGTGTGGGGACTTTAACCCACTCTGAAATGGGTTTAAATGTAGTCTTGAAGCACCCCTAATCTGGTTTAACCTGGAACAAACCTTCCAGGACAGTCCTCACCTTCTCAGATATGGAAGGTGTGGGAACTGACCTTTGGGATTGGAATCCCAAAAGTCAGCCATCTCACCTTCTCAGGCTCCAGTAACCTTCTGGGGGGCAGGATGGTGGGGCCACTCTACCCTCCTTGCCCCCCATTTTGACCTAAAACATGCTCCCCACAACCCTCGTGCTTTCATTTGGAGGCATTTATGTTATGTTTTAGGCCATAACGGGGCACTAAAACTGGTTTTTAATGTATATGTTTGTGTTAATAGTTTTATATCTATGTTTTAAAAGGCTACTCTATGTGTTTCTATGTTACGTTGCCTATGTGGAAACCGTCCTGAGTCCCCTAGGGAGATAGAGCAGTATATAAATAAAGTTTTATTATGATATTATCTGTGCCAATCTCAGTTTGACCTGGTAGGGTATATGGCCAACCCTTGTGATTAAATATAATACTACACGCAAGTGAAATCTGATTTCACTCACATTTGGGCTGGTGAAGAAGCGGTCTCAATCAACATTGTTATCTATCTTTTGGCATCATTGTGAAGACTGGTTAAAATATTATTTCTAAAGAACGTGTAAAGCCAGATATAATGTGAGTAGGTATTATGGAGGAAAGAATATTAAACTTGAGGATTGTTTATTAAACTGTGAGATAGGGCCAGTGAGAAATAAAGATAAGGAAATTGGCAAGTTAGAAATAAATCAAATCTTAAAAGGGGTAGTTAGAGATAGCAGCAGTTAGGAATTGAAAAAATGTTGAGTTAGGCACTGATGAAATCACAATAGGGACTTAGTACAGTGTAAGCCGAGAGTGTGGAAAATTCAGGGAAAAGTGTTAGGTTGCTATCGTTAAAGTGTCAAATAATATTGTCTATGGAGCCAGCACAATGCTAGATGTTTAACTTACTTTCTACATAATAAATCATTACTGTTTCTGGGATGGAGACAAAGGGCCCTCCTTTGTCTCCAGTGCTATCGGAGAATGACCACCAGCACCACCACCAGGTCAAGGGATTAATTCCATCTTCCCCTGACATATTGGAAGCCTTGCCTCTGCCACAGTGCTATCGTCAGCCTGGAGGACCCGAATTGCCCCCACCAATTTCTTCAACTGGCCCTCCACGAAGAGAGCCGAGGATGCTGCTTGCTCAGCTCCTGGAGCAAACTGGTGGGAGGACTGCTGATTTAGGACCACATGTCCAAGCCCCTCCAAGGGAGGAAAAATCTGCTCTAAACTCTGATTGCTCTTTTAAGAGCCAAGAAAAATCTAGAAGGAGCCGCTACAGGTCTAGAACCTTTTGGGGCTTGGGGTTTAGCAGCTGGGGCCGCAGAAATTCCACTGGCTCCATTCCCGGGGCTAGGATGGCACCCCCGGGTGCAAAGCCGGATGCTGGCCTTAGCCAGCTCTCGGGCCTGGACCTTGGAGGGACAATACGAAGTGCAAGACATTCTTGTGGCTTGGGAAGCGTGGGTGTTAGTCATTCAATTCCACCCCCTTTTCAGAGGGTGGGCAGAAGACGAGATACTTAGACGACCTGCCGGTGGGCAATAATCAGGGGCGGGAAATACCAGTGATCTCGTGTAGGGGTAAATGGGACGGTAGACGCAGGCCCCATGAGAGAAGGGGGCCGAGTCATGGAAAGACTCGGCCGCCTTCTGACCTGCGAGCTATTCCCCGGCACACAGATGGTGGGTCTCCAAATATCTCCTCTCCGACTCTGGTACTAGCCAACGCCAGGTCTGTGCGAAACAAAACTGGGACTATCAGAGACTTCCTCCTAGAGCATAATGTAGATCTAGCCTGTATTACAGAGACTTGGCTACAGGAGGGAGACGATGTCCTCATACACGAGCTAACATTCCCAGGTTATGTGGCTAGTTACCAGACAAGGACAGAGAGACGGTGGGGGGAGGAGTGGTCATTCTCAGTCGTGACACATTCAATTCCAGGACAGTTCCGACCGTGAACATCCCAGGAATAGAGTGTGCGGGCCTTGTGTGGGATTCTAGTGAGAGTGTAGCCTTCCTGCTGGCGTACCGTGCACCCGACGCGCCGGCAGGGAGTCTGCCTAAGCTGCTGGAGGTGGTCTCAGAGTGGGCATTGAGGTTCCCTAAACTTATTATGTTGGGGGACTTCAATGTTCACGCCGACACCTCCTCCCCTTCAACAGCAGCCATGGACCTGGTGTCCACCATGGAGACACTAGGACTCTCACTTTGTAAGACCGGTCCCACACATCAGGCCGGGCATACCCTGGACTTGATCTTCGCGGCTGGAATCTCAGTGACCCTAACCTCTATAGTAGATGTTCCATGGTCGGATCACAGTGTCCTGGAAGTCCGTCTTGAGGTGGCCCCTCCTCCCAGTAAGGGTGCCGAACCTATTATGGTTCGACCGAAGAGACTTATGGAACCCACTAGGTTCCTGAATGCTCTGAGGGAATTGGAGCTCACCAGCGACTCAGTCGACAGGCAAGTGGAATGTTGGAACACCTGTCTTTCCACAGCCTTAGACAAGATCGCCCCCGGACGCTCTCTCATCCTCCGTAGAAATCGCTCGCCTTGGTTTACCGAGGAGCTGCGTGCGATGAAACGGAGGAAGAGACAGTTAGAGGACGTGTGGCGGGGCCTCCATGACGGAGCATCGAGATCGGCTTATAAACAATTCAAGGATGTTTATGAGCGAGCCATCAAGGAAGCCAAAAAAGTTCATTATTCTTCCTTGATAGAGTCGGCTAGTTCCCGCCCAGCTCAACTTTTTAGAATAATTCGGTCATTGACAACAATTTCGACTGTCCCAAACGATAGGGGTTTGGTTCCCACAGCTGAGGCTTTTCAGAACTATTTTGTCGACAAGATCTCGACTCTCCACCAGGATATCCCAGCCACGCTTGATACAGTAGATGAACTTGAGACCCCGCCGCCACTCGGCGGGCCCACCTTCACCCGTTTCCAACTGCTGGACGCAGCAGCTGTCGATAAGTTACTTGCTGCAGCTAGACCAACTACCTGCTCCCTCGATCCGTGCCCCTCCTGGCTTGTAAGATCTTGCCGGGAGGGGTTACGAGACCCCCTGGGAAAGATTATCAACAGCTCCCTTGAGCAAGGAGTGTTCCCAGGGGGTTTGAAAGAGGCAATGGTAAGACCGCTGCTGAAGAAGCCGAATTTAGACCCTTCGGCTCCCTCCAATTACCGACCTGTGTCAAACTTGCCTTTTTTAGGCAAGGTAATTGAGAGGGCAGCAGCGGATCAGCTGCAGCGGTTCTTAGAAGACACAGCTGGACTTGATCCCTTCCAGTCCGGCTTCCGTATTGGGCATGGGACGGAGACCGTGCTTGTCGCCATTACAGACCAACTTCGCCGCCAGCTGGACCAGGGCGGGTCAGCCCTACTTGTTTTGTTAGATCTAACAGCAGCGTTTGATACCGTAGATCATGCATTGTTGGCCCACCATTTAGCCGTGACTGGGGTCAGGGGGATTGCCCTTAAGTGGGTGACCTCCTTCCTCCAGGATCGGGGACAATGTGTGGAGAGGGGGGAGGAGGTCTCTGGGAGGCTCCCATTAAGTTGCGGGGTCCCCCAGGGGGCCATCCTCTCGCGCTTATTATTCAACATTTACATGCACCCCCTGGCCCAGCTGGTTTGCGACTTTGATCTGGAGTGTTATCAGTACGCTGATGACACCCAGCTTTTGCTGAGAATGGATGGCAGGCCGGATACCGTACCCGATTGTTTCCATCAATGCCTTGAAGCCGTGACTGGATGGCTGCGCACCAGCCGGCTGAAGGTGAACCCGTCGAAGACGGAGATCTTGTGGCCTGAGCGCCCTGGGCTGGATGAGTGCCGGTTGCCTACCCTGGATGGTGAGCAACTTAACCCGTCATCCCTTGTTAAGAGCTTGGGTGTCCAATTGGACCCTTTGCTGACCATGGAGGCCCAGGTCTCCATGGTCAGCAAAATGTCGTTTTTCCACCTACGACAGGCTAGGCGACTGGCCCCCTACCTGAACAGGGACGACCTGGCCACAGTGATCCAAGCGACGGTCATCTCGAGGTTGGACTACTGTAACGCCCTCTACGTGGGCCTTCCCTTGTCGACAATCCGGAAACTCAAGCTGGTGCAGAATGCCGCTGCTCGCTTGCTGGTGGGAGCACCAGTGAGGGAGCATATCACTCCCATTCTTCGGCAACTGCACTGGCTTCCCATCGAGTACCGAATTGCCTTCAAGGTATTGGTTTTAACCTTTAAGGCCTTACACGGTCTAGGGCCTGTGTACCTGAGGGACCGCCTTACCCCGTACGTTCCCCCGAGATCGCTACGCTCGGAAGAGCAGAATTTGTTGGTGATTCCATCGTCCCGCTCCTGCCATTTGTCCAGTACGAGACAGCGAGCTTTTTCTGCTGCGGCTCCTGCGCTCTGGAATTCGCTCCCCGGTCACATTCGGTTGATCCCAGAGCTTATCCCCTTTCGAAGGGTGTGTAAGTCTACTCTTTTCAGGTTGGCTTTTGGCTAAACCCAAGTAAATGGCGTATGTACGCCGGAGTCAAATCGCAATCCCGTTGATACCATGGTCATGTTTTACCATGTTTTTACTGTATGTTTATGGTATGTTTTATTGTATGTTTTACATGCTGTAATCCGCCCCGAGCCTGCAGGGAGGAGCGGAATATAAGATTGAATAAATAAATAAATAAATGTTGTTTCTGGGATTCCCTGCACACCGGGAATGTGGCGCAGCTGGCTAAGTGTCAGCCGCATAAATCTCTCTGACCAGTAGGTCATGAGTTTGAGGCCTGTCCGGGTCGAGGTGGGTTCTCGACCTTAAGTGTAGCCTGCTGCCGACCTTTGCAGCCCGAAAGACTGTTACATCTGTCAAGTAGGAGATAAAGGTACCACATTAAAGTGGGGAGGCAAATTTAGACTGATTTATGATGCCATAAAGAATCACTGAGGAATGCGGAAGAAACAACAAAGCTACACTGGAAGGAAACACTGAGAGTGAGGAGGAATGCATCAGCTCCGCCTGGTGGCCAGAAAGTTTGCCTCTGTTGTCTAAAAATGTCAAATGTATGTACTGCTCTGTATTGTGATAAATGTCACATGTTTATATGTCATATGTTGAACTGCAGGGATTGTCTGTAAAGTATGTGTACTGTAATCCGCTCTAAGTCCCCTTCGGGGTGAGAAGAGCGGAATATAAATAAAGTAAATAAATAAATAATATGGCCATGTTCTAGCATTCTCTCCTGACGTTTTGCTTGCATCTATGGCAAATATCCTCATTTGAAGACTTATAATTCAATATCTTTCAGATGAGTTATATAAATCTCATAAATGGCTCCAGGTCTCTGTCATGGATGCTGCTACTTCTCTCCAGCCTCATTATCCTCCTTGGGTCCCTTTAGGGGAACCAAATCCAGTCGTTTTGGGGGAGTAGTAGCACCCACAATGGAGACCTGGAGCTATTTATGAGAATTATGTAACTCTTCTGAAAGTCATAGTGTTATTTGCCAAATATTGAATTATAAGTCTTCATTTGAGGATGCTTGCCATAGATGCAGGCAAAATGTCAGGAGAGAATGCTTCTAGAATATGGCCATATAGCCCAAAAAACCTACAACAACCCAATGATTCCAGCCATGAAAGCCTTCAACATTACATTACTGTTTCATTTTCAACTTTGTCTAGTAATCATTTAAGAATTAGTGAGGAGGATTGACTATATATCACCAAAAAATAAACACATATTTGTCTAGCTGTGAGGGTCAAATACCAGATCCAGGGAGGGTCTTGGGGTAGAGGGTTAGAACTGTAGGTCTAACTTACAGAAGATGCATAGTGACTATAATTCAATAAAAACTTTCCAAAAAGGGCTCAATTTTATTTGTAAGGGCTCAATTTTATTTTGCAAAGATTTCCTAGAGGTGTGGTTTAAAAAGGTAATTCGACCCACTTACCACGCTGGTAAGTGTGTCTTTTTAAAATTTTATGTGTGAAAATTAATAAACATTATTTTGCAACAAAAAAAAGGTAATTCGATCAGTTTCTTCTCTGGGTTTTTTTTGTACTAGACCCTACACATCATCCTATCAGGGTGAAAATGTTTCATACCTTAAGTCATAGCAACATTACTGCATACTAAACATATACAATCAATCATTAAAATAAGTTGTACACTCTAATTGTTAGTTAGGAAATGACTGTTACGTTTTAAATTAATATGGCCACAGTACCAGCAATAGCATAAAAATGAGGTAAATTGGTTGAGCATAATTTTCAAATGTGCTTGATCAACTAATTAATTTTTTTAAGTGCTTTGAAAATGAATAGTGCTATGTAATTGCCTGGTATTATTATAATAGATTTTGCTAACTCATCAATAGCTTCATTTATTAAATAACATAAAAAGCTCAGAAACACATGTGATAATGATATTACATTACATTACATTACAGGGATGTGTTTTAAATATTACATTGCAGGAGTGTTTTTTAAAAATTCCCTTCCCTCTTCTTCAGTTTTCACCCCCAGCTCATGCAGGGATTGCTTTTACATTTCTGGCTAATGTGTTGCTATATTGAATATTGCTGTCTATGGCTGTTTTCTGTGTCTTGCCAAATACAACTGCACAGTGATGAAAACTTTCACAGGATTGACTGTATTTCAGGTGCTGTGAATGGTTCCATCACTGCACAGGTGCAGTGATGGGATCTTGTTCTTTGAAGACCTGTCTTCTATATTTGGCCAATTCGATTACTATTGTCTTTTGTTTACCTTTGTTAATATAAAATTTCATATTTCTTTCTGCTATTGTTTCCCCTCTACCAAGAAATTGTATTAGTCATCTAAGTAAAGAGACAGTTTCAACTAACACCTAGATTTTATATTTTCATGACACGCTATCATTATTGGTCTCTTCATCTCAGCAGGTCTGGGGGCAAACTCAGATTCAGCTTGCGAAGCTTTCAAAAACTTGCATATTTTCCCTTAGCTACAATTCATATAAGGCCCAGTCTCCAACATATTCTTATGAATTAGTATGCAAGTGACATACTACAGGTTTACTATTCTCGGCCAGTCTTTTTACCCCACACTACCCCAGTCTTGGGGAAATCTTGAAGCAATAATAACTTGGGGAAGTAGGGAATGCCAATAACAGGGGCAATGGGTGACTTCCATGTCAATCTTCTCCAGTTTTTAGTTTAAACTTTTTAATAATAATAATAATAATAACAACAACAACAACAATAATCCTTTATTTCTAGACTGCCCTATTTCTACGAAGGAACTCAGGGTGGTTTATACACAAAAAAGCAAACATTCAATGTCTAGGTAAGTGCAAACACATCAAAAACAATACAGAAAAGTGCACAATAACAACAGTAAACTTATAATAAAACAATTAAACATTGAAATTAAAACAAAATAGCAATAATTCAAGAAGACAATAAATTAAAATAAATTAAAACATTAGCAAACATTAAAACATACCCTAAAATCAGTTAAAATACATTACATTAAAATGGCTATCACAGGTGTTCATTTAAGATGTATCGTAGCAGCCATATGGTACAAATGAGTTAGCCAGCATTCCATTGAATCAAAGTATCCTAGTCCTCTTCCTTTTCATATGCCAAAGTGCATAAGTGCATTTTTAGAAGTTTCTTAAAGGAGAGTAGGGTAAGAGCCATTTTTATTTCTTTAGGGAGGGATTCCAGAGATGGGGAGTGATCATGGAGAAAGGCCCCTCTCTCATTCGCACCAGCCATGCTTGAGATGGGGGTGAGACCGAGAGTAGGGCTCCCCCGCTGACTGCAGTGCACGAGATGGCCTATATAGGGAGACGTGATTAGACAGATAGCCAAGAAGAAATCCAAAACTAAGTCTTCTCTACAAAATAGACAGGACTCACCTTGAAGTTGCTTGGCCACATGTACCCTGGCTTCAAGCTGTGAAATATTGGAAGGTATAAAAATGCAAATATGTGTTCAAGAACGTTTTTAATTTTCCAAAAGACTACTGGAAATAAACCTTCCGGAGTCCAACCAAGATTACTCCAGGTGTAAGAGTGGAGTATTACATCTTAAAATTTAATGACAATATTCTTTACAGTAAATCCTATCAAAACGATATTTTACTGAAAAATAATTTTATTAACTTTAAAGTTTTGATTTTATATTGCATTTATTACATGGGGCTAAGCTGTATTCAACTCAATGGGAGCAATCTGAAACTATCAGAACTTGAAAGGTGCACAAGCCCACTGCCCTTAGACATGAAATAATTTTATATAAAGTAAATCGCCCCCACCCCATCTCAAGGAGCCCTCAGAGGATGTGGGGGCACTTCCCCTTGGTGGATCACAGACTATTTGGTACCCAGGAAATCTGTTTTAAAGGGGCATCTTGGGCTTTGGGCCCTATTTCCCAAGGGTCACATGTTTCCCACCATGATATATATGATTGTTGTGATAATAAATGAAAATGATGGAAAAAGTATAAAAATTAGAGTTTTTGTAATGTTGAAGTTTGCTCAGGTTTGCATAAGAAAAAGAAACATTCATTTGTGATCTCAAAGGGAACTTGCCAAAACTTTCCTTTGAGTTTATATTCTGTGTCATCATCACAAGAAGGAAAACTCTAAAACTTATACAATCTATGAGTCCTTTCAATAGATTTATGGGAAAATCTAATATATCCAGCCGTGAAAACATGAAAAGGTATTTGGTATTGCACTCATATCCCTACCTTGTTAGCCCATTCATTATTTTCAGGCTGTTCAGTACTGGATGTATTTCTAAAAGCCCTTTGATAAGATGATTTCTCAGTTACCTAAGATTTGCTGTAATGCTGCGAAGAGGAGCCTTTATCCAGCCTCTAGTGCACTGAGATTTGAGATCATTAGTTCATCTTTTGTTTCAATGATATTCCCCCTGTCTTTCTTTCACATTATACTTTTTAAGCTGTGAATAAAATGAATAACAGAGCAATCTCACACTCATCTACTTTCACCTGCCAGGAGCACTCCTAAGGATCTAATTACATGAGAAGGTAACCCAAAGAAGGCATCCCCCCTGTGAACAGTGTGAGAGGATTTTGGTAATGATCTTAGCAAGACAGGGAAGAGTTAAACCTCCTTTCTCCTATGCTGTGCTCTCAGTTCAAAAGCAACCCGGACTCTCTGGCAGAGAAGGCTAAAAAGTTATAAAGCTACCATCCCTATAACTCCATTGAGCCATAGCAGGTAAAATGATATGGAACTACTTTCATTCCAGTCTAGATGCACCGATGGACCTGGAATTTTAAGGAGAGTTAATCCTTATTTCTTGACTTTCCCTTTTATTGACCAGAAGTATTTCTAACTTATTTGCATTAAACTTCAATTTGTTCATCTGCACCCAGCCTGTTAGTCATCACAGACACTGGTTTACTACTCAAACATCTTCACTGGAATGAGACAGAAGGACAGGTAAAGTTTAGTGGCATTGACATATGAATTACCCTGAACCCATATACTCTGAACAGTCTTTTCTTGTGGTTTGATGAGGTACCAAAGTCAATTGTTGATGAGTGCCCCAAAATCCCATCTCAGAGAAGTTTGTAGAAAAATACGATATCTGATAGTATTGAAAGCGATGGGGGCAACTTCCACAGAAGCTGAAAAACAGAGTGAAACTGGCATTATAAATGCCAGTTTCACTCACGGTAGAGGCCAGACAGTGACCCAAGCCCCTGTTTTCAGCATGGTGGTAGCCAGATACTTTCCTGAGGCAATCCGTGATTGACCCGGGGG
The DNA here is from genome assembly GCA_030556195.1 of Anolis apletophallus. NCBI lineage: Eukaryota > Metazoa > Chordata > Lepidosauria > Squamata > Anolidae > Anolis > Anolis apletophallus. The sequence continues at coordinate 91,241,474 of JARBWK010000007.1, forward strand.
GGGGGGTATTGCTGCTAACCCCCTGTTTTAGTGTAAATGTTACTTGAAAACAGCTTTGGAGCCAGAAAAAATGGGGGGTGGGTTGAATTTCCTTTTAGTTTGTGTTAGTTCCATAACACAAAATAATTTGAATAGTATGGTTCATTCTATAGTTTATATAGACGAATTAAATCAATTTAATTTTTGCTTCTCATAGACATAGCATGGGGATTTGGTTAACTAGTTAAAATTTATGAGTAAATCAGGTTACTCAGTTTCATGGCTGGGGGCGGGGGGGGGAGGTGAATTGCTAGCACCCCCCTCCCCTGGCTACAGCCCTGCTTGAAAGGGTCTTCAGATTGAGATGCTGAGCCATGACACCCCCTTCCCAAAGGCTTAGGAACAATAAAGAAATATATATTTTTAACATTTCCCATGCTTTCAAAGTTTCAAAACGTTGAAGCTGCTAAAGCAGTCATGTACAAAGTCTGTCCAGGGGGCCAACTGTGACCCCTGTTCAAATGTCCACTGGCCCCCTCTCTCCAGACCTCCCTCTCTCCTTTGCTTCTTTTCTTCCTCCCCTTCTTCCTTGACATCCTTCCTCTTTGTTCATTTGTTAGTTTGATAGTTTATTCGTTCCTTCTTGGGGATTAGGGCTCCAGAAGAAATTGGCTTCTTGGGATTGCATCGCCATTTCTTCAGCTAGCTTCTGCCTCAGGCAACCTGTCCCAGACTCTGAGGGATGAGTGCCTGCTTGGCTTCCCTCTCTCTTTACTCCACCTCACCTTCATCCCATGTCACTGCTTCACATTTCTCAAAAAACTGCCCTTCACCTGACCCTCCCTTGGGAAGAAAAGGGGAGAGTCAGGTGGCAACTATAAGCCCCTCTTGCCACAACCCAAGCCCTCCTGACAGATGGCACTTCTGCTGAAAAACCTCCAGAGAAGGAGATGCCACCAGACTCTGAGGCAGCATATGCCACTGTGTGAATGACTTGGAGGCACACAAAAACAAGCCTAGGAGTAGAGAGACTGCAACTCAGAAAGTATTCCATGAATGACCAGTTCTTGGAATCCAGGGATCCATTGTCAACGCATAGCAGTCCATACCACATTCTAGAGAGGCAACCTCATGGTGGAAGAAGTATGCCCAAAAGCAGGCACACTCTTCCCACTGAAAAACTGGTGCATTTACTCTAGTTAAAATTGTTCTTCGTTTTATATATTGTATTGTTCTTTTATGGGGGGTTTTTACACTACAAACAAGACATATGCACTGTGTAGGAATGCATTCCTGTTTTTTCTCATCCCCCCCCCCCCCCCCAAACAGGCTGAGGGACTGTGAACTGGCCCTCAGCACTAGAGGCTCCAGAAGGTCCTAGCAGCAGCTGTACCACAAAACTCTATTAAATCTAACCCTTTAATAAATGCAGGGGCCTAGAGGCTGAAGAAGAAGCAGGAGGTGAGCTGTGCTTGCAAAAACCTTAACTTTTGGAATGTGTTAGAGAGCTGAGTATTTGTTTCTTGTTTGTTTAATGGCTGGGTGCTTGTTTGTAAGGTGCCGTGTTTGTTTTAAAGGCTTTGTGGTTGTTTAGCCAGATTAAAATGGGTCTTTAAACTACACCTCACTTTGGAGCTGTGGAGCCATCACACATTCCAGAGCCATGTTCCCTTTCCCCCAAACCCTAATTATCCAGTATCGTTATTGGAAGTATTGAATAGAGTCAGTTTTACTTCCTAGTAAATATGCATAAGATTGTGCTGATGGCTATATAATTTGCTTGTCAAGAGGGTGTGAAATGCAGAGCACAGGAGTCATATAGTATAGTTAGACTTAAATCATAAATGCAGTTTATATAGGAGCAATTCCTATGTTTCCGAAGTATTGAGCCATGGCAGTTAAAGTGGTGTTAAACTGCATTCATTCTACAGTGCAGTTGCATCCATAGTGAATTTAGCTGTATTGACTTCTGAATAGATATGTATCAGATTGTGCTTTTAGAATGATTGCATCTAGTTTACTTTTTTGAGTTACTAGAATTCTAGTTTAATTGGGGTTAAGTGTCATTGTGCCTTTGGGTGGTTTGTTATTTCCTATGCGGATTATTTTTAATTAATTTTCAGGGATCACAGGTTTGCTATAGATATTCAATTTTTAGCTTGGTTCTTTCTCCCCTAGATATATGTAAATAAATGAGGAACTCTGCACTCACAACTGGAGCCATTAACAAGGTCAGGTCTGCCACCCTATTTGCTTTTTTAAACAAATTATATATTTTGTATATGCTTTTTTTATTATTTTAGAGATTGTAAGATTCTATTCTGTGAGAATCTATCATTCTACTGTCAAGTAAAATAGAACCATATACATATATAGTCGTGTGTGTGTGTGTATACCAGTACATGTGCATGCATGCATGATTGGAACTGAGTGGAAATTGGAAATGTTACTATTTTGGATTACAGCTGCTAGCAATGCCCACACAGCATGGAATTTAGGGGATTCCGGGAATTTTAGTCTGAAATGAAACTTTTCCAAATACTGGCCTATATGTCCAGAATTTACAATCTTTCGGTTGATCCCAAAGCTCAAACATTTCCGAAATATTTAATTGAGCTTTAATTATTTCATAAATCCACTATCAAATTAATTCGCTACAAACCAGGGTTTTCCTGGTTGTAGCAAATTAATTTGGGACTGTCTAGAACAGGGGTGCTCATTAGGTTGATCGCGATCTACTGGTAGATCGCGTAGGGTGTCCTGGTAGATCGCAGGCAGGGCCAGAGGAAGGCTCAGTCCCGCCCCACAGGCTCCCAACGCTGCCCAGGTGCAGAAGGAGGTTGGACTGGATGGCCCTTGGAGGTCTCCTTCTACTCTTGGAACCTATTGTTGTTGCTACTATTATTATTATTATTAGTAGCAGAGGCTGAATGAATATTATTATCATTATTATTATGAATAATTTCAGGGGCTTATTATACTCACAATTAGTTGAATTCAGTCTTAAAATATATTATTTATTTATTTATTATTTCAATTTACTAAACCGCACTTCCCGAGGCTCAGGGCGGTTTCCAAACATATAAAAAAACATCAAGATTTAAAACATCATAAAATACCATAGAATGATCCCAACCAATTACATTCACATAAAATCACATAAAATTACACGAATCAGAACAAGGGTGATTCGTGATAGAAAACAGTGGCAGCATGGCTAGGCGGGGGATTAACATTTCAAGCACCGGTCAGTCACCGAATGCTTGCCTGAGCAGCCAGGTCTTGCAAGACCTGAGGAAGGCCATCAGAGCCCACGTCTATGGCTCTCACTGAAATAAATTTCCAAATATTTTGCTTTTATGGCTCGCTGAGTAGTGGGTAGGTAGATCATTTTGACTTGGTTGTTTTATAAGTAGCTTGCATGCTGAAAAAGTGTGAGCACCCCTGGTCTAGAACATTGTTTGGACAGCCCGTCCTTTATTGTGGGAGTTCTGGACAGGACAATGTCCCTACAAGGAGAATGAAGGCTGGAACAACAGCACCTCATTGTAACAAAAAGTCACAAAATGTCTGCAGCTCAAGATGTATGAAATAACTAAAGCTCAATTGTATATTTCAGAAATGTTTGAGCTTTGGGATCAACCAAAAGATTGTAAATTCTTTTTACTTTTCAAAAGGGTCTGGTGGCTTGGGGGGAGAGAGGAAGGGCTTCCAGACATTCATTCAGGCTAGTCCTGAGAGAATGTCTGGACACCCACCCCAGAAAGCGAGTGCTTTCTGGGGTGGGTGTGGACAGGCCCCCAGAAACATCCGCATTTTTTAACCCGGATGCTTCTGGGACAAGGTCTTGTCTTGATACGGTCTAGATCTCTTAGTATTTTGTTCATGCTGCTACCACCATGACCACCCCATCATCAGCCTAGTGCAACTCGTTCATTTGGCTTAGTTGAGACTTTGCTGGTCATGTTCAGTAGCAGCCATGACGTCAGGAGGCATTGATTGAGCTTGTGCCCTCCGCACTATCCTAGGCAGACATTTGGGTAGTAGGGGAGCAACAACTGGGCTCAGCAGGAAGAAGACAAGCAGATGGCAGTGGTGGCAGCAGTAGTGATGTTTGCATCAAGAGCAGCTGCCATCCATGGGAGAGGAAGGAGAATGGTGGTTCTGGGTTTTATCTGTGAAATATTAGATTATTTTTGTGTGACTATATTGATCTGCTAGAAGGCAGAGATGTGCAGAAACCAGGATGCTTTCAATACTTTCTTTAATATGCAGCAAAGGGGCTCTCAACAACACAGCAATCAAACAATTAAGACATGCAATAAAATGAATTTCCCACAACTAATTCTGGCCACACTTGGCCCCACAATGGAGAAGAAATTGCTGCTATAAACTAGGGCTGCTCCTTAAATAGACAGGTCCTACATATTTCACCTGGATCTTTATAATAGATCCAGAAGATCTGAAAAGCTATAATCCTTAGCAATCCTGCTACCTGTAATACTATTTTGAAGCATCTAATGCCTCTTCTACACTGCCCTATATCCGAGGATCTGATCCCAGATTATCTTCTTATCCAAGATTATGTGGCAGTGTAGACTCATATAATCCAGTTCAAAGCAGATAATTTGGGATCATGTCTTGGGATAAAGGCCAGCATAGATCCAGCCTAAGAATGTTTTGTGTCACCACAGCCAAATATATTATAGAGAAAGGGAGCATGGATGAGATTAATATCAAATTTCTTGTGAGGAGCTCCCCCCCCTCCCCCCTTCTCTCTGTGTCCAGAGCTTGTTATTAGCTGCCCAAAATAAATCTGGAGGCCAGAAAGAGCCTGACCAAAGAAGCTGCTTTACATCAATCCAGGCCATTATATCATTTAACTCAAATTTTACTGGCCCTGGTGGGCAGTTTTTCTTTGCTCTGTCATTGGGTGTGGTTCCTGGAACTAGTATGCCCAAAATAAATCTTTCTGTTTGCTTTGAAAAATAATTGAGTTCATACATGTTATTGAATAATGAGCAACATTATGCATCAATAAGTGAAATGAGTTATTCTAAATGATATAACAAAAAACATTACTAGGAATTTCCATAATAATATTGGCCTGCTCAAGTAAATTCTGGTCACATTTGTGTATTTTGCACCTTCAAAATGAATCTCTCTCTGAATTTTTTATACTCAAATATCATAGTTCCGGAGAACTAATTATTACACTGTCCAAGTATTTGTAGATAACTCAGCAAATATTTGTCTATTCTAAGACTGTACAAGTCAATTTATTTTCTACTGACAGGCTCTCTTTTCACCATCAATTCTCATATTTATCTTTTGTGATGATTTCCCCTCAGATCATTTTCATTGCCTCTTGTTACTCAAGACAAATTTTGATTTAAGATTTCGATTTACTCACTCCACCAGGTTTTCAACAACTTCTGCCCTACATTCAATCTGTGCCTGGGACTATCAGCAGAACAGTTGGACCCACTGTACAGCTACACAATGTGCTACACATATTTACATGCTTTCAGTTTTCACCCAGTTTTCACAAAAACATAGTTTACAGCCAAGCCCTCTGATTCAATTACATCTATTCAGGCCCACAGGATAGGAATCCATATCCAAAAACTTTGGTTTTCTATTGTTCTTAATACATTTGTCCTGCTCAATCATAGCTACAATGCATTTGATGAAGTATACTTAAGTCTGTAAACTTTTTTCTTATCAATTTTTTTACTTTGTTTCAATCTGTTTTGTTGTATTTTGATATGTTGATGTTTTGTTCCTTTGTATGCGGCATTGAATTGTTGCCTTCGGTTTGCCGCCCTGAGTCCCCCTTCGGGGGTAGAGAAGGGCCAGTTATAAAAGAAAGAAAGAAACAAACAAATAAATAAAGGCACTATAAGATATTTTTGCACTATTAACTTTACTATACTTGAGTGAAGCAAAATAATTAAACCAAAATTAAAGTGGTTACTGGTAAAAAAAATGGCAGCTCTATATTCAGCAAACCCTTGTAACATATTCTCTCTCTCTCTCTCTCTCTCTCTCTCTCTCTCTCTCTCTCTCTCTATATATATATATATATATATTCCTAGCCCTGTTATAAAATTGTCTATGTTGTGACATCTTTTCCTTGAGCTGAGCTGAAATACCTTTCACCCAAGTTCATCACTTTATGTGTTAAGATTATAAAGTTTTGAATATAATTATATCACCTTGGAAAGTGGCCACCTTTCTGACCTTCAGAAAGAGAGTGAAAATGTGGCTCTGGGATCAAGCTTTCAGAGAAGAACCATAATGCAATAGCTTAACTGGAATTAAGTGCAATGACCACCAGAATGACCTGGATTATTATTGCAGATTGCATGGATTTGTAGTGATAGTAATGTTTTATAATAGTTTTATGTATTTAATTTTGATTTTGATTTCAATTTTAATGTTTTTTAATTATATATTTGTTGATAAGGCATTGAATTATTGCCTATCTGTAAGCCACCTTGAGTCCCCTCCAGCCCCGCCAGCCCCAGAAGTCTTGTCCTCGCCAGATCTCTGGCAATGGCCAATCTTGGCACCATGTATGACTGGTCGCCAGATGACATCGCCTCGTCTCCCGGTACCGTTGCCGTCAACATGCCTTTCTCCTCCTTCCCAAGACCTCCAGTACCACCGCACCCACCATTCGGAGACCGCCTGGTGCACTTCATCAATACCTGGCGACTCATCACCTCCGATGCATGGGTGCTCAGAGTTGTCGAAGACGGCAATGCCTTAGAGTTCGACGAGCTCCCTCCAACGGGCCTTATCGTTGACACCGAGCCATCTGCCCCAATCCTGAAGGAGGTTGACACTCTGCTTCAAAAGGGGGCAATGTCTCCTTCCCCGGCATGTCAAGACGGGCAGGCTTTCTTCTCTCGGTACTTCACAGTGCTGAAGCCCGATGGTTCCCTGTGACCGATCCTCGACCTCAGAGGCCTAAATAAGTTCATACGGTCTCGAAGGTTCAGAATGGTGATGGTGTCGTCCATCCTTCCCCTGCTCCACACCGGAGATTACTTCGCGTCCATAGACCTTTGAGATGCATTCTTCGATGTCTGTCAGGTTGAATCACCGATGCTTCCTGTCGTTCAAAGTGGCCAGTCAGACAAAGCAGTTCAACGTCCTTCCCTTTGGCCTCGTCACCGCCCCCAAGATTTTCACAAAGTGCATGGCGGTAGTGGCGGCTTGCTTGTGCAGAAGGAATATCCAGGTTTTTCCATACCTGGACGACTGGCTCCTGATGGCCCAGTCCCCAGAGACTCTCAGGGATCAGATCTCATTCACTCTGTCCCTCCTGAGCTCCCTCGGCCTTCAGTTGAACACTGAGAAATCACATCTCAACCTGGTGACAACCATCAAATTCATCGGGGCAATGTTCGACTCTCAGGGTCAGATTGCCTCCCTTCCGGAAGTCAGATTCCTGGCGCTCCGCCGAGAGTTGGAACTCTGCAGGCTGGCAAGGACTGTTACAGCCAAGCAGATCCAAGTCATTTTAGGACACATGGCCTCGACGGTGTTGGTGACTCCACTGGCCAGACTCCAAGGTCCTGTCAATACCGAGGTCAGTTCGGGACTCACTTCGATGGTGGTTGTCTCGACGTCACATCTGCATCGACGTTCCATTCCACCCAACACTGTCGTCGATCACTCTAACAATGGATGCATCACTTTAAGCTTGGGGATGCCACACAGGAGAGTTGTTGATCCACGACCAGTGGTTGGCAATGGAGAGGCTACACCACATCAACTACCTTGAGCTATTGGCGATATTCAAGGCCTTAAGGGAGTTTGCCCCTTTGGTAACAGGATAATCGGTACTGGTCAGGACAGACAACATGGCGGCCATGTACTACATCAACAAGCAGGGCGGCACCAGCTCCAGGAAGATTCTAGCTCTGTCCCTTGCTCTGTGGGAGTGGTGTGTCCGCCACACAACTGTGGTTCGAGCGGTCCACCCTACCAGGTGAGCAGAACACCGAGGCCGACATTCTTAGCCAGACTCGATTGTCGTCCCACAAGTGGATGCTCCATCAGGAGGAGCTGCATCTGCTATTCCAAGAGTGGGGCTGGCCCAATATCAATCTCTTTGCGTCTCCAGACTATGCTTAATTGCCATGGTACGGGGCCCATCTACTCCCGGGGACGCACCCCAGCTGCCTCAGGGATGGTCTCCTTCTCGGCTGGACGGAGGGTTTCCTCTACCTCTTCCCTCCGTTTCCTCTGCTCCTCAGTATCATCGAGCAGATTCAGCTCTGCCGTACCAACTGCATCCTGATTGCTCCGTACTGGCCGAGGCAAGTCTGGTTTCCAGCTCTTCTACAGGCCTCCAACAGTCAATTTCGACAGCTACTCATGGACCCGATCTCCTGACGAGGGAAGGAGCCCAGGTCGTCCATCCGGACCTCCCCTCGTTGCACCTGATGGCGTGGAGGATCCAGCCCTGAATGGTCTACGGCCTGAGGTCTGTTCCATCCTCGCAGCAGCCCACAAGCCATTGACGACGAAGGTGTATGCGGCCTGCTTCTCTTGCTTCCAGCAGTTCTTGTCTCAGCGAGGCGGCTCCACTTTCTCACCGGAGTTACCGACGGTCCTGGAGTTCCTGCTTTCGCTGGCACAGTGAAGCCTATCTTTGTCTTCCCTAAAGACATATTTGGCAGCCATCTCCTAGCACATCCAGCAGAGAGGCGGCCCTTCGCTGTTCCAGTCGGCTCTTGTGAAGACCTTCCTGAAGGGCTACAACAACCTCTACCCACTGGTTCATCAGCCAACGCCTGGTTGGAGCCTTGACCTCGTACTGGCTCAATTGACATCACCCCCGTTTGAGCCATTAGCCACAATCAACCTCCGGCTGCTGTCCTGGAAGGTGGCCTTCCTGGTGTCCATCACCTCCGCCTGCCGCCCATCGGAGTTGGCAATGCTGCAGGTCGACGAGCCCTACTTGCTGTTTTTGGCAGACAGGGCAGTTCTTCGAACTGACATCTCCTCCTTGCCGAATGTGGTGTGGTCGTTCCATGTGAACGAAGACATTGTTTTGCCAACCTTTTTCCAGTCACCGGCCTCTTCTGCGGGAAAAAAGGCTGCACGCCCTCGATGTGAGGCGTGCCTTACTCTTCTATAGGGACAGAACTGCTGTGTCTCGTCGGTCGCCTCGACTTTTTGTGTCGTACGCTACCGACAAGCTGGGCCTGCCAGTCTCATTGCAGCGTCTGCCCAACTGGGTTGCCTCCCTCATCGAACTTTGCTACGAACTGACTCGGCAACCTCCTCCCCCTACGGCCAAGGGCTGCTTGATAAGAGTGATGGCGGCCTCGACCGCTTTTCTCAAAGGGGTCCCGTTGGACTCGATCTGCAGGGCCGCCATTTGGGTAAACCCACTGACCTTTGTTTCCCATTATCGGGTGGACACTAGGTTCAGAAGGGACACTGCCTTCGGGGAGTCAGTCCTGTCATCCTGTCCCTTGTAATTGAAGCGTATATATATGGCTTGGTGCTTTATGGGTACCGTGTTCAGGGGGATCGAGGTCATGTATCCTATTCTCGATGTCGATACAGTATCTGCACTTGGTGTCAAGCGTGTGTTTCTTTTTATGGTTAATGTAACTAGTTATCTTCCTCCTATGGAGGACTGTGTTTTTCCTACTGTTTCTTTTGCAATGATTTACTGTGTACCGTGCTCCTAGTTCCATGTGAGGCACTGAATTATTTATACCTCATTCAGCGCACTTTCCTTCCCCTTGGGGAATGCACTGTATGCTTTTTTTGCACTGTGTTGTTGCACTTGTTGCTGTTGTCAGCACTAAGGCCTATGTGCCTTATTCTGTTGTGCTTGTTGCACTGTTATTTATTGTTCATGACAGTTGTGGGACTTGGTCTCATGATTTGTCTGTGGCTTTGCCCAGGTTATTTATTACTATTGCTTGTTGCAATAAAACGTTATTGTTTGGTCCTTACATTTTGGTCGGTTTGTTTTTCCCGCCTCCTGGACCTGAGCTTGCTAAATCTTCATAAGTGTGCATTCACAGAGCCCATGAATAAAAATGGTATGTTACAAACCTGTGACCATCTTTCTTCGAGTGGAGCTCTGTGAATTCACACTAACTCGCCTGGCCTTCCCCTCTTCAACAAACCTCCCCTTCTCTCGTTGCCTTTGTGGCGAAGGAATGGAGATGGTTCGCACAGAGCGGCTTAGATGCCCTCCGGGAGGGCTGGGCAGGGTTACCGCCAAATCTTGAAAAGTTTAAACTGGAAATGTTTCTGTTGGGCCTGTGCCAGGCACAGACACTTCATAAGTGTGAATTCACAGAGCTCCACTCGAAGAAAGATGGTCACAGGTATGTAACCTACCAATATATATATTAGTCACACTATCAATGATACTCAATCCCATGTTTGTTGTTTGGCACCACTTTTTTTAAAAAAAAAAATTCAATTCCCCTTTTAATTTATAACCAAAACATGTTTTTCTTCTCATCTCATCATTGTGAGTTGGTAGTATTGTAAAACCAGAGGTATAGAGCCATGGTTCTTCCAATGATTCCGGTATCTCTAAAAATTACATCTGTTTCAATCATAGAACTTTTACGCTCAGTCAGCTCAACTTTTCAAAGCTCTGAGTGTTTCTAGGTGTTGGGAATAGACAAAGGTTCAGCACTAAGAGATTTGAGGTTGTGTTAAAAAGAGCAGCAGTGGTCGTTTTCAGTGAATCATCACTTATCCACCTATCCTAACCTCTATGAGTTACATTTATGATCTTTCCACTTCTTTTCTTCCTGCCTCTTTATATTCTCACTGTCACTTACAAAAGCAAAACTAGCTTAGTACAGTGTTAGTGTCACAGCCTTGGATAGCATTCTTTTGTTTGTTTTACAAAAATGCCTTAGTTTGTTTCTCTAGCCATTGCTATTTTTACATCTGACACATAAATGCTAGCCATTTTACATCTTGGCTTTCCTTCACAAATGAAGATTCAGGAAGGACCCATCCCACGCTTTCTACAAGCATGTTGATGATTAGGAGGTTGGATGTGTCCTTCGAGCCTGAGCAATGGATTTTTCTGGTGGAGCGCAGTGTGCACAGAACTGGCCTCACCCTTTAAACCAAAGGTTCATCTGCCAGGACCTAGCAAGCTTGGACTGTGGCAGCGAGGTTCTCAGGTCGTAGGTTTGGTTCGAGTTTCCTTCTCTAAATGGTTGACCTTACAGAGTTAAACGAGCACTATCTGCCTGGGTTTGAAATCAGAGTTTTCCTTTTTCTAGGATGGTTGCCAAACGGCTAGAGAGCCCATCCTGCCCTTTGACGCTCTTTGTCAAACCCTTTGGTTGTGACCTGTCTGGCATGGGAGGCCCTACCGTTGGCTATTATGCCACCGCTAGCATAGCTCACAACTTCATTAGGGTACGTAAGCCTCTCCCCCACAACAAGGGGACGCCAACTGAGAGGCATTGCACATACATTCTACATTAATACATAGGAATGTTCCTTTCTAAAAGAGAAGAGAAGACATTAATTTTTTTTGAATTATATTTATTGGGGTTTTTCCATAAACAAACAGTGAAAGTGGGTGAACAGTTTCAAATAGAGGACAGTAGGAAAGATAAAGGAGAGGCTGAGAGTAATGATGGGAGGGGGGTAGAGGGAGTGGGAAGGGGGTGCTGGGGGGGTTGGTAACAAGGGATGGGGAGGGGTAGAAGGGGGTAAGAGTCAGGGGCGGTGAAGGAGGCTGTTTGATCCGAGTTCTGGGAGGGCTAATGATGAGTAATGGTGGAGGGAAGAGATAAGGATAGGAGTAACTTGTTTCCTTCTAAGGTCCTCGTTCATGGGCGCTCCTTGTTGCCCTCTTGCAGTCTCCCTCCTTGTTAAGCTGGACGTTCCTTTTTACCTGGTCTTCCTTTTAGGCTCTTTTTCCTTCTTTTTTCCGAGACGGGTCTTCATATCCCTCTGCATCTTGGAGCAATCTGTTGTGCTTAGTTTTTGTCCTTTCCAGCGTTTGGTGGCCATTGTCTGTTCCCTGTCTTCCAACATAGCCGTACCCGTGCCCCTTCACGTCCCTCAGCCTCCATTCTAACCATTCTCCCTAGGTGATTCGAGGCCTTCTGTATCCATCCCCAGGATGCCACATCTCGTAGGCCTGAAGTACGCCTCAAGAGAGTAAGGGCAGTTTTTCTTTAGGTTTTTCTTTCTTCCTTGTTGGGTTGTTCCCGCCCAGCTTCTCTTTCTGTTGGGCTGCGTCCCATTCTTTTTGCCGTCCTGCTTATCTGCATCCAGGCTGGGGCTCTTGGGTGTTGCCGCGGCCCCTTGATTTTCCCCCTCTTCTCTTTTCTGGGGAGCCGAGGTGTTATGGCCCTTCGACGTCATTCTTGCAGCATCCAGCGAGGCTACCTCCCTACTTTTGGGGTGGGGTCCTCTTCCCTCTGATCCTGCCCGCGGCTTTACGTTCTCCTTCCCTCTCTTCTCTCTACTTTCACCTATTGTTGCGTTCTCTCCCTTGACCCGGGGTGTGTCTTCTCCATCCTCATAGAAGATCGACCGCCCTGGCCCTGTGGGGAGCGCCTCTTCATTTGGTTCTGTTCTAGCCTGTAGGGAGTGCTCCCGGTTCGCATCCATTTGTTCTTCCTGCCGGGACATTATGGCATCTATCTTCCGTAGGAAGCCGTCTTGGGCTACCCTTATTTTTCGCAGCTCTGCAAGGACATCTCCCAGAGATATTTCCTCCTCTTCTGATCCCTCTTCCTGTCCCATCCTCCACTCTTTTGCTCTTGAGGTATTCACTTTTAATTTATTTATTGTTTGTTTATTTGTTCAGTTGTTCCTTTATTTAGCCTGATGTTGCTTTCACTTCTTATTTCTGGCTTTGGTCTCCTTTTGCCTTCCCCTTTTGGGCCCAATAATACCTTGGTTTTGTCCCCCCTACCTCCTGGAAATGGGGATGTGGGCAGGGGCTTCTGTGGGAGAACCTCCTGTAATCTTGAGGGGAGAGAGGAGTGAGGCACTTTTCAAAATGGCGCTCCCGCCAAAACTTCCTTCTTCTTCCCCTTATAAACCCTCAGCCGCCATCTTGTGTTTGTTGCCAATCCCTTCTCCCTCTCTCCTGAGTCTGCTGGGTTCTTCTGCCCCCTCCTCTGTGTCCCCCGGTCTGGTCGGCTCCACGCACCTTTTTTTCTCTCTCCTTCGTTGGGGGGGGGGGCGATCCCCTGCTCTTGGGTGCCGTTCGCGGCGCCCGGCTTCCCCGCTGGCTTCGCCGCTGCTTTTCCCCCCCTTTTCGCGCCACCGGTGGTGGCGCTCCTACCAGCTGCTGGTCTCCTGCGCTCACGGCCAGTCCTGGTCCTCTTCTCCTCCTGCCCTTGCTTGGGGGGGGGGAGGGGAGGCCCGGCTGGGCCAGCAGTGAGTGCGGGTCGCCGCCCGCTCCCTGCTCCCCGGCTCGCTCGCCGCTCCGGCCTGGATCCGGGCCCGCTCGATCTCCTCCTCTTGAGGAGGGGGAGACCTCTGGGGCTGCCAGATCCTGCCTGTCGGCTTCGCGCTCCCTCCGGACCTTCTGTCCGCTGGGAGGGAGGGCGTAGATCGCCCTCCGGCCAGAAGAGCAGGCGGCACTTCAAGGAGCCCTCAAAGTGCCCGTCCTGCCGCCATCTTCGCCGGGCCGGAAGTCAGAAGACATTAATTTTTAAATAGTATTTATTGGGAATTGAAATTGAAAGCAAGAATTACAAGTCCTAAATAATAATAATAGCAGACCGAAGAAAGCCAAATATGCTACATTTTAGGTTACATTCAAAGAAATAGATTTCTGTGTTATAGTTGCTATGGTGAAGACAAAATAAGTCAAAATACAATACATACACATAAAGTGATTATTTTGACCTTCCTTCTCCTCCCTCCTAACAATTGTGTTTCTTCCATAGAGAGCACATTTAGAGAGGTTAGAGAAAAAGAAAATGTTTCATGTCTGGAGAAATAGAAGAAATTTTGAAAACAATAGTGCCCAAGATTTTAGAAAGGTTGAAAGAAGGAGGGGCAAATGCATTGGGGAAAATAACTGAATAGGGGGTAGCAACAATTAAAAATGGGTGGCATTTGGGGGAGCTTTCTATGTGTACAGCCATCCTATTAGAAAGCAATGAGCTTTTGAAACACCCATCGCAATGACATGAGAAATATCTTGTAGTGTACATTTGAGGGGGGGGGGGGTTGATATGGGTATTTATTATCAGCAACAAGCACCCCCTCTTATATAATACTTCTGCTCACATCAACAAACCTGTACAAGATAATATGACAACCTTAGTAGGGGGCTAAGTTGTTCTTAAAGTGAATTGTAGAGTGATTCATTGGCTGCTATAGAGAAAATTGTGGAGAAAGCAGATCTCTTATGTAAATAGCTCTTCTGGATTGTAGCCACAACCAAGAATCTGATTTTTTCTTTGAGGGGGGAACACTTCAGTGACCTTTATGCGATGTCTAGTTCATAATGATTTTAGAATAAACCGTGAATGTGATATACAGCACAATTAATGAGAAATGCAAAGAATCATATCCAGTCTTTAGTTGGCACATTCCTGCTAAATTCAGTGATATATCATTCAACTTGAGGTGATGGTGCTGACGTGAGGGGAAGAGTGCAAAGCCATAAACAAAAGGGATAAAATATGTTTTATGAGGTGGTTCCCACTTCAGCTGCTATATATTATATACATAGTGGCAAATTGCCACAATTCCACTATTGAAAAGAGGTGCAATATAAAAGGTGCTTAAATTGGTATGCATTCATTATTTATGAAAATGCAAGTACAGCAAAATAGCAGGCTGGTGTGATAAAGTCCTGGTGTGATAAAGTCTTCAATGAGACTCACGTGTGAGGGAACACAACAAGGAATACATGGGCACTTGTAGGAAAGGTACATCAAAGTGGACAAAATATGCATTTGCCTTAATGTGCGCAGGCTCAAACTATTAACTATAGGTCTGTCACTATATGTACTGTATGACCTGTATGTGTAGTGGAGAATTTCAGTTTGGAAAAAAACACACACAAATAAAGTATAGTGTGCGTAAAAATATATCTGAAGCCTGGGAAAAAACAAAATCTTTTGAACTGATAATGTAGTAAAAGTTATTAGCAAATAATGGTTTCCTTTCCTTTTGGGTGTATTGGGAGGGATGAAGTGTTTGTGTGTTCATGTATAAGGCACTACTATTGCAAAAGGGTACGTCTTTTGAGCCCCTGGTGGTGCAGTGGACTAAACCACTGAGCTGCTAAACTTGCTAATCGAAAGGTCGCATGTTAAATCAAATACAGGAAAGAAATACTTGAGCAACTTTTGCTGCTATTGTCTTCCATTTTATGATGGCTACCGGAATTTGAGATCACCCCACAACAGGACAATAGGATGGGCTGCAAGGGACCAGTCCAAAGATGTTATAAGTAGGTGATATAAAATATAAACGATTTTTTAACTTTAATCATGAATGAATTCCAAATACTGTTTGTACATGAACATGGAGTCCCATTGGTGCAGTGGGTTAAACTGCTGAGCTGCTGAACTTGCTGACCAAAAGGTCACTGGTTCAAACCTGAGGAGCAGCATGAGCTCTAGCTGTTGGCTCCAGCTTCTGCCCACCTAGCAGTTTGAAAACATGCAAATGTGAATAGATCAATTGGTACCGCTCTGGCGTGAAGAACAGTGCTCCACGCAGTCATGCTGCCCACTTGACCTTGGATGTGTCTTCAAACAATGTCGGCTCTTTGGCTTAGAAATGGAGATGAGCACCAACCCCCAGAGTCGGACTCGACTAGACCTAATGCCAGGGGAAAACCTATGTCCTTAAATGAAAATCACCTTCCCTCAATTCAGGGGCTGTGAAAGAGCCCCTGAATATATCTTAAGTGCATGGAAAGATTAATCTAGGATCAGGTCACTTTGAGATCCATTTGCATTAAAACTTAGATTGACTATTTTCCTAAAGATGAAGGGAAAACTATGTGTCAAGTGCAGGAATAAATGATAATTTATTTAACTATACCTTGTGAAAACTTAATTTTAATCTGTGGGCATCTACTAGGATGCCACTTGGCTAGCCACTGACTATCAAGGATTGCCAAAGGGCTGACATACAGTAATCTCTTCTAATAGGAGGAAATCCTCCAAACTCAATACTAAGTGAAGCTTCCAAATAATCTTCATGCACATTTCTTTTGCCTATAAAAGCACATGCACATCACGTGTAAGTATATTTGGATGTCATCCATTTTTTATACTGGTATCCATAACAACATTAATTGCATAACTGATGAAACATGTTGTTGGAGTGATTATTTGACATACATTGTTCTCAGTCTGTCAGAACTCATCTCATAACCATGCCCTTTCTCCATAACCATAGTTATCTGGCATTTACATCTTGTGCTGATTCCACCTGACTATAGAATCTAAAGTATAAAATAGAAAGGCAGTTGACTATTTGATTGAGAATGCTTTGTGAAAAGTATATAATTCATTTAGTTGAATTCCAATGGCATACTCCAGTTAATAAAATCTCTGACAATGAAACTTTATTTACATCCACCAAGGCCCCTCATTTAAAAAAAATCATAATCCTTGTCTAGCTGAAAGTTTAAAAAAAATCAGTATTGGTATTAGAAGAATGGTGTTAATGTAAGTCAGCTCATTCATACAATATTGGGCCTGTGTCTTCAGCAGGGATTCTGGGATCTCCTGTGCAAGGGATTGTGGCAGCCACAGTTCATGATGGAGAAGAAACCTTTGCAAATGTTTTGCAGAGACAGCATTTAGGAAAAGCTGTTAGGGAGGTCAGTTTCACTTAGAGTCATCAGTGCACAGATAAGGCAGCTGGCTGTGGAGCTTGGGATAGAAAGAAGGAATGTCAAGGTCTTTCCTTCTAGCAGTGGTTTTCGGTTTGCAAGTAAGGGAGGGAAATCTTGTTTCTTGATATAAGCTATGCTTTGCAGTTTGAATTTCAGATCAGGTCAACTTTTGCAATAAGCTGCATGTGTTTCCAAGCCTTCTGTATTTTAGACCATGCATTTAGCCTCATGTATTCTCGAGTCTCCAGAATTTTAGCTCAAGTACTCAAGTCTGGACTTTGATTCTTCCTGGAAACCCTTTGGACTTTATCAGCTATTGAACTTTGCCTGCAATGGATTTATGGAAATCCTTTGGACTATATCTGCTCCTGAAATTTGCCTGCTTTGGATTTACGAAGTGACTCTGAAGCATACCTACTGCCTTTGGGCCTTTGGAACTATTCCTTGGACTATTGATTGGATATAGCTCTTCTTATATATTTATACTGCTCATATGGTTTGCTGTTTGCTTCAATGAAAGACTATTCTTTCAGCTGGAGTTGTGTGTTTGGATTCTAAGGGCCCAGGTCTATGTTGGGGTGCGATATACAACAGAATTGTAATATTATTCAATTTTAGCAGTCATGGTTCTGTCCTATGAAATCCTGAGTTTGGAAGCTTGGGAGAGGCATTTAGAATTCTCAGCTCAACTATTCCAGTGCTCCACTAAATTGCAAACATCCAGTATTTCAAAGTGTTGTGTACTCCTCTTCTGAGGAGGAGGAGGTAGAACAGGCAGCTGAAGATGTCGGGGTTGGAGATTTGAGGCCAAGTGTTGAATAGGAAAAAGAGTGTGAGGAAAACATACTGCCGGTTCCTAACTTTCAGGGCGAAAGAAGGAGAAAGTCAGCTAGAATTATTGCAAGGATGCTGAGGAATCAGACCTCACCTAGGATCACCTGTGCTGGGATATGAGGGCTATAAATAAGCAATAAGGCAAGTGGTCAATGCTGGCAGCAACTGTTCTTCTACTCATTGCTTCTGTGTTGAGGTTTCCTTGCTTGTAGCTCCAGCAAGTACTTTGCAAAAACATTTTGCAAAATACTCTAATTTCATTTTGCTTTTGGGATTGTCCTTCTGTTTTTTTGCTGCTGTTTGTTAGAGTATTATCATTTTCCTGAAGTAAAGCTATTTAGTTTATTTAACTCTTGTTGTAAGTCTGTTTCTGGGGCAAAACAGAACACATAGGACGGAACTATGTGGAATATACAGTAAATGCTATAATGTTATATTGGGAGTGGGCACCTGGAATTTCTAAAAAGAATAGGATGGATCTTCAGATTACTACTATGCTGGCCAGAGCTAGTGGAAATTGTGGTTGTTTTTCAATAACATCTGGAGGACCACAACTTCTCTCACCTGATCTAAAGAGTTAAAATGGACAACAAAACTGAAATAGAAGAGAGACTGGCATTCACTTCTGAATGGAACTTGCCATTACTGGGCAACCATGTGTTGCGATACCTCGATATTCCACAAAATAAATTTGGGTTGTATTATCAACTGCAGTGTTTGTTTCTAATCTTAAAAGAGTCTGGAGAATGACATTACTTTCCAAAGGAGTAATGCTTTCTTCTGGACAACAGCAAACAGCAGGAATTAAACTCTTTTCATGAGGACCTTGATTGACTAATGGAGACAATTGTAAATAAAAATCTGTGCTTTATTTCCCCCACAGTTTTTCCCCCAAAGATAAAGAGTGAGACAAAGGAAGAGAGGATATAAAGCCCAGCTTGAAATCACAGTATGCTAAGTGTTAGCATTTACAGAACAGATGCCACAAAATGAATTATGAAATTCATCAAATTGTGGGGTTTGTTGATGTTGTTTTATATTATGAGTTTGTTGTCCACTTGAGATTTCCTTCAAATCTCTTTTCCATCCCTCATTTTTGTACCTGGCTATAAATAGAAAACAGATACTGAGGTAAATTAATCCTAAAAATAAACCTATTAAAATCAATGTGGCTCATGCCAGGATTTCCTTGCCTCATGGGGATTAAAATAGAAGTACAATTTTAATGTCTAAGATTTGGTGTTTGGTTCTGGACATCAATCATAGAATTATGCAAGGCTTGCATGTGCAAAGAATCACTGGGGCTTATTTCAAATCTCAATAGCCAAATGCTGATGAATTACTCTGGGACCTATAAAATATACCACATTAATTATTTAGACCGGAGCACAGAGTGCTCAGCTGAACTACCTTAAAGTGTTGAAAATTTCCAGTTCTTTCAATTTTGTTTGTATCTGCCTACTGCATCCAATCTTTTCTTCAAGAAATATCTTATTCCTGCCCTTGTGTATTTCTCCTTCCTCTTTTTTTTCACCATGTGCCACACAAATTCTCATACAAAAAGTGATTTCCACCAGTTTTAGCTGTGTCTTTCCTAAGAAGTTATATGGAAATGGACATAATACTAGTTCTTCATTGGTATCACTAGACTCATGTTGTTTCAGTGCATACATTCCTGATCTTTGGCTCATTCTCTCCCAAATATGACATGGAAACAATAGCTGTGTTTTCATGGTGGTCATCTTTACTGGTTCTTGCACAGCTAAGTATTGATCATTTTCATTGTAGAAAGTACTGGTTTAAAAATAAATTCATTAGAGGGAGATAATAAAAGGAAATATATCGGGCTAAGGAAAAATATAGTTATTTCTCCTATGGATCTTTAATGTACTGTTGCACATTACGGAACCACTGTTCAATGCTTGATACATGTATTTCTTTTGCAGGGTTTGTTCTGCTTGATATGGCCTTGCGGCTAATGCAATAAACTATATACTAATATACTAGTACTATTTCTCCTATGTGTATGTGTAATACAAATACAGTGTTACACATAACCCATAGGAGATATAGTGGTTTAACCCACTGCGCCACCGGGAACTCCATGTACATGTACTAACAAACAGTATTTGGAATTCATTCACGATTAAAATTTAAAAAATCATTGATATTTTATATCATCTATTTATAACATCTTTGGACTGGCCCCTTGCAGCCCATCCTATTGTCCTATTGTCTCAAATTCTGGTAGCCATTGTAATATGTAAGAAAATAGCAGCAAAGGTTGCTCCAGTATGTCTTTCCTGTATTTGATTTAACATGTTTGGTTTTGAAAACTTCTTTCTTTTCTTCTAGTTCATGCTGAAAACAATTGTCTATAATGTAGTTTTTGTATGAAATGCTATTTCATGCTCCCCCACTTCCGTCCTCCACATTTCTTGACGCGGACATTTTTTCTTCCATACAACTATTTTCCTTTGCATAGAGCAGAGTTGTGAATCATGTGCCCTATTAAAAAGAAGGAGGAAAAATAAAAAAAATCTGGTAGAGGACAAAGGAGAGAAAAATCATGAAAACTGCCTTGGACGTCTTCAAAGATCAATTTGGAATCTATATATATATAAAGAGAGCTGTCATCCTAAGTAGTCTATAGACAGCAAAACCACACAAGGCAGACACACCAAATCAGCCCACATACACACAGAACCCCACGAGGTATGTTTACCACCCCAATTTTTTTAAAACAACACGATAAAAAAACAAAAAAACAATTGGACTACAACTCCCATGATCCCCCACGCCACCCTCCTCTGGCAGTTTAGAGTGTTGGAATGTTGGTGGTTCTGGCCAATTAGAGGCATTATGCAAATACTCCCTCAGTTAGAATGTAGAGGCTGGGAGCCATCCCCTCTGGCAGTTTAGAGTGTCGGATTGTTGGTGGTGCTGGCCAAACAAAATAAGGAAGGAAGGAAGGAAAGACCCAAGGAAGGAAGAAGACAATAAGAAAAAAGGAAACAGGGAAGGAAGGAAGGAAGGACAAAAAGAAAGAAGGAAAGAGGTCATGCAGGAAGGAGGAACAGAAAACAGACAGGTAATAAAAGGCAATACAAGAGGTAGAAGCTGGTGAAGGTAAAGCGGGTTTTGGTACTTTCCATGCAAAAAGTACAGTCAGAGAGTGATGCTACATGCGTGTAGAGCTTTGAAAAGTGGGTTCTTGTGCCAAAAATCAGGCAGGCACTTGCAATGTGAAAATAACACTGTGATTGAGGCGTTTTTGATGCACTCTGTGCCTAACGGAAGATAACATAGGCTTAGAATGAATGGAACAGTACAGGTTGTGCTATGGGAAAAGTTAATGCGAATTGAGAAAGCACTGCGCATGACAGAGAGTCTGACCCCCTCCGTTGCTGGCACGGAGCCTGGAAGTCAATGTTTCAACCTGGGAACATCAGAGACTTAGCACTGATACTGTACTGTGAGAAAGACTAACATAATAAATGACTATTGTTCTCATTTAGAGGTGTAACTTTGAGATGTGATGCAAATGGAAATGAAATGTTTATTGGATTAATGAGATGTCATGTAACTACAGTAATCACCAGCCAATTATGATTGTTTTTATCCATGAAGAAGGGGTGGGCTTAACTGAAATGCCTCCATTGGAGTATAAATGCTTTTGTATTGAAAGTGACGGGGTCTTTTGCCCCTGATAGCAGCGTGTTCTGCTGGCAGAAGCCCACCAGCTGGTGCCGGAAATAAACCTGTTTGATTTTCACCTACTTCACAGTTGTCGTGAGTTTTCCCTCATCCTTGAACCCGCACGTTCAGGTAGCTTGATAAAGTTAACTTGATACTCGGAGTTCCATAACTCCTTGATTTGGCTGCTTCAAAGGGACTAGCAAAAGGAAGGAAAAAAGGTAGGGAGGGAATGCAGGGAGGGAGACAAGGGCAGCAAGAACTGATACAGAAAGGGCAGGAAGGAGGGAAAGGAAAGAAGGGAGGGAGGGAGAAGAGGTAGGAGGACAGAGAGAAGAGAAAAACTGAGGGGGAGAGGGAAGAAAGGAAGTATAAAAGGCAGGAAGGGATGTTACTGTTGGTCTTCGCCACATGCACACACGTATGTACATATAGACATACACACACATATACATGCACTAAAATATACACATGCACACACATCTGTACTTACACACATATACATGCATATACATATACAAAAACACACATATACATAAGTACACGCATATACATATACACATATACATAAGTACACACACATATACACCCATACACATATGTACACATAGACAAAAATCCATATATATATATATATATATATATATATATATATACACACACATACACACACACACACACACACACATAAATACACACACAAAACACAAATATATAGCCTGGGACACAGGAAAGAGAAAAAGGCACAGCAGCGCGTGGCCGGGTTCAGCTAGTATCAATATAATAATAATTTTAAAAATCTGCCAAGGTTGGGTTACATTGTACTATGAGGCCCATAAACTTTACAAGGGAAACCTACATCCAAAAACTCTGAAATTATGAAAAAGAACATGTGGGATTATCACTCAATTCCAGGTGTTTGTTCTGTATGTAACCAATGTGTTAAAATATGGCACTTTGTAATAGGTTCAGACTTCTTTTTTGCACAACAAAAGCTCCACCTGTTCATATGCCTCCCTAAAGAGAAGGTCTGGCTATTGCAGGGAAGAGATCTGACAGGGCAGGAGCACTTGTGAGTTCTACAACATTCATAAATTATTATAAATGTTGCAAAGGTTGTAAGCAAAAGGACTCAGATGGGTGGTCATAAAACATGCAAGGATATGAAAGGTCACCCACAATCACTGAATAAAGGACTCCAGGTCCTGTGGCTATAAGCAAGCACTAAAAAGGAAACAAATCACCTGGGGGGGAATGCTAACAGAAATATAGGCAGGGGTGAATGGATTTTAAAATGAAACTTCTGGCACCAAGAGGAGTTGAATAATGTATTTTATGGAAATGACGAGACAAACAGCAAAGTTCTGTATATTTTGCTTAATTTTTCTATTTATAAGGAAAATGAATGAAAACTGGAATCCTATTCCCTCTTTATACACATCCAGGTTGCACCTTATATTTCACCTGATATTGCCCAGATACATTTGCAAATATACCTTTTTGCAGTCAAAGAACAGAAATGAGGATGCATAAAGACATCGGGAATGAGAAGGATTGAAGAATAGAGCCCTGAAGGGAGATGTGAAATGAAATGATGAGTTTGTCCTGTTCAAGCCAATACCCATTCTTCTTATTAAGTAACAAGAAATGCTCATTATCCAAGTATTCAGAGTTTTCAGTGTCTCATTGTCTTCTGGACAAAATCATTTTCTTTCCTTGGAGCTTCTTAAGCTCTTGAAACCTGCTGTGTTATTAAAAATATTTCAGGGGAATATTACTTTAACTCCCAGTATGCACTGTTGTTATAATGCTATCAGACAGTCACAACTGTCAAGTGTGTGTGTAGTAGTAGTATTTTGTATTTTTAATGAACAAGAAAAACAGAACATATTATAAAAAGACAGAGAGGAGAGAGAGAGAGAGAGAGAGAGAGAGAGAGAGAGAGAGAGAGAGAGAGAGATGGCATCCATTTCAGTGTTTGATGTTTGGTCACAAATGTTTTATTGGCATCTGAAAATGATTATGGAAATTTGAAATGTTTGCAAACGTTCCTAATGCTGTTTTTGACAACAAACTGTTATGGAATAAAAAGAAAGGAAGTACTGGGTTGAACAAGGGCCATTTATTTTAACTTAGAACTTATTTAGGCTGCATTGGATCTGGAAAGGAGAAAGAGGGAGGAGCAACCTAATACAGTTTCAGTTGAGTACAGGTGTTGCCCTTGATGCCTTCTTCCCTAGGTGAAACTTGAGCTCTGAGGGCAACCCAGTAGCTAGGGTGTTCTCCCTTCTCAAGCTATCAACTGGAAGGCAGACACAAAACCACTTCCCACAAGTTGGAGATGGCACCCACCACTTCTCCCCAAGTCCCCAAAACAAGCTTACATTAAAAAAAAAACTTACCAGGCTGCCATTATGTTGGTCCTTCTGTCTTCCTGGCATGCCTCTTCTAGCTGTAATGGTGGCTCTGTAATTTTTAAAAACATTTTAAAGCTTGTTTTGGTGGGCTTCGGGGTGGGGAAAACCCAGGTTTTTAGGCAGGTGTGTGAACTTAAAACTGTGTCAAAGTGAGTTTTTAAGTCTGCTTCAGCATGGGTTTAAATTATGTCTTGAGCACTCTTAATGTATATACAGTAAAATTCTGGACACAGAATTCCAAACTAATGATCAGCTTCATTATGCAAACAAATCCTGGGCAGGTTCTATATTTACTGAAATCAACATAATATCTTGAAGTCGGAGCACCCAGTGGCACAATGGGTTAAACCTTTGTGCCAGCAGGACTGCTAGCCATCAGGTCAGCGGTTTGAATTCTGGGAGAGCGGGTTTAGCTCCCTCTGTAAGTTCTAGATTCCAATTCGGGGACATGAGAAAAGCCTCCCACAAGGATGGTAAAACATCAAACATCAGGGCATCACCTGGGCAACATTCGTGCAGATGGCCAATTATTTTATACCAGAAGCGAGTTGCAGTTTCTCAAGTCACTCGTGACACACACACACAAATCTCGAAGTCAGTCTAGGTTAGCCCTATGTCCAAAACCTATCTGAAATACTTTATCCCTCTATATTTTATTATGTATGCTTGCCCCACTGCTTGGTTTTCTCTGAGTCACACTACCGTCACTTCTATGTTTGGTGAGAACACAGGATAGATAGAGACTTCTCAATGGCTACTCCCATGGAAAACTGTGTTAGCCTCATCTCTACTCACCTACCATGAGCAGGTATTTCATGACTATTAGTTTTAATGTGGTTTCCCTGTGGAACTTATTTTTCCTAGCATGTTTTAAAAATATCATTTCAATGTACTGATATTTGCATATAGTAGTTAATTTCATTTTTTTTAAAAAAACTACCAGTGTTTATAATTAGTGGTTTTAAAAGATTATTTTCATGATGAGATTTGCCTTGGGTCCATACAAGTGAAAGGCAAGAATATATATATATATATATATATATATATATATATATATCTGGAACAAACATTAGACATTTCTCCTAAAAGTTCTAGTTCTAAAACTGGGTCACCCATTTAGACATGTCACTTTTAAATAATGTAATACCAGTTCTCAGTTCTGTTGGGGAATTTTAAACTCAAATGGATTTGGTGGTAAACTAGATGCTCTATTTATTTTACTGAATGTTTTTATGTGATGGTTTGTCCTTGACCTTTGGAAAGTATGCTAGCTACATGATTTGGCCAGTCTAAATTGTTGTGGTTGTTTGCACACTTCCAGAGGCTTAAAATGAAATGAAACCATGGTGGTTGATACATGCATTTTAGCTTAACATTGACCATGTGTCTATTTATCAGGGATGAAAGCCCTCAAATTGTTCTCTTTACATGTGAGACTGAATAAATATGATAAGTTACTCCTTCTTGCCTGAGAAAATTAACATTCTTCCACACTGTTCACCCTGTATTCCCATAGAGTGTTTTTCTCTTTAGAAAAAAAACATGTTTTTTCAAGCAACACACACTTTCCTTGTGGTTTTCTACACACTTTAGAAAATTTAAATACTGAGACAAAATTATGCAAGATTCCATCCCTCCACTCCCTCCAGTGTGGAACCTTTTTTTCCAATATGGGGATGGATAACAATGGATATTATTTCTCCCCCCCCCCCAATCTCCATTTCAGTTTTATACCTGAGTGCACTTCAGCTTCTACCATGGCTTTTTCCAAACAAGACGTTCAGCAATCTACTGGTTCTCTGTTGCTTATGTGCTCTACGGCAGCCCTGAACACCCTGTGGACTTTCAGATGTTTTGGATTTCAGTTCCCAGAAGTCCTGGCCACTGGGCAACCTGGCTAGGACTTCTGGAAGTTGGAGGTCCAAATATCTGGAGGACCACAGGTTGTGCAGGACTGCTTTATGGTCACATTTACCTTACTACAAAGTAGAACAATTTTGGCTGTGATCATCCCATACTTCTAACAGTTCAACCAGGCTCAAGTTCTATTGATTCCAGATCTATACAATTTTCACCTTTCAAGAGATAGTTCTGGATAGTATTTTGTTTTTCTCTTGAAAAGATTGTATGGAAAGGTATGGTTATGCTTACTAACTGGGAGTTTATTCAGTGGGGCTCAATTTTTAGTATGTTTTTTGATTGCAACTGTAGTCACTATAATTTATTGATCACACACATAACATTTTGTAATAGGTTTATGTGATGATATAAAGTCTGTTTCAGGAAATAGCAAATTAATAGAATCAATAGAAAAATAACATCTACTTACCTACCTTTCTGTCACCATCTGAAATTAAAAAGAAACAAGTGAGGCTGAATATCCATTTTGATGATTCAGTCACTCCTTTTATTTCCAAAATACTTCACACTTTAATTTTCTTGGGGATTTTGATTCAATATTTAATTTGCATGCAAATTAAAATGTTTCACATCTCAATACATTTAGATTGGCATCTTTCGTTCTATAATTTACCCCTTTCTTCCTGCTTTTCATTTCTACACAGATCTCCTACCTAATGAGATTATTTTAATAATTTTTGAAGCAGCTTGTTTTAATTTGCATCCTTGTAAATAATTATATAGATTTTTTCCAAGTAAGTATATGGCTCTGCATTACAGAGAATCAAAGTCCAAAATCTGCTCAGCAGACATGAAAATTGCAGATTTCTATTACTTGTTTATACATGTGCCAGCAGTTTGAAATACATGGAATACTAAATGCCTGTGAAATGTAAGCACTCTTTATGATGAGCATGACATTGATCCTGCCTATGGTCTCCAGCCCTAAAGTGTCCCCACAAGTTTGATTTCTGTTGCAGAACTTATGCTATTCTTGCAATGACAGACATATGTGTGATAGGAGTGGGAAAATGGTGCATGGCTCATACATATTTTTCAAATAAATGAGTCAAATGTCGGCTAGACTATTAATATAAGGTGGATTTGTAATTGCTTAAGCGACCAAACTCAAAGATGCTCACCAAAAGATCCTCTTAATCCTGGTGTCTACTGGAATGATGCTGGGTTCTGTCCTGGGCCCAATACTATTCAATGGGGGTGTGCATGATTCCGTTTTGTGATACAGAATTTGGGAAATTTTGAAGATCTGACAGCCGGATCATCGAAGACAGATGAGGCAGGACCCAGCTGAAGGCTCAGCCAGAACAGACCATGTGGTGGCCGATTCTTCAGCTGCATTCAGCTGCCCCATGATTAACAAGAACTATCACATGGACATCTCCCCAGCCTCCCCATTAGCCTTGCCAGAGCCAAACAGAATAAGAAAGCAGATCACATGTCTTTATGCAAAGGTGGTCTATATGTACAAGGATGAGCTCCTCTATTTTTCTGTGGCATCCTGGCATTTGAGCAAGAGATCATGCTATTAGCCACTAACTCCATGTTCTATCTCAGTGCCATCGCTGCTCAGGATTGCTTTTTGAGAATTCCACTCTTTTTCTTTGGCATTTCCAAAAATAAAAGGAGAAGCCTCTGCCTGTGTGTTTGCATGTCTCATTGTATATGATTGTAAAAGCGTTGAATGTCTGCCTATGTATGTAAATGCTGTATTTCACTCTGAGTCCCCTAGGGGAGAAGGGTGGAATATAAAAAGTGTATTATTATTATTACTATTATTAGTTTAATATATTCCTTAGTTCATTAGACCTTCTTTAGTAACTTCGTTAAGGAATGAGTATGCATTGGGGTGGCTATGAAAGGGGATTTTTGTGTGCTTGTTTAAACATTTTAGCTTTTTTTCTTCAACTTGACTGAGTATGGAATATGTTTAGGGAAGGGAGGGATAGCCTGACTCCCATGAGTCCCCATGAGGAGAAAGGTTAATATGATTTTAATTTCAATCCCTCCCCAGCCCTACCTTCTGACTTATATGTTCTCCTGCTCTAGCAGCAGCCTTCCTCTTACCCCCCCCCCCGCCAATATTTAAAATTTACCCAAAAAAAGCCCTGTAAAACTTATTTGTAAAACTTTAAAAATATTTCTAGAACATTTTATTTGTTTTTTAGCTATTGCTTTCATGTTAGCCAGATTTGTACTTACTTTAACTGGTTAATGGCCTTGTTATTTGAACACAGTGTATTTTGTTATTTCACTGCAACATCAACCATCAAAGCATCAATCCATAGTTCTTTCAGATGCAAGCTGGACATTAAGAGAGCAATGTAGACTAGCTTCATATTACAATGATCACTAATTTCCCTTAGCTTTGCTGTGATAATAGGGAGATGGGAGAACATCTCTCTCTCTCCCTCTTCCTTGGAACAAATCTGTACATTGTAAACAACAAGAAGCAAGAAGGGACAGATCTAATCTTTGACATATAAAGAAATAAAATGAGTCAATGAGATTAAGCTGGTAATATAACTGAACTTTCTTTTCACATAGGACTTTCTTTCACAAAGGACAAAGGAAAGACAAGGGTGCACAAAATACTCTCCTCCAGACAAATGAAGTGATGAAAAAGAATAATCCCAGCTCTTTTGAAGCTCTGTGACTGGAGCAAAGAACACTTCTAAAATCTTTTAATGAGAAGCAGGACTGAGGAGTTGATTACGAAGAAGGAGCTTCAGGGTTGGAAAACTCTACAAGCCTGGATAAACCAGTTCTAGTGTTACATTATTGAAATTAATGCTGACCCATGATAATCTAATACAAAGAACAAGGGGATGTATTTTTACTTAAAGGGAAAAAGTAGGTCATTACAAACACTTGAACAAGAATAATGGCTTTTGCAGGGAAAGATCAATAACCATAGCAACAAAAAAATGAAAGGCATTTGATGGAGACAGTGGTCAGTAGTAAGTGTCAAGGATTGTTAAAGAAAATACAGATTTCAGATAAGAATAATGCTTGGGAAGAAACAAGAAAAAGAAAAACCCCTCCTTTCCCCCACCCTTTGTGCAACAGTGTTTTCAAAATACAAGTCATGCTACAAATAATAATAGGTGTGAGGGCAAAAAGAGGCAGGTTGCAAACCCTGCATTAGAAAGTGTAAACAGAAAGAATTGTTTTTGTCCAAAGAAATGAGCAGCAGAATGTAATTCTCTAGCTTCCCACATAAGGCAGGGGAGGAAATGTCACAGATAAAGTTGAATGTTTGAAGGCCAGTTTAAATCTTATGCTTTGGCTGCATGAAACCAAATCAGAAACAATCTCCAACTATCCCAATCTGGAAAGGACACTCTGGGTTGATTTTGTGTTGTCCCACCTTTACAGGTACTTTTCAAATGTCCCAGTTTCTTTTCTCCTCTGGCTGATTTTCCCTTTGTCATTTCTTCATCTAGCACATACTGAGTTCAAAGTACAATTCAGGCAGAAAGGATGTATTTTTGCCCTTCCCAATGTGTTTAGGCAGAGGCAAACTTCTGTAGCTTCTCCTAGATTAATAATTGCTGTCATGTTGACCACACTTTGATGTTGTTTGGCATATGTCCCAATATTCTTCTGTGAATTATTGGAGATATGAACAGATGGGTCCTTTTCTGTTGTCACGAGGAGTGAGTTGCCATCCTCCCCATTAGCCACACTTCCCTTAAACTCCTCCCTTCCCACTAATAATAATATTCCCCCATCTGATGATGATGATGATAATAATAATACTTCATAGAACTACTGTAGAGTGAAGTCAATTTAGGGTCAGTTAATAACAAAAACAAATAATGAGGTTGCTTCTTGTTGTTCAACCATTCAGTCACTTCTGACTCTTCATGATCTCATAGACCAGCCCATACCAGAGCTCCCTGTTGGCTGTCACCTCCCTCAGCATCTTCAAGGTCAAGCCAGTCACTTCAAGGATGCCATCCATCCATTTTGCCCTTGGTCAGCCCATCTTCCTTTATCCTTCCATTTTCCCCAGCATCATTGTCTTCTCTAAACTCTCCTGTATTCTCATTATGTAGCCAAAATATTTCATCTTTGCCTATAATATACTTCCCTCCAATGAGCAGTCGGGCTTTATTTCCTGAAGTATGGACTGGTTGGATCTTCTCGCGGTCCAAGACACTCTTAGAACTTTCCTCCAACACCACAGTTCAAAAGCATCTATCTTCCATCACTCATCTTTCCCTATGGTCCAGCTCTCATATCTGTAGGTTACTACGGGGAATACCATTGCTTTTACTATGTGTATCTTCATTGTCAGTATGATGTCTCTACTCTTCACTCTTTCAAGATTTTAAACAGTTCAGCTGGGATCCCATTGTCTCCTGCTGCCTTGTTGTTAGCAATGCTTCTTAAGGCCCAGTTAACCTCAGTCTTTAGGATGTCTGGTTCTAATTCACTCACCACACTGTCAAAACTATCTTCGATATTATTATCCTTTCTATACAGATCTCCTGTATAGTCTCGCCACCTTCTCTTGATCTCTTCAACTTCTGTTAGGTCCCTGCTATCTTTGTTTTTTTATCATGCCAAACTTTGCCTGAAATTTACCTCCAATGTTTCTCATTTTCTGGAAGAGGTCTCTTGTCCTTCCTATTCTTTTATCTTCTTCCACTTCCATGCATTGCTTGTTTTAAAATAGTTCCTTATCTCTTCTGGCTAATCTCTGGAATTTGTACTATTCTCCTTTTGAAATTTATGTAGGCTATGTTTAGGAGTCACCATATAGTAATAATTAGAACCCAGCTAGGACTGTAAAGCAAGACTGAATAGTTGTGTTATGTATATAATCCTGACAGTTGTGTTATGTTTATGTAGACTATGTTTAGCAGTTACAATATAGCAATAAGTAGTACCCAGTTGGGATTGTAAAGCAAGACTAAAAATTGTTCTTGAATTGTCAATTTCTATTGAAACCATTTTCTTTTCATAACCTCTGGAATTGTGCATTTAACTGGGCATATATCCCCTTATCACTGTTTCTTTTTGCTTTCCTCCTTTCTTGGGCTACTTCCAGTGTCTCAGCAGACAACCATTGTGCCTTCTTGGTTTTCTTTTTCTTTGGGACGTACTTTGTTGCTACCTCCTGAACAATGTCGCAGACTTCTGTCCATAGTTCTTCTGGGACTGTATTTACTAAATCTAGTCCTTTAAATCTGTTCTTCACTTCCACTGCATATTTGCTAGGAATGTTAGTGAGATCATATCTAACTGGTCTGTGTGTTTTTCCTGATCTCTTTAGTCTTATTCTAATTTGAGCAATAAGAAGTTTGTGATCTGAATTACAGTCAGCCCCAGGTCTTGTTTTCACTGACTGGATGGATGTCCACCACCTTTGACTGCAAAGGATGTAGTCAATCTGATTTCGGTGTTGACCATCTGGTGAAGTCCATGTATAGAGCCATCTTTTAGGTTGTTGGAAGAGAGTGTTTGTTATAATCAATGAGTTTTCCTGGCAAAATGCTATCAATCTGTGTCCCACTTCAATTTGTTGTCCTAGACCAGGGCTGTCCAACTTCTTCCAGCCCAAGGGCCGGAAGAAGTGTCACTGATCACCTGGGGGGCCGTAGGTGATCAGTGAGATGGGGAGGGGCGCTCACGGGGGGCGGGGCCGCTTGTTCACATAGCCCCTTCTCCTTCCCCCCGGGCGCGCCGCTGCTTGGATCCCGAGCGGCGGCGCGAGCGGAGAGAAGGAGGAAGGGCTACGGAGGAAGAAGGCAGCCGGCTGCCTCCTTCCTCTGAAGCCTCTCCTCTTTCCCCCCGGGCGCGCCGCTACTCGGATCCCGAGCGGCGGTGCGAGTGGGGAGAAGGAGGAGGGGCTACGAAGGAAGAAGGCAGGCGGCTGCCTCCTTCCTCCGAAGCCTCTCCTCTTTCCCCCTGGGCGCGCCGCTGCTCAGATCCCGAGCGGCGGCGCGAGCGGGGAGAAGGAGGAGGGGCTACGGAGGAAGAAGGCAGCCAGCTCCCCCGCCCTTCCTAGCAGTAGGTGGCACCAAGGGTGGCGCGTTACGCTAGGCCTCTGACGCGCCACCCTTGGCACCGCCTACTGCTCCTTTTCGGCGGCTCCCTCGCCCTTCCTAGCCACTGAAAAGGAGCAGTAGGTGGCGCCAAGGGCGGCGCGTCACCCCAGGCCTCTGACGCACTGCCCTTGGCGCCGCCTACTGCTCCTTTTCGGCGGTTCCCCCTCCCTAGGAAGGGCGGCGCGGAGAGAGGGACGGAGGGGGCGGTGCAGGGAGGAGGAGCTGGCTCCCTTCCTTCTCCCTGCCCTGCCTCCTCCTCCCCCCCCCGGCAGCCATTTAAAAATTATTTTTTTTAAATATATATATATATATTTCTGAGATGATCTCGTATGTATGGTCTTTTTGGTTGCCTTGTGTTTAACCTTATGTCAAATAACATGAAATTCTATGAAATTCAGATGCTTCACTAGCAGTATCATCAATCTTCTCTCCTTATAAATAAACAGTGCATTGGCTAATCTTTTTCCCTTTTAAAAATAAGGCTCTGGTGTGCAGGTTTCCAATGAAATGCATAGCTGCTAATCAAAGTCTTTAAAAGCAAGCGTCAGTTTTTCATAGCCCTGCCTGCAGCTTTCTGTGTTATTCCTCCACCCATTAGTTACACTGCTGGATTGACTTCAAACAGACTTCTGTAATTGCAGTAAGGGGGAAGGCGTTAAAGTGAATATTAGAAATGAGTTGTTTAACAATATTATATTAAATTATGAAGAATATAGAATTTGAAGAGAAGTTCCTAATTATTTTCAAATAAGAGATCTTAAAGCTTTCATTGCAACAACTGATATGACTTCACCAAGTACAAGGAGGCCAACTGTATTGTGGAAATAGGATTTTGCTCCAACCATGAAACATAGGCCCCAACTCTCAATTTGGCTTGGACCAAATCTTCTTGTTGGTGTGTACATTTAAAGCACACAGGTGCCTTGATGATGACAAACTGCATTCTTTTACAAAATATCTACTCAAATCTTTTTTTTCCCAACGGTAGCTTCTCCATTGTTCCAATGAGTCTTCACATAGATAATCTCACCCACACACTTTAGAAGTTCCCACTGGAAAATCAGAGCCCTTGTTCATGTGCTTTCAATGTGAGGAAAGTGACAATTGCCAGCAACGTCTTTGTATTCCAGGCTAGTAACACCTAAACAAGTTTTTGGGATATTTACGGCCGTGAGGCCTTCTTTGGGGTTAGTTTTGTAATTGTCCTAGAGTTATCCTTCATTGTTGACCACTATTACCTCCATTGATGTTGTTCCTCCACACTTTTTCCAATAAAGTTTTCTTGTATGAGAACAAATGAGAACACTTTTTTTGGCCTTTGTCAAAGATGAGACCTCAAACCCACAAAATGCTTGTATAATAAATATCAGAATTTTTGGTCTACATAAATACTGTAAGACCCCCTTTCCATGGGATCATATTTCCTAATTTCATTTACTTATGGCTGTTGCTCTAGAGTTTGTGGGTATTTCTAAGTCATTCAGCACAAATCTATGATATGCTAGTTCTGAAAGTTGAGTGCATGACTTCAAGCATTAGAACAAACATCTGAGAAAGTAATGAGATGCATGTTGGGAGGGGTCCTGGTAATCTGTGGACTCCTCTCAGCCATAGGAATGTTGTTTCCAAACCCTCTTTAAATTTGTATAGATTACTATATTTTCAGAGAGCAGTTGGCTACTTAAACTTAAAGTTAAGTTAACTGTAGTCTGAAAATATCAGTGGTTTCAGACATCAATAAGGTTGTCTTAGAATGTATTCCCACAAGCATAATGGAGAACAATTGTATATTTAGCATCATAATTGTTCTTATTGTAAAAACATGCCATTCAGCTAAGATAGTGCTTCAAGTTCTGCCAAATGGAAAACATTAATGAACAACAACCTTCTTAATGGGTACAATAATTGTTTTTGTTTGCCAACTGCTTTCTTTTTGCTTTCTATCCAAGAAGGTTTATTTGAGACTATGTACTGCAAATATTAATTTTCAAGATTTTGGAAAATTATACTTGTGGTTTGGGGGTTATTTCTTCGGCGTCGAATATTTATGCCACAGCGGAATAGGCAACAGAAATATAGAATGTTAATTCCTCATCGGCCCAATAAACTCCAGTCTCTGTTCGTGTGAATAATGACACTCTCATTCAATTCATAAGGTAAAAATATAACTTTGTATTGAATTGTATTTAACAATAACAAGCTAAGCATGGAAAAACAACAGCAATTACAGCTACCTTCCTAAACATCCTTTCCTCACAAATATTTAATCCAACTGTCCTCTTCAACGGACAATTCCCAACTGTCAGATCCCAACTGTCATTTCTCAAGATTCTATTTATCAGTCTTGAGACAGCGCCATCTGGTGTCAAACATATCACACTGCAGAAAATACATCTTGTGCTGACTCATGAATTGCCATTCAAAATGCAATAATCTGACACTCCTCCTTCATGAGCAACACAAGTACACACATTACTTATAATAACAATATCTTCTTACAAAATACATTTAATTTACAATTAGTCAATGATTTTGTAAACATATCAGCCATATTCTCATCTGACTGGACATACACAGGATTAATAAAACCATCCTGTACTAACTTTCTAACATTTTGGTACCTTACCCCAATATATTTTGTTCTCTGCTTTAATCCTTCAGCATTTGATATTGCTTTGCAAGATTGAGAATCAGTAAATAAAGATATCTTATCTTCAAAACTTTGGAACTTGTTTACTAGAGCCTTTACCCACTCTAGTTCTGTACAACAGTCAGACAAAGCAGAAAATTCGGCTTCTGCCGTGGATAAAACGTGTGACTGTTTACGAGATTTCCATGTCACTTGTATCCCATTAAAACTAATTAGATACCTGGAACATGACAAGTTTTGTTCGTTGTCACCAAAACTTGCGTCTGCAAACCCCTTCATACCGCTTTCTTTTGGACAAATTTTTAGCTTTTTGTCACATGTTCCTTTCAAATATCTTAACACTCGTTTTACAGCTTGCCAATCAGTCAACGTTGGTTCATTCACTCTCCTGCTTAGTACATTAGTGGCATAGGCGATGTCAGGCCTAGTCCAATTTGCCAAATACAAGAGGCTCCCAACCACTGATCTATACAATGTTTGATTGACAAACATTTCACCTCTATCAAGCTTTAAAAAATCTGGTACCATTGGAGTTGCTACTGTTTTACACAGAGTCAATCTTGTTCTCTCAAGTAACTCAAAAATTTTGTCTTTCTGATCTAGACAAATATCTTTTTCAGTTCTAGTTACATTTACGCCTAAGTATTTCCGGACTTCTCCAAGATCTTTTACAGTCATACTTGAGTTTAGTCCCTTAAAAACTTGTTCCACATCCCTTTCGGATGGTGCTAGTACTAAGAAAACATCGACAAACACCAAAACAAATGTTTGCTTTTTAGACTCTTTTCCTTTCTTATATAGACATGTATCTACACTGCTTCTTTCGAAGCCAAGACCCTTTAACTTTTCGTCTATACACTGGTTCCAGCATCTCGCTGCTTGCTTTAGCCCGTATAACACTTTCCGTAGTCGATACACACCAGTAGGAGTATCTTTTTCAAAACCAGGTATTGCTCTCATATATACATTGTCAGTCAGCTCTGCGTTTAAATAAGCTGTGGCAATGTCAAAGTGCCTTATAACATACTTTCTTTGCACACCGATGCCTAAAGCAGTCCTAATTGTTTCAGGTCTAATCGTTGGAGCATATACCTCATCATAATTTTGATTGTAAATTTGACCAAAACCTTGTGCAACCAATCTTGCTTTGTACAATAATGAACCATCAACTTGTGTTTTCCTTTTAAATACCCACTTGCAACCAATTACCTTTACATCTTTGGTTACATTTGCTTGTTCTAAAACATTTAAAGAATGAAGTGAATCAAATTCCTTCTTCATTGCTTTTACCCAACAATCACGTTCATTTTTCGGTCTACGCAATGCTTCAGCGTAAGAATTAGGATCTTTCCACTCTATACTTCCTATTTGCGTGACTTGGTACTTGGCTGGTGGAATTCCTTTAGTGATACGTGTGGATCTCCTAGGAAACTCATCCTTAGTCTCCTCCACATCCCTAATCTCTTCTTGACAATGTCCATCAACCTCTGTTACAGATTTGGACACTAAGTCAGAGTTTGTGGCGCAAAAATCATGAAAATTACTTTCTTCAGATTGTTCCTTGCTTTCTTCCACATTTGCCTCATCTAATACCTCTACAACTTCAGATTCATTCTTTACTCTAGAAATACTTGGGGTTATGAACACTTCAGTGTTCGCATGAATTCTATCCCAATGAGTATTATTTTTGAACTTTACAGATCTGGAGACTGTGATCTTCTTCCCTGGAGAAGAGCCATTCCAGAATCTATAGCCTTCGTTCCACCTTCATATCCAATAAATTGCATCTTTACCCAATGCTGATCTCTTTTGTCTCTTTGCTGTATAGGAATTAAGACATTTGCATGCGCACCAAATACTTGAAAATGATCCACCTTTGGATGTCTTCCATAAAACAAATAAAATGGGATTTCATTTACACTTGAGGTCCATAACCTATTCAGCACGTAATTGGCAGTGTTAGCTGCTTCTGCCCAAAAACCTTTGGACATTTGTGCATCCTCAAGCATTGATTTTACCATGGTTTGAATTACACCTAAGCGACGCTCCGCAATTCCATTTTCTTTTGATACACACGGATTTGTTTTCCTATGCCAAATTCCTTTATCCTAAAAAAATTCTTAAGTCTTTCATTCACAAATTCACCTCCTCTATCAGATTGAACTTGTTTAACAGTCAAATCAGGAAATTGGTTCTTCACAAAATTGTACCATTCAATAAATTTTTCATACACCTGAAATTTACCTTTCAGGGGATAAATGAAACCAAATCGAGACCTATCATCTACTATTACTAGTAGAAATACATTCCCTCAATACTCTTTGAAAAGGTCCAGCTAGATCCATGTGCACTAACTGTAACTTAGTTGTTACTCTATCACTCCTTTTGGCAACAGGATAAGCCTTTAACTTTGTTTTGTTACAGACAGCACACTCTAAATAATTTCTGCATTCTGGTATTTGAATGCCTACTAGCTGTGCAGTCTTTCTAATCATATTATAGTTCATGTGGCCAAACTTCCTGTGTAGCATGTGCAGACATCTGTCACCATGCAGAGGTTTCCCTTCCAAACTCTGAATACTATTTGTAGACATTTTATTACTAGCATTCATTCTATAGAAACCATTTTGAAATTTTATTTCCTTATACATACCTGTATTTTTATTACTCATTTTACATAACTCCCCTTCAAACACAATGGATAAACCATGGTCTGCAAGTTGTTTCACCCCTAGAACATTGTGTTCTAGCTCAGGAACTAAATAAACATTGTCTAACTTTAGACTAAGTTGACCAATTTCAACTTCTCCCTTTGTTAAAACCTTGCACCTTTGACCATTGGCTAGACTCACACAACTTTGCATAGAACCAGATAAAGGTTCCTTCTCTGCTAACAATTTACTATCCTTAACAAAACTCTTTGCACTCCCAGAGTCAATAATCCAGGGTACCTGAGGAATAAAATCATTGTTACATTGTAAACTCATCAACAGACAGCCTGAATCAGAGTCTTTTCTTGAATTGTTGATCTGTTCTTTCTTGCTCTGTGCTGATTCACTCTTCTTAAACTTGTTCTGATGACATTGTCTAGCTTTGTGTCCTCTTTTGTTACAAATGTAACAGATGATGTCACACTGGATTGTCTCTTTCCTCTTCATATTGAAGCCTTTGTTGACCGTCTTCTCTGTCGAAAGTTGCTGGGCATTTCTTCTGTAACAAGCCCAGGTCTCCAGTCTAGTCGAAACTAAGTCGAAGTTGATGTCCTCTTCTTTCACAGATTGCATGGAGTCAATGAATGAGTTGTAGCTCTGCCCCAAACTGCTTAGTAGAATTAAGCCTCTCTGATCTTCTGTAAAATTGGTGCCCCTTGCTGCTAAATCATTAAATATGCTCAGCATTTTACTCAAATGAGTCTCTCTGGCACAATCTTGCATTGACAGAAGCTTCAGTGAAAACAGTTCTCTGCTCAATAAAACTTTTGAGCCTCCAGTAGCCTGCTGATACAGCTTTTCAAGCCTTTTCCAACAGTCAGCGGCTGTTTCTTCCAGAGCTAAATATGTGAGGTTCCTATCGTCAACTGACAGGATGATGGTAGCCCTTGCCTTGCCATCTTTCAACCTTTCTGCATCAGAAATAGGTCGATGTGTTAAGCAAGATAACAGCTCCTCCTTTGCCAAAACTGCTCGCACTTTGGTAGCCCATATTAAATAATTTGAGCTGCCTCTGAGTTTTTCTAAATGATGCTGTGCTCCAAATAATGCCATCTTTCTTCACACTACAGATGCTCCTGGCAAAAATTCACTTCAGTTTTTTCTCTAACACTGAGGTAAACAGCGATTTCTGCTGCAATTTCTAGTGTTATTCAAAAACTTTTTCTATGAATTATGGGTTATGTAGTATCTCTGTGCCTCTGCAATTCTGGATTCTGTGTTCTGGGTTCTGGGATCTGGGCCCATAACCTCTTCGGCGTCGAATATTTATGCCACAGCGGAATAGGCAACAGAAATATAGAATGTTAATTCCTTATCGGCCCAATAAACTCCAGTCTCTGTTCGTGTGAATAATGACACTCTCATTCAATTCATAAGGTAAAAATATAACTTTGTATTGAATTGTATTTAACAATAACAAGCTAAGCATGGAAAAACAACAGCAATTACAGCTACCTTCCTAAACATCCTTTCCTCACAAATATTTAATCCAACTGTCCTCTTCAACGGACAATTCCCAACTGTCAGATCCCAACTGTCATTTCTCAAGATTCTATTTATCAGTCTTGAGACAGCGCCATCTGGTGTCAAACATATCACACTGCAGAAAATACATCTTGTGCTGACTCATGAATTGCCATTCAAAATGCAATAATCTGACATTATTAGCATTCTCTCGCCTCATCTCCTGCAGTCAGGGCCGTAGCAAGGATTTTGATTTTAGGGGGGGCTGAGGTTGATGGGGGGGGATTGAGTCTGAGTGAGAGAGGATCTACCCTAGCAAACCTTTTGTATTGTTATCCCAATACCCCATGCATATGAGATATATTGAGCATAGTGATCAGATCATGATATGAATATATATAACAGTTTAAATAATCTACCAGTAAGGCCTTCTCTTGGGCCACCTTGAGAATTTGGGAAGTGGGGGGGGGGGTCTGAGCCCCTCCAGCCCCCCTCCCCCCAGCTACATGCCTGCCTGCAGTGTTTCTTAGCATCTATTTCAATTGAGCTCTTAAAACCATGTAGACTCTGGCAAAAAGATGTGCAACCCTCATCTAATAAAAACAATCAGGCTGCAGCCCTTTTCTTACGAAAGGGTAACCTTGCTGAATTCAATGAGACATCTTTGATTACACGTGTAAAGAATTGCACTGTTAAAAATTCAGTGCCTTGGATAGTCATGCATAGATCCACTGAAAAATTTAACCTAACCATGGCCGTTGAAGTTGTTGCAAGCATTCCTTCACTGGAGTTCTCATGATGTCATCTGTTTGTGAGAGAGAGAGAGAGAAAGAAAGAAAGAACGAAAAGGAAATGTTTTCCTGTTCAAGATCTCACTGTTTTATCTAGAATTTTGTTTTAAAAATAATAAATATGGAGATGGAAATATGGAACTTTCTGAAGAAAGAAAGAAGCTAATGGATTGGCCAATCGATGCAACAGGCAAAGATACTGGGGGTATATATAAAGTGCAAAAGCTGGGTTGCAGTCAAACATTAAAAAACCAAGTGTATGGCAACCAGACTGACTGATAACTGGCAAATAGAGGGTGAAATCATGGAGGCAAGTGACAGACTTTGTATTTCTAGGAGTGAAGATTACTGCAGATGCGGATTGCAGCCAGGAAATCAGAAGCTGTTTTCTTATTGGGAGGAGAGCAATGACTAAGCTCTATAAAATAGTGAAGAGTAGAGACATCGCACTGGCAACAAAGGTCTGCATAATTAAAGCAATGGTATTCCCGTAGTAACCTAAAAATGTGAGAGCTGGACCATAAGGAAGGCTGAGCAATGGAAGATAGACGCTTTTTAACTGAGGAAAATTCCGAGAGTGCCCTGGACTGCAAGAAGATAAAATCAGTCCATTCTCCAGTGAGCCTGAATGCTCACTGGAGGGATGGATATTAGAGGCAAAGATGAAGTAATGAGAAGACAGGATAGCTTGGAGAAGATAATGATGCTGGGGAAGATGGAAGGAAAAAGGAAGAGGGGGCGACCAAGGTCAAGATGGATGGATGTTATCCTTGTAGTGACTGGCTTGCTTGATCTTGAAGGAGCTGAGGGTGGCAATGATCGACAGGGAGCTCTGGTGTGGGCTGGTCCATGAGGTCATGAAGAGTTGGAAATGACTGAACAAATAAACAACAAAAATTGGGGGTATGTGTAAGCTGAATTTTCGTGTGACTTCCTTGTCTTAATCTGTAACCTGTTCTAATCAAGGTTCACCAAACAGAGTGATATGGAAAAGAAAAATCTTCAAAAACCAGGATGGGTAACAATTAATGCAGATTATGGCTTTCTTCAGAGAAAAGCTATCATACCAAACCACCTGTCACGAGGGCTCCCAGATTAACTCCAAATAACCCTCCTGGTTCAGCTCTTCTAGACAACTGGACTTGTTTTTTGCCTTGGGTAGAAGCGAAAACTAGATGATGCAGCTGGTGCTTTTACGCATCTCTTTCCCTTATAGAAATAGCGAAACAAAACAAATCCCCTCTTCTCCCTTGGTTTTGATATACGAGTATGTAGGATTGCAGGGAGGAGAAGAAGGAGTAGTGCATACTTTTAGCAGGGAACTGATCTTATTTTTCAAATGCTTATATGCAAAGTGAGAAGTTCATGTCTGACTGCTTTACATGCTATTGCGGTGACCCTTTCGAGCCCATGCAGGCTGTCATGGAATCTGTGAACAGCTCACACTATTCCACCAGTTTCTCCCATGTGTCAACAACCACAGTTTCAGAGGTTAATATATAATTAACTTAAAGTAAGAATATGATCCTTTCCACTCTCCGAATGGCTATTTCTCTAGTGACAATTCCTCATTTCTGTGTTCGCCAATGTGATACTCTACCCATACTTTGGACTACAACATCCAACAATCACAGCCTGGGGAGGCAATGGGGATAAATGATGCGAGTCTAAAAAACTGAGAAGGAACACACTGAGAAAACTGCTCTGTGTATTAAGCTACATTATTTCCACTGTTTTTAAAAAAGAAAAGAATAAAACCTAGCAGGAAACAAGATTTAATGTTTAAAAAGAAAGAATCTAAATCATAATGAATGAAATGTTATTAGAATGCAAATGTATGCCATCCTACATACAATGACATTGGTGCTGTCATTAAATTGCTATAACTTTGTAATTTTGTCCTTCACATAACTTGGTACTTTTACTTTACTTAAAGAGAACAGAAAACAAAGTACTTTCACTAGACCATGATCAATATAACATTTTGTCAGACATTCTCCCTAATGTGACAATGGATTTTTTTCCATGTACAGAATACATGGAAGTCGATAGCACTCAAAGTAAGCTCTTCTGCTCTGCATAGAACACATTGAGTTAAGTAAGAAACTCCCAAGCAGAGTAGTTCAGCAAGCAAGTCTTCCGTGCCCTGTTTCCAAGGATTTCATTCAACCTTTGCTTTTGCCTGCTAACTTGGGGCTTCTAACATGTTATGCAAAGTCAGTGTTTTCTATTATGACATGTTCATTAACTATTACATCCAGTTTGGAAAGCAGGTACACAGTTCCAGCATGTTAAATGCAAAATGAAAGAACTGATTGCCTGACCATTTGGTATGGTTTCTCCTAAATCCAGATGCTAGTTCCAAAATGAGTCGATCCATCAAGTCAATGGCAGCTTGGTATGGTGATGTAAATTCCATAGGTTCATTATAACCCCTACTATCATTGGGGTTATAAAAAGAATCCACACAAGTTTCCTGTTAACCTCCTTTCCCCTGAAATTGTGCTTTATCTTAGAAGAAAAGAAAAGATATCCCACAGAGTTAATTGATTCTTAAAGTTAATCTCCTGAAGGCTAACAAGAGGCACAAATACTGAAAGAGCTTTTTCT
The DNA here is from genome assembly GCA_030556195.1 of Anolis apletophallus. Classification (NCBI taxonomy): domain Eukaryota; kingdom Metazoa; phylum Chordata; class Lepidosauria; order Squamata; family Anolidae; genus Anolis; species Anolis apletophallus. The sequence continues at coordinate 91,283,457 of JARBWK010000007.1, forward strand.
TTCATTAGCAAAATCGGATGGTTATTTGTCATGTTCCTGATACTTGTCTTGAATATAATCAGGTAAGTGTGAAAAATAACTTTGAATGGTAAGCTGTAATAGCTGAATTTATAGAACTGGTCTATTTGTTTGACATAAGAAAACAAAATGACAAACTTTGTCTGTTGTGACATTACTCTCCCAACAAATAACACAAGAAAAACACACAAAAATCAGTGTTTCACATAGTTCTGCAATTCACTTCCAGACTTACTGGAAATATTGTTGATAGAGAACATGTTCTATGGTCATAGTTCTAAAAATAGACATTTAGCATAAGCCAAAAGAAAATCAAATCCTAAATTTTACTTTTTTGAATGAATTCTGACATAACAAATAAACAGATATCTGCTGATATCTTCTACATGTCTTCCATATGTGCAGAAAGAGGCATGACATCAATGAAATGCAAATAGTTAACCAATTACCCCAGTGATCTTTCTATTTTCATCTATTCTAAGGTCTGAAAGCAAATTCACAAAACATTGGATATGGTACTAGTAGTGCCATGGGAATCAGAGTTACAGATTAGAGTGTTTTCAGATTTTAATTGCATTCGTTATAAACAATTTCCACTGATGTTCCTGGAATTGGCTTCTAAATAATGTTGTTAGGATATAGGGCTGAGTATAATTCATAACCCGATCAGGGTACCTGGGCTGCAGCCAATTTAGTCCCATTGATCAAAATGGGACTAAATCACTTTAGCTGCAAGCTGTAGGAATGATTGGTTTGTAGATGATATGTATGAGAATTGTCAAACAACTTGTCAAGACTGACTCAGGAATTTGAGAGACAAAAAGCTCCCATTGGCCATCTAACTGCAGCTGAGCAACCCAGACCAATTTAAAATGACAGTAATTCTGTATCACAGGTGTGGTAAATCAGTTGTGCATTATTTGTGTCATTGCATCAGCCCCGAGAGTTTGTCATAGTATATTAAAATGTATACATAATTCAAGCTGACATCAAAAGCTAATGTGTTTTTTCGGGTATCAGTCCACTATTATGTGACATTTCTGCAAAGATCTTAGAGTCAGTACAAACATGGAGAGCCTACAAAGAGCCATCTATTTGACTGACAAACAAGAAAGACTGAACAGAGAGCAGTAAGTTGTTATTTCCATAGCCCAATGCAAGAGAAGGCCCTACAGTGATCTATAATTAATATGTGGTGTGTTATTCAGCTGTAGAGTAACTAATGTTTCTTTTACCAATTTTGGCATTGTGATTCTACAGTGTCACACTGCTGATCAATTCTGGCTCAGTATGGTTTAATAATGTTATATAATAAACACTAAAATTTTAAGGAATTAAAAAAACTTTCAGGTGTAAATGGACAGAAAAACAGCATTCCTAAGCCTTGATAATAAAAATCAAGGCCACCTCAGTTTTCAAATTTAGCATGTGGAACAAAATTGAATTGTCCAATTTTTTGCCACAGAAATCAGAGGATGATTAACTGCATCAGAGGAAAAATGATAATGCAAAAATAACTGCATGCTGGCGTAAGGGGAACATCTAAAGCTTTCCTTCAGAATGTTGCTATTACCTATTGCTAACCAAACTTGCCTCCATTTCAGTTTTTAAGTACTTCGGTTTATCATGTTAGAATTTGTAAATTGGAAACCATTCTAGCTGTAGGGGACCAGTCTATTCTATTTTAAGATAACAAAAGAAACCTTAGAATGAGAATGAAAAGTGTTGACTTGACACAAGTATCAGTAGATATTAGGGCAACTATAAACAGAACAAAATTCATGAGACTGATAGTCTCAATAGCTACTGATCAGAAAGCATTTTACTACAGTTTTCAGAATCCACTAGAATTTCTGCTTATAGTCCAAGCAAAGAAACTTTTCTAATCTGTGCTACAGATCTTAAAATAGCTGTAGAGAAGCAAAAGTTATAAAGAGAGCAAATTAAACATAAACCTTGTTTTGGCTACCACACTCAGCAAATTTCACTGACCCAGGGCAAGTCTACACTGGCCAATAAATCCAAGTCTATCTACAACAGAAATGCTCTGGATTTGGCCCAGGGGCAGCTCCATACACTTTGCCAAATACACTGTGACATTGTTGGCATCCACACAGTCTAGCTGAGCCAAGATCACATTGGCTCTGCTGGATTGTCATCTCACCTTCTGTGTCACTTCCCCCAGTCCCAGCTGACCACAGAGCTTCATGTGAATTTTTGGCCATCCTGACTGTCCCATGCTGACATTAGCAGAGGTGCCTGCACAACTAGGGAGGAGTAGGATGGGCAATCTCACCACCAGAAGCCTTATGGCAGCAAGGAACTTCAGTGGAGGTCTGTGGCCTGCTGTAATCATGGAACCTATCTCTTTCCCCTGAAGATCACAAGGAAAGGTGAGGCAGTCATGTCCCATCTGGGTAGTATACTAGTCTGCATTGGACCTGTTCCAACTGTCCAGATGGTGCCAACACTGTGGAATATTTTGGGACTTTCAAGGAAACTCTAGAGCAGTGGTTCTCAACCGTCCTAATGCTGCAACCCTTTAATACAGAGTGCTATCAGTACACTGGTGACACTCAGCTCGTTCTGAGGATGGATGGCCGGCCAGACTCTGTACCCAATAAATTCCATCAGTGCCTTGAGGCCGTTACTGGATGGTTGCGTGCCAGCAGGTTGAAGTTGAATCCAGCGAAGACGGAGATCCTATGGCTGTGTGGTGTTCCAGCCTGGTGTTCATGTGCATGATAGGAATGATGGGATTGGTGTTCATGTGCATGATGGGGATGCTGAGATTGACAGTGAGTATACTGAGTATACTGATGTACAAAGGGAAGTTTCAGATGAGGCTTCTGCTCCTGAGAACAGTTTAGTTCCCAGGGTACTGCTAGATAAAGATTCCTTCATTAAGGATTCAAAAGGCCTTGACACTGCAGCTGAAAATTTTAATGACCAAAGGAAGTTGAAATGCTGTTTGATCACAAGGCCAACATTAGGGAGCGAAGACAAGCTTCCTAGGATGTTAGGCGCAGCTGCAGGTTTCAGCACAGAGATACAAAGTGAAAGTAATTTTCCCTTACTTAAGTTTGTAAGAAAGGTTCATGCCTCAGTTTCCAGGCTTCATTTAGAAAAGGCATCACGTCTGATTTCCTTGTCTCTAGTTCATGTTTGCATTGAACTCTTCTAGAATCTAGTATCAAGCTTTTAACCTTTACCTTTTGAATTTTGGAAATTTGGAATTTTGAACTGTGTGCTTACCTTGGATTTATCTTATATTTTATCTTCTTTTACCTTTTGTTGCACACTATACTTTGTTTCAATAAAATACTATTATTCAAAGACTGTCTGATGTGTGTGTGAACTAGGGGGATACTTCTGTCTGAAGTGCAACAGGCTGGGTCACCCGGGTGGTGGGGAGATCCATTTGCCTTCCCTGGATGGCGAAGCATTATGCCTGTCATCTTTGGTAAAGAGTCTGGGAGTCTCTTTAGACCCTCTGCTAACAATGGAGGCCCAGGTCTCCACTGTGAGCAGAGTCACATTTTTCCATCTGTATCAGGTTAGACGACTGACTCCCTACTTGTCTAGGAATGACCTGACTATGGTGATCCAGGCTATGGTCATCTCAAGATTAGGCTACTGTAACGTCCTCTACATTGGCCTGCCTCTGTTGGTGATCCAGAAGCTTAAGCTTGTGCAAAATGCTTCTGCCCGACTTCTCGCTGGGGAGCCGGCGAGATGTCATATTACTCCAATTCTGCAGCAGTTGCATTGGCTGCCGTTTGAGCACAGGATTACCTTCAAAGTGGTGGTTCTCACCTTTAAGGCCTTATATGGTCCAGGGCCAGCATACCTGAGGGACTGCCTCACCCCCTATCAACCCCAGAGATCACTTTGTTTGGAAGATCAGAACTTGCTTGAAGTTCCCAACTTTAAGACCTTCCACCTGGTGGCCACCAGGCACAGAGCCTTCACGATTGTGGTTCCATACCTATGGAATGCCTTGCTGGCAGAAACCCAAGCTCTGCGAAGCTTACAAAACATTCTTATTCCGGCAGGCATTTGAATCCTGCTGATTGGTGATATCTCTTTGTTTTAATTTGGTTTTTATGTATATTGTTCTTTTCGCACTGTAAACCACTCCGAGCCCTCGGGGAGTGGCAGTATATAAATTGGAATAAGGATTTGCTGTCTGTTTCCAAAAAGATCTTCAGCCTTCTCTACCAAAGGGTTTCCTAAGACCATCATTTCTGATGGTCTTAGGAAACCCTTTGGTAGAGAAGGCTGAAGATCTTTTTGCCTGTCTTTCTCGTCCTTTTCTGATGGTTTTTGATGATTCCTTTGAAACCTCCCTCTCGACCCCAACCCAGGTTGAGAAACGCTCCCCCAACTTTGCATTGGTTAAATCCAGTTTAATCCAGGAAAACCTATAGTGTTCACTGGAAGTATTCAAACATTGTGACTTGTCCCCCATACATTTCCATCTTGAGTCCCCTTGAGGGGAGATAAAGCAGGACATAAATAAATATAATCCAAACTTTAAAGGGGACATCTAATATGCTGATAAAGTATGTACATTTTATGATCTTCAGTTGATCAATGTACAATCAATTTATCATTTTCAGAAAGCCTTGCACTTTACTCTCTAAACTTTTTCTGATATTTTGGGCTTCACTCATAAGTATCATACATCTTTTATAGACTTCTAAGGGCCCTAACGACTAAAACCCAGGTGGAACCACTACCCCAATGACATTAAAGACATCAGCTACAACTGACCAATTCTGCCTTCTCATATTTTTTCTAGTGGAATAATTATCTATTATCAGAACCACTTCTTTGGAGTTTAGCCAGAGTCACCATTAACACTATTTTACAGATGAATAACTGCAGTGGAATAAAAAGAATGACATTCACCAAATTGCAGAGGACATGTGTTGCCAGAGAAAGAACCAAAGTATGCAGGAGAGTACTGCTATGCATCTGTCACTGGCAACATAACTCAAATATTATTAAATCTTTTGCACTCCAAGGCTATAGCAGATAATTCGATATTGCAATTAAACCAAATGTGAGATGGAAATAATTTTTCACAAAAAATGAAAACAAGCAAATAAGCACACTAGCAACTTTTATGTGAAAGCAAAAACGCCCATTCCTAAATTCTTAACTAAAAATAACTGGGAATGTGAAAAACACAATTAAAAGAAAGTCACTGAAAAATGTGGGTGTTTAGAGTCCTGACATATCATAAAAATACAAACTAAGTCAATCACCCATGTGGGGTTGCTGTCAGGATGTTCTGCATACATCATTAGACTTCCATCTCTGTCCAAATTATCGACAGGAATCTCAGCATCCATTATCTTCTTGTTGTTGTTATGTGCCTTCAGATTAACTCAGATTTCAGGTGACTATGTCCCAGGGTTTTCTTGTCAAGATTTGATCAAAGCAGGTTTGCAACTGCTTCCTCTAATGATGGGAGTGGAGAGTGTGACTTGCCTAAGGTCAACCAAATGGGTGTGTGTGACTGAGCATAGATTTGTCCTTTGGTTTCCCAGAGCCCTAGTAGAATATTTAATCCACACCAGCTGTTATTATCTTTTTCTTACCAGTATATTACGATTTATAATCAAAGATGTAAATGACACAGTACATTACCTAAAAATTGAATTGGGGCAATTACCAGGCAAACATATTACTCAAGTTTTTATTATTCAAGTAGTTTTGAAACAAGAGATGCGGCTCAGAGCCACAGAATAAATCCCTTAACCCTCATGTAGACCAAGACAAAATTCTGTTTGGCAAGAAAACAGCTTGAGAAGAAAAGCAATTTGCTAATGGAAGTTTTATTTTCATATTACATAATGGATGCCAAGAATTAGAAATATATCATAAACCAAGAACTGATTATAATTATATCTTTGTACATCTTTGCTGCAAATGGTTACATGAGTGATAGAATTTTTGCACACAATAATTGTATGTGTAGTAGTAGTATCAGACAGTTGTTTTATTCTAATGATAGGAATTTGCACAGAATTAGCAACAATTCTCAAGTTATTTTCTGTGCTAAAAAAACCTTTTTATTTCAGTTAGCGTTTTGAAAAAGAACTACTATTTTATTTTAAAAAATTGCATCCAAGACATCTTTGACCAGGCCTTTAACCTGCATCTCTCCAGGTGTTTGAGCCAACTTCCAGAAACCCTAACTCTTCTGTCTTCCCAGGGTCCAAACAGAGAGCTTAGAGATAGGACAAAACAAGCTTTGACCCTGGGGGACAGAATTAAGGTTTTCCCACAAACAAGAAACCTTGGACCTCTATAAAAAGAATGCTAAACTTTTTAGGGTAAACTAAAATAGTATTTATTGAATACAACCAGTAAAAGAATCTGGTGGCACAAAAAAGGCTTGGGTTGGTTGCAAAGTCCTTAAAAGAAAGGGAGTCTACCACAATGCCAGAAAGAGCATTGTGGTGGTACCTCTAATGAAGTCCAAGGTGTCCCGCTGTCCTCTGGCTTGCAGACCCGGAGTTCTGTAGCAAGCCCCAAAATCCTAGCCTCTGTTGAAGACGGATCTTCCTTTATGCTGAAGATTTTGGTTGAAGACGTGGTTAACCAGCAGGTAAAAGCGGTTGCCCTTTTGCAGCCGCCTGGCTTTCAGTCCTGCTTTGTCCTGAGGTTGCTGGCAAAGAGGAAGAGGAGGGGCCGTGCGACCCCTTAAATAGACTCCAAAAGGGGGGGTGGGGTTGAAGACAGGTCACCAGGTAAGGGCTATGATGTAGCTCATCCCTAAGTGACCACATGATAAGGCCAAAAGTCACATGACCAAGGACCTCATGGCAAAGCAGATAAAACAGCCCTCAAGAGGGCATCACACTAACTAGCTTGTTCAGTGGTTAGAAATCTATGTTCAGAACACCTGGAGTACATTCAGGTTGAAGAGGCTTGACATTCTGACTCCAAATTTCTGGAACGGATCCTATTTAGCAGGGTCTACCTAATAAAGCAGACCTAGTGACTAAAAAAAGATTTGCATGATTTATCATTCCTTACTTGATATAACAGATCTACTCTAGTTGAGGCTACCAATCGGGTTCTTGTCTTTGGGCCCAACTACACGAGCCACAAAATCCAGAGCTTGTCCAAAATATTGCTTCTTCCAACCAGACTCAGATTTTGGAACCATGCTGCTCCCAAAAGGCATCAGTGGTGGGAATGAAGTACAGACTGCGCAGTTGGGCCAAACCTGGTTCAGTCCCACTAGATGACAACAGTGATGGCCCTGAAATTCCAGAGAGCGCTTAGTCATTGCTTGGAACCTTTGCCAATGTTTCCAAAGGTATCCGCATAATTTGGAGAGGGAAAGGGAAAGGAGGGGTGATTATCTCCCTTTCACCAAGTTGTACTGGCCAAGAGCTCTCTGTAGTCCATGGCTGCCAGTGTGTTGATGACAAATACCCCCACCCTTTCCTGCACTGCAGAGTTTGGGAAAAATGGCGGCACTAAGTCATGTGAACACACGGGCAGGTCAGCAAATATTTCAGTAAAGACAGCATTGGTTAGAAAGTTGAGGTATGATGTTTTGCAAGGTATATACTGCAATGGCAACATGGCATTTGTGGTGATAGTGACAGGGACAGGGATCAAGAAAGCAGGTTGTCTTTCTCACTTGCCCCAGCAGCTTGGTCACATCAACAGTACTCACCAATTGAAACTGATTCAGTGTAATCCCACTCACGGAGTTGCTGGACACCTTGCTGTTGGCTTCTGTTCCAGTGACAGTCTCCAAGTTGGCTCTTATGCAAGAGATTTTATCTGTGAAATGGTTGCCAAAAGCTTCACAGTGAGCTACTGAACATTCTAATAATGGGTTTGGAGGGGAGGGTACCTGAGTTAAGCCTCTTACCACTATGAACAGCTCAGCTACATATAAATTTGCAGACGCAATACGTGCAGAGAAGAAATCTTCGCTGCATGTATTGCCACCTTATAGGAGCAGAGGGGCCCTCTATACCACGTCTTGTCGCATAAAACTTGAGTTTTCCACCACCTGCACTCTAGCCATCATGCTTCCCATTTCATTTCTCTGAAGGTCTCTGTATACCAGAGAGCCTGATTTGTATTGGGCCAGAGAGGACGTTTGGGAATGATTGCATCAATAGCCATGGTTAGATTCTATTTATTGACCAGGGGTTCAACAGGATCGATGGTAATGCCAGCCATAGTAACCTCCAAGACCTCCTGGAATCTTAGAGGATCTATTAGATTTCAAGGGCAGACCATTTAACTAGGTCCTCCATCCCCACAGGGATAGGTTGTAGGTGTGATGCTAGCCATGACCAGAAAGTGATCTGACCATGACAATTTGGTGGTATTGAACACTTCTGTCCACAGATCTGTATGTTCTAAGCTGAAAATCACATCAAGGATATGACCTGCTGAATGTTGTTGGTCCAGAAACCAATTGTCATGGTTACCATGAACTCCTGAGCTGCACCCGATAAACTGGTTTCCAGGTGTATGTTGAAGTCACTCCAACAACACCTCCGAGACCAGTTCTGTGAGCTTGGTCAGGGAGTCTGTTAGACAGTGGGGTGTGCAGTACATTAACAGAATCCCCAGTCTATCCCTGGTTTTCAGACTAGGGCACACACACTCTGTGTGATTCAGCTCCCTAATAGGTAATCTGGTCAAGTTAAGATGGTCTTTATAGATTGCAGGAGATTCCATGAGTTCTCTAATGAAAAGTTATTTTTCAAATGGCATTTCAATAAAAATCAAGTTCAATTGAAATTAGATTTGCAGTAACTGCAGTGACTGGCAGAAAAAAAAACCCCTATTTGTTAAGTTATTTCTTCTATTACCACAGTAAAACAAATTCACTTATTATTGAAATTTGAAACTACAAGTAAAACAAAATATCACTTGATTCTGCCGTGAGTGAGTTCCAATACTTACACCTCTGGAGAATAGTGTGTAAGGTCTATAGAGGAAGATAAAGAAGTGTAGATTTTACTAGAGGGATAAAGAGTACAAAAGCAAAGTACAATATGCCATTGAAAAGAACTTTTAATTCCCATTACCCCAAGCTGTAGAGACAGCCATCTGAAGAGAATGGGAACCCTCAGGAAGGAGAAAAAGAAGAATAGTCACCAGGCATTAGTAAAGAATAGTGTGTGCAAATAAATGCTGGAGGGATTTTCCAAAAAGAGGTTTTATCAAAAAGAGAGATAACAAAGATAGCATAGCAACAGAAATAGGAATACAAATAAGAGCAAAATAGCTGCTCATCTTCCTGCAATGTTTACTCTAAAGCAGGGCTGTCCAACTTCTACCGGACCTGTGGCCGGAATTCCGGTTACTGATGACCTGGGGGGCCGAAGGGTCTGCCTCCACCCCGGCTCTGCCCCTCCCCGGCTCCACCCCTGCCCCGCCCCCAGCTCCACCCCCTCCCAGGCTCCGCCCCCCCCCCCCCCCCTCCCCGCCTTGGAGGTGTCTGTGGATGACACCGGGGCTTTGACTTGGAGATAGAGATGAACACCAAAATCCCAGTCTCAAGTTCCAGTCCCTGCTTTGAACTGGATTATATTGCAGTGTGGACTCAGGGCCCTTCACACAGCCATATAACCCAGAATATCCAGGCAGGAAACCCCACAAAACCTGCTTTGAACTGGATTATATTGCAGTGTGGACTCAGGGCCCTTCCACACAGCCATATAACCCAGAATACCTGCTTTGAACTGGATTATCGGAGTCCCCACTCATATAATCTGGTTTAAAGCAAATAACATGGGATTTTTTTCAGATGTGTGGAAAGGAAGTCAAATAAGAAGCCAGGGCCCTTTCACACAGGCCTATAACCCTGAATGATAAGGCATAATATTCATTCTGCCTCTGCTACTAATAATAATAATAACAACAACAACAGGTTCCTGGAGTAGCATTCCTCACAGAGACCATTCAGCCTCATGATGGCCATCCAGAGACCAAGGGCCCAGTCCAATCTCCTTCTGCCATAAGGGGAAAATACAATCAAAGCATTCCTCACAGATGACCATTCAGCCTCTGATGATGATAATAATAATAATATTAATTACAATGGGTTCCTAGAATAGGAGACCTCCAAGGGCCATCCAGTCCTACCTCCTTCTGCCATAAGGGGAAAACACAATCAAATAATTCCTCAGCCATGTTGAATCAAACTTGGCAGACTAAACTCTCATGAGAGCAACAGAAAGTACTGAACCTTGAGTTTGGGAGTTGTAGTTCTCCTCCATCCAGAGAGCACTGTGGACTCAAATAATGATGGATCAGGACCAAACTTGGCATGAATCCTCAGAAGAGGAGGAAGCCGGAAAGGGAATGGATGAGCACCCCCCCGCGCTCCGACTCGGCCCCACCCCTTTTTTGCTCTGGCCACGCCCCCTCTCGCTCGGTGCACTCTCTCTCTTCTTCCCTCTTTCATTCAGGTGGTGGAAGGGGGAAGGAATGAAAGGGGGAAAGAGAGAGAGGAGGGGGGAGGGAGAGAGGGGGGGGAAGTAGTAGGAGGAGGAAGGGAGCCTGCTCCTCCTCCCTGCCCTGCCCCGCCCCGCCCCGCCCCGCCCCTCACCCCCCCTGCCATGAAAAAAATATTCAAAAAATATTCAAAAAAATATTCAAAAAAATATTCAAAAAAATAATTAAAATATTTTTTAATCTTAAAAAGCAGATATCTTGCAGGAGGGTAGGGGGGGGAAGGTGCTGGGGGGCCATATATGGCCAACGGGCCACCAGTTGGACAGCCCTACTCTAAAGTGTTTGAACACTGGTCAGATATCCTTTTTCCTAGAATGAAATAGCAGACATATTTCACTAAGCGTGATGGCCAATCTGCTGATCCTGGATCTCTGTTTAAGAAGTATTCTCTTCCATAAAATTACAGAAATATTTGCTTACCTTCACAGGTATACCTGGTGCAAAGGTCAGAGAGGGCTTACTCAGTGACAGCTCATCAGTTCTGAAACCTCCTTGCTGTTTGTAGCGATGTGAAAACCTTTGTTTCTACAAGTATTAAAGAGTGCAGAGGCAACCAACTTTTAAAATATGCTGTCCTGTTTGTATTTTTTGTAATTTTTAAAAATGATCACACCTTCAAGAAAACTTAATTGTACCAATATGTCAATTATATTTTATCTTCTTTATGATGCAAACTTTCTAAGTGGTCTCTGTTTTAACTTTTGATAGCCACCTCAACTGAGAAAAAGAGAGGATATGAAGAAATGTTCTATTATTGCCTGGAATATTCTATGGAAATTATGAATGCATACTCTGAATGTATTCACTCAGGACTGTAGTAGTAATTTTATCTGTCTCTAGCACAACGTCCATTATAAAACATTCTGATAATACCATGTATCTAGTACAGCAAAATATTTATTACTAAAATACTTATATTAAACAAAGGAATCCTAAGAAAAACAAGAAATGAAAAATAAAAAAACGTATATGATATAATATCAGACAAACAATAAAAGCAGCTACCACAAATATATGGCTGCTTTATAGGTGATTCTCAGCGAATTGGACTGAGCATGGGCTAGAACATGTTTAAAAGCCTACTCCGTGGCAATGAAGGTGGCACAGAAATCCTTTGCTGCCATCAACATTGCATCTGCAAAGAACCACCCGAAAGAGCTGTTCCGAGTGGTAAGAGGACTTTTACACTCCATCTTTCAGACTGGGATCCCTGACCAATCAGCAGCTCATTGTGAAGACTTTGCCAGGTTCTTTGCAAATAAAGTTACTTAAATCCACTCTGACTTAGACACCAGTATTGATGCAGTCTTCGTGGATGTAACTCAGACTCCTGCTTGTCCTGTTTTGATTGATTCTTTTCAATTTATACAGCCTGATAATGTCGATAAGATCTTAAGATACATGAGGGTGACCACTTGTATCCTAGAACCTTGCCATTCCTGATTGATTAAACAGGCCAGAGGGGGACTGGCAGAATGGGTGAAGGCAAAATATCAGCCAGCCTAAAGGAGGCTGTAGTAAAATTTCTATTTTTAAAGTTGGCACTGGATCCCACTCAATTGAATAAATATTGGCCAGTTTCAAATCTCTACTATCTGGGCAAAGTTCTGGAGAGAGTGGTGACCTCTCAGCTCCAAAGTTTATTGTAAGAAACTGATTATCTGGATCCATTTAAATTTGGTTTCAGGCCTGGCTACGGAACAGACACTGCACTGATCAACTTGGTAGATGATCTATAAAGAGGACTAGACAGCAAGAGTGTATGCTGTAAGCCACCTCAGACAATGAGGAGAGGCAGATAAATAATAATTATTATTATAATAGATATTGGCTAGCAAGCACATTTCAATAAGAATCTTAAAATACTTTCATTGAGATAGTTGTTCTTCCTGCCAACAATCCCATCAGAGGTGATTCCCTTTGTGAAATGGAGATATTTCCCTCTTATCCTTTGCTCCTCTTATCGAGTGATAAACCTCCACTATTCTTATAAAGAATTTAGATTGGATAATTGTTTCTTCTGTTCAGTGACACATTGTAAAATGTGTCACTAGTTCCAACTCTTCTATCAATGCCCTCATTGTCAATGCCCTCATCTAACACTCCAAGAAACAAGCTGCACACCTCCCTCGGGCTTGGATTCCTGATCTGCTCCACAGCATCACTGTTGAGAGATAGGACTTAAAGAGTGTCAGAGCTGCTAAGATTCTTCATCCTAATAATGTCTGTTTGAGCGGGACATTTCCCACAAGGGCTGATTTACCATATTTTCTGGCATATAAGATACTTTTTAACACAAGAAAATCTTCTCAAAATCAGAGGTCATCTTATACACGGAAGTAGCTTTATATGCAGGAATAGTCTTATACACCGGGAGTCGTCTTATAGAGCAGGTGCTGAAACTTCCAATCCGGATTGGAGAATCTGTGGTTGCCGCATATGGTGGGGGAGCTCAAAAATGGCAGTGGCCGCGTCCCTGCTGTATGCAGTGACTGTATGAAAGCATTAAGAACAATGCTGTACAAGTACGGTAGAAGAAAATCCATTCATCAGGATTTGTGGACTTAATGCGATCCCGATGGTGAGGTGAAGGGGTGCGTCACCGGGAAGGTGTAAGTGAAGGGCGGAGCAAGCTGCAGGCATCCGGGGCATCAGGGGTATGGAAAAAAGAGATAGAGTGGTTCTGGGCCCAGAAAAACACACCTGCTTTACCTGTCTGGCCTGTCCTTATATCCTATTATCGTATCTCCTCCTCTGCCTCTCATATATCGCTCCTGAAGACTGCAGTGAAGCGGTGCAGACGTGTATGTAAGGAGGTACAGTAATTGGAAAATTACCATACTGAAATCAAATCAGATGCTTTTTGAATTTTTATTTGGTGTGTGTTGGAAGAGGGGTAGTCTTATATGGTGAGTATATCCCAAACTCTATATTTTAACTGGAAAAGTTGGGGGGTGTATTATATGCCCAGTCGTCTTATATGCCGGAAAATACAGTAATTGTCTGTCTTGAGTTTGGTACATTGGCCTACTAAAGGGAATCTGGAATACTTTAAAATTATTTAGTGAACCATAACTCCTCTCTCTCTCTTGAAGTTATCTGTCTTTTAAGATGGTTAATAGTGGATAAGTCTGCAAATTGGACTAACACCCTTGTAATTGAGTTTATAGGACAGAAAAACTCAATCCCTACTACATAGGTAAACCCCTCAAGCTGAGTGAAACCAAGTTGTCCAGAAATATATAGGAAATAATTAGTTTTGTTTACTTGGGGGAATGTACCCAAATCTTGGGGAAATTAGGAAACACTGGGTATTTTCTCATTAAGATTAAAGAACACTATTTCCTTTCTTGGTATGATGGTCACTTGCAGCCAAGTGCATACTGTCAGCTAAAGCTAATTGTATCTGGTCTGTCTGGGAATGAATGTCCTGAACAATTTTGGCATGTGGACTAAGAGGTTTTCCTCTATAACTTTATGATCTTTAACCCCTGTCTACTCATCTCTCTCTTTTTAGGCTCTTGTGCCTTGTCCAGAATGATAAAAATGGGCTTTAAATTAATTTCTTTGACCTTATTGTTTGTGCTTACTTGTTGCTCTGATCGTTTCTCAGCCTTTTTAAATCCCTTTTTAAATATACTGCTGTCTTTTGGGATTATTTCTTTTTCTTTTCTTTTCTAACCTTTGGGGGGGGGTGTTAGATTTCTGAAGGCCACCCAGCCTTTGTAATAATAATAACAATAATAATAACAACAACAATAGTAACAACAACAACAGAAAACCCAGGAGCTACCATGTTCAACTCCCTTCTGCCATGCAGGAAAAGCATAATCAAAGCACACCCTGAGTGGTGGGAGGGAAATAGGGTTTTGGAAGCAAAGAAGACAATGGGGAAAAGATCTGGGCAGCAAGGTAGGTTGAGTGAAAAGGCTTTGGGAGGCAAGGGAGGCAGGGGTGGGGAAACAGCAGGAAAGAGGGGGAAGCTTGGAGCAGGAAGGGCATGGTAGGAGGAGGAAGGAGGGGGACACAATGGACCCTAATGGAGCCTTAAGGGCTCTGTGGAACACACTTTGAGAACTGCTGAACTAGAGAGTTCAATCAAAGTAATAGTGAGGTAATCTCAGTAAGACTAATGGTTACATGCCTAGAATAATGGTTCTGTCAATAGCTTCTAAAGGTGTAACCTTTTCTTTTGGAAGTTCTTTGAACAGTTCATTCATCTCCTGACACATCATTTTCAAGCATCAGGAGTATTCTACAGAGCGGGCTGCACTGCCGGCAGACCCCTCTGGTAAGTTTTGGGTTGGGAGGGGGAATGGTGGGCTGGAGGGGTGGAGGTGGGTGCCCTCCCGTACCTTATATTGCTCATCTAAGGTAATTTTAAATGTATATTTTACAATATATTATATACAATTATAATATCACAATACCATTAGTAGTATTATATTGTACAATGTATATACAATATATTATTATATACTCTTTGAATATTATATCATAATTATATTATACTACATTACAATATAATTATATTATAATATATTGACATTATAATATAATGTAACATTCTATTATATTATTATTATAAAATAATAACATTATTTATTTAAATAAAATTATCCTCTACTAAATATTTTCATTACTCCTATAAAACTCAAATAACCCAAAATAAAGTAAAATAAAATGTTATATATTACTATTTTGTACGATACCACTATACTGCAATATTGTTTGTAATATCACATGTAATATAAAATATATCATCATTCTATTGTTATATTGTATTTGTATTATATTGTATGACAATATTAAGCAGAACTGTATAATAATCAACAAGAAATGCAATGTAAATGCATCAAAATCAGAATATATTACCTATCACCCGACTCATAATTCATAGGAGTCTCCCATAAGTCCAAAATTAGGATCCCAATGTAAATGTAAATAGAAAAACAGCCAAAATGTTCAAATGAGGTCGAATACAGGCAGCACGGCCTGGGCAAACTTGGACCCGCCCTCCCTCCTTCTAAGTGTTTTGGCCTCCAACTCTACAACTCCTCATAGCCTCAGGCCCCTCAGGTCTAGACAGAAATAGAGCCGAAGAAAGGAAGGAGGGAGAGAAGAGGTCACAGAGGAGGAGGAGGAGGAAAGCCCTTCATTCATTCCTTCACTTACACTTCCTTCACTGATTCTTTTCTCCTTCCCCGCAAACGCGTGCACGGCGGAGACAAAGGGAGAGGGGAAGCACTCCCTGCCTGCCCGATAGGGAGTGCTTTGCTTACAGGCTTCTGTGCAAGGGAGCTACTGGGCATGGGCGGAGGTTTTCGCGCATGTGCAGTTTCTCCTGCGCTCAACTTCAGCTCCAGAGCAACTGCGCCTGCGTGAAAACCTCCGCGCGTGCCCAGAAGCGGCGTCGGAGTGCACAAGGCCGGGGTCAAAAAGCAGGCAGCTGCAGCACTGTCTGAGGAACATCGGCAGGGCCAGGATGGCACCCCATGCGGCCAGGATGGCGCCCCCTTCCCAGATGGCGCCCTAGGCGGCCGCCTACTTGGCCTATCTTGTAGGACCGCCCCTGGAAT
Organism: Anolis apletophallus; assembly: GCA_030556195.1. Classification (NCBI taxonomy): domain Eukaryota; kingdom Metazoa; phylum Chordata; class Lepidosauria; order Squamata; family Anolidae; genus Anolis; species Anolis apletophallus. The sequence continues at coordinate 91,299,569 of JARBWK010000007.1, forward strand.
GGCTGTGGAGGTTGACCCCCAGGACTGCCAGGGCCCACACCTGGAAAAATCAGAACTTTAGCCAGGTGTTCAATTAATGCAGAGTAAACCCAGTTTTCCCCACATCAATTCACTTTTACCTGAGGTGTTGTTAGCATGCCTCAGGTAAAAGCAAGACAGGTCCCACATTTTATAAGGACTCTTAGAACTGGTTCACAAGGAATATATAGTCTTTCTAATCTCTCTCTCTCTCTCTCTCTCTCTCTCTCTCTCTCTCTCTCTATTTCTCAGACACACGTGCACACAGGTATCACAGAGCGATCCTTTCTATGTTCCCCCTTGTTTCACAGGCAGTGGTATAAGAAAGAGAATATAGAGGTGTACAGCTCCACACTATTTACTGAGCTGGAGTAATGGTATCAACTGGTGGAACATCAAAAATAATTGCTACTTTGTTCTTGCTCTAGCTAGAAAATGAACTAGCAACAAGAGTTTCAGATTTTACTCATTTTTAAGAGGGATTATTTTAGTCAACGAATAAGAAAAGCTATAAAGTGGAAGCTGCATAATCCCTCCTGCTCTCTCTGATATTGTGCCTACTGCACTCAAGCAGTTCAAATGGTGGCTTTTCTTTGAATATTTGTTTGTATTGTGAGTCCAAAAAAAAGGGCTGGATTTTAGCTGGCTAGAAATGTACTGCTAAAACTAATGTGTTATTTGAAATAAGTGCCATTATGTTAACTTGAGCTTCTAACTATGGAAAGGGTTACGAGCATGCTCCCTTAAACTTAATTGTCTGCATAATTTGTTTGTTTGTTTGCTTTTCATATCTGTGTTTTATGACAGCTTTTAAATGGCATGCTTTTAACTGCCTTAGGTATATATAGACAGAGAGGAAAGTGTTTTTTGGATAGCTCCAACAGAGCTACTCACACTTTTATCTCAATTTCTCCATATGATGAGGGAAAGGGCAGCAGGGCAACTTGCGGTGCTATCCTTTCTCCAATATGATGGGGACTGAACAGGGCACCAAAATGCTTTGTCCCATCCCCACCATATGATGGGGTAAGGAGGGAGGTAAAACGGCATAGCCCCAGGGGCTGTGTGAAGAGTTCTAAGAGTAGACAGGCAGCAGTAAGTAGCCACCTGTATCGCCCATTGCCAAGAAAGCATGCAAGGATGCACCGTAGTATCCTCTGGAAAAGGGCTCAGATCCCACTGTACAAATTGTGTCCATGAGAAGGGAGCAAAGTGTTTAAAATGCATTATCCCCCTCTCTCAAAAAATAAAGGGCCACAAGTCTAATAAAGAAATGCCATTGTAGGAAGCCCAGAAGGACCAAGTTGGGAGCTCATTGAGAAATTTAATATTATTTATTTATTTATTTACAGTATTTATATTCCACTCTTCTCACCCCGCAGGGGACTCAGGGCGGATTACAATGTACGTATACATGGCAAACATTCAATGCCATAGACACACAACATACATAGACAGACACACAGAGGCTATTTAACATTTCAGCTTTTGATGAGGGTATTCTGGCTACCAGGGGAACTGTCGCTTCACTGTCCATTTGTGACACTGATGAAGTACTTCCTCATTCTTTGCATGCTTGCTGGAGATTTTTAAAATGGCATCGTAAATTAGTTAAATTAGCCTCCCTGCATACCCGATGCTTAAATTTCCTACTTGACAGATGCAACTGTCTTTTGGGCTGCAAAGGTTCACAAGCAAGCCTGTTCTATTACTACCATGTGATTTTAGTTTGCCAATGACTATATAATTGGCTGGTAAATATGTACAAGACCAATTTTTCCTCGGCTCAAAAATAAAATAATTAATAATTCTCTGTATCACAGGGCAATAATTCTTTGTACAGTTTTTTTAACCAACATATTCTTTGCCAGCAAATTACCGGCATTTTGGCTGAAAATCAAATTGCATTGAAATATCACCATATCAAAAATAAGTCCAGATTGGTTATTTTCCTTCATCCTTGTGTGCCAAGGTTTGCATTCCTCTATTTTCACCTTCCTTTCCAATTTAACATTAATTTAGTGCAAGCAATAAGTGTAGAGCTGATGGACTTATAGAGAGGTTTGAATGAAGACGATAAGAACCTTTTAAAGACACAATAATTTATTGTCACTAGAATGAAAAGTAGTTCTTTAAATGTATTTCAGGTATCATTCCCGCAGGCCCATCAATAATAGGTGTTGTTTTTCAAAATAGTTGCATATTTTCAATTTAAGTGATGCTCTTAAAATATTATTTTCCCCATGCTCCAATTCCATATAATGTTATTGCTAGGTTATAAACTACAATTATAATGTGTTCAGTGGGGGGTTTCATTTTACAAGTATTTACATAACTGCAAATAAACATATAACAAAATAATACATTCCTCAAGATTGTATGCAACAAACTGCTACAACTAGCAAAACAATCAGGCTTGGGAAATAGAAGGAGTGAAACCATGCCAGAGGACAGACAGATATATTGGACAAAGTGGAAGGGGAGTTTTCCTTGACTCTAGTGGAAGGAACAATCCCTATGCCAGTTTCTGGCCTTGTATAGTTGCCCAGCCTGCAGCCAGCAGGTGAAACTTAAGGCACAGGTAGGCACCTGAAGCCCCTTGTGAAAGAAGCCAGAATAGGTTGGGATCAGCAGGCTTCAATGCCCCCTGATCACATGACAAGTGAGTCAGCAGGTCATTTAAAGCCGATCTACACCTGGATTGTCCGCGATCATGACAGGGGTATAGTAATTCCAAAAAGCTCAATTAGGCCCACCAGAAGGTCAACCAGGAGCTGAGACTGGGGATTGGTGATTCCCCACATGGAGATTGTGTTTAAAGGCCAGAGGTGTATTGGGCCAATGAGCACACCTCTTAGAGTAAGGGAATGTGTTATTTGTTCATGACTTATTTAATTATGTATTTATTTAGTGTCAAATAAGAATAAAACTGATAAAAGAGAGGAAGCTCTTGTGGCTAAATACTTTCAGACCAAAAACGGGCAACAGTGAGCATGTTGTCTGTAACTTTAAACAATTCTTCCTCTGTACATGAGGCAGGGCATTGTGGACATGCATACAAATGCAGAATCATTTGTTCTGATCCACAGTCACACAAAGTGGCGGATTCTCCTAGGTATGCCATTTTGCTAGGTTGTCTTTTGATCTGACCACTCCACTTCTTTTTTTTTTTTTGAATAATTTTTATTCAAGGCATTTTTTTCACATATTATACATAAAAAAGAAGACAAACAAGTCTCACAATCCCTAACTATTGTATTGGGGTAGGGTATTGGGTATGGGATGTTCCGGGGAGGAAAAGGGGTAATGGTCCTAGGGAGGGTAGACAAGGTAAACACACTAGGGGGTGGGGGTTTCTGACTTCCAAATCTTCCTTCTTCGATTTCTGTGTTGAATTGTTTCTATAGTTCATTCTTGTCTTTGACAACTCCTTTATCCCCTATAACTATTTATGTCTCTTTACTTCTAGTGTTCGGATAATTACTCCTCCATTGTCCCCTCTTGTCTCTTTACTTACTATCTTTAAATATTTCATAAGTTCTCCAGTCCGTTTTTTTGATCGGTCTACCATAAGATATTTTCATAGCATAAGTTAGTTTGTCCATGTCCTTAATCTCATCTACCTTACGTAGCCACTCCTCAGTTGTAGGTATGTCTTTTTGTTTCCATTTTTTGGCATAAGTCATTCTAGCTGCTGTACTCAAATAGGTGAACAAAATATCTTGATTTGTATCCAAATCTAACTCCTCATCTGTGATCCCTAACAGAAAATATTCTGGTTTTCTGCTGATCTTCCTTTGTAATATCTTTTCGCAGACTTTTTTGAATGTCCTTCCAATATGACACTGCTCTTGGGCATGTCCACCACATGTGGTAGAAAGTGCCCACCTCCTTATTACACTTCCAGCAGTGGCTGTTCGCGTCTTATACATTAAACCTAATTTCTGTGGTGTAATGTACCACCTATAAAACATTTTAAACCAGTTTTCTTTCAAATCTGTAGCATAGGTATATTTTATTTTTTTCTGCCAAATTTCTTCCCATTCTTTCAATGCAATTGTCCTGCCAATATTTTGTGCCCATTTGATCATACAGTCTTTTACTAACTCTTTCTCTGTTGCCCATTCTAGTAGTATATTATATAAATTTGTAATATTTTTTTTCTCCTTGTTTATAATTTTCTCAAAAAATTCATCCTTTTCGGCAAAACCCATAACCTTATCTATTTTATAATGTTCTTTAACTTGTATCAACTGTAGCCAAGAGAATGATTTGAACTTATTTGTAATTTCCTCCTTGGATTTCAGGACCATTTCACCCTTTTCTTTATTTAGTATCTCCCTGTAGGTAGGCCACTGAGACCAACCTAATAGTCTTCTCTGGTCGGCCTCTAGTGGTGATAGCCATAGCGGTGTTTTCCTATAAAACCTGTCTTTGTACTTCTGCCAGGTCTTTAACAAGGCCGATCTAATAAAATGATTGTTGAAATTTTTCTCCTTCTTTTCTTGACCATACCACAAATAAGCATGCCATCCAATTCTTAGATCCACTCCTTCTAAGGCCAGAATATTTTCTCTTTTGAGTGTAATCCAGTCCTTTATCCAAACAAGGTTTGCTGCCTCATAATAGAGTCTTAGTTCTGGTAACCCGAATCCTCCATTCTTCTTTGCCTCAATTAAATGGTCGTGTTTGATCCTTGGTTTTTACCCTGCCATATAAATTTTTTGTAGAGCTTTGTTCCATTCTTTGAAAAGTTTGTTAGTCCTTAGAATCGGGAGATTTTGGAAAAGAAACAAGAGTTTTGGTAATATGTTCATTTTAATCGTTGCGATTCTCCCCATCAACGACAAGTTCAATTGATTCCATTTTTCCAAATTTTTTGATATCTCTTTCCAATTTTCTTTATAATTATTTTCGATCAGTTGGGAGTTCTTTGCTGTTATTTGGATTCCTAAGTATTTGAATTTTTGCGTGATTCGCATTCCTGTCAAATTCTGTAGTTCTAGCTGATTTTTCTTTGTTATATTTTTTGTTAGAATTGCTGTTTTTTCTTTATTTATCCTCAAACCCGCTAGACAACCATATTCTTCTATTTTGTTTATCCAATTTTTTATGTTTGTCCTTGGTTCTTTGACGATGCACACCAGATCGTCGGCGAAGGCTCTGCATTTGAAATCCTGTTTGCTCACTCTGGTTGCAGGAAGTGACTTATCTTCTCGTATGTTTTTCAATAGGATCTCAAGTGCCATAATATAGATAAGTGGTGACAGGGGACAACCCTGTCTAGTTCCTTTTTCTATTTTGATTGTTTCAGAGGACTGTCCATTTATCCATAGACTCCACTTCTGAGTCTGTTCAGGGACTTGCAAGTTGTCCATTCTTGGTTTGCCCCTGGAGCCAGACCCTCTGGGGGGCATCCAATTGGGATTTCCTGGTTTCCTGAGGTACAAATATGGCACTTCTCTTTGGCGTGTTGGGAAAAAAATATTGTCAGATCAGCAGACCATTTGGGAAGAACTGTCCTAGTCTATTGATCAAGATACAAAGAAACAGAAAGAAAAAAGAGAGTGGAGGGAGAATTAAGATCTTTCTTTTTACCTTTTATTTCTCCATCTTTTATCTGACAATTTTGAGGCTTTTCAAGTTATGCAAATGGATATTTCTTTATTTTATTTCACTGTTTTTTGCAACTTCTAGGGGGACTCAAAGTGGTTTCCAGCATAATAAATGGCAAAGATTCAATGTCTTACAATCATATAAAAACAATACATTACAACTAAAAAATTGTGGATTTCAATGCTTCTCTGTGTAGTCTGACATTATGGTTGTTGGGGTGGTCCACCATTTCTATGTTCTCAATTAATATTCTGTGTTCAGGTTGCTTCAAGTGCTTTGATATAGCTGACTTCTCTGGTTGAATAAGGACCTTTCCACACAGCCATATAACCCAGAATATCAAGACCGATAGTGCACAATATCTGCTTTGAACTGGGTTATCTGAGTCCACACTGCCATATAACCTAGTTCAAAGCGGATCATGTGGGATTTTATACAGTTGTGCAGAAGGGGCCTTAGTCTGGAGTGCCTTTCATGTTCTTTAATTCGTGTTTGGCCGCTGTGTTTGGTGGTCTCTATGTAGACTTGTCTACAGCTGCATGGTCTACGGTACACTCCAGTAGTGGTTATAGGACCTCTCTTGTCCTTTGAATGTAGCATTTGTTGGATTTTCTTGGTGGCTCTGTAGATTGTTTGTAGATTGTGTTTCTTAATCAGCTTGTCTATCTGGTCAGTGGTTCCCTTGATGTATGCTAGAAACACTTTTCCTCTAGGTGGATCTTTGTCTTTCCTCTTGTGGCTTATTCTTGGTCTTGCGGCTATTCTAATGTCTGTCGTAGAGTACCCATTGGCCCGTAGAGCCCAGTTTAGGTGGTTCAGTTCACCTTGGAGGAGATGGGGTTCACAAATTCTGTTTGCACCATCTGCCAGGGAGTTTGTGCTTCTTTTTGAGCTGGGTGGTGGTTGCCATTGTTATGTAGGTATCTATCTGTGTGCGTAGGTTTTCTGTAGACTGTATGGCCCAATTGTTGATTTGGTTTGCAGATGACTAGGACATCTAGAGATGGTAATTGTTTTCCTTTGTTTTATTTTTCATGGTAAATTGGATGCTTGGGTGAATTTTGTTGATGTGGTCCAGGAACTTGTTTTGTTCTTTTTCTCCATGGCTCTAAATAGTGAAGGTGTTATTCACATATCTGAACCATATGGTGGTCTTTTCGGTGCTGTTTCCACTAGGGCTTGTTTTTCAAAGTGTTCCATGTAGACAGGACTAAGAGGGCTCCCCCTGGCTATTCATCTTTGTGTTCAGAGAATTCATTGTTCCACTAGAAGTAGCTTGTGGTGAGTTTGCTATTGGGACCTTGGTGAATAGAGACAACACATCAAAGCTGATCAGTTTGTCATTGGCACTGAGATTTTGAGTAATTATTTTAAAACATTTCACATGAATCTTGAAATTTTACTTGAATATATTACATTTTTAAGCCAGCTATCAGTTTTACCATAGCTGTACTAGTAGAAGAGACATTACAGTCATTGGCTATTGTTGGAGAGGCTCAGGATGTTGGGACCACCCTCACATCATCACAATTCTAGTTCAAACCAAAAACATTAAGTTTTTTATACATCAAAAAACATTGGATAAAATGTGGCAGTGTATTCTGCATAAAGTAATCACCTCCCTGAAGTACACACATTTTACAATTTATACTTCTTGATGTTATCTCCCACCCCCACCCCCACCAAGGAAATATGCACCCACAACACAATTGAAGATTTCAGTAGTAGAGTGGTATCCTGAAATTACAAGAGAAACTTATGTGCATTTAAAATGTGGGCAGTTCATTAATTTAATATGACATTGTAACTGATCAAATTATTATAATAACATTTATTCTTCACTATAAATTTACTTAGCTTTCAAGTAGTCTCTATAGCTACTATTAGCCAGTAAATGTTGGTCAAAGTGGTGATTTTGGACAATATCCTCTTTGTAAAATTTTCACAAACAGTCCCAAGGAATGAAAAATGTAAGAAGTTCTAAATTTTTGTACACAAGAATTGCAATCCTATTTTTATCTTGGATTTTATTATTCCTCATGAGTCATCAAAACTACTTCAATATACTACCATACTTCTCAAATGAGATATATTATTAACATATCAGTACAGTGTTCCCTCACTACTTCTTGGTTCACTTTTAATGGACTCACTGTTTTGCAGATTTCAAAAAAATATTAATTTAAAATATTATCATGGTGTTTTTGCTGTTTTGTGGGTTTTTGCCGCCACCGCTGCTCTCCGAGGTGCTTTCCCTCCTCAGTCCTCCCTCCAACCTTGAAGGGCCTTTCCTTCCTTTCCTTTATTTTAAGTTTATAAAGACTTAAAATAGTGTATAACTACTAAAATAATGTATAAATATTAAAATAAATAGAGTGTCCCTACATTGCGTTTTTTCACTTATTGCGGGCAGTCCTGGAACGTAACCCCTGCAATAAAAGGGGATACACTGTATACCTGTTCTGTCATCCATGGTATCCTTCTTCTTTTGAGTAGTTTAAGGAAGACAAGTCTACTGTGAATTAAGCATCTTGTGAGAGCCTCCCTGAAGGCTCTATTAGAACAAAAATGTGTTCATATGTGTGCCTATGTGGGAAGGGAGAAGGATGGAGATCCCCTTTGGTTTGCATTAAATATGAGCAAGAATCAGTCCATCAAAATCTTGATATGAACCAGGTTTTATTATAGTTTATAGCTCCTAGGATGACATCTCATCATGACCAGATCTGCTAAGCCTGATCTTTTTCTTTTTCATCATTACTACTTTATTTTTTTGATTTTATGAAGATGATGTGATAATTGCTCATGGGTGAAGCTTGATAAAAAGACAAGATTGTGATCCACTTTAATCGTCTAATGCAGGTAAGTGGTTACAGTATGTTGCAACTACATTATAAGAAAAGTATATTGGCCTCACATGCCTGAGTGCACTAATTCTGTCTCTAACCAATGCATTTATGTGACTGACCTACTTAAGAAAACACACACACAAACACACACAGAAATATATATCCCAAGGGACAGGGAAACAACCAAGTTTAAAATCAGCATTTTTTCATGGTGCCTATTCAGCATTTCTCTGAAGTAGGCTTGCGTATCAGTATACTTAGGCTGTTGGTTCCAGTAAAACAAAGGCTGATTTAGAGTCGAAAGACTTCACACTGAGTGGGAATGACATAGTTTCATAATTTTACAGAAGGAATGGAAATTATGTTATCCTCCATTAGTTGTTGGACTCTAACTTCCAGCATTCCTCACTAGAGGGCTGATGGCAATTGTAATCCAACAGCACTGTACTATCTATTCCCCCTTTCTATTTCTATTACAAGTGAGGATATTTGTTAATATCCTCACTTGTAATGCAGTTTGGAATAAATTCATATTTTAAAAACATATTATTCAAACACGTGATTTTTTTGGTAATAATTATAGCACATAGTCTTCATTCTTGCAGTTCACCTTTAGAGCCTTTTATAATTAGAAATCTCCAGTTCTGCCCTTTTCAGATCTACCCACATTGGTAATTTGCAACTGCCAGAATTGTTAGCATTATTATCTATGTTCAATCTGGAACATTGGCTGAATCTACACTACCTTATAACACAGCTGCAGAATGCAGATTATCTGCATTGACTGGATTTATATGAGTCTACACTGTCATATAATCCAGTTCAATGCATCCTGAAACTGCATTATAAGTCAGTGTAGATGGGGCCATAGTTTAGATCACTCTATGAAGCACTTCAGAAACTGCAGTGAGTTCAAATTGCAATATCTAGACTACTGACTACTTATCTGTTTCTAACCAGAAGACAAAATGTTTCCCACCCACTTTTACAGGAATAAGTATATTGGGATTTCTGTAAATCACACATGGGCAAACTTTCTAACTTGGGGACCGCATGCCGGGCCAAAGTGGGATGGGTGGGTAGAGAGGAAGGGGGTTCCCCCCAAGTCCCTTCCCTGACCTTTCATCCCCTTCCTCTTTTCTTTTGGAGGCAGAAAGTGAAGGAAAGATAGGAAACATTTAGATCCCAAAAGGGTTAGCATTGGTCAGGATGAGATGGTGAATGGGAGACGAAAAAGTATATCTATTAGATCCCATATTGCCTACTCCTGATATCTAATTCTAGAATTTTGGAACTGGAAGAGACCCCCAAGGGCCATCCAGTCCAACCCTCTGCTATGAAAGAAGGCACAATCAAAGCACTCCAGATAGACAAGCTCTGCAGAAAAGTCTCCAGCAAAGGAGTGTCTACCACACTACGAGGCAGCCTATGCCACTCTCCAACAACTCTTACTCTCAGGAAGCTCTTCTCAATCTTTTCAGTTGAATCTTTCTCCCTGCCATTTGAAACTATTCCCCCTTTGTGCCCTGGACTCTAGAGCTGCAGAAAGTCAGTTTTTCCTCTCCTCCTCAATGGGACACCCTTTTAAATCTTGAAACATGGTTCTCATTTTCCCTCTCTACCTTCTCTTTCTCCAGTTAAACATCCCCCAGGTGGAAAGGAGGAAGGAAAGAGATAAGGAAGGAAGGATAAGATGGCGTGAGAGAGGAAGACCCGAGAAAATAGTCCAAAGGGCTGCATTCAACCCCTGGGCCTAGGTTTGCCCATACCTGATATAAATAAAGGTCTGCCTTCTCCCACAAGAACCTGCCTCAATATTGATTTAATACAAAGAAGAAAACATATATGAGGGTTTTGAATAGCTTTGTCTGCATCTGAGTGTTTGGATCTTCTCCAGGAATGAAATGCTTTGTCCAGCTGAGAGCTCAACATTTGTGACAGAAGCATTCAGATACCTTTTGACATTACCTGTTTCACTCCATTTTCCACCACTTTCAGCCTCTGTCATCAGCATTTCTATATAATTAGGTAGTTTTATCAGAAGCTAGATTTTTTTAAAAAAAGAGATCAAGGTAGGGAACACTCACCTGGTTTTAAAGCAATGCTACAAACTAAACACATAATTCTACTAAATTGAAGGTGTACACTTGCGTGCACCATATTATCTTGTGGATCATTACTGACTGATTTTCTGACACTTGACTACTGAGTTTTGATTTCTCTTTGTTTCAGTGATTTCTACAAGAGCAGAATTTATTTATTTGTTTGTTTGTTTTCATTTATACCACACCTTTCTCACCCAAGCTAAATTCCTTTTAAATGTATTTCTGAAAGAAGAAAGTTCTATTTTAGTCTAGCAAAGTGATCATAATATAAAGCTCCAACAGGAATGTGTGTTTCTTCCATATGATTCAACATGTGCTGAATCATTCTAAGAATTAACTATTTGGTAAGTATCACATACAGGAGAATTATAATAATTATTTGCACATAAAAATAATGGCCAAATATTAGAGTTAGATCCAATCACTAGGAACAAAGAAAGAGAAAGCAAAATTTAAAAAAATTGAAGGAAGCAGGAGAAAGGGGAACTAAAAGGAGAGTCAGAAGTGGAAGCCAAAGGAAAGTGAGAAATGTGTTACTTTTATCTCTCACAAGCTCTTTTCTCCTCTAAAGTTTTTGATGACTTAATGCTGCATAAACTGTGGGAAATTTGATGATTGCCCTAAAATTTTTGGTAGCACAGCTGTTTCCCATTCATTCCATGTATCTTTCACTTCTCTGGATCATTAGACTCTTGCAATACAGGAAACTGATGGTAAAATGAGCATTTAATCTCATTTTGGTAGCATTAGGATGTTGTCTCAATGTGACCTACTGTCTAGGACATCACATTCAGCTGATGTCCTTTCATTTTGTAAGAGAGAACAGAGAGTGCCCAATCTTATTATTCCCCTTTATCCTTCTTGTGATTATTATTTGTGTATTGCTTGATTCCCACCATTCTTGCCTGCATGGATATACACATTATTTCCAAAACAGAATGCCTTAATCTTTGATTCATGGTCCTAATCAAATGGTTGGCAAAAAAGGCAATGCCAACTTGATCACTTTACCTGGGGTTTTTTTTGTGTATGGTTTGACTGAGGAGTCAAACACGTTGGCAGAGGACCCCTCCCTTGATGGACTGTCACCTTGTCATGGTGAGGGGGCTTGCGTGTTCCAGTGAATCTGCAGGTGCAATGATTGGAGTCATGCACTCCCAGAAGCAGCTGCAGGGGAGGTTCCAAACCAAGCACAGTCCGAAGACCCAAACACCTCAACGGCGGAGCAGGCGGAGGATAATAAGGAAATGTTACAATGGCTGTGAAGGCGGAAGAAGGCTGCAACAGATTGAGAAGCCACAGTCATTGTGTTAACAATACCACTAGATGGAACCTCACTCTGTGAAGTCTGTGTGTTGATTGGTTGTGCACGGACCTCCACACATTAAAAAAAACTCACGCACAGGTGTCTTCCAACAAAAATAAAGTACACCGAACCTGGAAGACAATCTTAATCGGTCAACGAGGGATCGCCCAAGTAAGTAAGGCAGAGGAACAGAAGGGACTTGTATTTTTACTGAACTTTGGGACTAAATTCTGAAATTCCTGGCAAAACCATTGCCATTCTTAGTTTGCATGGATGTAAAAGAAAGTTAGAGGCAAAATAGGGGAAATTTTGGCTTACATACCATCTCTTTAATCCAGGATCTCTCCTATGTTTCATCTGATCTTTTCATCTAGCATTGAGGCAGTGAGATTTTCAAAACTGTTCACACCTAGCACTCTTACATTTGTCATGTATATATTCATTTGGTTATTTTGTCTGTCCCGCTATACCTTGAATTCCTAAACTATATTTGTAAAAACTCTTCTTAAATTTTAAGTTTTTGATGCTTGAAATTGGAGAGTGAAAGGTCTTTTAATTGTGAAGACCAGAATTCCTATTTGGGAGCCGTACCCCCCATCTCTTCCCAAAGGTATCTTAACTGTAGTTTGAAAAACTTACTGTTAGGGACTACAACTTTTTAAAAAGCTCAATAGACTTTCTATTAACTTACATCCTGGATGAATAGCTGCTAAGGCTTTACTCAGTAATTGTGGTGATAAGTTTTTCAGCTGTCTATTTTGCTCGAGGTCAGCCTCCAAGCACAGTTATCTTTTGTCTTCTAAGAAGTCTCTCATGGTCACATATAGTTATAGTTAGCTATGTTCCTATGTATATGCATTCTAATCATGAGTAGCAAGAACTGTATTTATTTTTATTTTCATTCCTACTGGAGGATTTTTATAGTGGCAAATAAAGCTGGGCAGTCAAGGACATCCTAGTCTGCATAGAAATGGCAAGTTGTTGCAGAAAGCCAGGGCAAACTTGATAGGACTGCTGTAGAGTGTAGACCAGACCTGGGCAATTGCCAGCCCTCCAGGTGTTTTGGACTTCAACTCCCAGAAATCCTAGCCAGTTTACCAGCTGTTTGGATTTCTGGGATTTGAAGTCCAAAACACCTGGAGGGCCAGTAATTGCCCAGGTCTGGTGTAGACACTTGATGTCAATTGACTCTTATTTAATTATGACTGTAATACCATCAATTGACCATGTGCACTGATGATAGTATGCCAAACCTAAAAGAAAGCTAAAGGCTGAAAAACTACACCAATGCCTTAAAAATAATGAGGAATCCAGTTTCTTTTCTTGTTTTAAACTCGTATTCTATTTCAGAAAGTAGTTTAGTCTGGGCTGAGAAGATCAAGGTTTAAATATACATAAAAGGACAAGGTCTAACGTCTCCATTTGCTGCCATACAATGCTTCTGGAAAGCATGATTTTATGGGTTTACCATATTTATTCTTCTTTCTCTACTATGTTATCATATTTTTTCCTTTGGAAACTCAGGATTCATGATTGCCATTAGTACTTAAATGTTATCATCTTGAAGACAGAAGTGACACAGTTTTGAATTAATTAATTGATAACCAACCTCAGAAAGCATATGGGATTTTTTTTTGCTACTTTTCTCCACTGCAGACAGAAGTGATGTCTTGGTGTCTTGCCATACACCACTCAGGTGTGGTGAGATTGTTGGCTCTCATCAACTCACAGCAGGAATTCAAGCTCAACTGCTTTCCAAGACATTCCCTACAGCTGATGCTGGTGATGAGCCTGGTGGTCGCCATGATCCGACTCATGAGATCAGCATGACGCTGCCTCAAGGGAGAAAATTATTTTTGTTAAATCACATGGCTATGCACCACATTTTTCACTCAATGCTAAAGCAATGAAATGTAAGGAACATTTTTGTAACCGCTGCACATTCATACCATTGCAGAACAATGTTACAGGGCACAGTTCCTATCTTTATATGTATGAGTTACTAAGGTGTAGATCTGGAGTCCACTTATTTTTTTAGTAAAACTTGAATGCTTTCTTTTCTGCAAAGAACTGAAAAAGGCATATGTTTTTTCTCCTCCTTGCTTTATCTTCCAAAGCACTATGTGAAGCAAGGCATATTGAAGGTGAGTGACTGATTACCCACTGAATTTTCACAGCTGAACATGGAACTATATTTCAGTCAGAAATCTCCAACCACTATACCACATTGGCTCTGAACTGAGTGAGTTTCCTTTTCACAAAAAAAAAAGCTCTTTTATCCAATGGGAATACACTCTGGTAAAGAGAGAGGTGAGTAATCCTGGAAATTTATTCTCCTTGGTGCTGGTTCAGGGCCTCATCAGATGGGGTAATTGTAGCATCCTGGGACGCTTCACTTGTTTTTGGGACGGAGCCCTATCACACAACATCATGTGACTTCTGGCAGAGGCCTTGCCCTGAACCATTGTGGAAGCATCCTTGGACTCTTCTCTTCCAACATAAGAGCCTGTGTGTGTTGTTCAGGCTCCAATGGAGCCAACATGGGTCATCGCTGGGAGGGCAACGCTTCCCATGTGCGATGGGGGAAGTGTAATTGCAAGGGAGCGGCATGTAGGGGAAAAAAATCACCCCGCTGCCCCCTCTTGCAGGCAGCAAAATGAGATGCTTCATCTGGCCTTTTGATGAGATTGTCAGCGGACTCTTAATTCAGTTGAGTTGGGCAAGGATTAGAGAAGGTTGTAAATGAGTAAGAGGAATTGGCAGAAACCATCATCAATGGGAATCGGTTGTGAGCAGAATTCTGTTCAAGTGATATATGTGTTTACACTTGCAAAATAGCTTCTGCACAGTGATATTCAAGTGAAATCGAATCTTTAGGTTATTTCTTCATTTCCCAGTAGTTTGGATTTCATCCAAATTTCCACAATCAAAACATTACTATTGTTTGAACAGAATGACAGACCGACTCCACTCAAAAATAGTTAAATTCTACCAATTTGGCTTCAACTTAGAATGATGCTATAAATGAGAAAACTCCAAGAGATTATTATTAACAGCTCTGCTCTGGTCCTTGAAAGTTCAGATCATGGAAAACGTTCGTTAATAGAAAGCAGAGTTTCTATAGGAATGTAGCAGAGAACCTTCCTTCTAAGAGAATGCTTTTTACAAGAAAGAAATACATTAGATGCTCAGTTAACCAGAACTCAAGAAAATAGAAATCTCAAACAACTGGCAACAAAACAAAAAACTACTACTTTAAATAAAAAAAAACCCTGTGTTACATTAACTTAAGTTTGCTTTTAATTAATGTATTTCAATATTATTATGAATTCAGCACAGAGTTTATGCTGGTATAGTATTATTTAGGCCCATTTTTAATAGTAATGCTCAAGCAAATGAAACTACATATTTCCAGTATTACCTACCCTGTGGGCACTGGATAACTGAGAGTCTTCTGTATTCTCATGCATTAGTAAAGAAAACCTTTTACAATTCCCTCTGCTTGTTGGGAACGGAAAGATTTGAAAGCTATCTGAGTTTTATAAGTTGTACAGAGGCTTACAGACATTTTTATGTGCTGCAACCTTCCCAAAAGGAAGGCTGTCACATAAATCAAAAGTATGATAATTTACACGCTATATGGCTTCTATTTTTCTTCCTTTCTAGTGATGCTTATTTTTTTATATTGGCTTTGATCTTACCCTTCTGTGTCCCAGAAACTCACTATGGTTTAAAAAGTATCTTCCACACAAACCTGAAGATTATGACTTATAAACTGCCCTTTAATTTTTCTGAGTTCAGAAAGCTGTTTCCATATCCTGAGGCAGTTCTCATGACTATTGCCAGAAACATCTATGATCATCCTAGGCTGATAAGCCAGCCATACCTTCTCTGGAATATAAACAATCTAGCCAATGTCACAGAGGTCTTTATAACAGACATGCCCTCTATCTGAGATAAGTTAGAAATTCATTTAGAACACAGCAACTAGAGTTTTAACTGGAGTATGCCATACAAAATATATACCACAATGTTTTATCAAATTCACAGAGGTAAAAAAATTACAACTATAATCTTCTATTTAGTAAAGATTTATAGCTATGGACATAAATTGTATAATATATGTATGTAGTACATTGGAATCATGTTATTAGGAAGCTCTGCTGTCTGTTGCATATTCAACAAAGGGCATTCGGCAAGAAACTATGGTATGGCACTTATATCTACAGGATATACATTTGGCAATGGAATTTGGACAATGTTTTTAACTAGGAGACACTAATGATAATGATGTTGGTTTTTATTGTTCCTATTGTTGTTTTATATTGTTTTAATGCTTAATCTGTATTTTGCTATTGTGTGTACTAACTTCTTGTAAACCGTCTTGAGTCGCCGATAGGCTGAGAAAAGTGGTATACAAGTATAGTAAATAAATAATAAATAAATTTCCAGATTTTATTTGAATAGATGACTCCGCAGATAATAGCAAACCCTGTTATGTTTAATGAAGTGAATGGTGGAAGTATTGATGAGAAAGTGTAGGTTGTACAGGAGGTCCCAAGTGAATAAATGAGACCATGCATAAGTAAAATGGCATATATCACTTATGGGATATTACTTTATACCTCCTTTCACAACATCTCCAAAAGTACATAACCTGTGTACCTGGGGTTTACACCAGCATATATAACTATCTTGGAGCTAGAATGACTTATATAAAATTTGTGTACTTTTGTTATGTAAAAACACCAAATGTGTTGAAATAACACACTTTTAGATTCTGGGAATGTGGTGGCTATGGTCTGTATTTCTCTTTCTGTACATGTGTGCATGGAAACATTACTAGTAGTAGGATATATAAGCCAATATTCAATCTAAAAATCAGCAAAATGAATGATTGTAGAGTCTTTTTTCCAGGTCATATTACATTTCTTTGCCCCTCCTTTTTGTGCTCAGTTGTGTCTACACCCCCTTTTTACTTCTTTCTACATTTTGAAACATGCTTTAATTATTCTACTTGATATCTTACTGTCCCAACTGGGTAGAAAAGTAGAATAAAAATATAAAAATCACAGTTTCAAAAGAATATTGATGCTAAAAGAGAAACATTCTGGATTGTTTCACTGAATCACCTGTAGGATTGTGAATACAGTAGAACATATTGAGGATCATGAATTAGGCTTTTGTATAAATCATCAACACTTATGTATATTAAATATTAAAATACAGTATTTCTGTGAGAATGTGTACTTCATAAGCAGTGATGCATTTAAGGAGTTTCTAATCCTCATCTTGATAGTAGGCCTGAACCCAGTCCTTGACAGAAGGAGTTTTCAATTGATTTATTGATTTATCTCCTGTAAATCAATTTAATTGATTTAAAGAAGGTGTCTTCATAGACCTGTCAGCAGCATATGATACTGTAAATCATTGCCACCTCCTGAGAAAAATATATAACATCACAAAGGATTACTACCTTACTCGCTTAATAGTAAATCTGCTACAAAACAGGACCTTTTTGTTGAATTCCAGGATCAGAGAAGCAGATGGAAAAACAGAAGAATGGCCTGCCTCATGGGAGCGTACTTGCTCCATCAATGTTTAACATTTACACAAATGATCAGCCACTGCCAGAAGGGACAGAGTCTCATCTATGCTGATGAACATGCCATCACCACTCAAACAGGGAGCTTTGAAATGGTTGAACAGAAGCTCCCCAAAGCTTTAGGTGCACTTACTGCTTATTAGAGGAAAAACCAGTTGATTCCCAATCCATCTTAAGAACAGACAAGCATCTTGAACTCTGAAGATTACCCAAGAAGGAATCCCACTGGAGCATTTTTGCACACCAAAATACCTGGGAGTTATTCTAGACCATGCTCTGACTTATGAGAAGAATTACTTGAATATCAAGCAAAAAGTGGGTGCTAGAAATTATATCATATGAATGCTGACTGGCACAACCTGGGGAATCACAACCAGACACAGTGAAAACATTTGTCCTTGTGTTTTGCTACTCTGCTGCTGAATACACATGCCCAACTCTTTATGAGACACGCTGCATTATCACAGGATGTCTACACCCTACACCACTGAAGAAATTATACTGTTTAGCTAGTATTGCACTACCTGACATCCATCAGGAAGTAGCAGCCTGTAATGAAAGAACTAAGGCATTGACATCTCTGGTCCATCCTCTGTTTGGATAGCAGCCTGCAGGCCAACATCTTAAACCAAGGAATAGCTTTTAAAGATTTATAGAGATACCCACAGCTGCAGGTGAGAGTCCAAAAGTGGCAGGTTAAAACCCAGAACCTCAATCTATGCCTGAGACCAGACGAGAAACTCCCCTCTGGGCACATAGAAGGGTGGGCAATATGGAAGGCGTTGAACAGACTGCTCTCTAGCACCACGAGATGCAGAGCTAACCTTAAGAAATGAGATTACAAAATGCAGTCCACAACATGTGAGTGTGGGGAAGAGCAAACCACAGGCCACCTATTACAATGTAGTCTTAGCCCTGCCACATGCACAATGGAGGACCTTCATGTAGCAACACTAGAAGCATTCCAAGTGGCCAGCTTCTGGTCAAAGGAAATATAATGTAATGCCAAGGGTTTTTTTAACTTTGTGTTTTTCTGTACATTATAACTGTATTCTCAATTCACTTCTGACACAATAAATAAATACATCTGAGATAATCCCATGCCATCAATCCAGTAACAATCTTACTGTTGTGATTGAGCCTTCAGCTACTACTCCTAGTAGTATTGGTGAAGATGCTGGGTCAATAGCATCAAGCAATAGTATGGACTGGGGTGAGGCTCTGGATGATCAAGAGTCCGCAGCTGGAAGGAAAAGGGCTGCTAGTGATTCTAGTGCAGAAGGATTGGAACAGAGAAAAAGAATCCGGCAGATACTTAGAGCACCTTTTGATTCAGACACTTTCCAAGGTTTTTCTGGGGAAGAAGAAATGGGGTCAGAGGAAAGTGATATGGAGTTGGATTCAACATTGGTTCAGGAAGTAAGGGATGTGTGTAACGAAGAGTCTAATTCTGACACGTTTTGTGCCTTTGACAGTTATTTATTCTGGCCTTCTGAGGGTTCCGAAACAGATTGGGACACTTTAAGCATGCAACAGTGTTGGCAAGAGTGGAGGCAAACACAGATGCAGCAACCCCGTTCTCCTTCGTGCCTGGGGGGCAGGGGGCGGCCCCGGGGGTCCCGATTGCATTAGGGCCAATTGCGGCTGATGGGGAGATAGATGAAGGGGATGATGAGGTAGCTGGGCCTTCATCTCCCACAGAGAGCTTGGAATGGGATGATGGCTGGCCCGATGGGTATGAAAGCTGGGAAAGTCAGGCTGACACTGAAAGTGCTGATTCAGATAATCAGTATGAGAGACCAGGTGATTTTGGTTCGCAAGAAAGGGTCAGGGAGATAGCGGAGGATGAGCCCATGGAAGCTGAAAGGGAGTCTGGCTCTCACGAAGATATTGACCCAGGTGCTGGGAGGCAAGGACGGAGCTTTGATAGGAGACGGAGCATTGAGTCCAGTAGAAGGGAATGGCACCAAAGCCTAGAGCACCAAAGGAGCGTTAGGTCCCGTAGTACAGATTGGCGCCGAAGCCTAGAGCGGCATAGATCTCACCAAGGGGATTAAGTATAGGATCCGTGGGAACGGATCCCACGGTTGCTTGGCCACTTCTGATTTGAAGGGAGTGAAGCGAGTGAAGATCCACGGAGCCAGGATTTGGGCTCGTGCCTTGCCAAGAAGTTTCTTGGGCCTTGATTCTCTGAACTTTGCCTTGTTTGAATTGCCACGGACCAAGTCTGTTTGATCCGCATTGTTTTGCGGAACTTTTGCCAAGCTTTTGCCTTTGGATTTACCTACGAACTCTTTACCATTTTGATTGAACTTTCTGATACTTTTATGGACAATTTACCTTTTCACCTGTTTTTCATTATTCAATAAATAGTTAGCTGATTACCGTCTCTGTGTGTGTGATTAAGGGGCTGGGCCGAGACCCTGCATTGTGACAACAGAGCACCGCAGCTGTAGGAGATAAGCAGCTAGTGCTCATGATCAAGGAGACTCTTCAGAAGACAGTGATGTGTAAGTGCTATATAAGAAATGAGTTTTGGGACTGTCTTTGCGGCGGTCAAAGAGTTGATGTCCGGTTTTTGTCTCTGACTCTCCTGTGTTCCTGATATCAAGTACCTTGTTCCAGTTTTTTGATACTCGTGAGTTATGGGCTATTTCTCCATTTTGTTCTTGGGGTGAGCTGCTGTGGCAGCTCTAGCTGATGTTTGGCCAAAGGTGGGGGGTTTGGAATTCAATGTGTGCTTTTCTGTTTAGTTACCTGCCGTGTGTCCTTGAAGCGGGGCTTGCTCTCCGCTGAGTTTACGTGAGTTCCTGCTACAAGAACCTGGTATTGTATGAAATGGAGGGAGGCTGGCATTGTGTTATGGGGGCTATGGTTTGTGCTATTCATGTATACTCAGCTCCTGATTGCCTTGAACAGTCTCCTCCTTTTCAACTGCCTTTCTCCTGCTTTGGATTTCTGGACTGGACTCGTGACTACGCTTTTGGATTCTCCCTTCAGGACTTTGAAGACGGACGTCTAGTGTTTGTTTTGGGCTGTTTTGTTGCTTTATTTTGTGGGACTCTTCCCTGGGATTTTTTAGGGTTTTTTTGAGCTGAGTTGGCTACTTTTTTGTTTGTCCTTTCTCCAGTTATTGTTAAATAAACTTTTTTTTATCCCCTTTTACTCCTGGGTCTGGCTTTGAAGTCTCTGCATCGTGACACTTACTTGAAGTTATTTCAATGTAAAAAAATACATTTTTCAAGATCTTAATCCTATTTATTTATTTATGACATTTATATGCCGCCCTTCTCAACCCGAAGGGGTCTCAGAGCAGCTTAAAAGTAAAATGTAAATACAATATATTATATTATTCCCATAGCACAACATTAATATTATATATTGCATTGTACTATAACATTATTCTGTAATATAAAATATATAATTATAATAGCATATTATTAGTAGTAGTAGTATTATATTGTATTATATTATAATACTATCAATATTATATGTATATACAACATATTATATTATATTCACAGTGCAAGAGGCAAGATGGAACTGCCTTCCTGGCCCCTCTCTTCACTCTGATCTCAGAGCAGCGGTTGGTGCTGGGGGGGGGGGAGGGGGGGGGGCTCCCAATGAGTCCCTATGAGCAATATCATAGTATTTGGAGACAATTTTTTTTGGTCGTCTCCAAATTCAACATTTTCTGAGTTTGCTGAAAAATGACATTGAAGCTGCTGTTAAAATTTCAAAAAAAATGATGATTTATAATAATAATGCTGTTACCATTCTTTTTAAAGCAGTCTAGAAGATGAAAACAACTCCATCCTTCTGATCCATGGAATACATTTCTTGACACATACCTACTTGTCAGCTACTCTTTTTGTCAGCCTCTGATATGTCTGTGAGAAAGTCCCAAAAGTTTATAACCAGTCCTGTTCTCTCATAACACAAAAATGAATCGTTTCAATGTCAATGTCTTCTTTATTCTCCCATTGGAATAGTTGTTTTTCATTAAGTGTCTACTTACTTTTCGTTGTCTTTATAACTGCATTTTTGTATACGTCTGGAGAAGAACTTACCAACTTTTTTAGATTTCTCCATAAAAAAGACCTGAAGACCTAAATATAACTTTCACTCACAACTAAAGAAAACACTTCAAATAAATAAAGTTCTATACAAGTTGACTTAGCAAGTTCCCATTAATCCAATTAATTCTGTTGAAGTAACAGGGGAGAGAGTAAAAGTGACTTAGTGTTTTGGGTCTTGGACTATGACTCGGATACTAGGGTTCAAATCTCAGCTCAGCCATGGAAGCCCACTGAGTGACTGTGGACAAGTTGAACTCTCTCATTCTCAGGGGACAGCAATGGCAACCCCACCATGAGAAAGCTTGCAAATAATAACTTGACTCATCTTAAGGTCACCATATTTTGAACTGATCAAAAACACTGCAAAATAGCATGATGGATTTGTATTTAGTAAATTCATTAATGTCACTCCATGCAGCCATGCTGGCCACATGACCTTGAAGGCATTTACGGACAACACTGGCTCTTCGGCTTAGATATTCTGTAAAGCAGAATAGAAGTTACTGGCTTCAAAATATAACTTACAGAGTGGCCTGTCTCTTTTTCTCTCACTCATTTCAACCTAATAGCATGCATGCTACCAAATGATAGTTGATAAAAGATGGCATTTTCTTAGCAGAAATTTCTTTCCCATCCCTCAGGCTAATGACATAGCAAACTAGGGTCTCTAAATTGTGGAATCAACAATGGAGAAAATTAATGCAGCTATTTTATTTATTTATTTGCTGTATTTGTAACCCGCCCTTCTCACACACACCCCGGGGGGGGGGGGGCGCTCAGGGCAGCTTACAAGGCACAATTAGATTCCAGCAACAATACACAATATAAAACAACAATACAACAAGATTAAAACATCAACATTAAAACATTAATTATCCAGTTCATTTAAAATTCTATCTATACAATGCACATTCAAATAATCAATAACTACAAGAACAGTGTTTCATCCATTTCTCAGAGTTTCTCCAGCTATTCTTATCTTCTGCTTATGTTGCCAATGTGACAACAGCAGCAAGAACAATGATGACATTTGCTTTTATGAGAAATAATTTGCAAAACGGGGTCTACTTTACTGGATTATTTATTTATTTATTTACAACATTTATATGCCGCCGTTCTCACCCTGAAGGGGACTTAGAGCAGCTTACAAGTAAAATGTAAATACAATATATTATATTATTTATTTATTTATTCGTTCAATTTGATATACCGCTCTCTCTACGCCCAGAGCGGTTCACAGGTTAAAAACACATAAAACATATAAAATACAATAAAACAGATTTAAAAACCCCCAATTTAAACATGTAACAGCAGAGCTACGGCAGCAATAAAAGCATACTGGCAGCGGCGCAGCGAGATGGTGACTAGTGCAGCACTGATCTAGACGGCAAAAGCCTGTCTGAAGAGCCAGGTCTTCACAGCTCTGCGGAACGGCATCAAGTCCCGGATAGCTCTTGTCTCTTCTGGAAGAGAGTTCCACAAGGTTGGAGCTGCTATCGCAAACGCCCTCTGCCGTGTGCTTGCCAGTCTACAAACCCTAATGCCCGGCACATCCAGAAGATTGAGCCCCTCTGAACGCAGTGATCTTTTGGGTACATAAGGGGTAAGCCGCTCCTTCAGGTACACTGGCCCCAAGCCATAGCAGGCCTTGAAAGGTGGAACTAGCACCTTGAAGGCGACCCGGAATTCAATTGGGAGCCAGTGCAGTTCGCGCAAGAGTGGAGTCACGTGGTCCGATCTTGATGCTCCTGAGAGCAGGCGTGCTGCAGCGTTCTGCACCAGCTTGAGTTTCCCGATCGCTGACAAGGGCAGGCCAATGTACAGCGCATTACAGTAGTCGAGCCTCGAGATGACCGTGGCTTGGATCACCGTGGCCAGGTCGCATCAGGAGAGGTAAGGAGCCAGACGTCTTGCCTGCCGCAGGTGGTGAAAGGCTATCTTGCAGGCGCAGGCAATCTGCGCCTCCATAGATACCTGGGCGTCCAGCCAGACCACTAGGCTCTTTACAGACGGTTGCAGACAAAGGGCCACACCGTTGAATGTCGGCAACTGGGTCTCTACCCCCTCCGGGCGGCCCAGCCACAAGATCTCCATCTTCGCCGGTTTCACCTTCAACTTACTGGCTCGCAGCCATCCAGTTATGGCTTCTAGGCAGAGATGGAAATTATCGGGTACAGAGACAACCCCAGGGTCCATCCTCAGAATGAGCTGGGTGTCATCAGCGTACTGATGACATTCCAGCCCAAAACTCTGTACCAATTGGGCAAGTGGTCGGATCTAGATGTTAAATTCCAGCGGGGAGAGAATGGCCCCTGAGGAACTCCACAAAGTAAAGGGAGCCCTCGGAGACCACCCCTCCCCACTTCACACGCTGCAGGCGGTTTTGGAGGAAGGAGGACAGCCAGTTGAGGGCTGTCCCCCTCGCCCCCGCCACCGCCAGGCGGTTTGTCAAAAGTTGGTAATCGGCAGAATCAAACGCTGCCATGAGGTCCAATAACACGAGCAGCGCCGATCCGCCTCGGTCCAAGTGGCAGCGGAGTAGGTCTGTGATGGAGACCAGGACGGTCTCTGTCCCATGGCCCGAAGGGAAGCCGGACTGGAAGGGGTCTAGCCAGGTTGCATCATCCAGGAATGTCTGCAGCTGGTCCATTGCTGCCCTCTCAATTACCTTGCCCAGGTATGGAAGATTGGACACCTGGCGGTAATTGGAGGGAGCCGCAGGATCTAACCCGGGCTTCTTCAGCAATGGACTAACCACCGCCTCTTTTAACTCCTCTGGAAAAGCTCCTTGCTCAAGGGAGCAGTTGACTATCTTCAACAGAGGGCCTCGTAACCCCTCCACGCAAGCTCGAATCAGCGTGGAGGGGCACGGGTCGAGGGAGCAGGTGGTAGGTCGAAGAGCCACGACAATCCTGTCAACATCCTCTGCGTCCAGTGGCCGAAACCGGTCGAAGGTGGACCCGGCGGAGGGCCACGGAGTCTCCAGCTCCTGTACTGTATCAACTGTGGCAGGTAGGTCCCGGCGGAGCATCGTAACATCGTCCGCAAAGTGAAAAGCCACGGCGGAGAGGGCCTGATCATCATTGTTTGGGACTGTAGGGACCGTCCTCAACTGCCGAATTATTCGAAACAATTGAGCCGGGCGTGAGTCTGCAGACGCTATCAGGGAGGCATAGTAAAAAAAAATCGCCTCCTTGACGGCATGCTCATAAGCCTCTCTAGAGAGCTCATAAGCTGATTCCGATGGTCCGTCACGGAGCTTCTTCCACATGCGCTCTAGCCGTCTCTTATCCCGCTTCATGGATCTGAGGTCTTCCGTAAACCATGGGGAGCAACGCTTGTGGGATTTGAGAGGGCATTTAGGGGCGATCTCGTTGAGAGCAGAGGAAAGCTTACAGTTCCAGGTAGTAACTAGCTCATCGAGCGAGTCGCTGACAGGCTCCAAATCCCTTAGGGCATTCAGGAACCTAGTTGGTTCCATAAGTCCCTTCGGGCGAACCCAAATTGGTTCGGCACCCTTGCCGGGGGCGCGCGGTTGTTCGACCTGGACTCTTAGAGCACAGATGTGTGGGGCCCGACTTGGAAAGGGGGAGGCCTAGAGCCGCCATGGTCAACACTAGGTCCCCTGCTGCCGATGGAGGGGGGGCTGTGTCGGCGTGGACATTGAAGTCCCCCAGCACCACAAGTCTAGGGAACCTCAATGCCCACTCCGCCACAGTCTCCAGCAGCAGGGATAGGCTCCTCACCAGTGCGCTAGGTGCACGGTACACCAGGAGGAAGGCTATACTCTCTGGGGCGCCCCACATAAGGCCGACACTTTCAATCCCATCCGTCTCCAAGGCAGGGACCGCTCTAAGATGCAATAGGTCCTGGGCGAGGATCACCACGCCCCCTCCCCACCTCCCGTTCCTATTCTGGTGAGTAACAACATAGCCAGTGGGCACGAGTTCTTGTAAGCAGATGTCATCGCTATCTTGCAACCAGGTCTCGGTAATGCAACAGAGATCAGTCGGATGGTCTTCTATAAAATCTCTGATCGTTGCAGTTTTATTCCTGGCCGAGCGGGCGTTTACTAACACCAGAGAGGTAGGGGAGGAAATTGGAGACCTGTCACCAGTGTACTTCGGGATAGGACGCAGGTCAGAGGCACATCGAGTCTTACCATGACTAGAGGTGCCTCTCGCATTCGGCCTGTGCCTAATGCCGTGCTTCCCCAACCCAGAGATCACTGCAATAGGGGTTTCAATCGAGCTCACCAAAATCGTTGTGGGTTCAATTTGCGGCACATCCCCTGAAAAGGGGAGTCATGGGGTGCCAGTGAACCAGTGAGTCTTGGCGCACTCAATTGGGAGAGCATCTGGGAGGTAGAATATCCTGGGGCAGGGGTGACTGTAGGAATCCCCACCACCCGGTGGTTACCATCGCCAGCACTCTTTGGACCGCTTCTGTCCATTTTCGATTTCTGGGGATATTGAGCATAGTGGGGAGGATGGAGATTGGGCCCCTCCTGGTTATTAGGCCGTTCCGAACTTTTTATGGTCAGTGGAATCGGTCCAGTCCGTGGGACAGAGGTCCTTCTGCCACCATATGCTACGCTCCAGAAGGTTCGAGTCCTGAAGGTTCTTTGCAGCCCTAAAGGGCCACGGGGTTTAGCTGGTCAAAAGGCCAGCTGGTGAATTGTCATGGTAGGTGGTGGGATTGGGTGGCTAGGGTCCCTGAGCAGGGAATGCCCCTTTGCTCGCCTCCTCCTCCATCTGCGGCTTCGCTTCCCTTCAGTACCAGATGAAAGAGGGGAAGGTGGTTGGAGAGCCAATCCCTGGCTGGGGGGGGGCAGGTTCGAAGGCCATAGGGGCTATGAGAGTCTTTCCCTGTTCACTCTCTGGTGGGGGATCCATAGCCTTCTCCAGCCCATCCTCAGATGAAGGCTCTGCAGACACAGTCACATGTGCGAGGGATGGGGGAGAGAGGAGCTGGGGGTTCTCTCTCACTCCTTCTTGGTTAGTTGCTTCCTGGTTGCTGCTCCAGTCCTGTAGCAAGCTCTGCCCCTGGCCCCTCCCAGGGTGCTGTTGGCCCGCCTCCCGCTCTGCTGGTGGAGGGGGCAAGAGCGATGACGAAGGCGGGGCTATAGCTGCCATTACAGCGTCTTGAGCAGCCGGCGCCATCTTGGGGAGGTTGGGCAGTGTCTCTGGAGATGAGAACCTGGAGGCCCTGCGCCGAGGACGCTCCCCGGGTACCCTAGCTAACAGGGCTGTGATGTCCAGCTGATCGCCTGTCTCTACAGGAGGCTCAGGGATCTTCTGGGGCTCCGGGAGCTGCGAGCGGCCCCTGCGGGACCACAAGCAGCCGCCCTGGCCCAGCAGCGCTGATGGGCAGTCTTCGCCCAAAATGCAGCCTCCCGCTGAATGGGCCTCGGCATTGCCGGGATCGTCAGCTTCAGGCCGCGGGAGAGCGGTGAGGGGGAAGGCCGAAAGCAGCTTACCCAGACGCGCAATCTGTGAGGCCGCCAGGCGAAACTGCAGCTGAATGGCTTGGATGGCCCGGATTTCTTTCGGGAGAAGATGGACAGTCTCCTTGCCAGGCACTCCAAAGGTCCACCTCCTTCGCTCAGGTAGAGTAGGCCAGCTGGGATGGTATGGTGATCCCCGTCAACCTCTGGGGAAAGGGAGGCCGAGGGAGCCGAGATGGAATGGCGGCCCTCGCAGCGACCTCCGTTGTTGTAGCGTCTGGGAGGTTCAGCTTCGCCCTGGCCCTCCCGGTCTCTGGGGGGACCTGCAACCACCTTCCCAGGTTGGAGGTCAGAACCCCTAAGGGTGGGCTTGACGAAAGGGTCAGTCAAGTAAGGGCAAGGGCTGGGTTCTGGATGGCTTGCCATAGCACAATATTAATATTAAATATTACATTGTACTATAACATTATACTGTAATATTATTAGTAATATTACATGTAATATAAAATATATAATTATAATATATTATTATTAGTAGTATATTGTATTACATTATAATATTATCAATATTATATGTATATTATATTATATCATAACCACAGTGCAGGAGGCAAGATAGAACTGCCTTCCTGGCCCCTCTCTTCACTCTGATCTCGGAGCAGCGGTTGGTGCTGGGGGGGAGGGGAGGGGGCTCCTAACTGATGACACTGGAGACAAGATGGAACTGCATTCTTGGTCCCTCTCTTCAATGAATGGCCAAATGACTTCAAAAATCTTTTTCTGTGTCACAGATAACAATTATACAATTTTCCTAAAGTAAATTAAATCACCCATTTCCTATTCACTCATATTCCTTATTCAAGTTTGAAAAAAAATTACATAGCCTAGAGGTTATCATCTCTAAAATAATCAACTGTCACCTTCTCTCACACTGCTATCCATCTAACATTTTATCTATGACCCACCTTTCTCCCAGACTGGGGGGTCAAGATAGCCATAAAACACACACACACACACACACCCTCAAGAAGGATATGAAGATGCATTCAACAAGAGAGGTGAAATGGATGGCAGGTGTCTTCATATCCTGAAATCCTTAAGAAAGGAATTTTACAAAGTTTAGATAGTGGTTGACAGCCTCTAACACATTGATTCTTTACTTGTGGGCTGCAGAGTGGGCTGCAAACATGAAAATCTGCTCTGTGAGCCTCCTTCCTCTTTATTTTATTTCCACTCCTTTCCTGCCGCCTGCCACTCCTTCCCTCTCACTGACCATGGAATATGTTTTGTATCAGAAACTAGAGCTGACGTGGTCTATCCAATGCAATTTTCTGAATCAGCACCCCAAACCAAATCTAAAACTGACCAAAAACTGATTCGTAACCCTTTTGGTACTAATGTTGGAGAGTGGTCCCTGGTCAAAGTGGTCCCTGGCCAAAAAAAGGTTGGGAAGCACTGCTCTAACAAATGAACCAAAGGACATCAAAGTGGAGGTCAATGGATATGTTGGAAAAGTATCATTGGGAAGAAGTGACCAGAGGTAATCTGGGTACTGTTTGGGCCTTTTGGCAGGCTGAACCTGACTTATTGGATTGGGGTTCCCTTATATCTTGGTCTTCTTGTTTCTTATTCAAAGAGAACTCCTTGGTATTGAGCACAAGAGAAAGATGTAGGGAACTCAACCAATAACTGAAAAAAGAATCACTAGCTACAAGCTGAAGTGTATCTTGTATTTTCAAATATTTTTCACTTTGCAAAACATGTAGGATCACACAAAACAGTTTTTCTCTGGTGTTACCATTTTATGAATTGAGATGTTAGAAGCTTAATATTAACTTGTAATTGACATTTTTGCCTTTTCTGGCTGTATAAGTGAAACAGTATCAAATCTGTCCTCACAAAAAACCCTTTGATATTATCTGCCCATCCATGATGGAGCATGTATTGCCTTAGCAGCATTTGAGCTTTCTGAACACGTCAGGCTCTAACAAGCCAGACATATTTCTGCAGTAAAGCAGGCCTGACTTATGAGGCAGGCGATTGCCTTTTACAAGACAGCCCCAAAAGGAGCCATTACAGTTTTGACATGTGAAATAAAAGGTCAGCGAAAGACCTGGTTTGAGTTAAAATCATTTATTATATTTGTCGGCAAGACAGGGCAAGTAGCTATAAAAATGGTTAAAAGCTTCATTGCCAAAGCAGAAGGTTTCTCATTATTTGATTAAATTTGCCTAGCAGCTTACAATCCAGACACAGAATGGAGTAAATAAATAACTAGGTAATAATTGCAAGGCACCTCGTGTATCTGAACATGGGCAACATCTATTGGAATAATTCTCAAGTACTCAACTTCTAAGTATCAAAGGCTTCTGAATTATCATAAGATGCTAAGGTGGCAGTGCTAATTCCATTATCAGCTGGCTCATGGGAAAAATAATTCAAGCTTTTGACAGCTCAGCTAATGGGACTCATTGCAGACAGCAACCATTATGTACGCTATTATTCCTATCCCAGAGTTTTCTAGCAAGCACTTTTTGTTAAAGATAGATCCATTATGCCCTCCAATGAAGTAGATGCCATTGTGTATTGTTATTGCCAATGGGTGTATTTTATAATAGCTTATTATGAATGAATATAGAGAGGGGGGAAAACAGACACGCATGTGCCATTTGAAAATGAGCAATTTATACAAAGCTAAACTGTTGAAGTCAAAGCAAAAAAAAGAAGAGGCCTCAGTGTTTTCAGGGTTTAGATCAAAACATATTTTTAAAAGTCATGATATTGTTCTTCAATACAAATCTAAAT
Organism: Anolis apletophallus; assembly: GCA_030556195.1. NCBI lineage: Eukaryota > Metazoa > Chordata > Lepidosauria > Squamata > Anolidae > Anolis > Anolis apletophallus. Next base: position 91,329,398 of record JARBWK010000007.1, read on the forward strand.
AATAGCTTATCTAGTGAAACACACACACACACACACACACACATATATATAACTTGCCTGGGGCCATAGCAATACCTGTTCGGCCTGCTGCCTTACAACTCCTGGATGGAGCACCTCCACAGCCCCCATAGCCTCGCTACGCAAGTACTTCAACGGCCTCACCACGTGCCACCTGACCATAACAACACCTCTTCGGTACGCCTCTATGGCTTGCTGCCTTGCTGTTTGGTTACTCTATCATGCTGGCCTGAAGCGAGGGGCCTCCATGGCCATACCACCCTGCCACCCAGACAATTGCTGCTCCGCTGTTGGTGCTTTGTGGTTGCCTCTCCTTGCCTGCTGTCTGCTTTGGCTTTTTAAAAATTCTATCATCCCACTTTGGTTGGATTGAATGCATGCTTTTAAGTAGTTGTATTGCACTTATATTATATTGTACTTATATCTTAAGTGTACCATTTCATTAAACTTATATTTTGACTGTTTAAGTTGATATGTTGTATTTATTGTTGTATATGTAATGTGGCTTTGAATTTGCCGTGGTCTGTAAGCCACCCTGAGTCGCCCTAGGGGTGAGAAAGGCAGGGTATAATTCACCACTTTTGATGACTGCCATCCTTTCAATTGGAAAAAAGAAGATTGCTAGTCGATCCCAGGCTTGCAAGAAATGAAAAAGGAAACCAAATAAATAATGCTACTCTTCAAATCAGTCTGCCACGAAGCATACTTTTTTTTTGTCTTTTACACACATAGGAACCAATTGTCTATCTATGCTGTATCCTGCTGCCATGTCTTGCTTTTTGCTCGTCCTGGACTTGAATAAGATTTTTTAGAAGACTTGTATATAAGAATGGCTGGATACGGGTAAAGGCCCTACTAAGGGATTATACTAAATCTGTATTTGTGCATCACATCTCAACTATTTTCAAAATCCTGGGGCATGTGAACATTTTTATCATGTGAAATAATAAGGTTTAGATTTCACTACACTTCTGGCCCTTCCAAGAAAGATAGGTGAAAATTAATATTGTGCATGTTGACCATGGAGAGACTGAACTAAAGCACAGGCACCTTGTCACAACTGCTGTGTTTGAGAGGTTAGTTGAACTAAATTCCCAGCTCCAAAGAAAATGGGGACTTCCATTGGGATTGAGTCACATAACCTTTGTCCAACTTTTCAGCATTGGAAAATGCTGCTTCGCATGATAGTGGAGTCCCCTTCTCTGGAGGTTTTTAAGAAGAGACTAGATGGCCATCCATCAGGAGTGCTTTGATTGTGCCTTTCCTGCACAGCAGGGTTGGACTGGATGGCCCTTGTGGTCTCCTCCTATTCTATGATCCTATTATTCTTCAGTGGAATGCAGGGCAACATGCCAGGGATGCTTCTTTTGCATTTGCTGTATTTTAGTGCATTTATGAGTAGGATTCAGGTAACTGGACCTAGGCCTGCCCAAGGGAAAGCAGACAAAATCTTCCTGTAATTTATTTCCACCCATAACATTTTCCCTCCTGCTACCACAGGATTCCAGCCAATATATGCAGATTTTCAGCTTTGCACATATTAGGAAATGACTTGTATGAATTAAATTGGATTTGCTTTTCAGTTAAGTACAGGTTTAGGAATTATTGCCTAAATTCTATTGCTAGTTCCCAATTCAAGAAACCGGTTGAATCAATTACTGAATAGTAATAACTTATATAAGTCTGATTGATTGAGTTAGAATTTGCAATTTGATTTAGGCTTATGTCTTCAAGTGCATTACTATTGTTGCTCGGGTATTGTGTTTTGAACATCTTGCTTTTTTACATGTTGCATTTTCCTCCACCTATTGATATCAGGTTTGCTTTGATAAAAATGAATTCTGGCAGGTCCCTTCCTGATGATGATTTTAAAATACCATCAACAGCCCAGAGAGACTATATTACAGGAATAAAGGGAAATCTTTAAATCATTATTCCAAGAGGGGGCTGTATATTTACTCTAGGAGAATTCAGAATACTTGTTACAGGGGTCGATTTGGCAAGAGTATAGGTCACATTATTTTACTAAACTGTTTCATCAAATTCTATGGCATGGTTGGCTGAGAGTGCAGGGATCAAAAGTTCTAAGATGAGCAATAGGATAATCATTGATTTTTTTTCTTGCTGAATAGGCAGAATATCAGCAAGGAAAAAGATAGCAGTATATGGATGCCATAAAGAAAACAGTGACATACCTCTAACAAATGTTAAATTGGGGATGGGGATGAATGGGAAGGGATTTGGGGGAAGCCTTTGGAAGATTGTCTACATTTCACCCAATTCCCCTATTTTGACCTTGGATTATTTAAAACATGTTTTATCTTTCCTTTTCATTTTTTAAATTAAAACTAGTCCATTCATTCCCCCAGGTACAATTTTGACATATTTTTGCACCTCTCTGAGGCTAGTTTAGATAAGGAGATATTTTATTTAACCAGGAAATAATGCAGAATTCTGGCTTACTTCCTAAGTAAAGAAAGTGATATCCAGATCCTAAAACAGTCAGGGGAAGAGAACATGTATTATTGTCCTTATATCCTTAAGGTGTAGAATGTCATTTAATACACATTAGAAGTGTTTGTGGACTTCTGGTACTAAATTAATGAAGGAAGGACTGGCAGGCAGCCAGCCCTTGAGCTGGACTTTTCTCTTTGTACTTTTGTGTGTGTCAGGAGTGACTTGAGAAACTGCAAGTAGCTTCTGGTGTGAGAGAACTGGCAGTCTGTAAGGACGCTCCCCAAGGGATGCCTGGATGATGTTTTGATGTGTTTACCATCCTTGTGGAAGGCTTCTCTCATGTCCTCGCATTGGGAGACGGAGCTGACAGAGGGAGCTCATCTGCACTCTCCCTGGATTCAAACCCGCAACCTGCTGATCTTCAGTCCTGCCGGCACAAGGGTTTAACCAGGGGCTCCACTCTTTGTACTTGATACATAGGATCACAAGACATTTCCATATATAGAAGCAGAAAGTTCTTCCATTACATAGGATGTCAAACATTATTTGATTCTGTCAGAGAAATGTATGTTTCGTGTTGTGTTTATCACTAAAAGGAATGTGGATGTGTTTTGAAGAAAGAATATGCACTTGCAAACATGCAGCTCTAAAGTGAGCTAAAGCTTTCTAACACACTTAAGGAATCCTTGGGTTGTATTTTAAAGATTGCTTTCATCTTTCAGCATATGCTAGATAACTCTGAATAATTAAGATAATGGCGAATAAGATGGATTACACCCCATCATTATAATGAGGGGAGGAGAGAGAGATGGGAGGGAGAAAAGGACTTGGGGGGGGGGGGGGTTGTAGGTTCTATAACTTATCCTCAATTATGGTTCAGTAAATTGATCTGATTCCCAGCAGTGTACTAGAACTTGGTTTGAAGATTACCTGAGGGCTCTTCCATGCAGCCTTATATCCCAGAATATCAAGGCAGAAAATACCAGTTCAAAGTAGATATTGTGGGATTTTCTGCCTTCATATCCTGGGATATAGGGCTGTGTGGAAGGGTCCTTTGTTGATTTTGAGGGAGAAAGGCCAAGAAATAGTTATTTTAGGAGTCTGAATTTTGATAAGCGGTCTCCAGCAGTTCAACAGCTACTATGTCTTTTCCTTTGGCATGGCAAAATTTGCCATGTGATTTCTCTATGAACAGAGTGTCTTTTGGGAATCTGTTTGGGTTAGATCAGGCAGAAGGTCTAGTTTTATTGTATGCTAGAAGTAGTGTTTGTGGTTTTCATTTAATATTGTGGATTTTTCTTTAGAACTTGAAAGCTTACTTGTTTGGACCACAGTGGTGATCATGCTGGTTAGACTGGATACTGTAAATGGATGACCACAAAGTTCTCAAAACTTCATTTTTGTTTCAGTGGCATAGGGGAATGTCTGTAAGTGAGTCTTCTCTGTAAGTCCATATTTCATCAGAATGTCACCGGCTTTCACCCTACTATGAAACTCAACCTGATTCTATCAACAGAATGGATTCACTTTCCAGACATCACCAGGCAGCTACACAATACAATCTAAGCATCACACAATAGTGCAAGCTCACTGACCACAACACATACTTACATGCCTCCCATTTCTATCCTGAACACACTGACAAAACCATAGTTTATAGCCAAGCTCTCTGATACATTTCTATGTGCTCACACAAAAAACATTGCTCAAGCTATATACCATATGAATGAAAAAGAGCAATAACAAATCAACTAGATAAGAGTTGTCTAGGACTAATCTGGGACGAGAGGGCCTTTTCTGTGGTTGCTCCTCTCTGGAACTCCCTCCCCATCTAAGATAGAACAGCCCCCTCCCTCCCCTCCTTCAAAAAGCACTTAAAAGCCCAACTATGCTCCATAACTTATGAACAGGTTGATAAGTAACGAACCCCCCCTCCTCCCCGACCAATGTCCCTTTCATAGAGCCACCTCTAGTTATATTTTATAATTTTAGATTCAATACTTAAACAGTACTTATTGCTATTGCACTTTATGAGGCCTGAAAGTTTACACTCCATGTAGAGTCTATTTTATATGTGCTTTCAAACCATGAATTCTCTGTTATTTTATTGTGCTGTGTTTTTATGATTGTATTCGTATATTTGTCTTTGTTTATGGAAGCCGCCCTGAGTCCCTTCGGGGAGAAAGGTTGGGTTAGAAATAAATAATATATTACAGAGAAGACTTAAAATAGAAACTGGCAGAAACCCACTACTGCTCATATATAGCCCCAGCTGAGACCACTCAGATGTATTATGTATGAACTACAACCTATTCTGGACAAAAATGCTCTCAAAGGCAGGCCTTTACTTGCCAAAAATTGTCTTCCAGTTGCAAAAAGTTACCTACCTATAGGAGGACACACAATACAGGTGGGAGACAATACAAAACCCTGTCATAAACCCAGATGCCAGTTCTGTCCACACGTTTACTCAAGAAATGTCACCCCAGAAGCCAATCACATCACCCAAAAATGAGAGGTATGTGCATTTGCTCATCATCAACGATGTCTTCTAGCACTCTGCTTTTGTCAATCAGACCAGTGCCTTAACTTAACTTAGGTAGAGGGAAAATGTGGGCAAGGGAAGATATTAAACTGACCAAATACGTAGTTTTGGGCATCTGTATTGTTAAGAGTTAAAAGAAAAATGTTGTAGGAAAAAATTGGTATGAGAAAAGAGGAATGATTAGGAAGGTACAACATGAGCAGAGAAATAATAGTACAAAATAGTTGTTTTGTGTAAAACCAATCAATACATCTGTCAATCTGTACTAAGAGTGCAATCATGCACAAACTTTCAAATAAGTCCCACTTGTCTAAAAGGGATTGACTTGTTTCTAAGTAAACATGCACAGGATTAAGCTGCACAACTTTTACTGAAATTAAAGAGAGAATGTGGAGGGAGATCATCCTGAAACAGGATGCTGATTTAAAATAAATAAATCAAGTCTTCTAAAATTTAATGATATGTTTATGTACGTGTGTGTTGGCATCACAAGTGCATAATCATTCTTAGAGCTAGGAACATTAATTTTTTTCAAGGACTGCATTAGCCAAAGCAGCCATTTATTTAAAAAATCGCAAAGTGGTTCTTATTGCATCTAGAATTAAGAAAGTCCAGTGGGGCAAAATATATATTCAACAGAAGTATTTCTCAAAGAAGGGAAAATGACTCCAAATCCTACAGTATCACCAACATTTCATAACAATGAGCAAATAGTATTCATTTAAAAAAAATGCTATCATAAGTTGTTCTCTAAATTTGCACAGTGACATGGCAATCAAAGTGGTATCAAACTGTTATCATTCTACAGTGTAGATGCACCTCAAGACAAAGCTAATATTGAAATGTTAATTATTTTGTAACCCACCTTGAGCCAAAAAGAGAGGTGGATAAGAAATAAAAATTATTATTATTATAAATTATTATTATTCACAATTCTGTTTTTCCTGCTCTATTAACAGGTTAGCCACTTTCCACCATGGTAAAAAGCTACGTATATTCCCATGATAAAAAGTTACAGTATTCTGAAAACGGTCTTTGCTTGCCATATATATTTGTATTGTATTGTATGGACCATAAAAACATTGAATTAATATTGCTAATACCTTGTTCTTTCCTAATTTTCTGGTTTATTAGTTTCTTCAACTTTTAAAACTAGACACGGGTATAAATTATAATTGTCAGAAGCTTGGAGATTTAACTTCTATTGACTTGTGACTGCTGTTGTTTTATTGCAATGTATGCAATTTTGTTAGCATGATTGTGCCTTTGGTTTGTGAATGTTCTTTGTCTTCATGTTCAGCAAGACCCATTTGTTTCCAGGTATTGATAGAAAACTATTGTAGTCTCCCAAACAATGAGATGCAAGGAGTTATTTGAGGTTGAGACGAGACACCTTAAGCCCTAATTTAATTTCAAACATTCTTTCTAGATAACCAGTTATAAATTCTGGCAAATGTTATCTGTTCCAAACAAAAAGCTCCAGAGAGGTGTGGGAGGATGGGGAAAAGAGGACAAGAGAAACAGAAAAAGAAGTGATCCCACCCACTATTGCCTTTAGTCTTCTGCATCACTAGTAAGTGTACATCAGAGAATAAACCAGAGGTATGGAGAAAAGACTCCCAACTCAGGTGAACTGATTTCTCTAATCAATCATTTTGTCCACACGAAAAACATCATTCTGCCACAACTCTTTTGCATTTCAATTTATTTATGATATGCTTGTTGTTTGATCTATCCTTCTCCACCCTGGCGCCTTCCAGATGTTTTGCTTTACATTTTTACTAGCCCTAGATAGTATGGTCAATGGCCAGGACTTGTGGTGTTGGTCCAAAACATCTGAAGTGCACCATGTTATGGTAAGCTGGTCTGATCAAAAGTACATTGAGCAGTTAATGTAGTTTCAAACCCATATTGTTTTCACTGTGCAGATGATTACACAGGAAATCCTGAAACCATATAGCCCCGAGAAGACAATGATGTTGGGGAAAATGGAAGGAAAAAGGAAGACAGGCCGACCAAAGGCAAGTTGGATGGATGTTATCCTTGAAGTGACTGACTTGACCTTGAAGGAACTGGGGGTGGCAACGGCCAATAGGGAGCTCTGGTGTGGGATGGTCCATGAGGTCACAAAGAGTCGGAAACTCTGAACGAATAAACAATCTGGAACCAGTTTGAAGCTCAGATAATGTTTACACAAACAACAGAGCAATGATCCCAATTAAAGGCTTTCTTGCATGATCCATAAAAATGGTTCAAAAGTCATTAGAAAACATTGGGGGCATTGCTGTTTCATTTCTAAAGTGTATCTAAAGTATAGTTAGTGAAAACATTCATTACCTTTCTCCCTCAGATTAAGAACTATTGGGGTTATTTTACTTGCTACAATGGTAGAACACATTTACCACTCCTAGCCCACAACATTTTTGGGGATTCCACAGATTTTTGAGGAATTTTAAATGTTTTTATAAACAATTTTTTTAATAATAGAGAAAACATGTTTCTAATTTGAAAGTGTTATTTCCTGTTTAATTGTGTAATCCTTATTTGGAAGTAGTAGTTGTGCTCCAGGAACTTTGTTTTTGTGCCAAAACCTTTGTCAAATGGGTGGATGACGATGGATGGAATAGTATACTACAGCAAAAAGTGCTATAACATGATGTCCTTTGCAGTTTGTACAGCTTAATAAACTTTTGCCATGTTTTAAGATAGAAACAATTAGGAAATGACATTTATAACCCAGGAACAAAAATAATAATTTATTGGAATTCTGCCTGGCTACAGAGGGGCAAATCTCTCTTATGATGAGCATTGCACTGCATTCTGGAAAGTGTAGCTTAGGGCAAAGCGTTTTGAATACTCTAGCATAGGGCTTCTCCTTTCTTAAACTACATTTCCAACAGTTGTGTGCTGTTTCCAGAAAACACTGCTCCCACTTTCCCCTGCTCCTAATGCCGATACTCCATTAATTTACAGAGGAAAGGAAATGCAGTAAGGCAGCATTTCTGGGTTTGCTCAGCTTTGATTCTTTGCATTGACTTTGAGAGCCTTCCAAGATTTACAAAACTTAAATGAAAAAGTATGGGGTAAGTTTTCATTCTTAAAATTTTAGCATGGGCCACACCCATATATCCGATATTGCCTCATAAGTACAAATTTAACTAATTTGATTCAAATTACCAGGACTAATGAAAAATGCATATCCCTACTCGCCACCACAGTTTAAAGCTAGATTTGAACTACATTAAATGGTCAGTGAAGATGGGGTCTAGGTGGCGTGAGTTAATCCTAATTTTACATTGGCTGTTAGTATTATGTGATTAATGGGAAATTAGCTATTATGTAATTGATGATAAAATATGTATGTCTTGCCTTGATTGAAGTACATATCATATACTTAAGATAACTAACAAACAGCCTTTTTATCAGAGTATAGCAATTGAAGTGTTTCCATACCAGCTGGTGAAAGAATATCAGTGTTTTGTAGGGGAGGGATGCAGTTTGGAAGTTCATCTTTGGTAGCAAAATTACTGGGTAATCTCTTACCACAGCAATCAGTATGAGTGTTAGCTACCCACTGGGGTTGTTATCTCTAGTACAAGTGAAAGGAAGTGATTTTAATGCCACTTTATTGCAGCTGACACAGTTCTGAAAATGCTAGTAGACAGATTTCAAAGTAAACTTCTGATAACATGGCATTTTAAAGAATTTTGCATTTGAGAAAGACAACACTGATTATGATAATTACGCACCACATTTTATTCAAATCTATTGTGAGGAAAGTAAGGTTTGTAACATAATTTTTTGATTAAAAAGGTAAAGGCTTTCCCCTGACACTAAGTCCAGTTGTGTCCAACTCTGAGGTGTGGTGCTCATCTTCATTTCTAAACCGAAGAACCAGCGTTGTCTGTAGACACCTCCAAGGTCATGTGGCCGTCATGACTGCATGGAGCGCCATTTTGTTTAAATAACATTGGTTTCTCATGCCTGTGCAATGATTACATTGGCATCCTGCCTTTATCTTAGTCACTAAGGAATTGGCATATTTTCCAGAAACTAAAACTTTCTGGTTTACTTTTTGTGAATTATTAGATTTAGATCCACCATGGGTCATGAGAGACAATATTTACCCAGTTCAAAAACAGTGTGGTTATTCCTAGATCCTTAAAATTTTGGAGGTTTTAGATAAGTGAGATGAGCAGAGAGGATACTCTTGGGAGTAGTGAATGAGCAGAGGTTGGTTTGCTGACTCTGGTGCATTCATGGGAAGCACAGTGGAGGTTAGATGAAAGTCCAAAGTCATACATTTCTGGGGTGTTTATTTAAACTTCTGCTGGATGTCCCCCATCCACCCTCCATCTTAATCAGTTTTTTAAATTAAAAAAACAAACAGTTGTGAGGACAGTGAGGGCTGACAGGTCTGTGTTTAGACTCCCTTTGAGGTCCCGTATTTTTAAAAAACCCTTTTTTGTCCTGCGTTTTCTCACTGTATGGAAGTCCCTCGATTAAATTTCTTGTGTGGAAGGATTGTGAATATAATGCAAGAAAAAGAATTCTCTACCAGTGAAAGCATTTATGAAATATTTGTATAATGCTTTAGAAACCACTAAGAAATTATGGAAGAACCTGACAAAGATGAAAATGATATGAATATTAAGGTAGGTGAAATGGTTTTGAGGAATGGTTTTCTTCTATATAGAGTTATCAAGTTTCTATCCTTATAAAAAGGTCCCATGAATGTATCACATCTTGATGGCTATATAATATGATGTAATGATGCCTTACATGCAATGTAATGCTATATAATTAAACCCGAGCATTCAGAAATAGTTATGCCCGTATTTCTTCTGAAGAGAATGTCTATGCATATATGGCTGTGTCCGCACTGTAGAATGAATGCAGTTTGACAAAACTGTGGAATCATGGAAACTGTAGTTTTAAAGGCATTTGTTTACTCTGTCAAAGAGCACTGGGTTGTCACAAAATTACAACTGCCATAATTCCATAGCATTGAACCATGACTGTTAAAGTGGTGTCAAACTGCATTAATTCTACAGTTTAGATGCACCATAAATCTATGGATACTTATAATAAATAGACTAGAAAGAGTACTGAAGGAGGTTCAATTGCCATTTAAATATCCTGAAACTTCAAGAGTTAAAAAAGGGCAAAAGTGTTGGGCTAAATCTGATCACCAACATTTGGGCACTCGAGTAACTGGAAATTGATGGAGGTGACCCCAGAAAGAATTCAGAATTAGTTGACAATTAGCAAGGAATCCCAATACCTCAGTCTAGGATAAAGGTGGAGAACCTTACCTGTTTCATATGATACCTTCCCAAATAGGATATACTGTAGCTACACACATATTATAAAGATTTTCCTACATAAACTCCTCTTATTAGGCACACCTGCTTATTTGATGAATACAAGTAAACACGTGAGATTTTCATCTCTGTTGGGCAAGGAGGAAAGTGCAAAAGGTGCAAGATAACCTTCAGTAACCTCAGTATCTATTTGTGTGGCTGAACATTGGGGTATCCCAGAAACAACTGGTAATGGGAATTAATCAAAAATTATTTGAGCATGGGGACTATAAGAGGCAGGAGCAAACCCTACAACACTTCTTTTTTTTAACTTAGCCTTGTGTATGATACCAGGAAGGGAACACAGCAGCTCTATTCATCTGTTCCATGTTTGAGTAAAATAAATGCACAAGAAAGTTTCCTGGGAAACATTTTTAAATTGTTTGTGTAATTTACTGGAATTGTGCTGAAATTCTATATTTCTAATTATAATAGAGGCTTGCTCAAGTTTATGGATACAGTATTACACCATTTTAACATTTATGGTTTTTTATAAATCAGTTAAGACTGCAACAGTCTTCAGGCACATTAAGATAGTCTAATACTTTCCTCTATATAAGATGTTCTTAAAATAGCATGAATAAAATACTATCTGATTGTTCCACAATTGAAAATCAACCCCAGGACCTAGATAATATCTAACCTCTGAACCTATGAATAAAACATAAGGCTATGCAGAATCCTCAGTGAAATGAAGAGAATGAAAAAACTCAAGGATATAAATCTTAAGGGAACGATAATTCTGGTTTATGTATATGTGTGAGATGTAACTTCTTCATTGTCATTACCAAGATAAAATCACCTCAGTTGATTTTTTTATCCATCTGGGAATAACTCTTGTATCCAAGATACAGAGGAAGCATTGACCTCTCAATTTAAGAAAATTGCTGCATGTTAAAAGCTCCCACTGGCAGAAAAGAATCTCAACCATTTTTATATATTTCTTGGCAAGAAAGGGAGTCCCTCTGTGTGTGGTTAATGCCGCTTTAAGAAATCAATGTTCTATAATTCAGAGAGCAGCTTCCTGTGGTAACTGAATATCGCAATTAAAGTACTGGCAATTTGGACTGAGAGTTTCTCTTATAAAATATCATTGAACAGAATTGTTAATGAAGGTTCAGTCAATACAGTTAAGTTTAGTACATCCCCGCTGCTCATTAAGGAGGAGGGGAAGGCTGGCACAAGAGGAGGGAGTAATATCAGTCATCTGGAACTACAGTATTGAACAGTTACTACCGCTTCATCAAGTTGCACCACATATGACTACATTTGTGAAAGGCTACCCAGAAGTACCACAAAAACCTAAAAACGATATCTCTTCAGTTCATTAGTGGGGGGAAATTCACATGTATGTCATATAACCATGCCAATATAAGCGCATGGAGACAATGCATTGAAAAACAATTTGCACACTACTTTGGTGACATAGTCATTAATTTCTGTAGCTGTTAGAAGATTTCTACCATGTAAGAAGCTTAAGGAGGTTCTCCTTTATTTTACCTTCTTTTCCTTCCTCTTCATTTCTGTGATATTTCTGTTTCCTGCAGAGATCCCTTACCTCCAGTCTTAGTGTGACAAATTCCAAGACTTACAAATAGAATGTAAAGAATGGATAAATTTGCTAGCTCAATTCAGTTAAACATGGACCAATAATGATCACATGTTCTATACATGGAAACAAAATAAACAGAAGTTCTATATCAGAGAGAGAAATTGGGCAAGGAAATTGAAATTGATGAATAAGGGAATTAGTTTGGTGGTAAGCATCTACCAAGTGGATAGATGCATAAAGGAAAGCTAGAGGTGTAACCACAATTTATCTAATTACCAACCTGTAACCTCCTATCCTTGTTTGTATATCAAACTGTAGGACTTTGAATTGCTTCCACACAAGATTTTATTTCGTGCCGGCCTCAGACCAATTAATTGCCCCATCTACTGACAACAAAATTACAGAGTTGTTAGATATCATGAAAGCCATCTGAACAAACCTATCACACATCAATTGCTGGATGGTAGAGATGTGTGTGACGCCAGAGGCTCCTTCATTGTCTATGCCATGCAAAGTGCTGAGAAAGCGAGTTCTTTGTGGACCTCTCTCTCTCTCCCCCTGCCTTATTTGTGTCAAATGGGTGTTCTGCCAGGGAGGGAGCTTTGGGAAGGAATGGAGAAGGGTTCCAGGAAAGAAAGAAGAAGAGGAACTGCCACTGCTAAGCACCCGCTCTTGCCTGATTTGCGAGGCCGCCCACATGCCACAGCCTCCACCTCAGGTAGAGTGTGTCACAGGCCAAGGTGATCAGCAGTTTTTAGATCAAGAGGACAGAGTGACTAGGAAGTCAATGACACACAAATAAGCAAGGGGAGACCAATATATTGGGTTTAACACTATTTATGTAACTTTTATTGAAATTAAATATGCTTAACAATCACACTTGAATAACACAGAATAATAAATCAGATTTTATATGCAAGCAGTTCAAAAGAGTGTGTGTGTGTGTGTGTGTGTGTGTGTGTATATAATGCTGCTTTAGGTATAATAGTATAACAAATCAATTCACTGTGTAAATACTTAAAGAAAAGTATAAAATCACGCTTAACCTTTAGACCCTAATTCAAAGATTAGAGCACCTAATAACTTCAAGGAAAATATAAAAATGCAATTATCACATTTGGCAATGATCACAGAAAGGATTTATACTCATTTAATTCAAATACCTACTAATCATTTTGGAGGTTTGATCTAAATAAGAAATAATATAAGCATAGAAGTAAAAGGAAAGCACACACATTTGACAGGAAAAATACAGAGATAGTGATGCGCATACATTTGATTGGATCACACAGTAAAAGAAGCTCAGACACAGGGGAATTATAATCAGTTGATTATATTGTAAGAGGTATAAGAGAGAAGCACAAATCAAAAAGAAAAGGAAAGTATAAACATTAATAGCAATTGTGGCAAGTTAGCAGCATTTGATTATTAAAAACAAAACAATTATCATGCAGGGGGGAAGCTTTTCACGCATTTATTTATTTATTTATTCGGACTTATTAGTCGCCACTCCCGATGTGGCTCGGGGTGACTTACATAAGTGACATATCAGAACAAAAACACCATAAAAACATGATAAAACACAATAAAACAGAATAAAATACAGCTCAGCAGATGCTGTGCACATAAAATAAGAGGACAAGTGCCCAAGGGTCAACAGCTTTAAACACCAAAAGCCTGCTGAAACAGGAGAGTTTTGCACGCCTTCTGAAATGCCAACAAGTCTGTGAGGGCACGAACTTCGGAAGGCAGTGCATTCCACAAAGTGGGGGCAATTATCGAGAAGGCCCTCCTTCTTGTGGCAGTGAGGAGGTGCATTCTGAAGCTAGGAACCTCCAGCAGTTGTTCTGACTCTGAACGTAGCAGTCTGGTGGGACAATATGGGATGAGGCGGTCCCTGAGGTACACTGGCCTAAGACCATTCAAGGCCTTGAAGGTCAATACCAGCACCTTAAAAGTGATCCGGCATTCCACTGCTAACCAATGCAGCTCTCGTAGAATAGGTGTAATGTGGCTGTTCCTGGAAACACCAGCCAACAACCGAGCTGCCGCATTCTGGACCAGTTTCAGTTTCCAGATCACCAACAAAGGAAGGCCAACATAGAGAGCATTACAGTAGTCTAATCTTGAGATGACCGTGGCTTGGACCACTGTGGCTAGATCGCGACGGGAAAGGTAGGGAGCCAGCTTCCTCGCCTGACAAAGATGGAAAAAAGCTACTTTACTGACGATGGAGATATGAGTCTCCATCGTCAGTTGAGAGTCCAGAGTGACACCGAGACTTTTAACTGTTGACGACGGACGTAATGTCGTGCCGTCCAGGGAAGGAAGCTGGATCTCCACCCCACCTGGGCGACCCAGTCACAGGATCTCCATCTTAGCTGGATTCACCTTCAACTTACTGGCTCGCAGCCATCCAGTAACGGCCTCAAGGCATTGATGGAAATTATCGGGTACGGATTCGGGCCGGCCCTCCATGCCCAGAACGAGCTGGGTGTCATCCGCATACTGGTGACACACCAGCCCAAAGCTACGAACCACCCAAGCAAGTGGTCGGACATAGATGTTAAATAATAGAGGGGAGAGGATTGCCCCCTGGGGAGCCCCGCAAAGAAGAGGGGAACCCCCAGAGACATCCTCGCCCCTCCTCACTCGCTGCGATCAGTTCCGGAGGAAGGAAGACAGCCAGTTTAAGGTTTTCCCCCTCACCCCGTCTCTGGCAAGGCAGTGAGTCAAAAGATCGTAATCAACTGTATCAAACGCTGCTGTGAGGTCAAATAACACAAGCAGCGCCGGTCCTCCCTGATCGAGCTGGCACCGTAGCTTGTCTGTGATGGAGACCAGGACCGTCTCCATCCCATGCCCCGAACGGAAGCCAGACTGGAAGGGGTCTAGCCAAGTTGCATCATCTAGGAAGGACTGCAACTGCTCCATTGCTGCCCTCTCAATTACCTTGCCCAGAAACGATATGTTCGAGACTGGGCGGTAATTGGAGGGGACCGTAGGATCTAATCCCGGCTTCTTCAGCAATGGAGGGACCACAGCCTCTTTTAAACCCTCTGGAAACATTCTTGCTCAAGGGAGGAGTTAATTAGTCTCAACAGAGGGTCTCGCAACCTCTCCAGGCAAGCTTTCACAAGCCAGGATGGGCACGGATCGAGGGAGCATGTGGTCGACCTAGTTGCAGCAACTATCCTCATGCATCAAGCGTTCATACTTGCAAATCACACCTGCAGACAGAGATTCAAAACTTGTACGTGCAGACAGAGATTCCCAACTCGCACCCGCAGACAGAGACAAAAAGCTGAGGTAGATGGCGTTCTTCCTAAATTTGATGGTCAATTGATTTGAGGAAAAAGTGGAAGATTTCTCCTCCGGATGAGAAACCAACAACCTAATGCTGAAACCTCTGGATCTTATATTCAATTTTCAACTTCTCTCTCATTCGTGGACACGATTAACAATTAATAATTTGATTCTTTTGTTCTGTCACCTCATCGTTAGCCAAATTTTACGATTATTAATTATGCCATTGTACACGACAAGTAACCACATCGTCTTGACCCCCCCCCCCCCCAACCTTCTTCTATCTCAAGCCTGGGTGATTTCCCGTCTCTAACGCCAAGTTTTCAGAAAATCTCGCATCATGAGCCAAGTCCTGCCCTACCAGAATGCACTGCAAAACCTCCATTTTTTGGTTCAAAACTTTGGTTATAGCATAAAACCCTTTATCTCTGCCACTCATTCTCACAAGTGTCATTCAGTCCCATCACCCCCATTAGCCGAAAGATGGGGATGCTAGTGATCCATTCTAGTTAAGGCTTCGGCCAGGTCCCATCCAGTCCGCTTTTTATAATCTGGCTGCCAGATCGCTGAATTTTCCTGAATCCCAAATCACCAAATGGATTCTTGCACACCGCTACTGCATGGTAAATCAACATGCTCTTAAATTGTTTTGATTCAATGCATTTACTTGAGCTGGATTCAGGCTACTCTATTTTGTATATATTTACCAATTTCTACAAATGCTAGATAATTTATGCTCTTTTTCTCAATAGCAAAAGCATGTTTCAGTATATTTCATATTTTGAATTATGTACTGTATATTAGAGCCATTTGCATGTTAAAGTAGCATTTTTGTCTGCACTTCATTTTTTAGAACACCCTAATAAGTCCCATAAATACATGAATGCTGAGGCAAGAGGTACATTTTCTCATAAACAAGTCTTGGGAGGTGCAAAATGTTGCTGTCTACTCCAACTATTTCCCCTTCTGAAACAAGGCAAATATGGACTGTATTGACACAGCATAGAGAACCTGTAGGGATTGCAGAGAGATTATAGAGAAAATTGGAAATCGAGAGTGAACCAAAGTAATCTGTCGGGCAGATGAACCAGAGGAGTTGACTATCAAGTGAAAAGACTTCTACTCCATGATAGGATTACAATGACACAGCCTTATCAACAACTGGGCAATAAAGATTCATTTACTTTTAGAAAATATACAATTTATTTTGAAATATTGTCTACAATCCTGCACTCCTCAACTCACATTTTAGTGGCAGGAATCCATCTTTCACAACTGTTTAAAAAGTGGCAGAGAGCAGAGGGCACCAAGTGTCACGTACCTGTAGCCAAATATGGATCCTGGAAGGTCTCAATGGATGATGTATCTACTTTGCATTTGACTAGAGAGACATAGCAATCATTGTCATCATCATCATCATCATTTTTATTTATAACCTGCCCCATTTCCCCAAGGGGACTCGGGGCAGTTAGCTAGATGTTTCTATAATACTCCACTGGGAGTAGATGGCTATAGAGAAGGGTTCTTTTTGTAGGGATCAGGAGAGAGAATTTGGGTCACTGTGTGAGCTCGATTGAGAATTACCACCTCTGCAGCAGCCAAAAGAAGTGACTTATGATGCTACAAATAGGACAGGATGCTACCTATTAACCATGTAAGAACAATAACATTTTAACACAGATAATAAAATTTTTATATTTTCATTTTTAAATTTACCATCTTGGTTTTTTTTCAAATAAATAAGTAGATATTCAATAGAGCCTGGAAACAATATTCAGCTTGAAGTGAAATGGTATTACATTATCATGACTGTCCCCTCCCCACTTACTTCATTCTAGTCTTTCTTGTTATGAAACTAGGAGCTTTTCAACCTTTTTAAGTCTTGAATTAAATGGTGGCTTCTATTCTTTGTTTCTTTGGGATCATTTTCTCTGCGGACCACTGTGTTACTTGGGACCCAAGTAACACAATACCCTGTTAAGTCTTGAATTAAATGGTGGCTTCTATTCCTTGTTTCTTTGGGACCCAGTTTCACTCCCTTTCCCTACCTATAGTGAATGTGCCTGTAATCCTTTTGATCATTTAGTCCACTGTAATATTTCATTAGGTGCCAAGGAAGTATAGTGCTGGACTATGACTCCAGGAGACCAGGGTTCATATCTCCACTGACCCACTTGGGCAGTTGTGGCTCAAATTCCAACTTATATTGAATGATTTTGGGCAAGTCATACTCTCTCAACTCTAGATGGGAGGCGGGGGGGGGGGGGGTAGCCATGCTCTCCCGTGACATGTTATCTGTCAGGGCGGTGCCTATGCTGAATGCTCCAGGGATTGAATTCGCTGGCCTTGTGTGAGATTCCCAGGAGAGTATAGCCTTTCTCCTGGTGTACCGAGTGCCTAGCGCACCAGCAGGAAGTCTATCTCTGCTGCTGGAGACTGTGTCGGAGTAGGTGCTGAGGTTTCCTAGGCTTATTGCCCTGGGGGACTTCAATGTCTACGCCGACACAGCCTCTTTTTCATCAGCAGCAGCCAATCTAGTGTTGACCATGGCAACACTAGGACTCCCGCTTTGCGATTCTGGGCCCACACATCGGGTGGGACATACCCTGGACTTAGTCTTCAGTGCAGGCATCCAAGTGAGCCTAGCCTTTATTATAGAGGTACCATGGTCGGATCACTGTGTCCTGAGAATCTGGATAGAGCTGGCTCCTCCACCCTGCAAGGGCGCCAAACAAATTTGGGTTTGCCCGAAGAGACTTATGGAACCTTCTAGGTTCCTGAATGCTCTGAGGGATCTGGAGTCTGTCAGCGTCTCTATCAATGAGCAAGTGGATGCCTGGAACACCAAATTGTCCAATGCTCTCGATGAGATTGCCCCTAGACGCCCTCTCCGACCCCGTAGAAATCGATCACCTTGGTTTACCGAGGAGCTTTGATCGATGAAACGGGAGAAGAGATGGCTAGAGAGCGTGTGGAGGAGACTCTGTGACAAAGGCTCGAAATCAGCTTATAAGCTTTTAGTGGATGCTTATGAGCATGCTATCAAGGAGGCGAAAAATTTACATTATGCAACCTTGATAGCATCTGCTAGCTCACGCCCGGCACAATTATTTAAAGTAATTAGATCTTTGACAATGATCCCTACCATCCCAAACAATGATGATCAGGCCCTTTCTGCCGAGGCTTTGCAGCGCTTCTTTTCGGACAAGGTCTCGATCCTCCGCCGGGACCTCTCAGCCATAATTGATACAGTTAGTGAACTTGAGACTCCGTGGCCTCTTGTCAGGCCCACCTTTGACACCGGTCCAACCACTGGACGCAGAAGCTGTCGATAGGATTGTTACTGCAACTAGACTGACCACATGCTCCCTCGATCAGTGCCCCTCCTGGCTAGTGAAAGCTTGCCTGGAGGGGTTGCATGACCCTCTGTTGAGTATAATCAATACCCCCCTTGAGCAAGGAGTGTTTCCAGAGGGTTTAAAAGAGGCCGTGGTCTCTCCATTGCCGAAGAAACCGGGATTAGATCCAATGGTCCCTTCCAATTACCGCCCAGTTTCGAATTTATCGTTCCTGGGCAAGGTGATTGAGAGGGAAGCAGTGGAGCAGTTGCAGTCCTTCCTAGATGACACCGCTTGGCTATACCCCTTCCTGTCCGGCTTCCGTTCGGGGCATGGGACGGAGACGGTTCTGGTTTCCATCTCAGATCAGTTGCATTGCCAGCTCGATCAGGGCGGATCAGTACTGCTTCTGCTATTGGATCTCACAGCAGCGTTTGATACAGCCGATTATGATCCTGTGACCCTTTGCCTTGCTGGGGCTGGGGTGAGGGGGACAGTCCTGAAATGGCTGTCCTCCTTCCTCTGGAACTGGGTGAGGAAGGGTGAGGTTGTCTCCGGGGCTTCCCCCTTACACTGCGGGGTCCCTCAGGGGGAAATCCTCTCCCCTTTGTTATTTAACATCTCTATGTGACCACTTGCTTGGCTGATACATAGCTTTGGGCTTGAGTGTTACCAGTACGCTGATGACACTCAGCTCCTTCTAAGGATGGAGGGCCAACCCGAATCCGTAGCCAATAATTTCCACTGCTGCCTTGAGGCTGTTACTGGATGGCTGTGAGCCAGTAGGTTGAAGGTGAATCCGGCAAAGATGGAGATCCTGTGGCTTTGTTGTCCGGGTGATGGGGATGTTCAGCTTCCAACCCTGGACGGCGTGACATTATGTCTGTCATCGTCAGTAAAGAGCCTTGGTGTTACTTTAGACCCTCAGCTGTTGATGGAGTCCCATATCTCCACCGTCAGCAGAGTGGAGTTTTTCCATCTTCGCCAGGCGAGGAGGCTGACCCCCTATCTGTCCTGGCACGACCTGGCCACAGTGGTCCAAGCTACAGTCATCTCAAGGCTAGACTACTGTAACGCTCTCTACATTGGTCTTCCTTTGTCGGTGATCCGGAAACTTAAGCTGGTGCAGAATGCTGCAGCTCGGCTGCTTGCAGGAGTCCCAGCGAGCTGCCACATCACATCGATCCTGCGCAAACTGCATTGGCTCCCTGTGGAATGCTGGATTATCTTCAAAGTGTTTGTTTTGACTTTTAAGGCCTTAAATGGTCTGGGGCCAGTGTACTTAAGGGACTGCCTTATCCCATACTGTCCCACAAGATCCTTACGCTCTGAGGAGCAAAATCTCCTGGCTGTTCCAAGTTCCAAGGCATATCATCTGACTGCAACACGGAGAAGGGCATTTTCAATCATAGCCCCGGTCCTCTGGAACACATTGCCCTCCGAAACCCATGCCCTTCAGAGCCTTCTAGCATTCTGGAAAGCCTGCAAGATGCTATTGTATTGGCAGGCTTTCGGGTCTTGAATAATTGTTGGTCCTTCCTCCTGTTGAAAATGCTATTTTATTGTTGCTGTTTTTATTCGATGATGCTGTTTTAATGTGATGTTTTAATTGTCTTACTGCAATTGGTATGTGAGCCGCCCTGAGCTGGCTGGGAGTGGCGGTAAACAAGTTCGAATAAATAAATAAATAAATGAAGGCAATGGAAAATTTTCTGTGGAGAAAACCCTCCAGTAGAGCTACCATACACTGTACCTGACTTGAAAGTACATACCAGCAACAACAATGGTCTATTATGCCAATGTGGTCCCTGCTTTTTTGGCTAAAGTAAAGGGATTTGCTTTTAAGCAATATGTTCTTCAAGTATTGAAGGATAGGGATATCATTTTATTGAACATCTGCTTAAAATGATGCATGACACAGATGGTCAAAGAGCAGATGGGAACCTTTGTTTATATAATAGCTACACGCCAGTTTACTTGATCTTTAAATCTCTAAGGCAAAAACATAATAAATACATTCCAATGATACTTGGCAGATACAGACATTCATTAGTACTTAGAGAACCAATGAGTGCTCAAATTTGAGATATTACCATGGAATATTTTTTAAACCTAGAAATGCCATGAAGTCACCCTAATGCTCTGGAAGGATCTAACATTTGACAGTTTAAGAGAAATGGACAGAAACCAAAATGGGATCATAATGAACACAGTATCATGCATTTCTCTACCAGTAAAGTATTTTAGACAGCTGTAACTAAGAAGGTGGATATGATCTGAATCCCTCCAGGCTTTCTTTCAGTAAATGTTTCAGCCTCTAAGTTTTCTGATTCAGCAGCCTTGACCATCTCCAAACAAAAGAAATTCACAAGGTTGTCATTTGACATACTTATGTTCTCATAGAAAATTAATACAAGAATAGAATGATGCTGTAAGAAATGCTTTTGTCTGAAAGTATGAAAGATGAGGAAAATGTCAATTCATGCATGATTTCGGGATGGATTAATATGATTAACTGATGTTTCATAGAATGAGGCCAAATTCTATTGTCAAATCTTCAGAGCCTGCATACAACTCAGAGAAGAATTACACTGATGCAAAATTGAACATCAGTGGGACAAGACCAATGCACTTAGCCTGGGGCTGTTCCAAGGAGAGATCAAGACAGAATGTCAGGTATAAGCCAGTGTTCTGCTCTACTAATTCTGGCCCAGCAGGCTGACACAATGCCATGTGTTCTATGCTGTGTCTGAGAGTAGACCACTGGCAACTGTGACATAGAGTGGCACTGGTGTGCCATGTGTTCTAGTCCCTTCTACCTTGGTAGCCTCTTCTTCTTGAAGAACATATTCTTCAGTTACTATTTCTTCAAGTCAATTTTCAGGCTATTCTTTCATGCTGGGAAGAGAACATTGCATAAAAGAAAAATAATAATCAAATAATGGAACTAGCAATAAAGCCAGAGGAGTAAAAATAGGAACACCATTTTAATGTGTGTGTGTGTGTGAAGTGGATAATGCTGTAATCATCTCTTCACACTCAGAACAGTGCCCATGGTGTTCTGGATATCATTTAAACATTGAGGTTTATTGTATCTGTTTAGATTTTTCTAAAGGGAAAAAAAAGAAAAATCAATCATTGGGCCCTTGTTTAGTATGTGACCTTTCCTATGTGCTGATTAAGAGTCATGTAGTGTACATTACAAAATTTCCCTTTTCGAAGTGAAACTCCTTAGAATATGCAATAAGCAAAGGAAAAAATCAAGGATGCAATCCTAGGAAAATGGAATTGGACGGAAAAGTCTGATTGAACTCCTGAGTAAGTTGTACAGCAAGTGGTACAAACACATGACTCAAATGGCATGGAACATTTGCCATCAGGCCCGGATTAGGCTCTTCGGCTGCCCGAGGCCAAGATGCCCCATGCCGCCCCCCCAGGGTGCGGAAAGCCATGCCCCCAGGGCACGGAAAGCCACGCCCCCAGGGCGCTGCTGCGCATGTGTGGCAGCAGCCCCCGGCGTGCGGCTTCCGTCGCCACCTCCTCCCGTAACCAGAAGAAGGGCCCGAGGAGGTGGACGGAAGCCACGCGGCACTGGCCCCACGGCTTCCGTCCACGTCGCGCCTTCCTTTCGGTCGCGGGAGGAGGAGGAGGTGGGTGGAAGGCGCGCGGCACCGCTCGTGGGGCTTCCGGCTGCCGCCTCCTCCACCTCCCGCAACCAAAAGGAGGGCGTGAAGAGGAGGATGGGACTTTCAGTCTCGGGAGGAGGAGGAGGCAGCTGACGGAAGCCTCACGGTGCCGTGCGCCTTCCGTCCACCTCCTCCTCCCGTGACTGAAAGGAAGGCGCGAAGAGGAGGGCGGGACTTCCCTTCCTCCTTTTCGCGCCCTCCTTTTTGTCGAGGGAGGTGGAGGAGGCGGCGGACAGAAGCCCCACGGTGCCACGCGCCTTCTGTCCACCTCCTCCCGTGACCGAAAGGAAGGCACGAGGAGGATGAAGGGAAGTCCCGCCCTCCTCCTCGCCGCCTGGGCCGCCCCCTTGCGAAGGAAGGAGGCAGCCAGGAGGAGGAGGAGGAAGGGAAGCCCGTTGATGGGCGTGCGTGCGCATGCATGCATGCCCGCTGGTGGGGCGGAGCTTCCCTTTCTCCTCCTCACCGCTGCCTTCCTTTGCAAGGGGGCGGCCCAGGTGAGGGGAGGGCGCCATTCCCTCCTCCCCGCCCCCTTGCAGCGCTCTCCCCCCGCCCTCTCCCGAGGTATGATGCCTCTCTCGGGAGAGGGCGGGGGGGAAGCGCTGCGAGGGGGCAGTTTTTTAAAAAAAGATTTTCGGGGGGGGCGAATCCGCTGCCCCCCAAAACCTGCCACCCAAGGCCATGGCCTAGTCTGGCCTTATGGGTAATCCGGGCCTGTTTACCATTACACTCCTAGGTTATTGTGTTCTATCTTAACATACAGAAAACCAGTTTGTCTGAAATTTTCTGGTTTAATCACTCAGTCCAAGTACCTTGTGCATACATGTGAACATGCACATTGAAAATATGCAGATTGCTTTGGTATTATGAATGGGTAGAGGTGGTAAAAATTAATCAGACCTAAAGTTCTCATTCACCAGGCTCAGAAAGATTAGTTCAAATGCTTGGTAAGGGTTTTGGGGAACTGTAATTCAAAACAAGCTCTGGGGTAGCTTTTTCAAGGTTAAATTCTAGTGAGCCAGATCTTAAATTAAGCTTTTATTCATGACACAAGAGCTCTCTTCCAATTTGAGAAATATTATTATTGCTATTTGTGGAATTAAAATGACAAGCCACTGCCATGCTTGCCAAAAGAGGAAGGTGGCAGTCTGGTATATATACACCATCTCATTTTCTTGTTACCAACGTCCTATAAAACAGGCCTGAGGAACATCAATTCAGTCTGGGAGCAACATATGCTTTCTTGACACTGTTTTTTTCTAAAGATTTCTTCCATTGTTGTATTGTCTAAGTGGCTGTGAGGTTAATTTCTACATGTTTTTGTTTTATCATCTTTTACATTGGGAACAATCCTTTTTCCTCTCTGGTTATATGATTCCAATTTTTTGGAAAGGACCTCTGTCAGCTGAAAATATCTGTGGTTGGAAAGCCATTAAATACTCTTAACTGATCCATGGACTGCTCTTTGCCTAACTGTCCTTTAAAACGTGCTCAAATATTTTGACCAATTTATATATAATATATTGAACAGTTTATTGTTGGTTTCAACCTTCAGAGACCCAATTCAGTCTTAGAAATGGTTGCTATAATGATTTGGCACATGGGGACCTTTCCCCCCTTGCTTTGCTTCCACTGCCATATTCTTTGGCAAAACTTAAGATTTTAAGTACTGGGAATATTGCAGTTATATCCACATGGCCATTTCTGGAACATAGTTGTTTTCAAGTAAACAGGCAAATACGTTTTTGTGAACTAGTACAAAATTCATTCCCCCCCCCCCTGTTCTGGCTATCAATATGTCCCAAACAGTAACACATAAAATAAAATAAATCAGCATTATAGATCACAATCTTTATTAATGACTTGGAGGAAGGTTTAGAGGGCATGCTTAACAAATGTTCAGATGCACTGAATTCGGAGGGATAACTAATAATCTTCTAGAAGATAGCACCAAAATTCAAAATGTCATTAGAGTGCTGGGACAAAACTAACAAAATGAATTTTAACAGGCAGAAATGTATGATATTACACTTTGGTAGAAAAATGAATTGCACAGATACAGGATAGGTGACACCTGACTTGACAATACATGTGAATGAGATCTTGTAGTCGTAGGCTGGTTCCACATAGCTCTTTAACCCACCCCCAGTTGGGTTTAAGAAACCCGTTTGGATGCAGGTTAAAGTCCACACACCTTCCCCCAAAACATGCACTTTTTTTTTGAGGGGACTGTCAAGATGTTCTGCCAGATCTTGTGACAGGGCACCCAGAGGCAAAAGAAATGATGCACCAGAAAAAGGGGAGGCGAGGTGAGTTTGAGGGAGGAGACATACCATAATTCCACTTGATAGAACTTTCTGATCAAGGATCTGCGAAATATCAAATCAATGGTAGTTTTATCTCATATTCAACATGGCAAGCCTAACATAAACACATGTGGGGGCAGGTGTGTGTGTGTGTGTGTGGGGGGGGGGGAGGTACAGAGTCAAGACAAAAACCAAGGGAAATTCAGCTGAGTTTTGACTTCTTCTAGCTAATGACAACTGGAAATGGAGTTTTCCACTGGTGGGGCTGTTGACCTGTGTGCTGCTTTTATTATTCTACAATAAATCCAAATACCATTAACAACTGACTGACCTTCACTTCACCCAAACAAAACCAAACATGCATGTGGGTCTTCTTACCACTTTGTAAAGTGGACTGCTCAAAATAGTATTTATTTTCTGTGGGAGGTCTACAAAAATAACAAACAGCAGGGGTCTCATCTGACACACAGTCAGGAAAATAGAATTAGAGAAGGAAATAGCACAAGGAAGATGTATGTTCTTAAGCAGAAGAGAAGGTCAAAGTGGAAGAGAAGTTGAAGGAGAGGGAAATTGCAAGCCTGAATTTTGAAAACTAATTGGAGAGGGGAGCCAAAAGAAATGGCTAGAAATGTGACAATATTTTGACTACTTGTCATTGTATTTATACCCACACTGCAGTATTCTCTGTATTATTCCTAGTTGTCTTGCATATCTTTATGAGTCTCACCTTATGTGAAAATCTTGGGGCAAAATTCAAATAATAATGTCTTCCCAAGATATATGTACCCTAAGAACACCAGATCCCATCTGATATTGGAAGCTGGGGAGGTTCAGTCCTGCTTAATATTTGGGTGGAAGATGGAATGTCGAGGTCTGCTGGCTATATTCCAGACAAAGGCACTGGGGAAAAAACCCTCAATATTCCTTGCCTAGGAAAACTCTATGAAATCCATCAGTAAGTTGTAAGAAAAGAGCATTTTCATCTTGCAGGTTATCCAGCCAGATGAAAGAAGAAACAAAAAGAAAATCGTCAGTTATTCAGAAGTATTTACAGCAAGTCAGCAAAGATTAATACAGAGCCATCAGTTGTAGCCAGTGCAAGGTCAAAAGCACCAAAATGCTGGAGGTATTGCCAACAGTCAAGACAGAATGGTTGGAAGCAACAAAGATGCCAGGGAGCAGATAGGAAATTTATAGGCAGTTGGCTTCAGGTCATCAGGTGCTTAATGAGTCAGTATTTCGTGTTTAACAGATAATGGAATCTGCACAGACTCTCCTTGTTTTTTCATTACTATTCAAAGGATGGAGACAAGTTCTCAGTGTCTGCCACTAGGCATGCTAAAATTGAAACGGAAATCTAATTGATTCGTTAGAAATCCGTAATTAATGGGACTTTTGTTGTTTTACGGATCGCTGCCCGAACCAGGAAGTGGACTTCCCTTTTACGGTCCGTGAGGCCAACAATTTGCGTTAGGATCGTTAGAAATTCTTAATTATTAATTAATTAATTATTGTACTACTCACTTCTCCCCCTCATTTCCTTCCCGCCTTCATTCAGCTTCTTCTTTTTCCCGCATTTATATGGGGAACTGGAAGTGACGCTGCTGCTAGGTAGAGGCAATGCATTCTGGAAAGTGATTCACACACACACACACACGCGCACGCTTCTCCTCTCTCTCCAGGCTTCCCCCCCCCTCCTTCTCTTCCCCGTTGCTCTGCTGCCATGCATGCCCCATTGCAGGGGCCTGCTTCACACACACACACACACACGCGCGCGCTTCTCCTCCTCTCCCGGCGCTCTCTCAGATGCTTCTCTTCCCGTTGCTCTGCCTTGCCCCATCGCAGGGACCAGCTGCAGCCCTCCAGGTACGTGTTTGGGACTTCAACTCCCACCATTCCTCACAGCCTCAGGCCTCTTCCTTTTCCTCTCAGCCTGGGCAAACTTGGGCCCTCGCTCCCTCAGGATCGGGGTGAGAGAGAGGCAGCGAGGAGCGAGGGGGGCTCCTCCTCCTTTTCTTTTGCTGCTTCCAAGAATAGAACCCCCCCCCTTCCCTCCTTCCTCTTTCCCTCCCTCCTTCCTATTTGGAGAGTCCCATCTAGAATTCAGTGTGGTTTATTCAAGTTTTGGCCTACAACTCCCAGAAATCCCAGCCAATTTACCAGCTGTTAGGATTTCTGGGAGTTGTAGGCCAAAACCATCTGAAAGCGCATGCTCTGGCATACGAATTTCTAACGAATTTCGTTAGTACTTAAGTTACATTTCCGAAAATTTTGGGAATTTTTTTGTAAGTCTTTGATATACTAATCAAAAAAAAATCCCCCCCCCATTTGATTTTAGAATCGCCATTTTTCGATTTGTTATCATGCCTATCTGCCACCTCCTGTTGGGAAGTGAGCATCAACTGCCATATACCCTAGCCTCTTGGACTCAAGAGGGCCACTATTGTCTGGAGCCATAAATTTCTGTCAGTCTGATTCCACTGTGTCCAATTTCAGAAAGTGAAATATAACATCAGAGTTACCATTAATGAATTGAAGGCACATATGCACATACACAGAACAGCCATACCATAGTTATCTCCACTACCAATGTGATACACCTTGGAAAAAGGGATGTATCTTTACCTGTAATTTTACTTCCTACACTTTAACACTCAGAATCTGACACTCCTTAATTTGTATAGAGTGAACATTACATAGACATTAAATTTGGTGCTGAAATAATTTGAAGGAAAATACATTCCTGTTAAACTCAGTATAGAAAGATAGCATCAGTCCCCCACCACACATGCTGCCAATGGCATATATTCTCTCCCTCCCACCCCCCACACACAACCCAGTCAGTTCTTCTCTTGCTCTGTCAGTTTTTCAGTGCACAATATATCACATGCTGCTAGCTGCAGGAGCTCATTCTTCTTGGCCTTCCTCACAGTTAAAGATACTGAAAGAATAGTAGGTGTTCTCCTCTCTCTTTATGCCGATAATCTGTCTGACAAGAAGAAGACTGACAAGCACCTCCCAGGCATACATTTCTGTATGAGGGTGAAAAAGTTCAGTGCACAGTGAGAGCTAAGATTGCTTAAACTGGGTGATGTCTGGGTCAAATGTGAGCTCAGACATGAAATCAGTGACTGGCCTTGGGTAAGCCATTTTCTGTGTCTCAGCTTTTGTGACTGTAATTCAGGGATGGTTAACACAGGTCCATCTTTAAAAGCTGATTTGCATATCACTAACATTTATGGAAACATGATATAATATTGAGAGCCATTAGATACTGGTGCCCATGTAAATCAGTGATACTTCACTGATTTGTCCTCCAAGTGTTTTGGACTTCAGTTCCTAGAAGTTCCAGTTGAGATAACCAGTGCTCAGGAATTCTTGGAGTTGAAGTCATAAACATTTGCTTATTTGTCAGAATATTTATATTTGATCCAAAGATTTCAGGGTAGCTTATATGCTCTTTACAACTTAAAACAATAAATAATTACAAAAGTTTTTAAAAAGTAAAATTGTATTAGTAGGCTTCTCAATGTAAAAACATATTGAATCATAAATGTACAGCCTGAATAAATTCAGTTTGGTCCCAAACTTTAATAAAAAGCCAGGTTTCTAATTTGGCGCCCCCAAAAAACCCCACTGTGGGTAGGGCCTCAAGAAAGATGGAATTTCACAACCAGGCTGCCAATGTGGAAAAGGTCATCTCCCATATCCTCCCACAATGTGTTTTCTCAACCGATAAAGACTAGAAGAATGCCTTTCCAATAGATCTCAATTCTTGGGCAGACATAGATTAAGCCATTGCCTCAAGTATTGAGGATTAACTAACTAACTAACTAATTTTATTATTTATGAGTCGCCCTCCACAAATGTGCTCTGGGCGACTTACACAGCTAGGCATCTACAATACTAAAATATTAAAATTTTAAAATATTAAAATTTTAAAATATGGAAATAGACAGGTTCCAGGTCACTGATTGTCACTTATGCATATGCTCTTCTAAATAGCCATGTCTTAAGTGCCGCCAGAAATGAAGGCAGGTCGAAGATGGCTCTTTGGTCTGGCAGCAGAGAGTTCCATAGGACAGGGGCCACAACGGAAAAAGATCTCTGTCTCGTGGACTCCAAATGAGCCTCTCTCAGACCCGGGACACAGAGAAGGTTCTCGTAGGCTGGCCGTGGTGCTCTCGGATGGATAGATGGTATCAGAAGGTCTTTTAGGTATGTAGGACCCTGGCCCCGCAAGGCCTTAAGTGTCAGGGTCAGGGCCTTATAAAGGACTCTGTACTCGACCGGCAGCCAGTGTAAATGCTGTAAGGATGGCGTTATGTGACACCTCATAGGTGTTTTTGTGAGGAGCCTGGCGGCAGCATTCTGTAATGTCTAGAGCTTGCGAGTTACTGACCGAGGTAGACCCACGTATAAAGCGTTGCAGTAGTCCAGCCTTGATGTAACCGTGGCATGAATCACCGTGGCCAGCGCCTCCGTTGATAGATAGGGCGCCAGTTGCCTTGCTTGATGTAGATGGAAGAAGGCCCTTTTGCTCGTGGAGGCGATCTGGGCCTACATCGTCATTTTAGAGTCCAGGATGACACCGAGGCTCTTCACAGTGGAAGATGGAGTCAGCGGTTCCCCTTCGAAGGGTGGCAGTGGATTGACTAGTTAAAATAGCACTGATTTTTTTGTGTTGTGTGGCTATACTCCAGCTGGAATTAGATCTCTTTCTCATGTTAACATCACCAAATAATTAGAGGTAGATTAGGCTGGATGACCTTGGGTAAGTCATGCATTCTCAACCCAGAAAGCCCTGTGATAGGTTCACCACTATGAATTGGAAATTACAATTTGGCACACAACAACATGGCTGAATGGCATTGAAAGGAACATGACTGTCCACTGTACCTTTGAACAGAAAGTGGTCACACCTGGATCTACTTATTTTTAGTGAAATTGTCTAGAATATATAGACATTCAATACTTCCTACCTACCCCAGCAACCATGCCCCTACCTCAGGCTAGATTATACCTATTTTTATTCTTGGATTCTTGTTTCATTGACATTTAGTACTATATAGATTTTCACCATGGGATTGTTTCCATGTCCTCTTTGGGACAAAAACAATAATTGATTTATGGAGCTATTTAGAAACTGCTCAAACATTCTCAGGAGATAGTTACTAACTAGCACCAGCTCCAAAGCAAGAGAAATTAATCAACTTGATTTTGTTGCAAAGGTATAATAACTCTATTTTGTAGAGCCTGTTTCCTTGGCAGAGAAAGCATATTTGAGTCCTTTCCAGACCTGTCTCTATGGCAGAGTCCTTATGTAGACCTTTTGTGTTTTGTATATGACATGTAACAGTTCAATGCACAATGTGAATAATTAAAGACGTTTAACTAAAAAAAATCATTGAAATTTGAAAGGATAAAGCATAAATGTGCCCAGCATGGAAGACTAGTGTGGTTTACTGATGTTTAGGATCTGGTGACAAATGTCAGCATTATTGACATATGGAGAACAGTACATATACTCTGTGAAACACTACTAAGCAATTAAATCCGATATATTCCAGAGTGGAAACATGTGCAAAAAATCATACAATTGCAATGAATTTTTCCAGTTAGTTTGAAAAATATTAAAAGGGGTGCTGAAAAGGATAAAATCCCAGGAAAGAGATTCTGGAGTCATAGTAGAGATGATTAAAAACATTAATTATGCCAATGATAGATATACTCCATCTGTTAGTGCACATCTGATATATGCTGTTTCACAAGAAGCAACCATGCCAACAATATCTTATATGCACCAGCCCTGGTCCACTCACAAGTTCATGCCACATATACACACACTAAAACAAATTGGAAGAGCACGTGTGTGTGTGCACATTAGGCATGAGAAAAATGAAACGGAAATTAAAAGGATTCGTAAGAGATTCGTATGTAATGGGACTTTTGAGGTTTTACGTATCGCTGCCGCGATCCCGGAAGTAGACTTCCTTTATGGTCCTTGAGGCCAACAATTTGCGTTATGATTGTAAGAAATAAATTCTTAATTCATTAATTATTGTACTACGTACTCACTTCTCCCTGTCTTCTCCCCCTCATTTCCTTCCCGCCTTCATTCAGCTTCTTCTTTTCCCCGCATTTATATGGGGAACTGGAAGTGACGCTGCTGCTAGGTAGGCAATGCATTCTGGAAAGTGTAGTCCTCCAGGCTTTCCCCCCCCTCCTTCTCTTCCCCGTTGCTCTGCTGCCATGCCCCATCGCAGGGGCCAGCTTCACACACACACACACGCGCTTCTCCTCCTCTCTCCAGGCTTTCCCCCCCCCTCCTTCTCTTCCCCGTTGCTCTGCTGCCATGCCCCATCGCAGGGGCCAGCTTCACACACACACGCGCGCGCGCTTCTCCTCCTCTCTCTCCAGGCTTTCCCCCCTCCTTCTCTTCCCCGTTGCTCTGCTGCCATGCCCCATTGCAGGGGCCAGCTTCACACACACACACGCACGCGCTTCTCCTCCTCTCTCTCTCCAGGCTTTCCCCCCCTCCTTCTCTTCCCCGTTGCTCTGCTGCCATGCCCCATCGCAGGGGCCAGCTTCACACACACACGCGCACGTGCTTCTCCTCCTCTCTCTCCAGGCTTTCCCCCCCTCCTTCTCTTCCCCGTTGCTCTGCTGCCATGCCCCATCGCAGGGGCCAGCTTCACACACACACACGCGCGCGCGCGCTTCTCCTCCTCTCTCTCCCTGCGCTCTCTCAAATGCTTCTCTTCCCCGTTGCTCTGCCATGCCCCATCGCAGGGGCCAGCTTCAGCCCTCCAGGTACATGTTTTGGACTTCAACTCCCACCATTCCTCACAGCCTCAGGCCTCTTCCTTTTCCTCTCAGCCTGGGCAAACTTGGGCCCTCGCTCCCTCAGGATCGGGGTGAGAGAGAGGCAGTGAGGAGTGAGGGGGGGCTCCTCCTCCTTTTCTTTTGCTGCTTCCAAGAATAGAAAACCCCCCCTCCCTCCCTTCCCTCCCTTCCTCCTTCCCTCCCTCCTTCCTATTTGGAGAGTCCCATCTAGAATTCAGTGTGGTTTATTCAAGTTTTGGCCTACAACTCCCAGAAATCCCAGCCAATTTACCAGCTGTTAGGATTTCTGGGAGTTGTAGGCCAA
The DNA here is from genome assembly GCA_030556195.1 of Anolis apletophallus. Classification (NCBI taxonomy): domain Eukaryota; kingdom Metazoa; phylum Chordata; class Lepidosauria; order Squamata; family Anolidae; genus Anolis; species Anolis apletophallus. The sequence goes on from JARBWK010000007.1 coordinate 91,361,116, forward strand.
AACTTGAATAAACCATCTGGAATGCGCATGCTCTGGCATACGAATTACTAACAAATTTCGTTAGTACTTAAGTTACATTTCAGAAATTTTTGGAAATTTTTTTGTAAGTCTTTCTTTTACTAATCAAAAAAAATCCCCCCCCCCCCAATTGATTTAAGAATCGCCATTTTTGGATTCTAAACCATGCCTAGTGCACATGTATGTTCTATATGGAGAGTGCAAACCTAATCATTTGAAGTAGCCACGGGGGGATATCAGAATAAAATTCTGAGTGGTTAGTGTCCTAAGTCAAAATGCCACTTGATTTCCCACCAGAGTTAGATACTGCTTTTGTTATGCTCACACTGACTAAAAAGGTGACAAACTGCAAAGTCAGACTAATTTCAGATGCTTCAAGCTCATCAACTCGCATTTTAATGCTGTTGCTATTTTTCATTCATTTAGATTCTTTTGAGCCGTGGACTAGAACATCTGTGTAATTGAATCTTTCAGCATCTATAGAACAAGAGAAATTTGATTTGGGGGTGGGGAGTATGTGGGGAAATAGGATTCCATAGCCACAACTATTTCAAAAAGTGATACTACCTTCTATTTGTGTATTCTTACATTTGTGTCTTCTTACCATCTAAAATTTTGACCTTGGATGCCACTTTAACTGTTGTAGATCCATCTTCTGGATTTCCTGGGATTTGTAGTTTAATGAGTGCTTTCAATTATCTGTTAGAAAGCTGTAATGCAATAGTTCAAGAGGAGTAAACTGGAAGAATCTGAGTGGCTTCTAAAACTACAGATGTCATAATTAGCCATGACAGATAAAACGGGACTACTATACATAATTGGGCAGTATGTATAGCCAATGTCACACTGGGCTGCCACCCATCCCAATCTGGGATTCTAGCACTTCCAAAAAACTAATAAAGGCACAGGAAACATCTCAAATTTTCAGTCTGACAGCTGTGTAGGCAGATACATTAAAATAATTTTCTTGGGGTCTAGGCCATTTGTGGCAATGTTTACTCTCATGTCTTTAAATTACAAATTGGAAACAATAAACTTTAGTGAGTTTTGCTTACAAAAGCTCCGTCTATTAGAAGAAGAGTGATGAGCTGGTATTAATGAAAGTGAGCTTTTTAAAAACACAACTGTGTTTCACTTCATGAGTATTGTACTAGTATTTTTTTGAAAAATGCATGTATGACTTGCTGTTCAGATTTGACACATTAAGGAGGGGGCAAGCGTGTTTTCCCCTGCTCTGGAGACTAGGACAAGGAGCAATGGATTCAAATTGCAGGAAAAAGATCCCACCTGAACATTAGGAAGACTTTTTTTTACTGTAAGAGCTCTTCGCCAGTGGAATATGCTGCCTTGGAGCGTGGTGGAGTCTTCTTCTTTGGAGGTTTTAAAGCAGAGGCTGAATGGCCATCTGTTGGGGTGCTTCTATTCTGTGTACCTGCATGGCAGGGCGTTGGACTGGATGGCCCTTGTGGTATCTTCTATGACAATAATGTGCATGGCCCTTATCACATATGCTTGCAGTTCTCCTTAAACTAATAGGCAGAAATCACCAACAGAATTTGGTTGTTGCTTTTCTTAATTTTTTTCCCCTGAATGGTCTAGAGAACAGCCCAATTCTTTAGATGTTCAGAATTCCAGATGCATGAATGAATAAATTAAAAAGGTTACATAAGGAAAGCTGCTGGAAAATAACCAGATAATGAGAAGTGTCCTACTTACTGCATTACTAGTGCAAATAGAATTGCTCACTGACTGTTGTTTGATAGGATTTTTCTTTTCTATTTTTTCTATTTAGATTTTGATATCTTCATATTTGTTCATGCTTAAAGACATTATATTAATAATTTTGTGTCAGCTTCTGGGATACTGTGGGATTGTATGCAAAACCTACATAGGACTGTCATGTAAAAATGACAAGGTGCTGATTTCTTAATATTTATCAAATTGTCCAATTAGTCTATGTTGCTCAGTACTGTCAGGTATGGGTAAATTTTCACTGTCCAGATATTTTGGACTTTAACTCCCAGAAATTCCAGCCAGTTTACTGGCTGATAGGAATTGTGGGAGTTGAAGTCCAAAACATAAGGAGGAAATAAATTTGCCCATGCCTGGTTTAAATTGTAGATGGCTAACATGTTTCTGGTCCCAGAAAACACTCCTGGAAACTTTGCTTGTCAGCTGGAAATGCTATAACAAAGCAAACAAGTAGCTTAAGCAAAGGATTCAAGTGACTCTGTGATGAATATATATAGTAGGCATGAGAAAAGTTTGGCCTTCCAGGTGTTTTGAACTTCAACTCCCAGAACTCCCAGCTAGTTTACTGGCTGATAGGAATTGTGGGAGTTGAAGTCCAGAACACCTAGAGGCCTAAAGTTTGCCCATGTCTGATATATAATGACTTCAGGGTTATCTTCACAAGGTGCAAATATGCCCTCATGCAGCTCCAGATATGACACTCATGCTGAATTCAAGGATGTTATCTAGATGACCTGGGAGTACATTGGCTCTGCTGCTGCTTCTCCTATCTAACCACAGAGCTTGGTTTATTCATTATTTATTTACTGTATTTCTAGCCCGCCCTTCTCACCCCCCCCCCCCCCCGGGGTGGGTGGGTGGGACTCAGGGCGGCTTACAAAGCACAATTAGATGCCGGCAACAATACACAATAAAAAACACTAATACAAGAAGATTAAAAAATCAACATTAAAACATTAGCTATCCAGTTCATTTAAAATTCTATCTATACAATACACATTCAAATAATCAATCAATGGCGGAAGTCGTGTTTCATGTCCGTCGTTAAATAAAGTGCTGCAGTTACTGTGCGAAGGCCTGGTCCCACAACCACGATTTTACTTTATTCCTGAAAGCTAGGAGGGATCGGGTTGATCATATTTCGCTTGGAAGCACATTCCACAGGCGGGGGGCCACATCCGAGAAGACCCTGTTCTCGTCCTCGCCAGCCGCAGTTGAGTTACTGGCGGAAGCGAGAGCAGGGCCTCCCCGGATGATCTTAAGTTATGAGGTGGGATGTAGCAGCAGATGTGTTCGGACAAGTAAGCTGGGCCAGAACCATATAGAACTTTAAAGGGCAAAACCAGCACTTTGAATTGAGCCCTGAAATGGACAGGCAGCCAGTGGAGCTGACACAACAGGGGAGTGATGTGCTCCCTGTATGTCGCTCCAGTTAGTAACTTGGCTGCCGCCCGTTGGACTAGTTGGAGTTTACGAACCGTTTTCAAAGGCAGCACCCACGTAGAGTGTGTTGCAGTTGTGACAAGAGCGTGGACCACCGTCGCTAGATCAGACTTCCCAAGGTACGGGCAAAGCTGGCACACAAGTTCCAGGCTCAGCAATGAATCCAGGATCACTCCCAAGCTGCGAACCTGCATCTTCAGGGGGAGTGCAACCCCATCCAACACAGGCTGTAACCCTATGTCCTGTTCAGCCTTTTGACTGACTAGGAGGACCTCTGTCTTGTCTGGATTAAGTTTCAATTTGCTAGCCCTCATCCAGTCCGACACAGTGGCCTAGCACCGGTTCAAAGTTTGGACAGGCTCCTTAGTGACAGGTGGGAAGGAGTGGCAGATCTGGTCGTCATGTGCGTACAGATAATGCCTAACTCCGGATGTTCTCTCCCAGCAGTTTCATGTAGATGTTGAATAACATCGGGGACAGTACTGAACCTTGAGGGACTCCACAAGACAATGGTTGTGGAGCCGAACAGGTGTCACCCAGTAACATCTTCTGAGACCGACCCTCCAGGAAGGATTGGAGCCACTGCAGAGCACTACCCCCAAGCCCCATTTCTGGGAGGTGTCCCAGAAGGATACCATGGTCAACGGTATCGAAAGCCACTGAGAGGTCCAGCAGCACCAACAGGGATACACTCATAGGTTCTAAGATAAGAGACCAGACGTGCTTGGGTTAATCTGTTCCTCTTTTGACGCCACACGCCCTCTAGCTTCCTCTTTTTTCACTTCATCATTGCCAGCTCCTCAGTAAACCAAGGAGCTGGTTTAGCTTGGTTACTTGAGAGGGGGCATTCTGGAGCGATCGTGTCAATAGGCCTTGTCATCTCACTGTCCCAGAGAGAGACAAGAGCCTTGACAGGGTCACTTGCCGAGGAGGCGGGAAAATCCCCAAGAGCCATCAGGAATCCATTAGGATCCATAAGTCTCCTGGGGCAGACCATTCTAATAGGTCCACCACCCCTGCAGAGGTGGAAAGGAACAGTGAGTCTAAACCTGATCAGGTAGTGGTCGGTCCATGGCAACGGTGCAATGGTCAGCTCCTCCACCCCACCACCTTCCTCCCATCCCTGACAGAAAACCAGATCCAATGTGTGTCCTGCACTGTGGGTGGGACCAGATACTAATTGGAACAGGCCCATGGTTGCCATGGTAGCCATGAAGTCCTAAGCAGCACCTGACAGAGCAGTCTTGGCATGAACATTGAAGTCCCCCACCACAATAAGCCATTGAGATTCCAATGCCAGGCCTGAGACCACTCCAGCTAGCTCAGGTAGGGAGACTGTCGTGCAGTGGGGTAGTTGGTACACTAACAGAATCCCTATCCTGTCCCGGTCACCTACCCTAAGACCGACACATTCGAATGTGGTTGCTTGTGGGATAGGGCACCTGGTCAGGGGGATGGAATCCTTATAAAACACTGCAACACCACCTCCCTGCCCTCCAGGTTTTGATTGGTACTGTACAGAGTAACCTGATGGGCAAAGCTGGGAGAGATCAACCCCCCAGCCTCATCCACTGATACCAGAATAGGATGCCTACACAATCAGAAAGAAGGAAATGATTGTTATCCCCTCTTTCCTCCTGGTCACATGGGCATCTCTGCTGATATCAGAATGGGCACTTGAGTGACCAGAAAAAAGGGTCACCCTATTTTGAATTCATCAAAAGCAACCACGATGGTCAAAAAGTTAGATTGAGGTCCTGCAATCTAAGTCCTGTGGTTTTCTCAACTGAGGCCCTCTACCCATAGTGCAGTCTCCATCTTTTCCTACTGCCTTTCACTGTACCAACCAGCTCTCCTCTCTTGCTGGCTGTGTAGACTTCCTCATGATGTCCAGAGTACAATAACATTGGTTTATTTAGGTTTCAGGTTATTTAGGTTCAGGTTCAAACAACTGCCAGATCTGAAATAAAGTTAAAATTACTTGAGGCCCAAGTTTGCTCATGCCTGGTCTAAGGGCACATTTTTGATGTCAATTAGCTTTGGCATAGATGGCAGGTAAACTAAGCTGATAGGAGCAAGTACAGTACCTTCCCACCTGTATGGGAAGTATTTTAAAACTGATGCTTCACATTAGCACTGAATTTATATTGCTGACTGCTAGGTTCCTTGTTTGACCCAGTTACATATTATAGTTAGAAGATGGAAAGCCCAGTACAGGAGACAATCATTTCCTCCCACTCTCCAATGCTAGTTTGTGTGTGTGTGTGTTTAGTTATACTCAATCTGTACAAAAGTGCCCTGAATTTTTGCAGGATTTTGGTTAGAATTTTATAGAGATTCTTGCTGTGGAATTGCAATTGCAATGAGTATTTAAGAATGGCACGTGGCTAATACAATGCACTGAAAAAGTTAAAGCACTTAAATCAATACAAAGTGCAAAAAGGTAAAATGACTGTAAATGTGTTGCAAAAACATTTATGTTCTTGTCATAATCTTGAAAATTGACATGTCAAGTCAAAGCAGCTATGAAGAATTATAAAAGATTAAATACCTTAAAGTAAAAGATACCGAGGTTCAGTTTATATATTATTCCTAGATTCCAATAATCTAAAAGCCCTGTCAATGTTGCATCATTATACTTACAAGTAAGACCTTTCTGGTGGCCAGCACAAAATTGTGATAGGATCTACACTGGTTACTGGCCTCTTTGTTTAACTAAATACTAAAGCCTAATGGATTACCCTTAGTATGCACAAACATAACTCTGGAAGAAAACTGCATGATTTACTATAATCTGTTATCACCAGTGGCAAGGTCATACATGAATATACATTCTTTGATCTCTCACCATTTGCTAATATTAGTTGAGTTGCAGTAGAACATGTTGTTGACTATCTTGAAAAACATTAGAGTAAAAATATGAACGGATATGAATTCTGTCTGCAGTGTTTTCATATTCTCAAAGCCGTCATCTCTTCATGCTCTCCACTGATGCATGTGTACTTATAAACCACTCACAAGATGACATGAAACAAACATGAAATTGCTTCATAGCACATCCAAATTATGTGTGATAACATTATTGTAGCATTCCTTCTTTTAAAATGTCATAGCGCCTTGATTTTCTGGCTTTGTGGTGAAATAATGAATTCAGGCCACAAATCACAATAACCCACACTTCCTTGATATTTTTTGAAACTTTGCATGAAATGTTTTGTCCCCTCTAACTACTGCCCATGGCCATATTCTGGCAGATTTAGGCTGGCATTCTGTTAATGCCACACACTTGTATATTTGCTGTTATGGTTCTTGTAGATATAAGTATTCAATTCATCCCTCTGCAATGGTACAAACATCTTCCTCATATATCACTATGTTGCTCTAATAGTCTTTCCACTGGTGATGGAGGACAAAGGTGTTGCAGAAGCATTGGCTTAAGTTCCTATATTCAGATCCAGACTGGTGTCATCATCTGCTGAGATCTCTGAAAGATCCTAGTAATTTGGCAGAATGTGTTCTCATCTGTGTTTGATTATGAAAAAACAGTCAGATGCATTTCTGATCTTCCCTCCTCTCCACCAGCTCAGTATTGCTCTTAGAAGGGAACTAAGAAAATGGCATGGTGAGTCCTGGGACAGGCAACAGGGAAGCCACAGTGGGATTCTGTATATGGAACTCACAAAGTATCTCAGTTGTCATGCTCATTTTTGTGTGCAATATGCTAGTCTACCAATCTTCAAAAATCAAACACCTTCACTCTTATTTGCAAACTTTGATCTTCCAGTCTTACTTCACAGCAGCTTCCTGTTCTCCCAAAGACAAGAACAAAAAACTTTGATCATCTGGCTTCATATTGCCTTGAACCAGTGTCTGCCCATGCAGAAATATCTTAAGGGAAAGCACAGCGGTGCCTCAATGACCTTAACTTGAAAGACAGATTGTAACCTACAACCTCAGACACTTCTGAAGGCATAGTGTCTGTTCTTTTGAAGAGCTGCCTTCAGAAGGGAAAGTTTGCATCTTCATATTGAATCCCTACTTCAATCACATGCACATCCAATCACTACTTGCATGTTTGGCAAAAATGTGATTTTTTTGGTACTAATTTATAAATTCCATAATAGTATTTCCTGGAAGCATAGAACTTAGCAATGTAGTGTTCTGCTATGCCATTTAGAAAAGGAAAAAAATACCAGAAACTAGTGTAGCATAGATTATGACAGCTATAGTTCCAACAAAAATATGTATAAACTTATTTCTCTACTCAGTTTGTCCCAGAACTTGGAAAATATCTTTAGAGCATTTCATAAGTTTCAGATGTGTGTGATTAATGTGTAAAGATTTAATATTTGCTTAGGAATGCTTTATATGGTGATGGATGTCCACATGTAGAATGAGTATGTTTAGGATTGATAGTATTTGTGAATAGACAGAAATATTTGAAATTCAAAAGGGGGATTGTCAGAGTGTGATTTTCAAATGTTCCTGCAATTCAACCATTGTATAAGATGCTATGTTGTGTAACCAGGCATGTATAGGGTTAAAACAGCACAAGTGGTGTCCAGAACTGTTTTGACCTTCAGCTGTGTAAACATACTGATAAGGGAGAAGCTGAGCTGCTTGAGTTTGTCACCATGCTGATCCTGCTGTGAGGTGCAGGCTGCTGAATTGCTCTGTGTGAGAATGCTTTACTTTACTCACTTAATCAATAAAAGAACTTTCTAAGTTCAGACCTGGCTTCGCTTCATCACTGGTGCACGGACAAAGTTCACATTGTTCCACCCAGCTAAAAGTATGATGTTTAAGAGAGGTATCTTCTTAAGGGACACCTATACATAGGTGGTAGGATTATGACTTTCAGCAGCCTGGTTTAAATATGTTTCAAACACCATTGCCTAAAACCCATGATGTCACATAAGGTCTGTTCTTATCCCTCCTTGTTGAGTTCCACTAATAGAAATTACAGATATGCTGTTCATTAACAAGGTGAATGTGAATGGTTTAATTTGGAAAAGCTTTCATGCAATCTTGTATTAGTTGGCCACACTGGGAAAAATTCCAAATTCAGAGATAGAAGAAAGTAGCTAAAATGTGCTTTTTGACTTTAAATCAATGGGACTTCATGATGTCAAATGTGGGCTGGGTCTCAATCAATCACTTTACAGCAGCTGCCGGGTTAAATGGCAAGACGGAAAAGATCATATTGCAGAACAATCTAATACAATTGACATATATGGACCTAGCTGATGAGGTGAAGTTAAGAGTCAGATTGTTTATCAAATCTGAAACCAAGAAAAAATGTGAGTGACTCCTATGTTAGAAACAATGCAAGTAGGAGGGGTGATCAAGTATACTTAAAACCTATTCTTGCTAATATATACAGTATGTATGTATATATATACTTAGCTGGAGAACTGCACTTGAATCTTATGCACTAGAAGGAAAAACTAGAAATTATGCCAGCAATGTCCATATAGATTATTTTGACAGCTGCTGTCCAGTTTACAGAATTCATGTAAGAGACAGGGCCCATATGGTGCATTTATTATTTAATAAGTAATTATCTACATAGTTTGCTTGTCTTCACCAGGAGAATTCATTAAGCATCGAGCTAGATGCCAGTTGCATCTCATTCTAATAAAACATATGCAGAAGAATTGATGGTAACATTTAGAGCCCCAGCTCTTCTATGAATGTTTTAAGGAGATGCAATTGTCGTTGAGCGAATTGCAGAATAAATCCTCCTTTGATCAAGAGAAACACAGTGCATCGGTAATTACTTATTAAATAACATTTGCAGCTAATTGGCCTAGCCTCTTGAATCTTACTGTCAAGGTAAGCTATTTCTTTGACATCATGACATGACTTCCAATTCTACTGTTATGCGAAGGACATTTTTTTAGATAAAATATTCCTGACTCCTTCAGTTGAAATAGCCAAAAAGCAGCTATGGAAAGAGTGGTAATGCAATCTAGTGCAGATTCACTATCCCCAACACATCATATTAATCAAGGCTGGAAGATTTTGCTTTTTTCAGTTGTGATTACAGACCTGCAAAGGACCAGTATGGTGTAGTGGTCTGAGTGCTGGACTACTACTCTGGATAACAGAGTTCACATCAATATAGTGATTTGGGCAAGTCACACTCTCAACTCCAGAAGGAAACAAAGGTACCCCACCAACAAATCTTATCAAGAAAACCCATGAAATGTTTTTCTCAGGGTCATCATAAATCAAAAATTACTTGAAGGCAAATAACAGCACAAACCTTTAGAATGCAATGTTGTCATAAGGAGACATATGGATATATTCCATCATAGCTGCATTTAATTGACCTTTCCTTTTGAATATTTCTGATCAGATCTCAAAAGCAACAAACAGAGTTCATAAGGAACATTATAATATGGTTATCCAAACTTCAAATCTATGAAGATCAAGACACTTTAGAAAAACATATGCTAACGTTTCTATAGAATAAACATACATCCTATTCCTTGAGGTTTTCATTAACATGTCCCAGTACCATTCTAACTATGTCTGCTTCGGATAGCATATTTCCTTTGTGTCACTTATTGAGAACTGGAAAACAGACAGATTAATTAGTTTGTATTTCAGACTTGTGTTGTTGTAAAATGAAATGAGTTTTTTCCATCATATAATATTTCCTGTTTTTTGTGTCAATCTTCTACCACTCACATGAATAGAAAAAAAAAGTTACTGTCTCCACGAGAGCCTTGGCAATGTGGTATAATAATTTATAATTTTAGTTGTCTCTTGCTTTTCATTAAGACAAAAGCTCTGCCATTGCACTTTTTGACATTCTCTCTATGATGGTTTTGTCAGTTTTACACCAGATAATCAGTCTAGATGCATCCTTAAAAAGTTACAGGCTAGACATAATGTCAGAGAGTTATGAGCTCTCACATAACTCAAATCATACCTGATCAGCAGATTTTCAATTTGACACCATGTTTGGGATGAGTGATGGATTGGTTTAAGAACTATCCAGACTCAGCAGTAAAAATGACTGAGGACAAGTCTTCAGAGCTGAACATTATCTGAAATGTTGTAATACTTCAGGAGGGAAGAGGAAGGGAGGGAGGCCTAGTAGCCCCTTCCTCCTTACTGTCAGCCCCTCCCCTCAACATCTGTGTGTCTTACCCCAAAATTATATTTTCCAAATTCCCACTCCCTCCCGAAACTTTACACCCCTTATCCCCCTCTCAGTTCTTGTAAAACTGCAGCCCTGTTCTTCTGGCGTGAGCAGAATTCTGGGAAATGTAGATTTGGAAGGCTAGGACCTCTGTAGCAGATTATTCAAAAGGCCCCATGCTAAACTACATTTCCCAGAATTCTTCTCACATGAGAAGAACAGAACTACCCATGTTAAAGTCCCAGTGTAGGTTAATCACATGTGTGTGTGTGTGTGTGTGTGTGTGTGTATATATATATATATATATATATATATATATATATATATATCAGTGGACAGACTTATTGTTCTGAAACTTGGCAGGTTGGGTGTCCTGCACATATTGTCTCACTGTGCCACAATTTGAATGGATATCTCTTGTAGTTTTTTTTAAATTCTTTAATTCGCATTTTTTTAAAAAAATCCTAAAAATTGGTAGATGAATGAATCTTTCTGAAACTGTGCAGGGTTGATGCTCTGCCTAAGTTGTCCTATTGTGGAGAAATTCAAAGCGATGTCTTTTGTAGTTTTCAAAATTTATTTGTAAAACTTTTTAAAGTTATTTAAAATCAGTGTATGACTAATAGCCATAAAATGACAGAGAAACCAACCTCACAGTTTTCCCCATTGCTGCTTATGGAACAAATCTTAATGAAACAATTACAAAGCTTTGGAGATTCGTATTACGAATCAGAACAGGACTCACCCTGAATCTTTACAAATTGACACGGGGTCCACCCAAATCTCCAAAATGAATTATTAATTGGATTTCCTCTGTTTAGCACACCTCTGCTATCTATCCCTCTCTCCATACACACACTATAAAGAAGGTAACAGTATTTCTGTATTGGCAGGTGTAATTGGTCATGGTAGAACAATTTATCCCTATTGCTTCCTGTGGAGACCCTAACTCCAGTGGAATCTTTATTTCCTCCCACTCATGGGAGGGCTGGGTGGCAGATTCTGCCCAGCAACAGCGTCACTTCACCACACTTCCCTTTTCAAATATACTGTTATAACTCTGAGCCTTATCCTATGGAAAAGAAGGAAGGAGGTGGCGAAAGCAGAGAAAAGCATCCTTGAGGGTGGGGATGTGACCTACCTCAGCAAGGTTCATCTTTAGGGGTGACCAGGCATCCCACAATGTTACATTTCCCTCTTCTGGCTGTCCTCCATTTCCTGCCATTGTCTTCAATCAGGAGTTGGGGGAGCACCCGACTCCTGAAAATGAACTCCTCTCTTTGCCATTGAATGCTGCCCCCTGAGTTGCAATTTTATCCAGCCAGGAGGATGCTACACAAAGTTTCTGTGGGTGCCAACCCCTTTTGGGTAAGCTTTAGGGGTGAAATCAGGGGCTGTAGAAAAGGGGTGGATGCCCTCTCAAACCTTATAGCTCCAGAAGACCAAAAGTATGAGATGGCGGTGAAGAGTGACCCTCAGTATTGTGGATTGCAACACCGGAAGTCAATTCCCACAGGCCCAACACCTCATCACTTTCATTAAGGTCCAGATCTGATGAGTTATTTAATTAATGCAGAGTAAGCTAGAAAACCCAATTTACTGCACATTAATTTGCTTTTACCAGAACACCTCTGGTTAAACCAAGACAGGCGTCAGATTAAAGAGCTGTCTGGAACGACCCTTTTTGTTATTTTGCAAAACCTTCAGTCTTCTTTTCAGTTTCTTTCTTGCCATATACAACTTGATAATTCTTTCTGACAAGTCTTAAATTAGGAGATCATTTGTGAATAAACAGTATTGTTTGAAAAAGAAATAACATTTGTCATAATAATCAATATTCTTCCAATCAATAATGATTGCATTGGATTCTTTTTTGTAATTTTAATCCCACTTCAAATTGGGTTTTCCCCCATAATATTCTGAAATAAATTTGCTTTCATTAGTCAATGTTGATCCAAGATGTTTCACTTTTTTCTTAACTTCAAAAGTTGATATTTTCTCAACTTCAGATCATGTTCCTTTGCCGTTTGTTTCATCAGTACTGACATATCAGCTGTACTGTATCCTCCCAGGTGGGACACAATACTAGGATGAACCCTGAAACTGATCAGGAAGATAAACAGACGACAAACAACAAAATTTCAATCCCTTGCTTCACATGCCAGATGGAACAAATTTATGGCCAGTCAGGACATGGCCAGTTTACGTTTTAGCATTATGGCTCTCCAAAACAAATACAAACACAAAACATAAAACCAGCATGAAACATTATTTGCCCCACTAAAAAAAATCAGTGGTCAAAAGCAATTTATTAGTTGGGACAATTTTGGTGACATTCTTTTTTTTATCTGTTAAAAGAAAACAAGTACATTGTTCATGAATCTTCAAATGACTATGTCATTACATGTTGCCTTGTAGGTGAATTGTGCAACAGAATACAGTTGTGTTAAACTAAAATATCCCATCCACATGCCTGAGGTTTATTTTAAAGCATTAAACTTTATTTCAACCATTCAGCATGGTAACTAGTTCCACAATGTAGGCATCCTTCTTTTCCTAACTGAAATGTATCTGCTTTTAATATCTGTAAAATGAAAATCTGCCAGGAACAGTTATTACTTCATGCAGTGAACTAATAAGAGGTTTGTAATGTGAAATTGCAATTTTATGTGTTTTTTAAAAATAAAATATTAAAACCATATATTCTTCTTGACACAAAGGAGCTAAATTCTGCTAAAGAAAATGTTGTCCTTAATGTCTAATATAATATCATACCATTTTAAAACATATAGAATTCATAGAACTATAGAGTTGGAAGGGTGCTATGGTCTATTAGATCCAATTCTCTGCTCAGCGCAAGATATCCCACTAAAACATTCCCCACCAGGTAGTTTTCCAACCTTTTATTTAATTTGAAAATGTTCAGTCTTCAACTAAGGAGACCCTACTGCCTTTCCTGGCAATTGTTTCTATTGTCAAACAGATGTCATTGTCAAGAACAGATTTTAATGGTCAATCAAAAATTACATATTTGTAACTTTAAACATTAAACCCATTTCTACCCTCTGAAGTCCCTTCCACACAGCTGTATAAAATCCACATTGGCAGAGTGGACTCAGATAACCCTGTTCAAAGCAGATATTGTACATTATCTGCCTTGATATTCTGGGTTATATGGCTGTATGCATATTAATCTTTTATTACACCTCTTTCCTTAAAGGTGAATTTGCTGGGATTTTTAAAAAATAAAATGACTTACAGCACACCACACTAGAATCTGATAGAATACAGGTGGCATGGATTTTTTTTAAAAATAAATAAATTACACTCATGAGGCCAAGCACTTAAAAGAAATGAAAAAGAATCTTCTGTCCACAGTGACATCATCTAGCAGAGAAATTGATTTATGCTATCATTGCAAACCATTTTTATAATAAAGGCCAAAGATTTAAATTAATTTCACAGGGACATTGATGGTAACTGGCAATATAATTCATTCCAAGCAAGATACCCTTTTGAAACAGGATTTGTTTTTAGTCACCAACTTCAATTTTTGTTTGTGTCAGGAGCAACTTGAGAAACTGCAAGTTGCTTCTGGTGTGAGAGAATTGGCCATCTGCAAGGACGTTGCCCAGGGGACGCCCGGGTGTTTTGATGTTTTGCCATCCTTTTGGGAAGCTCCTCTCTGGAAATGTTAGAGGGAGCTCATCTGCGCTCTCCCTGGATTCGAACCTGGAACCTGTCAGTCTTCAGTCCTGCCAGCACAAGGGTTCAACCCACTGTGCCACCAGGGGCTCCAACTTCAAAATGATTACTTATCTTGTACAAAAAATTATTTTGAGCAATTTGTATGAAATTATTTGTTGTGTGACTTGCTTCTCATTTCTGACATGATGTAATTCTAAAGAACAATTGCAAAAATAACAGGGTATTATAGATTACAGAATTCACATATATCCATCCATACACTATCACAATATTTTAATCATGGGAGGACTGCGCTTGCACCAGAGGGGATAGACGGGCCTTAGTTAGGTCCCTGAGTGTAAAAGAAAATAAAGGTTTTTTTTAAATAACCCAGTAAGATCATAAACACCCCTCAACTTAGACCTGGAGTGAAAGAAAAAAAGAAGAAGTTAAGAAGGTCATGATTTGAAGTGGCTGGAGCTGAGAACCTCAGAAAATAAAACAAAAGACCAGGTGAGAAATAACTAAAAGTGAGTCCTGTGATGGCAGAGGGAGAGGAATGGGGAGTGAAACTGGACAGAATAATAAAAAAAACATTAAAAGAGTGAAAGATAAGCGCTGAAGGGCTAAGGAAGGGGAATGATGAAATAAAGGAGCAAGTTAAAGTGATTAATACCTAGCTGGGGGTAATTGAGTCAAAGGTGGAAAAGTATGAAGGAAGATTTAGGGAGGTGGCAAAGGAAACCAGAAAATCAAAGTTATCCCCTTCAAAGTAGTTTCCTACACAATGAAGGAGTTGTTTCCATTGTTCATAGTAATGCTGGAAAGCTTCTCTAGAATGCTCTTCTAGATATTATCCAAAATGCCAAAATGATACCCTTTCAGGTGGTTTTTGAGCTGGCATAGTAACATGAAATCACAGGGATTGAGATGCAGTGAATAGGGAGGCCAGGAAACCACTGGAATTCCTTTTTTCCTGCCAAAAATCCATTGATGGAGGCTGCTGTGTGACATGAGACATTGTCATTGTGCAGTATTCAAATGTGTGCAATGTCTGGTCACACACATTCCACCCTCTTCCTAAACCTATCAAGGACTTCTCAATAAAAAGTTTGACTTTTTGTTCCTGTGTAATGCACTGCCCTTCTCTTATCTCCCTCAGGAGGCAACTCAAGTCTTGGCTTTGGGACCAAGCATTTGGGCTGCTGGCTGAGCAACATCTGTAATGACTTGTGAGAATTGTTAATTAAGAGACCTTGGACTGGAACTCTGGCCTATGATTTGGATTTGCGGACTCAAACTTGGTTGTGTTAATATTTTAAGGGCCAATATTTTAAATATATTTGATTGCTTTTTAAAATGTATTTTATTGCTGTTGACCTGTACATTTTAAATGTGCTCTGTTTCTCTGTTGGCATCTAATGACTGCCAACTGTAAGCTACCCTGAGTCCCCCTTCGGGGGGTGAGAAGGACGGGATACAAATACTCTAAATTAATTAATTAATTAATTAAACAGCTCCTTCTAGAATATTAAAGCCTGAATGAATGGAGATTTAGAGCAGAGATGGGCTGCACATGGCTTTGGGACAGCATAGAGGTATTTGAGACCACTTTCCCCTCTACCCCATGCTGTGCTTCCCAAATCTGTGGTCACATTTGTGTCACTAAAACTGGCACTTATACAACATGATTGTTATTTTGTACTCCAGCTGACCATTGAACCGCCTGTTTTGTTTCTTGGCACCTACATTTTCCTCTACTCATACAAAAAAATGGAAAGAAAAAGGAAATTGCTACTCGGCTCACAAATTGTTCTGTATTACTTTCCCCCTCAAATCTTTACCACAATTTGCCATTGTTTAAAGCAGACTTTAGTGTGGATGGCACATTAAAAAGTGAAATATCTCAATTTTTATATGAAAACCAGCAAATTGGATTTTAATTTTGAAAGTGATTTAATAGTTGTTCTACAGTGTGTCAATACCAAAATATATTGGCCATACTGCCCATGAGTTGCTTTAAAAGTGTTCTGGGTTGCTTCAGAATCCTCCCTAGAAAACTAAAAAAAGATTAATTAAAATCAGGCATGGGCTTAATTAACTCTAATGGCAAACTGAAGAAAATCACTGCTCTAGTGATGGAGAATTCATTCCTTCAAAATTCATTTTGCATAGATTTTATACAGAAAAGACAAGTGGTGAAAAACAAACCTTTTGCCAGATAGTGTGTGATAGTCCATGAAGGGTTAATTGAAAAAAGTTACATTCTGTTCGATGAAGGGCATGCTCTAACAATGTTGTGCTTTCAATTAAAAAAATTACACCCTATTTTAACAAATGTGACTAGAAAGTAGGAGTTTTGAATTTGGCAAAAACTCATGCCATTTTTGATGTCCAGTTTTCAGCTGTCCTCCTGTTCCATTTTAAGGGAACTTCCTGAATTCAAGAAGCGTTTCTATTTTCATGCCCAAAAGATTTAATCCATTGGCCCAATGGGAAAAATTTAGAAGCTCATTTCTCTGTCATTTTAGGCCTATCAGCAAGAAACTTGCTTCATTTATAGGCCACATCTTCTACTGCAAACCTGTCAAGATTCAGAATATTTCACCAATCCACTATTTTTTGGGAATTTTTAAAAAGTTTTTACCAGAACATATATTGTTTTATAAAACCTACAAGAGGGGATTCTGGGAATTGAAGTCCGAAGGGCATGCTACAAGGGGGGAGGAAAATGTATTGGAGACAGTCAAGCAGGTATCTGATTGGTTGAGAAAAAAGTGAGATACACACATAGAGAAAAGCCTCAACTCCCACCATGTCCCAGGAGGGGAGCACAAGGCTCCTTCAATGTTTGTGCTGCACAAAGTGCTGCTGGGAAAATGACTTCCCATTTGCCTCAAACAGGAGTGGGGGCGAGCTCTAGGAAGGGATGGAGAAGCCTGCTGGAGAAGAAGGCAAAACAGGAGTCACAGCTTTCTTGATTAGTGAGGCTGCCCTATCATGTAACTTAAGTACTAACGAAATTCGTTAGAAATTCGTATGCCAGAGCATGCGCTTTCCAGATGGTTTTGGCCTACAACTCCCAGAAATCCTAACAGCTGGTAAATTGGCTGGGATTTCTGGGAGTTGTAGGCCAAAACTTGAATAAACCACACTGAATTCTAGATGGGACTCTCCAAATAGGAAGGAGGGAGGGAAGGAGGAAGGGAGGGAGGGAGGGGTTATTCTATTCTTGGAAGCAGCAAAAGAAAAGGAGGAGGAGCCCCCTCGCTCCTCGCTGCCTCTCTCTCACCCCGATCCTGAGGGAGCGAGGGCCCAAGTTTGCCCAGGCTGAGAGGAAAGGAAGAGGCCTGAGGCTGTGAGGAATGGTGGGAGTTGAAGTCCAAAACACGTACCTGGAGGGCTGAAGCTGGTCCCTGCGATGGGGCAAGGCAGAGCAACGGGGGAAGAGAAGCATCTGAGAGAGCGCAGGGAGAGAGAGGAGAAGCGCGCGTGTGTGTGTGAATCAGGCCCCTGCGATGGGGCATGCATGGCAGCAGAGCAGGGGAAGAGAAGGAAGGGGGATGCCTGGAGAGAGAGGAGTAGCGTGCGGCGCGTGTGTGTGTGTGAATCAGGCCCCTGCGATGGGGCATGCATGGCAGCAGAGCAACGGGGAAGAGAAGGAGGGGGGGGAAGCCTGGAGAGAGAGGAGGAGAAGCGTGCGAGTGTGTGTGTGTGTGTGAATCACTTTCCAGAATGCATTGCCTCTACCTAGCAGCAGCGTCACTTCCAGTTCCCCATAGAAATGCGGGAAAAAGAAGAAGCTGAATGAAGGCGGGAAGGAAATGAGGGGAGAAGACAGGGTGAGTAGTACAATAATTAATTAATTAATAATTAAGAATTTCTAACGATCCTAACGCAAATTGTTGGCCTCACGGACCGTAAAGGAAGTCTACTTCCTGGTTCGGGGCAGCGATCCGTAAAACAACAAAAGTCCCATTAATTACGGATTTCTAACGAATCAATTAGATTTCCGTTTCAATTTTAGCATGCCTACTATCCACACAGTGCTGCCTTGACCTCAGATAGAGTGCTGTTCATCCCCATTGGTTTCCATTATTAGCCCCCATTAGCCAAAAACATTTGGCTGCTGTGATCTGTACTGGCTAAGGCTTCAGTTGCCCTGTGCGAGGCTGAGATGGCAAGCAAAGCTATCGCCTACATACCTTCACTTTCCGAATCAAGTGCGTAAAACAGGGATGTGCAATTGTCCTGAGTCAGAAGTCCTCAATGAATCTCTGTCCAATCCATTATTCAATCTTCTACTGCCATTACCAAAATTTGAAAGCAATCACGGAGAATCTCTGTATTGCCAGAAAACGCCAAAAGAACACACTGAATCACAGGCTCATTTGCATCTATGTAAACACTATATTTCAAGCCCAGGAATGAACACTCCCAATAGTTCCAGTTAGAACCATTTAATCAATGAAATCCAGTGTCTCACTATTGAATAATTGCTTCAATGTGTCCAATTTAGCAGAGACTACTAGTAGAATTATATAAAATATTGTTGGTGTCAATCATGAAACTGGAAGGGACCACAAAAGCCATCTTCAACCACCTTGCATTCTGAAACATACAAGAGTGCTTCCAATGGAACTTATTCCACTGTCAAACAGGTTTTACCATCAAGAGCTTCCCAATTTTCAGGTGGAATCATTTTTCTTGTAATTTGAAGCCATTGATTCATGTTCTGGCCTCTGGAGAAGAAGAAGAAGAAGAAGAAGAAGAAGAAGAAGAAGAAAAGCGGTCTACTTCATTTACATGGCAGCTTTTTAAATATTTAAAGATTACTATCATATGTCTTCTCTAAGTTATATATGCAGCTTCCTAAAGTGTTACTCATAGGACTTTGTTTCCAGACTTTCAAACTTCTCAATATCCTTCCCAAACTTAGATGTCTAGAATTCGACATAGTGTTCTAGGTAAGGTCTGATGTGGAATGGGGCAGAGGTAGAGACAGACAGACATGTAGACAATTGCTTCACATAATCTGGATAATGTAATCTTCGAGCTGCATTTGCTAAAGAATATTAATTTCTTTAACTTGTGGTCTACTGAGACCCCTGGATTATTTCCCTATGTACTGCTAACAAGCCAGATGTCAGGCTTAGTGCCTACTCTTCATTGCTTCTACCAGGCAACACTCTCAGCCAGACTCCATGTTGTGAACAAGCAGGAAATTTGCATGATATTGACAGCAGTGCTTAGTGGAGCTGTGCCTCTTATACTAGAAGCTGCCAGCACCACTATCAAAATTATGCCGTATTGACACCAACAATATAGAGAATTGTTGACACAAAAGCTACCACAATTGCAATGGGAGGACCAAGCATGAGGTTCATTTTTTTCTTTTGAATCATTTCAGTTTTAAAAACATGAATATTTATTACAAGGCTCGTATCAATAAAACCTTACCTAGTCTAAATGGAAGAAATCTTCTAGTCTGAGGAAGAAATCTACCTGCATATGAGCTAAAGAAATCATGCAAAAGGGAGGAAATATAAAGCATGCATAGTATATGCTTCACAAGAAGGAGAATTTTATAAGGGATAAAATCTCTGAATCTCAAAGTTAGAAGGAAATGTATCTTTTCACATTTAATTGGAAAATTTATACATGCTTTTATTAAAATATATTTTAAAATATTTTCTTTCTGATTTATCGATCACAATGCTCTTATTGATCAAATTGTGTTAACATAAGATTTAATAGAACAAAGAATTCAATCTTTATTTGCTGGTTCTGAATCACAAAATAAAGTATATGCAACAAACACATGATCTTTCATTCTAGGATATTTTCCCAAATGTTAGAAGGAATGTAATTTCCTTGGCAACCACTTCTACTTTGATGAGGCTGCCATAGTATTTTCCTTCCATTTATATCAGTCTAACCTTTCAGTGATAACTCTGGGTTTTTTTCTTTAGCTTACTTCATAATAAAAAGAAAAAAAACTACTGTTAACTCATCAACAATTCTAATCATTAGCTTCAGCCAATCACTGTCCCCAGACTGATAGGAATGTAGCCAGAAAGTGCTGGGAACAAACGTGAAAACTATCTTTACTCTGTTTCTTCTTCAGTATTTCAGACATACTTCTGTCAGTCATGCTCCACTGGGAAAAGGTTTGGGTAGAGAAGTGCAGAATTACTGCTTAGAGACATTTCTGCAGATTTCTCTTTTCTGTCACTTTCAGACAGGGTGAACCATGGCTATTCAGTACTATATTGTCATACAAATCAAGCCATATAGATTAGGTCAGAGGATAATGTTCTTCCTGCACATTCAGAATAAGGAAAAGAGCTATATGATTCTCTGTCACTTCCCTCCGCTGTCTGTTGTGGTTGTGATGATGGAGTTTGGTTACTGCATGGTCAGAAAAAAAATATAGTCTCCACAATAACCAAAAGAGTAGGTTGTATGATGGCATAAAGTTCACCAAATTGCTTATATTATGCACTTTCTATCCTTTTTAATGATTATTAAAGCATTACTCAGTATGGATGAAAATTCATTAAGTCAATCTCTCCATCCCTGGTTTAGTCACTACTTCACATATGGAAGGTGGGAATCTAAAGCAAAAAGTATCTCTAGTATCTCTTGAAATTCACTTCCTGAACAAGAACTCTGATTTTCCTGGCTTCTAATTTGTGTCAGAAACTTTCAGAAATAGTAGAGGCTTTCTCCTTTAGACTTGTCTCCACCAGCAGAAGTTGTGACATATGAGCTGGAGCTACTACACTGAATCAACATGCTATAGCTATGACTGAATAGAGACCACCAAATTCAGCACCCAAACACAAATCAAGGAACATGAAAGGCACTGCTGACTACTTCAACCAGAGAAGTCAGCCATAACAGAGCACCTGATGAACAAACATGAATACAGCATGTTATTTGAGAACACAGAAATGCTGGACCACTCTAACAACCACCATGTCAGACTACACAGAAAAGCCATTGAAATCCACAAGCATGTGGACAATTTCAACAGAAAGGAAGAAACTATGAAAATGAACAAAATCTGGCTTACCAGTATTTTTAAAAACCTGGTAAAATCATGAAAGAAAACAGGGGAACTCCAGACAGGAAACAATCAGGGACAGCCAATCACCTCTCAACAAAGGATTCCCCAGGCAGTAAGAAGCCACACCTTGAAAACCGCTAGGCCATTAAATGCTAAACAAGGTGGCCATTTGAAACATTCACACCTGCCTCAAGAGTTCTTTCTCCTACCCTGGCCATTCCACAGATATATAAACCCCATTTTCCTAGTTTACAACAGACCTCACAACCTCTGAGGATGCCTGCCATAGAAGCAGTGAAATGTCAGGAGAGAATGCTTTTGGAACATGGCCATACAGCCCGAAAAATTTACAACAATCTAGTGATTCCGGCCATGAAAGCTTTTCACAATACATATGACTGAATAGTTCCTTCCTCCCCCAATATTTTATATATGTGCTGTATTGATTATGTTGTTACACATTTAAGGTCCTGGTGCAGTAGCATCATGTATTCCAATAGACTGTGTAGTTTCCATGTCAGAAGTGCCAAAAGTACAATGCAGACTTTATTCTAGGCATTAAATGAACTATCCAAGGTGCTGATCCTACACTGTAGCTAGATTTAAGCACCTTAGGAATAAAACCCAGAATGAGTTCATTGCAGCCCTAAATATTACCCCCATCCCTAATATATATGTTTAGATACACTATTGTTTGGAGGAGAAGATGTCAGTCATTGTATCTCTCTAGTCTTTCAACTTGTAGTACTGAGGCCTTTCAATTTTTAAACAAAAATTGGAGATGCTAGTGCCAGAGAGATACGGTATAGAAGTGTGGGCAACTACAGAAACCACTCCCTGGTCCACATTCCTGTCCTTTTCCACTCTATAAGCTTGCTAGGGATCTTGCCAAAATGGTAGCAGTGGGCAGAGGGTGCACATCCATGGTGATAGTTGAGGAGATATTCAACCTGGCAACAGACTTGATCATCTTTTTACTACTAGTGGGTTTTTTGCCTCAAAAACTTCCTAGCAAGAAAAAAGAGGACAACAACAGCGTTTTTTATGGTCCATAGAAACATCAGTAAAGCAGGAAAAAAGAGAACTATGTAAAACATATGAACAAATTTAAGCATTGTCATTAATCTATATATATAAAGGAAGACTCGTCATCGAACGACTGCCAGAGGCAGAAAAACCTTCCAAGGCAGACAAACCAAACTTGGCAACAAAAATAGGCCTCAGGCAAGGAAGGTTTTTAGCAAAGAAACTTTCCACCCCAAAACCTAAAAGGCCCCCAAAACAACGATAAAAAACTACATTTCCCAGCATCCTCTGTGGCCGCCAGCGAAACCCATTGGCCAACATTGGCCCACACAAAATGCAGGGAGGTTGAGTTACCATAGTAATGGTGGGCGAAGCCAGCCAAGGCTAGATTAGAATGCTGAGTGATTTGAGTTTAGTCAGTTGGTGTTTGTGGGTTAAACTGACAAGGCCAAGCTCTAGGAGGGAGACAAATAGGGCACCAGGGACACAGGCACCACTGACAAACACATACCGCCGGAATAATACAAACTTGCAAAACCCACAAAAAAAATCCTGCAACACAAAAACCCACCCCAAACAAAATACACAACAAACACCACTGGCAAAAGCAAAACCCCCTCCACATCACAACCAGCACACAGCCAGACTGAGACAACTATGTCACCACAACACATACAAAATACACCCCACAAATACCTGACAACTTCCCCAACACAAAACCCAGGACTGCACTCTACTCACCACCACACACACCTCCAAGTACACACACGTCCCAGGCACAATACTCCAGCAATTCCTACCCACACAACACAACACAACTTCCTATCACAAGTCATCCCCCCAATCTTACGGGACCCCGCCCACACAACACCTACCACCACCACAAACAAAAACCAACTCCACCTATACTCCAACCACAACACAACACTGCACTGATACTCTACAAACACACACAAACACCCAAAACACCCCACCCACACAAGCATTCCCCAACATACTACCACCCACAATGCCACCACACACCCACTAACTCACCAAAAAGTAATACTTACACACAACACAATACGCACATAACACAACCTTGCGTCTACTGCTCAACCCATTTATATGCCATTCCTTCCTTCCACACAGGCATAAGCTGACCCAAAAGACAAGCCATACCTCCTAAAAAGAACAGCATCGGACGACACACTTTCAACGCTAAATACATCAAACAAAAAAGGGCAGAACAAATGCCAGAACAGAAAGACACTGCACTACACTAGCTTTTGCCATCACCATAAACAAGGCTCAAGGACAAACACTACAAATCTGTGGCATAGACCTTGACACAGAATGCTTCTCCCACGGACAACTCTACGTAGCGTGCTCCAGAGTTGGGAAACCACAGAACTTCTCCATCAGTGGTTCTCAACCTTTCTAATGCCATGACCCCTTAATGCAGTTCCTCAGGTTGCGGTGACCCCCAACCATAAAGTCATATTAGTTGCTACTTCATAACTGTTATTTTGCTACTGTTAGGAATCACAGTGGGCAGCAAAAAATGCTGAAGGGAATGCACCTTGATTTAGGGAAGTTGTAATTGCCCTACATCCAGAGAGAACCATGAACCCAAATACCAATGGACCTGGATCAAACTTGTCACACATGCCTTGCCTACAGTGGTTCACTGGAGGGCTTTCTAGGAGTTGTAGTTCACCCACAAACAAAGAAATAAAAACAGGCAGTAAGCAGCCAGACCTTGAAGCTGCAAGGCCATTCAGTGCTTAATCAAGGTGGCCAGTGGCTGGAAACATTCCCACTTGCCACAAGCAGGCAAGGGTTCTTTCTCCCACCCTGGACATTATTCCACCGAAATAAAAACAAGCACCATAAAAAAATAAAAAATACACCCTCAGCCTCCCCCTGACCTCAGCAGCTTGGAGGAGAAAGGACTGAAAGAGGAAGAGAACGAAGGAGAGAAGGAAAGAAAAAAGGGGAGGAAGGAAAGAAGGGGCAAATGGAGGAGGGAAACAGGGAGAGAGAGGGGGAAGGAAAGAGAGAGAAAAAGAAGGATGGAAGCAAAAAGTCATGGAAGGAAGGAAAGAGGTAAAGAAGGAAGGGAGGAGAGAAGGAAAGAAGAAAGGGAGGGAAGGTGGAGATGAGAGAAGCCCAGAGGCATCCATGGATGCCAGCGAGGATCCCTGGGCGCCCCCTTCCTTTCCTCACACCCACGCGAGCTCAGGTGGGTTGGGGAAAGGAGGGAGGCGTCCATGGATGCTGGTGGGGATCCCTGGACGCCCCCTTCCTTTCCTCACAACCACGCAAGCTCGGGTGGGTTGGGGAAAGGAGAGGGGCGTCCATGGATGCTGGCGAGGATCCCTGAGCGCCCCCTTCCTTTCCTCAGGGAGCTCGGGTGGAGGCGAGGGAAGCTTGGAGGCATCCAGGGGCGGCGGCCAGGCATTGAGGCCGTCAGGAAGAAGTCCACTCACCTCACAGGAGATAACAGAGGGTGAGTCTTCTTCCACGTGGCTTTGCCTCCCAAGCTCCTCCTCCTGACTAGCACATGTCTGTGGGAAGAGCAAGAGGAGTGTAACGACTCTCCAACACTCGGTAAGGATCACGCGTAGATTGAAGCACGGTCCAACACGATTTTATTGCAGGTACGACACATGTGAAGCAAAAGCACCGGCCCACCACCCAAACACACCTTATATACCCTGAGCCCCTCCCCATTGCCCATGCAATGTCCAAGCAGAGTTGCACCATATCCGGGTGAGTCAGTATATCCCATAGTCCGAAGGGATATGACCTCATGGGTCCATGAATCAGCATTGTGAGTCCAATTGTCCAATGTCCAGGCTCGGAGGAGTTACCTCACTTCCCTCCGCAGCCCCACACACACCTGGAAGTTACATCACTCCCATTTGACTCAGCACAGTCTCTATGCAACTGGAGCCAAGGTCACCAAAGAACTGGGGCAAAGGTCGGTGCAATCTCATGGCAGGTTGGGAGCCTGAACTTCTCCTAAGCTCAGGTCTCCCAGTCCTGACATAACGGTCTCCTCCACCACGTCCTCCCCCTGGAAAACAAAACATCATTCAATCCGGAGGAGGAAAGGGCCCCACATACTTCTTCAAAAGACTACAGTGAAACGTGGGATGAACCTTCCCTAAACTCTTGGGCAACAGAAGGGTATATGAGACCTTATTCACCGCTTTCTCAATTCTAAAAGGCCCAATATATTTTGGACTTAACTTTTTGGACGGATACCCCAATTTCAAATTCTGCGTGGATAGCCACACTAAGTCCCCCTCACTGTACTCCTCCCCTTCTTGCCTCTTCCGGTCTCCAAACATCTTGTAAGAACGCTGCGCCTTCCCCAAAGCCTCCGCCACTTCCTTCCAGTCCTCTCGGGCTCGTATCTTCCATTCCACCTTCTCCTCCCCTCCCAATTCCAACAGCTGGGGCAAAGGAGCCACTTCCTGACCATAGACTACCTCAAAGGGAGACTTCCCAGTGGAAGAATGCACCGAGCTGTTATAAGCCATCTCAGCATAAGGCAATAGATCAGACCAATTACTTTGCTCCTTATTGCTGAAAATACGTAGATAAGACCCTAACGATTTTTGCGTTCTCTCCACGCCCCCATTGCAGCAAGGATGATAAGAGGTCGTAAGACGCCTCTGAGCCCCCAACACCTCCAAAAATCGCTCCCAAAATTGAGCAGTAAACTGAACTCCACGATCACTTAAAACTTGTTCCGGGCACCCATGCAATCGGTACACATGCTGCACATACAACTCGGCTAATCTCTCTGCAGAAGGCAACCCCTTCAACGGAATAAAATGGGCCTGCTTAGAAAACATATCTAGCACGGTCCAGATATACCTATAACCCCGACTCGAGGGCAGCTCCCCCACAAAATCAGTGCTGACATGCGTCCACGGCCTCACAGGAGTAACCACCACTTGAATCAACCCCTGCGGCTTAGCAGAGGGAACCTTATTTCTAGCACACGCCTCACAACACTCCACATATCTCTTCACCTCAGCCCTCATGGCCGGCCACCAATATCTCTTCTTCAGGGCCAAAAGAGTCTTCGTGACTCCCCAATGACCAGC
Organism: Anolis apletophallus; assembly: GCA_030556195.1. Taxonomy (NCBI): domain Eukaryota; kingdom Metazoa; phylum Chordata; class Lepidosauria; order Squamata; family Anolidae; genus Anolis; species Anolis apletophallus. The sequence continues at coordinate 91,387,370 of JARBWK010000007.1, forward strand.
AGATCTATGATCGTGATTCAACCTCAGCACTTTCTCTCTCATACTCTGAGGGACATACACCTTGCCGCCCATAATCCACAAACCATTCAACGGCTTACACTCTTTCTCATGACTCTGTAGCCACACATCACCTATATAACCTTTCTGCAATTCCAAACTCCACTCGTCTACCACTCCTTCCTCCTTCTTAACCTCACTCGCTGTTTGGGACCTTGTCTGCACTGCCAGACCCCAATGCTCTCTAGCAAACACCTCTCCCGACTTATGCAATTCATTCTCTCCTACACTCGGATACCGGGACAATGCATCGGCCACCACATTCTCTTTGCCTTTGATATGCTGCAGCCGGAAATCAAACCGAGCGAAAAACTGAGCCCACCTCACCAACTTGGGAGACAACTTCTGAGGGTTCCTCAGATACTGGAGGTTCTGATGATCAGTCATCACCACAAAAGGGAAAGCAGCACCCTCTAAAAACTGTTGCCACGTCTGCAAGGCGTTCCGCACAGCAAACGCCTCCTTTTCCCAGACTGGCCACTTCCGCTCATGCTCTCCAAATTTCTTAGAAAAATAAGCACATGGCCTCAGTCTACCTCGATCATCCTCTTGCATCAACACTCCGCCATATGCCCAAGCAGAAGCATCGCACTGCACCACAAACGGCTTATCCACATTCGGATGCATTAATAAGGGTCCATTGGTAAAAGCTTTCTTTAACTTCACAAAAGCCTCCTGACAATCCTTCGTCCAATCCAGCTTAGCACCCGGAGACTTAGTCCTCTTCGACTCACCCTTACCCTTGGTCTTCAATAACTCAGTAAGCGGGAGGGTTATCGCTGAAAACTCCGATATAAAAGTGCGATAAAAATTGGCCAACCCTAAGAAAGCCTGCAGCTGCCTACGAGTTTGCGGAGCCTCCCAATTCACCACATCATCCACCTTAGCCGGATCCATCGCAACTCCATTCTCACTAATCCTATATCCCAAGAAATCAATCTGAGCCTTGCCAAATTCGCACTTACTCAACTTCACATACAGACTCGCTTGTTGCAATCTCTCTAACACCTCCCTCACCAAATGAACATGCTCATCTCTAGTATGCGTCACAATCACAATATCATCCAGGTATACAAACACCCCTTTATACAAAAGGGGGTGCAACACCTCATTAATCAATTGCATGAAAATACCTGGAGCTCCCGCTAATCCGAATGGCATTACGGTCCATTTGTATAGCCCGAGGGGGCAGGAGAAAGCAGTCTTCCATTGATCACTCCTCTTCACCCTCACCATATGAAACGCATCAATCAAATCCAACTTGGTAAAAAACTTACCACCTCCCAACTGACCCAACAAATCCTTGATTAAAGGTAAAGGATAGCAGTTGGTAGTACTCACAGCATTCAAACCTCTATAATCAATACACAACCGCAACCTACCATCCTTCTTTTCACGAAACAAAACTGGTGCCGCAATGGGAGACTCGGACCTCCGAATAAACCCCTTGTTTAAATACCCGTCTATTTGCTCCCTCAAAGCTTCCTTCTCCTTCACCGTCATGGCATAAATCTTTGGTTTAGGCAAAACAGCACCCTCCTTGACCTCTATACTACACTGTACATTGCGGGGGGAAGACTCTGAGCTAGAACCGGATTAAACACATCTGCATAATCCCAATACTCGACAGGCACCCCTTGCACTTCACTCTTAACCTCCCCCCCTCTACTAGGAGCACACTGTACAACCCCGGTTTTCCAATCGATCTTGGGGTTTGCCTGCTCTAGCCATGGCAACCCCAACACCACCTCATGTCCTTTAATGGGGGCCACCACAAAGTCAATGTCCCCCTCCCAGGGTCCCACCCGACCCTTCAAATCTTTAGTCCCCACAGAAAACGGGCCACCCTCAATAAAAGACCCATCCAATTGAGCAAACGCTATGGGCGTTTCCAAGGGCTTGGTCCCCCCACCCAAATCCCCCTATCAACTTGGGGGACATAATGTTCTCCGAACACCCGCAGTCCACTAAAGCTTTCCTTTCTACAATCTCATCCCCTTTATACAATCCCAAAGTGCATTGTATATTAGAGCTCACCCCAACACTTTTTTTATCATCATTGTCCACACAAGCTGCTTTAGCGGAGGCCACCTTCACTGGCTCCAGCACCTGTCTCTGCCGGCACTGGGACACAAAATGACCGGGTTGGGAACAAACAAAACAAAGGCCTCGTCCCATCGTTGGCCTTCTCGTAACACTGGATCGGTTGTCACTGCCACGTCTAGGCTCTCCTCCTCGGAATCGCCCCTCAACTACACCACGACTGGATCCTCTGGACCTCGTAGACTGGAAACGACGCCGCTGCACCTGGGCGAGGATCCCCTCTACGCTGCCGGCCAACTGGATCCAACCATCGACATCGCCAGGATCGTCCCGATGCAGACACCACTCGAGAATCTCCTTCCGCAGGCCGTCTTTAAACAACTCGAGTAGGGTAGCTGGGGACCATTCAGCAACTTTTCCAGCCAATCCCATAAATTCTTCTGCATACTCGGTGACAGACCGGTATCCCTGGGCCAGGTAGCGCAGCGCTTCCTTCGCCTTAATCCTCTCCAACGGATCCCGAAACCGATTTCGGATTGCCTGCAGAAAAGCTCTCACGGATCTCAAACACGGGTCCCGGCGGTCATGGCATTGGACATACCATTCAGCTGCCCTTCCTTTGAACACCGCTCCGATGGCCCTCACTTTGAACACCGCTCCGATGTCGCTAGGATAAAGGTGACCGTAGTCCTCCATATGATCTTGCACCGCAGCAGCAAAAAAGGCTACTTTGCAGGCCTCACCTTCAAACTCAACCCGTAATGGTTCCTTCTTCATACGGGCCCCGAACTCTTGGGACAGCACTTCCCTCCCTTGAGGGACCTCGAGCCTAGTAACACCTCTTCCCATTCCAGCCTGTTGCACAGGGCGCCTCATCTGAGCCGGACTTCCTTCTGGATGGCCACCAACGGTCCTCACTCCCAAAGGAGATCTAGGACGCTCAGCTGATATTTCGCCATCCATCCATGAATAATAAGTGAAGTCTCCTCCTCCCGGGGCACTCCACACTGACTCGATCGGCTCTCTTCGGGACATGGCTCGAGACATCCTCCTCATGGTCTGTTCCATGGCCTCCAACTTACATTTCATCACTTCCAATTCTGACAGTGATGCAGGTTCTGTGGTCTCACTACCACACTCCGCCAGGTCCCTCTGAACTGGCCTGTCCTTCGGCACAGTCTCCCTGGCCCCATGCATTTCTGGATCCGCCTGAGCTGACCAGTCCTTCGGAACAGCTTCTCCGATCCCTCCGACCCTCCGGACCTCCATCTGAACTGGCCTGTCCTTCGGCACAGTCTCTCTGGTCCCACGCACTTCTGGATCCGCCTGAGCTGACCAGTCCTTCGGAACAGCTCCTCCGATCCCTCCGGCCCTCCAGACCTCCGTCTGTCTGGAGCCATATCGCTCCCTCCTTCGACGGGCCATCTCCGAGCTCACCTGAGCTTCCCACAGTCTCTCCGCTTCTCTAAGCTCATCCTCCTGGGCAACCGCACCTTCCGACGCCATCATCTCTCGGTGCTCATCCGGGAACCCCACTTGGTCGAGGGTGGTCCAATCCCACTCCATAGTTCGCCGGACTTCTTCAGGAGCCGAATCCCTTCTATCAATATATTCTTCTTCTTTCCAAGCCAACCTCTCCATTGCTGGGCTAGTTGAAAAGGGGCTTTTGCTTCTGTAACGACTCTCCAACACTCGGTAAGGATCACGAGATTGAAGCACGGTCCAACACGATTTTATTGCAGGTACGACACATGTGAAGCAAAAGCACCGGCCCGCCACCCAAACACACCTTATATACCCTGAGCCCCTCCCCATTGCCCATGCAATGTCCAAGCAGAGTTGCACCATATCTGGGTGAGTCAGCATATCCCATAGTCCGAAGGGATATGACCTCATGGGTCCATGAATCAGCATTGTGAGTCCAATTGTCCAATGTCCAGGCTCGGAGGAGTTACCTCACTTCCCTCCGCAGCCCCACACACACCTGGAAGTTACATCACTCCCATTTGACTCAGCACAGTCTCTATGCAACTGGAGCCAAGGTCACCAAAGAACTGGGGCAAAGGTCGGTGCAATCTCATGGCAGGTTGGGAGCCTGAACTTCTCCCAAGCTCAGGTCTCCCAGTCCTGACAAGGAGGAGCCGGCCGTGGACTTCCATTTGGCTGGCTTGGGATCGGACCCGTCGGCAGCCATTTTGGAGGGGGCGGAGTCAGCCAAGATGGCTTCGGAGCCCCCCCCCGAAAATGGCATCGCGACCCCCAGGTTGAGAACCACTGCTCTACATCAACACAGCAGACGGAAAGACAAAAAACATTGTATATCCACAAGCTCTGCAGAACGCCAGCAACACCACACACCAACAACTCCATAGGACTTCAACATCCCACCCACCAGAACAACCCACAACGACACAGCCATGACCCCACCAAGACCATAAGTAACATCAATTCCAACCCTTACATACTCAGACTTTCTTGTATCTCCTAAATAGGGCACAGCAACACATGCCGGGTACAGCTAGTGCTTTATAAATAGATTAAAATAACAGTAAAAACTGAATTCTAGAGTCATAATACTGTCTTTGATTACAGATATCTGAGGAGGCACTTAATGTACCTGCCATCCAAAGGACACATTTTACAGTAATATAAAAAAGATTAGTTTCTCTGACAGCATGTTAAAAGTGTGACAGCTTAGACGAAAAGCTTTGGATTACAATATTAGGGAAATCAGGGAGCAAAATGGCAACATATGGCTATTGTTTTATAAGAACATAAACAAGCTTATTTCATTTGAACTGCAAGTATGAAGCAGAGAGAGGAGATAAACTACTTGAAAGGAAATCTATTTCTCTACCCAAGCTAAATGTTTCTTGTAAACATCTTAATGGGAATTCCAACCCAATTTGAATTTTACAAAAGATCTCTCTATATAATTCACATATGTGCACAGGATTAAATTGTGAGAGGGAGCACAGCAAGGCCTGCTCCTGATGCTACATATCCCACAAATCCCTCCAAAACACAGTGCAGAAATCTGTCACTTTATATTCATTGTTGTGGCTCAACATTAGAAAACATTGTTGCACTTTGTTTGTTATCTTCTAACTCTTCTAGTGGTCTACTCTACACCAAACAAATACCCAGTATGTACAGTATGTACAACAGTGTCTTGTAGTGTAGATAGCAGTAATATTTCATAGAATCAAAGAGCTGGAAGAGATCACAAGGGCCATCCAGTCCAATCCTCTGCCTTGCAAGAACACATAAATCAAGGCACTCCTGACAGATGGCCATCCAGCTTCTGCTCAAAAACCTTCAGATAAAGTATTTAAGCAGAACCTTAACATGGAATGGGGAGATAAGAACAGTCTCTATGTCTTTTAAGACAAATTGTATCTTGATGTAAGGGGACTTCTAAATAGACAATGCTTTTTGGAGACACACGGGTGGGATAGTAATGAGAGGAACAGGAAGATCCCAAAATGAAGCAAGATATTGTTAATGAGAGATCAGATCAAATTTTGCAAACTGGAACCAGGAGGAGGAGGAGGAAGAAAAAGTGGGGCTTTCCCACTACACTATTATAATGCTACGATTTCACATTATTTTCCATAATTCCATCATATGGAATTGTGAGGTACTTCAAATTATCAGCTAGAGAGCTCTAGATTATCCTCATACTACACAGGGCAAAATTATAGTAACTGTGTAGTGTGAAATGATCCAGTGATGTCTGACCCTTTTGCAGGGTTATAATTGCACACACCCACACATTGTGTCAAACACTTGTTTGTTGTTGTTCATTTGTTCAGTTGCTTCCAACTCTTCGTGACCTCATGGACCATCCCACGCCAGAGCGCCCTGTCTGCTGTCACCTTCCCCAGCTCCTTCAGAGTCAAGCTAGTAACTTCAAGGATACCATTCATCCATCTTGCCCTTGGTCAGCCCCTCTTCCTTTTTCCTTCCATTTTCCCCAGCATCATTGTCTTCTCTAAGCTTTCCTTTCTTCTCATGATGTGACCAAAGTACTTCATCTTTGCCTCTACTATCCTTCCCTCCAATGAGCAGTTGGGCTTTATTTCCTGAAGTATGGACTGGTTGGATCTACTCGCGGTCCAAGGCACTCTCAGAACTTCCCTCCAACACTACAATTCAAAAGCATTGATCTTCGCTCAGCCTTCCCCAAGGTTCAGCTTTCACATCCGTAGGTTACTACAGGTAATACCATTGCTTTGACTATTCGGATCTTTGTTGCCAGTGTGATGTCTCTGCTCTTCACTATTTTATAGAGATTGATCATTACTCTCCTCCTAAGAAGTAAACGTCTTCTGATTTCCTGGCTGCAGTCTGCATCTGTAGTAATCTTTGCTCCTAGAAATACAAAGTCTATCACTGCCTCCACGTGTTCTCCCTCTATTTGCCAGTTATTCTTGTTGCCACAATCTTGGGGTTTTTTATGTTTAAATGCAACCTAGCTTTTGCACTTTCTTCTTTCACCTTGATTAGAAGGCTCCTCAGCTCCTCCTCACTTTTGGCCATCAAAGTGGTATCATCTGCATATCTAAGGTTGTTAATGTTTCTTCCAACAATTCTTACCCCAGTCTTGCATTCATCAAGCCCCACACAGGCAGAAAGTTTGAAAAAGATAGTGGGAGGAGTTGAAGAAGTAGAACACACTTTTGTCATCAGCAGAACAGCACTAGAAATGGTACCCCCTATGATAGAGCAAGTTCATGTGAGATTTTAAAAACACACTTACAAAAGGAACTGAAGCTAAGATGGAATTAAAATATTGGCAGTTATGAGTATAAAAGCTGGTTCAGTTGGATGTAAGAGTGAGTCATCGGAGATGAAAAAATAAGAAAGTGCAAAAAAACCTGTGATCCACCCCTTGAAACACCACATTTCTTGGCATGGATTCGCCTTGCGGGAAAGCACAGTACAAAATGCTTCAAACATTATATGGAAGCTTTCACTTCTGTTTGGAGATTTGTTATAACTTGATGCTCTGACTTAATGAGAGACATTCAAATGCTGCTGGTTGTCACAGCCATTGACATCAAAACCTCCCATCATCAAATGGTTCAAAGACTGTGTGAAACAGTTTTAAATAAGAGAGCTTTCTTATTTATTTTATGAGCTCAAGACATGTAAGAGGATATCCACATTCCTGTGACAGTCAACTGGACTGGTACAGAAGCTCAGCTTTGATTTAGATTGTCCCCCATAGAATTGCCTTTGTTTGCTTTTTGATCTACTTGTCATAAAACCTATAGCTGATTCATTACATAGGTTTCCTCAGCAATCTAAAAACTACCCTGCTGCAGCTACTCATTTGCCCTAAAGCTTTAGAATTCCCCCCTTGAATCACTGATCATATCTAGCATTTCTCAGCTTCCCCACTCCTACACATTTACTCTTTTCCATGGGAGAAAACTGTAGCCATATAAAAACATCAATATGCATATCATGAATATTAATACAAATGTAATTCTCCATGGAAGAGCATGAATATAGCAAAGTTATATTCTTGTTTTTAAATAGGGCTGAAAATGTACTTTAATTAACATGGCTTATGCTCACCAAGAAACCCTGATTTTGATGAGCTTTGTTTACAGCATCTATTGCTTTACTAAACAGACAGGCTACTTTAAAAAAACCCAATTTCCTTCACACTGTCTTGTGTCTCAGGAAATATATACACATTTCTGTCTTGAAACTAATTATTAAAGGTCATGTAGTACACAACCATTCAAAATCCTGTTCAGCCATTTAATTTAGTATTTAATGGAACTGCTTATTTCTCCATGTTAAAATGAGATGGAGGGTCAGGGGTGAAGCTACAAGGAGGAAGATTCCCCCCCTCAAATTAGGGGAGGAGTTCAAATGTATAATGTTCCACAGATGAGGTCCTCACACTGGTTGAAAGCAGGGGCATCTGTGGTGCAGAAGGCAAATCCAGCAGGAAGTGGAAGACACCATCACTCCATGCCCTACTACATCACTCCTTTCTCCATCCCACCGGGGGGGGGGGGAGTGTCACCTCCCAGTTTCCCTCTGTGCTTCTCCCTGCTTGTCCCATGAAAACATGGGAAGCCTCCCGTGTTCTCAGGGCTCTGTCCCAGGATCTGGCAGGCTTCATCCTCCCAGTGTCCTGGCAGCATCTGAGGACACTGAAATCCTCATATAGTTAGTATTCAAATTCCTTTAGTAAATTTACACTCATATTTATTTTTTATGCCTAAACTATATTTCTAAATACTCAAATGGAAATATGGATAATGAAGGGATATTTCACTAGAGGAGCAGACTTCTGGCTACGGTCGTCCACGCTCTGGTCACATCCCGAATAGATTACTGCAATGCACTCTATGTGGGGCTGCCTTTGAAGACGGTTCGGAAATTGCAATTAGTCCAGCGGGCGGCAGCCAGATTGCTAATGGGAGCTACATACAGGAGCATACCACCCCCTGTTGTGTCAGCTCCACTGGCTGCCTGTCCAATTCCGGGCTCAATTCAAAGTGCTGGTTTTGACCTTTAAAGCTCTATACGGTTCTGGCCCAGCTTACTTGTCCGAACGCATCAGCCACTATGTCCCACCTTGTAATCTAAGATCATCCGGGGAGGCCCTGCTCTCGCTCCCGCCTACGTCTCAGATGAGGCTGGTGGGGACGAGGGATAGGGCCTTCTCGGTGGTGGCTCCCCGCCTGTGGAATGCACTTCCTATTGATGTACAATCCACCACATCCCTCCTGGCCTTCAGGAAAAAGTAAAATCCTGGCTGTGGGACCAGGCATTTGTACACCAGCACAAGGCAGCATTTTAGATTGGTTTTTAATGAAAGTGGGTGATTATGGCCAATGTTTTTATGGACTGAACATTGTTTTAATCCAGAGTGAATGTGTATGGTGCTAATGTAGTTGTATTTTAATGTATTTTAATGTATTTTAATTGTTGAAGGGTTTTGGAGTTTTATATTGTTATTATGTGGGCATCGAATTGTGCCGTACTGTAAGCCGCTCTGAGTCCCCCCTTGGGGGTTGAGAAGAGCGGGGTAAAATCCCGAAATAAATAAATAAATTCTTTGGGAACTATGGTTTCATTTTATTCCTCTGCCCTGCTCTCAACTTTGAACAAGATTCAGGGTTACCAAGTCAAAAGCTGTGGAAGGAAGAAGTATCTGGTGCCAAAGCAGGCCAAAGCCATGTATTTAATTGACACCTTGGAGATACCTCAGCCTCTTCTGCCAGTCTTGAACACAGCAAGCCAACTTAGAGGACTAAGTGGCACGCATTATCTCAACTTTCAGTGCCATACCATCAGGTTTTTCCCCCCTGTGGTCTGCATTAAATACCTCCCTCACTCAGTGTAATGCAAAGGAAATCTAGGCAACCAAGAAGCATGTTATCTGTGATTACAACTGAAGATTTGGAAACTGCAGATGGTGAAGAAAGCTGTTCCAGGGACAATGTCAAAGTTTAGTTACTGGGAGCATATTACAGTGATACTTTCAAAACTATGTTGGTTTTCAGTTCATTTCTGGTCTCATTTTGAAGTGCTCACTCTATCCTTCACAGTTGTAAATTGTCTTGGCCAAGTGTATTTGAAGAACCATCTGCTTCCTTGTGTGTGTGCAGCATTAATTAAGATATTTGGAGGAAGCATAGATCGATAGCTCACTTTTAATAGAGATCTGTTTGATGAGCTCAAGTAATTCTATAAAGTAGTATGCCACCAGCAGCATTCACAGCCTTCTTTCTCCTCCACCTCCTTCTCCTCTTCTTTGCTCTTCCTTTTCAAATAATAATAACAACAACAATAATAATTTTATTTCTTACCCATCTCTCCTCATGGCTCAAGAAGGTTGACAGAATAATTAAAATACATAGACAATGTAAAGATACCACAAATACATTTATTAAAATGTATTTCTATACAATACATATTAAAATACACAAAAACAGATTTAAAAAGGGGAACGAGTACTAAAATTCATGCTTAAAAACTTATCATCTTTTCAGATACCCAGTTTTAAAATGTGTGAGTATATGTACCCTCAAGTTGCTGTATGACTTACAGAAACCCTATGCATTTTATAGGATTTTTTTAGGCAAGGAAATTGAGAGGTGGTTTTACCGGTTTCTTCCTCTGAAATAGCACCTACAGCACTTGGTATTTATTGGCCGTCTTCCATACAAGTACTAACTAGGGGTGCTTAGCTTTCTAGATCAGATGGGATGTGGTGCCTTCAGGGCTCTACTATATAAAAATTATAAAATATTTAACGTAATAGAAAGCTCTATGGCTATACTGCATGGGATTGCACAGGCACTCTCAAGCATTGCACAGGCACTCTCAAGAATTCAAGCATCCAATCAAACTGTAAAATCCTTAGGATGGAGCTATGACAGTTAAAGTGTTATTACTATAACTATATAGTACCTCAATATAAGTTTATTTATTTATTTACAACATTTGTATCCCGTCCTATTCTTGACCTCCGAAGAGGGACTCGGGGCATCTTCCAACAATATAAAAACACCAATAAAATACACAATTACATAAAATGATTACAAATATACATTTAAAAACAGTTCACTAAGTTTAAAACATGTTCCAAATCAGTCCAAAAATGTGATCCATACAATCTCATCTAAGCGAATAAATCTCATCTAAGCCAATAACTTATATTCCAAACATTCTAAGTAATGCCCCTGATTTAACCAATCTTGGCCTAATTGCTAGTGCATTATAGTGACCTCCGGATTGCTTTTTTTTTACCACATCCACCATCTTTCTACATTTAAACTGCTGCAGTTTTTCTTCTTCCTACTCCATTTGTCTACGTGTTTGACTCTGCACAAGTAATCTGTAAATAATGTATGTTTACAAAGAAGACTGAGCACATTTCTCTTCATGATCAGACCCTATGTAAGGAGAAACAATTGTTTATCTTGTGCTTTGCCAGTCTGATTACTTCACTTGGGATATCTAGTATGGTCTCCAACAGAAGAACACACTCCCCTGTAACAAGTGAGACAGTTCTGTGTCAATCACTTAAATTTAATTTATTGTCATTGTGGATGTACAGGAAGTGTTAGCCCTGATGTCAGAAGTCGACCTTTCAAAAACTTTTTTGTGTGATGAAAAATGGTATAGAATTGGTTTAATAATAGTTGAATTATTACACAATATAAATCTGTGCAATTTCTGCATTGTGTTTGTTGTTTCCCTTACAATTCCTCAATATGTGCAACTGATTATGTGAAAAGAGGAATGCTTTACATTCTCCTTGAAGTTACCTTGAAAGATGAGATTCTTCTCTAGAAAATATACTTCATAAACAAACAAACAGACAAAGACTGATGACCTGATTTGTTGAAGTAAGGGTAAAGAGATATTATTTTCAACAGTTAAATGAGACTTGCTGACAAACAAGAACAACTCAAAATCAAAAACTATAAAACCCCAAGGCTAAGTGAATAGCTCTTCTCAAAAACAGCCTTACAGAAGGTCCCAAAAAGTTCATACTGTTGTTCATACAGAAATTGGTTGTTTGCCTATAGTCTCCACAACTTAAAAAGGAAAGGATTTCATACGAATAACAATTCTGGGTTTTGTGTTGTCAATTTTCCCATGAAAACATCAAAAGATTTGCATTACTTCACACGTTCATCATAATGAGTGACTAACTGGTTATATCCTCAAACCAACCAATAACAGAGATTCTTTAATTGGTGTACAAATAAGGTATGATGTAAAAAAGAAAGAAACCACTGATAAGACAACACATCATAAAACCAAGAAAAAACTAAACAAAATAACAATACTACTGCATAGTTTATAGAATAACATGTTTAGTAAAAAATAATAAGAGGGCACGGATGCTTATTTACTCTAATCAAGTGCACATCAGTACCCTATATATGTGTGTATATACTTTAATCTTGCATATTCTGACTTGTCATAAGAGTAAATTGGATAATTAAACTGAGTAAGTTTTCAGTTTTGTTCCAGAAGATAGTTGAACTGGATATGACCAACACGTTTAGTGACAAACTGAAAGTCCAAGACTTCAAAGAAGAGGATATGACAATAGCCAAGACACAATGTAACCAAAGGACAAAGAGTCATGTTGACTCAGGAAAGTTAATAGCAAGTGTTCCAGACAGATTTGTGCAAAAGTAGGGCAACCAGATCATTCATGTCAGGTGCTACCCTTATCAGAATAGGTTGAATTCCACACTATGAGCTTCTACACAGAAGTACTAGCTTTGGCTATATTTGCAGAGTTTAATTTCAGCCTGCCCATCTAGCCCATTATTGGATCCAGGGTGAATTAAAGGGTATCGGAGTTTGTGGTAATGAGCAGCATTCTCAATGCATTCATAGCACCACATTAAAACACTTCATAAGATCTTATTTAGAGGCTCCATATAAAAATTGAAAAACATCAGAGACAGGATACAGTACACCTCCCACCCCACCCCACCCCATATCCATGAATGATAAATTCCTGGACTTAACATAGAAAACAAGAATCTATAGATAATAGTGAACTCTAATGAAGTAAAAGACATCTGCTAGAAGTTACAATAGCATCTCACCGGAAGACTTACTAGGTCCTCAAATAAGACTGCATGGTAATTTCTGGTGGAAGCATGCCATAGAATGACTTGGGGGGGGGGGGAATTCCTAGAATGAGTCAGTGGGTGACACCATGGATATCTAACCCCTGGAGTAGAGAGGTCTCACTGTACTTCCCTGTGAAAGATATGGAATACCAATGTCATCCTGTGGTTCCTATATTTAAAAGTGGAATGAGAAGCAGCTGGATTATGAATATTTGTGATATTGTAGTAAAATCAGGCTTTGCTTTAACGTTTAAGCTTATGTATTATCTCTTTTATGTTATTGCTCTCTATTCATATATGCTATGCACATGCCATATGAAATTCCCTTAATAGGGACCATAAACTGGAGAAAGGGAAATGGGCAATTTTGTTCTGAAGCTATGCTTCTGTTAAAAATGAACTTCATAGTCACCTAATTAATTCATGAGGGGATTTACCCCTCCTGTTTTTGATATATAACCAGGTATTTTAAGTACTTGTCATTGTCTCTTTCCTTGACTATAGACTGTGCAGGTTTTATAGAAACATTTTATTGTCTAATGAAATAAATGCAAGTTCGGGACTGATACATTATTTATGAAGAATCAACATTTGCTACAAGAAACATGAGAAAACCATCATTTTAATAAAAAATGCTTATTCTATTATTTTATATGCATATAACATCTTGTTCAATCACATTTGACCATTCACATTCAAATTGAAAAGAAGTCTTATAATGCTAAGAGCATGGTATTTAACATGAGTAGTTTTATAGAGAGAGAATATAAAAATACTTCGATAAGTTGTTAATATATGACAGCTCTGTTATTGATTCTAGAAACAACAGCTTCCCACTTTCTTTCATGAAGAACCTCTCTCAATTCTGAAATAAGTAGTTTGCAAATTAATGGAATCTGATTTTAGGCACCTCTGAATTTAACAGTTTTACTTTAACATATAGGGATTGCACTCCATAAAATGTCATAGCAAGTGTTTTAAGTGTTAAGTGTAACAAATCTCCTTGGCCTCCTTTTTTTAAAAAAAACGAAACAGATTAACACAGTTCATGTTGTCTTACAGCCAAATTGGCTATTATTGCATGTTTCTATCCCTGTCTTCATAAATTGTTCAATTAATGTCTTTTTTCATACAATCACAGGATTGAAAGGATCCCAAGGGCCATCTACTTTAGCCCCATGCCATTGAGAAATATACAGTACACCCCCACAGTTTAACTAGGAATAGGGGTATAGCATCCCCAGAAAAGTCGTTTTTTTAAATGAGAGAATTCATCTCTGAGAATCTATATGGTTCTCCAGGGAGACTCCATGATCAACTTCTCCTGAACATTGACCACAATATTGTCCTGGAAGACCCAAAGATTCCTAGAGAATCTCTAGACACATTTAGGTGCTCCAGGATGACGCTGTGATCAATTTCTGGTGGAATTTGACCACAGAATTGACCATGAGATTTCTAGAAAGGATATAATGATAAATTATGTGAATAATCAAGATTATAACTAAAACATGCCAATTTTTGTTTGAAGAACTGAAAAGAAAGAGTATCTCAGGCAGTCTATTCCTGTTGAACAGCTCTTGCAGTCAGTAAAAGTCTAAGTCAATCTCCTCTCTTTTGATTTGTACCAATTGGTTCATGCTCTGTTGTAGCAGAAAACAAGTTTGCTTCATCTTCTACTGATCATTGGTTAGATGCCATGCTTGCTTCAGCTGTAGCATGACCTTGCCAACAAATATAACCCTTCCACACGGGCACAAAATGCACTGTCATTCCACCTTCCTGGTTTGCCCAGGGTGGCTGTGGAGATATTACCTTGGATCTCACATGGGGATCTGAAATGGATCTTCCTGGATGTTGTGGGGTTTTTTTTAAAAAAAAATCAGAGTCAAGACAGATTAAGGACTTCATCACACTAGAACATCTAACTACTTTAAATCCAATTGCTGCCACCTGCAGAATTCTGGAGTTTTTAGTTCCGTGAGGTCCAGTATCTTTCTGGCTGAGCATTTTAAAGGCCCCTCCTGTATTAGTATTAGTATTAATCAATTGTGCCGTAGCGAACATCCAAATAGTACTCCTAGTATCAGAGTGAGGTAGATCTCTTACTGATGGTCCCCTAGTAAGACAGTGTTTTTGTTGGTTGTAAGAAGATTATTACAAAAAAAATTGTACAGCTTCAGGAAGATATTAGCAGGATTATATCTGCTTCTCTATCAGTCGGACTCTGTTTGAGCCAGGAGATCAAAGTCAGACAGCCCTAAGTCAGACAGCCCTTGTAATGGAAGACAGACAATATGATTTATCAAACAAAATTTAAAACATTACCTGAAACCATTGTTATGAAGAAATGGATCATAGGATTGCTATATGACTTCACTGTAGAGGGCAGCGGTTTGTTGGGAGTAAGAAAAGAAAGGATATCATGTAACATTTTTTTAGCATATTTAACACAGTGTCCAATTTAGCCCACCGTTATGGGTTTGCAACATTTGTAGAAATACAGTCAACTTTTATCACTTAAATCTTTAAAGGGTTTTTTTTAAAAAAATATAACAACCCTGTTTATATGAGAACCTGCTGTAAAAATGTTCCATTCTATATTGATGGTTTTTCTTTTAATGGTCTTGATTATTAGTGCTGTAAAATATTTTTACTCACACATATTATAGGTGCCATAACCAGTTTGGGAATATAAAACAAAAAATGTCATTTGCATATTATAATGTGTTAAATTATTCAGGAAATTAACAATAATCAGCTGGCATAAATTGCTACAGTATATTGTGCTCATCTGTCCTAGAGGAACAGCCTTGCAGTCAACTAAGCCCATAGATACTATTAAAAACCATGTTTCAGCTGCTTTTTAAATACTTGAAATAGTCATGAAACATTCTTGTGAAATCCATTAAATTTGTTAAAAAACAGTCAGTTTCATTTATCTTTAAGGTTAGATTGTTATTCAGTGATCTAAGATATATATCCAAACTTTTAATTAATAGGCAAGCAAGTCTGTTTACAAGAAATAAACATCATAAAATACAAGGTAGCCAACAATAGTACAGTAAATCATGATAATAAAAAGGCAATAGCAGTATAAAGACAACAGTAAAATGTTATGACATAAAACTTCTGAGGCAGTCTTAAAATGTCATCATAATTGTTCAATTAAAAATGAATAAAAGTAATTGTTTGACCCCGACACACAACATTAAAGGGGCTGCAATAGCCTAAAGATAACAGATTTTGTCTGATCTTGGAAGTTAAGTGGAGTCAGGCCTTGTTAGTACTTGAATATGAGATGGTCAATGAATGCTAAGTGTTGTAGGCTATATTTCAGAGGAAAGACACCTCCTTGTCTAAGAAAATCCCATGAGATTCATGGTTAGCATAAATTTAAAAAAAGACTTGAAGGCAAGCACACAAAAACACATACGGATACCAAATTACTTAAGTGGGTCAATACCATGGAAGAGGCAGCATTCCTTATAATCACTTCAACTCTGGCCAGGAGATCAGCTTGCCCCATGGTAAGTAGGTCCCCTTAAACCTTAATCAATATAGGTCTTGTGTGTTCTTATTTATTTATTTAGAATATTTATACCCCGTTCTTGAAGGCTTTCAGATTCTCTGAAGATGCCTGTCACAGATGCAGGTGAAACATCAGGAGAAAATGCTGCTAGAATACGGCCCAGGAACCACACAACACCCCAATACAGATAACCTTATAGTTCTGGTGGGTTCCCTTTGTCTTCTGGCAGCCAGTCTGTCTGACTGTCTATCTTTCTTTCTCTCGCTATCTGTCAACCTACTTATTTATCTATCTCTATAAGATTCAGTTTGCATAGTCAAATGAGAATGAGTTTAGAAGGAAAAACAGTATTTTCCATGTACTTCAGAGATTTATAAGCACATCCATTTCTTAATTAAAAGATTGTGTGTGTGTTTTTTTTTAAACAACTATTTAAAAAGGAAAAAAGAGGCCAACAAGTTATTACTGTGTTCTCCAACCACCCATCCCTGAGTCATCAACTATTAAAAGTATTGGTGGGATAGAAAGGTAATGAAACAATCCTCAGTTCCATTTTGGCTATCTATGTAAGGACAGAAAGAAAAACTAATATATACAGTGTGTGTGTGTTTTCATATCTAATAGAGACTTGCTATCTTTTGAAAACAGGGATGTTTGGTAAATCAGGGTATGGATAATTTTAATCCTCATAAGGATACATTAAAGGAGAATAAAAATTAAAGGAAATGAATAATTAATTAACTGAACAGTGAAGTCCAGGTAGCTGATGTGCTATTAAGACCACCATAACTCACTTAGGTGTTCTGTAAGCATGGCTGATCAAAAGAAAGAAACATGTGGATATAGGATGATTATGTGAAGTGGGGCGCCGACAGTGATGATGAATGAGGGACTTGCAATGATTTCCGAAATTTCAAAACTTTTTCAGAATTCTATCAAAAATAACACCAGTCCCACATACTGGATCAGTGTGCCTATCATTATTTACACAATCGGTTTTCTCTGTCTTCTCCAAACGATAACCAGATTTTCAGTATTCTCACAATATGTTTGACAATTGCTTTAAGAATGAATGAATACATATTACATACATACATGGAAGATAGAAGCACCCTGTAAGAGGAAGGAGCAACTGATCATGTGAAAAATGTCTCAAATTATAAGCAATAATTGATTTTTAAAAATCTAAACAAAACAGTTGGTTAGTAATGGGGTTGACAATATGCATCTTCAAATATTGACAGCAACTCAACCAAAACTAGGATGATATTATTTTTGGATTACCAGAAAACAAGCCAAATGAGATTAAAAAACTGAATTGAAAAACAGAATCCTGTTTGAGAAGCCTGCTATTTTTGTGACCAACCAATCCATATTAAATCCATTAGAATAACATATACTAGTCAACGATTGAGGAAAATTCCTGTTAAAATAATTAAAATATTTAGCATGTGGTTTGGAGAGATGGCTCCAAAATTTTCTTTCAGATTGGACACCAGATGACACTGGGAACCATGGAAACCCATTTCTCAAGGAAGCTTAGTCTACTTCTAGACATACATGAACCATAGCGTGGCACAATTATCCTAGGAAGGCTGTTGAATAAAAGGGCTATGGCCTTAAAGACTTGACAGAAATATTCACAATTCCTCTGTTTTAGTATATATTTCCCTTCAGGAAAATGAAGGGTGTTTGTACAGGAAAGCTTGAGAACCTAGAAAATGTAGCCATTGAAAATCCAATTTCTCCTTTTCTCATATGCACCAGTACCAGTCAACCTTGTATATGCTGAAGTCAATGATATGATTTAAGAAACCCTTTATGTGTATGGTTCTATATTGATTGTGTGTGTGTAGACACACACAGTCACACAGCTTTGAGATGGATTTGCCTCTAATCTACTGCTGATTGCAGTTTGAAACAGAAAAGGATACTGTATTTCTTCAATTTCAGATGTCATCAATTGTAAAATGCATCCTAATTTCAGTACTACGCCACCAATAAAAATACAAAAGATACACCTGTGGCATTAAGATGCACCCTATTTTAAAGATGTTTATATATGAAAAAGTTCACTTTAGAATTAAGAAATACAGAATATGATAAAAGGAGTTATCAGTTTCACAATCCCCAGTAACCATGTGCAAGGGTGTAACACACCTGTACATCCAGTCCTAATTATTATATATTATGTTATGTATTTATAAATTAAAATATATACAAGTTGTCAGAGGAGTCTATAGATAAAATCAAATAAAAACTATTTTAAACATTTGAATAGGAAATATTTTAATATCCCAGAAATATGTTGAACATTAAAAAAAATTAAGGCATATTAAAGTACATAAAGCCCATGATGTGGAAGAGATTTGGACAAAATCATCCAACCCAATATGCCCCAATATTATGAAATCCGAGGAGTTGTACTTTGGTGGGGCACAAGCTAGACTAGCTCTCATGATTCCATAGCATTGAGCCATGGCAGTTATAATGGTGTCAAACTGCATAAATTCTACAGAATGAATGAAGCCTGAGTCTTCTTCAAAGGTAACCTATGCATGAATAATTGTAATAGGCTAATTGGGAGTTACAGATCACTCATGCCACAGGTCAACTACCTTTATTGTGATAATTTTATATTATGCTGTTTACTCTGTATGTTACCGTCCCGAGTCCCCTCGTGGAGATAGAGCAGTATATAAATAAAGTTTATTATAATAATCATTATTATTTATCATACTTAATACAGATATTAATGGAAAAGCAATACACTGCAGAGAGCCTACCTCTCTTTTGCATTCTCCTCCTTTCTTTATTCATATTGTTCTTTTCACCTACTCAGAGTAATTTTCTTTTAGGGGGAAAAAGCATGGGGTGAATTCATTTAACTGCCATTATTCTATACAGATGGTGAAAGTGTGGTAGCTAAGGGGGCAGTTTGGCATCCAAGCTATGTCCTGTGTGGTATCAAGAAGACATTTGCCTTGAATGGGGCTTTCCACTTGAGGATCTATCCTGCCTTTAATTGGTTTTACCTGAAGGCTATGCTGTTAGCTATGACATCGAAGTAAGCTGGCCTCAGAGAAACATTCTCCTTCTTATTCAAAGCGCAAGCTGGGCTGTTCACTAGTGGCATACAAAATATAGAAAGGACTCACAGAATGCCTGGGGGTTTTTTAAAGGAGAAATTAACATTCAGGTTTCACCCATGTTAACTCTGAAGAATTTCCTGTCAATGTTTCCTTTTAATTCAAATGTGCTAGTTCAAACCGCATACAGCTATATTGAAGTCCCTGAACATATATTTGCATTGATGTCACACACAAAAAGAAGAGTGCTGGCATTGCTTATAGGTACTGACAATTGACTAATATCCTGAGATAGCTGGATCCTACAGGCTGCATTGCCTTACAATGCTGGTAAATCCCTGATTACAAGCAGAAAATGACAAATGAATAACTATTTATTTATTTAATAAATGCTTTGCTTTCCCACCCAACAAAAAGTCCCAAGAAGGTTTGGAACTTAGAGTAAAATGAAATGTAGCTAAAAAGATTATCCTCATTTGAAACGGCTAATCGAAAACAAAACATTTAAACTATAGCAATTATTTACTTCTCTCTCATTGAAAGTTCTTTTAAAACAATGAGTTAACAGTTAAGAGCCTTTAAAATGTTTTTGCCATGCTGCCTTCCTGTGGGAATGTGCTCCTTGCCCAGAGGCAGCAAGCAAGGTCTCTCCTCCCTAGATATGGCCATGAAAGTGTCATAAAAATGTTCTAAAATTTGGACAAGCTCATAAAGGGATGTGAAGTCTTTTAGAAAATCTGGACTGTAAAAAGAAAGGTCAGAAAAAACAAAATAGCATTAAACAGTCAAGAGGTGAGCATAAAGTATCTCACCCACAAACATGAAACCCACTTTGGAAACTCATTTAAGAAACCTGCTCCAAAAGGGGTTTAAATCTACACCCCGGAGGGGGGGGGGGCAGGCTTTGCCCCTTGGCTGTCCACATGCTGTCCACATGCCATTCTTTTCAGGTGTCATTGGTATGTTCAATTAGGAAGAGAAGCCAAATGGCTCCTATTGAACCCAAAATGTGTGAGATGGGTGTATGGACAAGCCCCTGGGTTTTCCTGCTTTGTTTCAAATTTATCCTCCTCAATTAGTGATGAACATGTTTGGAATTGATGGTTCATTTAAATTGGTAGATGTCTAGAAAATTAATTATATGAATGTTAACTTTCCTATTCCCTCCCTTTCGCTTTGTTTTAATCCTCCCTCTTTTCATCATTTCTTTCTTAGTTCTGTTTTGTTTTGGTTGTTTACTAGGTCAGTATTGTCACAGGCCATGGGGTTTCAAAACCAAACCCTATCACTGAGGAATGTCCACTTGTAATGTCACATTGAGTGGATACAGTCTATGCCACAAATGTGATTTGAATTGCAGACCCCTGTGGATCTATTAAGCATTAGCCACAGTTAAAACACCAAATATAACAAATGAGGAAAAATGACACAAACCAGCACTTTCATCTTTCCCCATCTTCTGTGGAATGAAGAAGATAGGGCAAGCCCTGAGATATGGCAACCCTAATATGTTTTCAAAGTTTGAAAAGCAGCATGTGATATGATATGACATGAGATGAGGAATACAGGGCCACCTAAATGCTTTTGAATTGCTAGCTGTGTAAGTCGCCCAGAGCACACTTATGGAGGGCGACTCATCTCTATACCTTTATAAAGCAGAATGTTTGTATGTATGCATGTTTGTATGTTTGTATGTGTCTGGAGGGCAGAAGGGCGGAAGGACATGTGGCAGCTTTCGGATTGGCTCCCACTGTGGGGATATTTGCATAAACAACTCCCATTGGCCAGCCAACGCGAACATTCCGAGACTCAAAAGTGCCAGAGGGAAGTAAGGAAAAGGCCTGAGGCAGTCAGGCATGGTGGGAGTTTAGGTCCAATACACTTTGCAGCCCCCAGCGATGAGAAAACAAAACCAAACTTGGCACACAGAACCCCCAAGATCCACTTTACGTCTTGGTGCAGTTTGAGGGAGGATGGGCCATGGATTGGCCAGCATTCCAACATCCCAAATCTCAAAGGTGCCAGACAGAGTTCTTTACAAAAAGGCTTCCTTCAGCTGATTTTACAAACTAGCCCTCAGCCTGAATTGACAGTAAGGCTCCCTCAATTATTATTATTAACTTGATTCTCCTGACTAGGCCTCAGCCGGATCTGAACCAAACTTGGCACACATAACCCCCATGATGCCCTTTACGTCCTGGTGCAGTTTGGGAAAGATAGACCACGGATTATGGGATTTGTAGTACTTCCAAGCGTTTTGCTTCCCAAAGACCATTGTGGCCCCTAACAAAGACCGATAAATATCAAACTTGGCACACAGAGCCCCCATGACCCACTCTACGTCCTGCTGCAGTTTGGAGGAGGGTGGACCATGGATGATGGGACTTGCAGTACCCTCCCTCACTTTCCAAGACTGCTACAAACCTAATCCTATGACTGATCAACACCAAACCTGGCACACAGAGCCCTCATGACCCACTCAACATCCTGATGCAGTTTTGTGTGAGATGGACCACAGATGATGGGACTTGAAGTACCTTCACCCACTTCCTAAAAACAATACAACCCTCATCCATTCACCAATACAGATCAAACTTGGCGCACAGAGCCCCCATGACCCATACTATCGTCCGAGTTAAGATCTGTAATCTGCTGGCTACTGGCTATGCATTGTGTCTTTTATCAAATTTTACTGTATGTTTTATTGTGTATCTTATTGCTATTGTAATCCGCCCCAAGCCTGCAGGGAGGAGCGGAATATAAAACCGAATAATAAATAAATAAATAAATAAATATACATCCTACTGCAATTTGGGGGAGGTTGGACCACAGAGTCCAGTACCTTCAGTAATTTCATGATACCACTGTAACTCCCAATACTGATGGATTAAGACCAAACTTGGCACACAGGACCCCCCCCCCCAATGACCCACTCTACATCCTGCTGCACTTCTCAAATGACCCGGGCACCACCGGGTTCCCAAGCTAGTAAATAATAAAGTTCAGTTCAGTACAGTTCAGAATTGCAACTCTCATCGGTGAAAATCATTTGCGGTGTAGCTCTGGAAGATGTAAGATGAAGTCTCCCGGCATCTGGTGGGTGACTTCCTTCCCATCATGTGGGGTAGTTGGAACATGATATGGAAGAACTACCTTTTTAATTTAAAAAAAAAGCAAAACAAGAAAAATGAAGCCCCCATCCCCTTAACCCACCTGTTCATCTGTTGAAGCTTACCAAATGCTTGATTGGAAAGTGAAATATTTAAGGAACCTAAGGTGCAGATTTTAGAAACAATATTTAAATTGTACTTTCTATAATCTTTTAATAAGATTAGAAGCTGGGAATCTGTAACCCCAAAAGGTGACTTTTCCAAGCTTTGGTAAAATCTTAGATTCTTAGATTTGCATCGATTCATGAACCATATCTGTACTAGAATCATAGAGTTGGAAGAGACCTCATGGGCCATCCAGTTCAACCCCCTGCCAAGAAGCAGGAAAATTGCATTCAAAGCACTCCTGACAGATGGCCATCCATCTGTTTAAAAGCTTCCAAAGAAGGAGCTTCTGCCACACTCCAGGGCAGGGAGTTCCACTGCTGAATAGCTCTCACAGTCAGGAAGTTCTTCCTAATGTTCAGATGGAATCTCCTTTCTTCTAGTTTGACACCATTGTTCCACGTCCTAGTCTCCAGGGCAGCAGAAAACAAGCTTGCTCCCTCTTCCCTATAATCTCCCCTCACATATTTATACATGGTTATCATGTCTCCTCTCAGCCTTCTCTTCTTCAGGCTAACCATGCCCAGCTCTTTAAACCATTCCTCATAGGGCTTGTTCTCCAGACCCTTGATAATTTTAGTCACCCTCCTCTGGACACATTCCAGCTTGTTAATATCTCTCTTCAATTGTGGTGCCCAGAATTGGACACAATTATCCAGGTGTGGTCTAACCAAGGCAGAATGGAGGGGTAGCATGACTTCCCTGGATCTAGACACTATACTCCTATTGATGCAGGCCAAAATCCCATTGGCATTTTTGCCGCTGCATCACATTGTTGGCTCATGTTTAATTTGTTGTCCACAAGGACTCCAAGGTCTTTTACACACATACTGCTCTCGAGCCACGCGTCCCCCATTCTGTATCTTTGCATTTCATTTTTTCTGCCTAAGTGGAGTACCTAGCATTTGTCACTGTTGAACTTCATTTTGTTAGTCTTGGCCCATCTCTTTAATCTGTCAAGATCGTTTTGAATTCTGATCCTGTCCTCTGGAGTATTGGCTATCTCTCCCAATTTGGTGTCATCTGCAAACTTGATGATCATGCCTTCTAACCCTTCGTCTAAGTCATTAATAAAGATGTTGAATAGGCTCGGACCCAGGACGGAACCCTGCGGCACTCTGCTCATCACTTCTTTCCAGGATGAAGAGGAAGCATTGGTGAGCACCCTCTGGGTTTGACCGCTTAACCAATTACAGATCCATCTAATCGTAGTTTTGCCTAGCCCACATTGGACTAGTTTGTTTGCCAGAAGGTCATGGGGGACCTTTTTAAAGGCCTTACTGAAATCCAGGTACACTACATCTACGGCATTCCTCGCATCTTCCTAGCCTGTAACTCTATCGAAAAAGAGATCAGATTAGTCTGGCATGACTTGTTTTTGATAAATCCGTGTTGACTATTAGCAATGACCGCATTTGTTTCTAAGTATTTGCAGACCACTTCCTTAACAATCTTTTCCAGAATCTTGCCTGGTATCTATATTTCATTACAACCTCCAATATACTATATACTATACTATATTTCATTACAACCTCCACTAACTTTGGGTGCTTCTTTCTTTTAGATGAGTCATCCAAATGAACTGCTTGGAAAATGCACTTACATAATGCAAACTTCAGCACTTTGGTTTAAAAATAAAAGTGAAGCGTATACAATAACCATAATAAGTGTGTCCTATATATTTCTCACACTTGTGGCAGGTTAATTGGATAAACAGACAATTTATCTTGAGAGTGGTAAAGGTTTAAAAGTCAGAGAAGTAGATGAGCCATATTCTTGCTTGTGCTGTTTCCCAGAACTGTAGTAGGGGCTGGAAGGAACAGTGTGGAATTGTCTATGGCAGTAACATGTCTACTGGCAATTCACATAAATAACATTTCCTACAGTTTCCCTGTATACTATCAATCTCCAGAGGAGCTCATAGCAAAATAAATAAATAGAAACAATTAAAAACAATTACATAATTTAAAAGATGTAGACCTTTACACTTGTTTCCAGCAAAGTAACATTAGTCTGAAAATGCATCATTTTATATAGATCACCATGCATAGTGCTGGAAGAAAAAACATACCTGCTATCCAATTATCGGTAAACAACATATTCAAATAATGCATATGTCTTACTGTGGCACATGGTCTATCTCATGAAAGTTTCTACAGGAATTTGTACTCATCCTGTGGGATTTAGAACCTTTAAAGAAAAGAGTGGAGGAGTGAACATTGAGTGAAATACATGTGGTAATGCCAAACAGAACAGATACATTTCATCTATGTTAATGAACTAACTTTCCTTCAGTGGGTCTAATCTACTTGGCAATAGTAAAGGGACTTGACTAGGCATAGATAGGTAAAGTTTTTCCCCTGACATGAAGTCTAGTCATGTCTGACTCTGGGGTGTGGTGGTCATCTCCATTTCTAAGCCGAAGAGCCGGCATTGTCCATAGGCACCTCCAAGGTCATGTGGCCGGCATGACTGCATGAAGCACCATTACCTTGCTGCCGGAGCGGTAACTACTGATCTACTCACATTTGCATGTTTTCGAATTGCTAGGTTGGCAGAAGCTGGGACTGACAGTGGAAGACATCTGACAGTTAAATGAAGTGTCAGAATTTAAAACGCAATTGAAGACCCATCACTTCTGATAGTTCCACCCAGTCAACTTTCAATCATGAGTTTTGATTTTGTTTCTATTACCACTATATGTTAATTCTGTAGCTGTGTTTGATATAAGTTTTCACACACACACACACACATGTTTATCTATGAAATTTAGTAATTTATTGCATTTTTCTATTCATTTGTTTTTAAATTTGTTGTAACTCCCTCAAGCCATAAGGAGAGGCAGGTAAATAATAATAATAGTAATAATAGTAATATTGATACATCAAGGAAAATTCAGTTTAAGAAAACTATGAATTTATGCAGAACCAATAGTGAAAATGGCCAGGTAAACCAATAGTGATGGCAACAGAGACATTTTCTTAGTATTCCTGCTTTTCCTCCCATGTATCTTTGCCATAATTTATGCATGATATCTCTCCTGTTACCCAAAGAGAAGGCACTGATCGAAGACCTTATCACACTGGCCCATGCCTCACATCACCCTACTTATTCATAATCCCACCCCAGTGGGGAGGAGTCCCCCTTTGTTACTGTTGCAACACAGGAAGCCTCCTGTGTTGTCGTGGTGTCAGCAAATGCTGGTTCCACTGTACTTGTTATTTATTTATCTATTTATTTGAAACATTTATAATCTGCCCTTCTCACCCCGAAGGGGATTCAGGATGGAGCACAACATATGTATGACAATGCTTTAAAACCCATGGAGCCCTGGCAGAAGTAGCATTACATCATGGATGGCAGCCAGTGAGCTCCGTAAATAAACTATAGCTAATTCAGCATATACCACCAAAAAAATCCCCATCTGATGTGGTCACAAGATATGCTAATGTTCAGTGATTCTCAATATTGCAAACTTATTCTTGTCATGCAACCAATTAGCCAGAAGGAAAACCTGAGCCAAAAGCAGCACAGGGGTACCCATGTTGAATAGAATACACCCTAAAACAGGGGTGTTCACACTTTTTCAGCATGCGAGCTACTTCTAAAACAACCAAGTCAAAATGATCTACCTACCCACTAGGCATGAGAAAAAAGTTACGAAAATTAAATGATTCAGAAGGGATTCGTAAGAAATGCTACTTTTGAGTATTTCCGCATCTGGAACGCCAACCAGGAAGTGGACTTTCTTTATAGAACTTGGGGCCAGGATTTTCTTAAGTATCGTAATTAGGTCGTAAGGGGGGGCACCCTCCTTCTCTCTCACCACCCTCCCGCCTCCCTTGCCAATAAGTATTATGGCAAGGCAAGCCCTAAACTCGCTCCTTCTTTCGGCTGGAAGCCTGGAAAAATGTAAACAGAGAGGTTTACTCAGAAGTAAATCTGCAAAGGAAGTAGAGGTTTACTCAAGAGTAAATCCGCAAAGGAGGGCACTTTGGATGAAATGCCCTCCTTTGTGGATTTACTCTTGAGTAAACCTCTCTGTTTACATTTTTCCAGGCTTCCCTGCCCCTCCTGCCTGCCAGGATCTAAAGCATCAAAGAGTATTGGGGTAGTTGCACAACAACGTGTGAGAAACCAACCTAATGTATAATAGAATGAATGCTAACTTATAGAGTAAGTGCCTAATATTATAAGTAATCCAACTGGTCATATGCCTACATTCCATGCACATGCAATAATACAGCAGTAATAACAATGGGTATAAGAAGAGGTAAAATTCAAACCGAAGTATTCTGACTCTGGTCCCTCCTCAAGCGGTGCAAACTGCAAACGGCTCTTCTCTATGAGCCCGGGAGGCAGCCTCTCCCGGGAAAAGCCAAAAGCCCGGGCACAGCGTTTGCTGCCTGCGTGCACATACATATTCTTTGGGGGAGGATTTGCTGCAGAATCCCAGGCTCATAGAGAAGAGCCCGTTTGCACCGCTTGAGGAGGGACCAGAGTCAGAGTACTCGGTTTGAATTTTACCTCTTCTTATACCCATTGTTATTACTGCTGTATTATTGCATGTGCATGGAATATAGGTATATGACCAGTTGGATTACTTATAATATTTAGGCACTTACTCTATAAGTTAGCATTCATTCTATTATACATTAGGTTGGTTTTTCACAGGATCTAAAGCGTGCCAAGCCTTGATGCGCTTTAGATCCTGGCAGGGGAGGAGGAGTGGACGGGCCCTCCCTGCCCCTTCTGCCTGCCAGGATCTAAAGCCTTGAAGAGGCTTCATGATGGGCCAACTTCAGCCCTCCAGGTGTTTTGGACTTCAACTCCCACCATTCCTCACAGCCTCAGGCCTCTTCCTTTTCCTCTCAGCCTGGGCAAACTTGGGCCCTCGCTCCCTCAGGATTGGGGTGAGAGAAAGGCAGCGAGGAGTGAGGGGGGGGCTCCTCCTCCTTTTTTTGCTGCTTCCAAGAATAGAATACCCTCCCTCCTTCATATTTGGAGAGTCCCATCTAGAATTCAGTGTGATTTATCCCAGTTTTGGCCTACAACTCCCAGAAATCCCAGCCAATTTACAAGCTGTTAGGATTTCTGGGAGTTGTAGGCCAAAACCATCTGGAATGCGCATGCGCTGGCATACGAACTACTAACAACTTTCATTAGTAATTACGTTACATTTTAGAATTTTTGGAATTTATTTTTTAAGTCTTTCTATTACTAATCAACCCCCCCCCCCCCAATTAGATTTTCGATTCCCTATTTTTGGGTTCTAAACCATGCCTACTACCCACTACTCAGAGAGCCATAAAACCAAAATATTTGGAAATTTATTTCAGTGAAAGCCATATAATATATTTTAAGACTGAATTCAACTAAATGCGAGTATAATAAGCCCCTAAATTTATTCATAATAATAATGATGATAATATTCATTCAGCTACTGCTACTACTACTACTACTAATAATAGTAACAACAATAGGTTCCTAGAGTAGAAGGAGAACTCCAAGGGCCATCCAGTCCAACCTCCTTCTGCCATAAGGGAAAAACACAATCAAAGCATTCCTCAGAGATGGCCATTCACCCTCTGATGATAATAATAATAATAGCAATGGGTTCCTATAATAGGAGGAGACCCCCAAGGGCCATCCAGTCCAACTTCCTTCTGCACCTGGGCGGCGTCGGGAGCCTGCGGGGCGAGACTGACCCTTCCTCCCACCCTGCCTGCGATCTACCAGGACGCCCTACGTGATCTACCAGTAGATCGCGATCTACCTAATGAGCATCCCTGCCCTAAAATAAAGCCTAATGAAATCATATAACATAGCTGTCAGGGGAAAGAGCAATAATTCCCACAGTACCATTTTGAATTGGTCACCCAAGAAAGAGTGGAAGCATATCTCCAACAACCATTCCACAAGGATAACATGATGAATAGTATTAAAAGTTACGGAGAACTCCCATACTAGCAACAAGACCTTGTCTCCTTGTACCTCTCTTGGTAAAGGTCATCTCACAAAGTGGTGCCAATTCTAATGGTATTTCTGGTTTCGTATAGGAGTATTTAGAGTTATCTAGAGACCATTCACATTCCTAAAAATATTTACATCCAGATAAAATTAATTCAAATGTGGTCATTTTTCTGTCCCATTTCCAAGTAGCTCTTCTTCTCTCAAGTAAGAATTTACAGTCTCCTGGACTTGGCTGGACAAACTCTTCCAAACAGATTTAATGAGCTTTGCAGACATTGTAAGCCATGAAGGTCATAAACGCAACTGCAAGATCAGACCTGATCAAGAAACTTGTCTGAATATTCAGACTTCAGCAACTGAAAGTCATCCAATAAAACTGGATCAGTCAGCAGTCTAAATATCTTTATGAAAGGTCTTGGTTTAACTGTGGAGTCAGAATTATGATGGGTGTAAGGACTTTTTTAAAAAAACCAAAGGCTTTTAATCTTGTCACAGCATGTATCCAAAGTTTTCATTTTATTTGGTTGACCTGTGCCAGTGTATGACATTGAACACCTATATGGAATACTAAATCCTTGATTTATTGTCTGTAGTTCAGGAACATACAAATCAACTACTCAGGATGCTTCCATGCACGACTAAACCTGTGCCAAAACAGGTTAAAGTAACCCACTTCAGCGTGGATTTGAGTCCCCATCTCCTCCCACAACCCCAGGATTTATCTCCTGCATTGGCTACATGCCATCTCCTGAAATGAGAAAATCACACCTGAGGAAATGGGAGGGGTGCGGAGAAAAATCCCTCCAAGCCCTCCCCCATCTCCTCCTGCATAATTTTCTCGCACTGGGGGATGCAAGGAGAGGCTCCATGTGTGCCAAGGACCTTTTCAGTACTGTATTTTTGGCTTATAAGACAACTTTTTTACCCAAAAAAAAATCTTCTCAAAACTCAGGGATCGTTTTATACGTGGGAGTCATCTTATACACGGGAGTCGACTTATACACCAGGAGTCAACTTATACGCCGCGTGTGCTGAAATTTCCAATCCGGATTGGAGAATCTGTGGTTGCCGCATATGGTGGGAGGAGCTCGAAATGGCAGTGGCCGCATCCGTGCTGTATGCAGCGACTGTATGAAAGCATTAAGGGCGACGCAGTACAAGTACGGAAGAAGAAAATCCATTCATCAGGATTTATGGACTTAATGTGGTCCCGATGGTGAAGCGAAGGGGCGCCTCACCAGGAAGGTGTAAGTGAAGGCCAGAGCAAGCTGCAGGAGTCTGGGGCGTCCAGGGTATGGAAGAAAGAGATAGAGTGCCTCTGGGCCCAGAAAAACACACCTCTTTTACCTGCCTGGCCCGCCCTTGTATCCTATTACCCTACCTCCTCCTCTGCCTCTCAGATCTCGCTTCTGAAGACTGCAGTGAAGTGGTGCAGGTCGCAGATGCGAGAGGCAGAGAAGGAGGTATAGTTATAGGAAAATTACCATATTGACATCAAATCTGATGCTTTTTACATTTTTATTTTGTGGTGTATTGGAAGGGGGGTAGTCTTATATGGCAAGTATATCCCAAACTCTATATTTTAACTGGAAAAGTTGGGGGTTGTCTTATATGCCCAGTTGCCTTATATGCCAGAAAACATGGTAAGTTATTTTGGAGGGAAATCGGAGAGAGGGGGTGCTCTTCCACACTTTTGGGCTCCAGGTGCAGAATGACTGTAGAGACTCACCCCAGGGAAATGTGTCACACATCCCAGTAGTGAGTCCCCACAGGCCCAGTACCTCATTAGATCTGGATCTTTCATAAAGATACAGATCTAATGAGGTGTTTAATTAATGCAGAATAAACCAGGAAAACTTTGGTTTACTTCTCATCAATTTGCTTTCTGAAATGGATCATTTTGTTAGTCATCCCACATATAAAGTAGTTAAAGATGCTGGAAACCTATATCGGAAGTGATCAACCCAAGACAAGGGGGCATCTGTTTACTTTCCCATTCCAAGGTTCACATTTGAATTAAAATCCAACTTAAAATGAATTCAGGGTTTTAAATATTTAACTTGTTTTTAAATCAAGCATTTTAAGTTACTTAGTTTGTATTATACTTGAAGGGGACACTTCTTGGGGACATTTCCCAGATCACCACTTGCTTATACTGTAGTTGTACTCTTCATATTCTTATACAAAGAGGTATCCAGTGTCCCCTTATGCACATTGTTTCCTTTTTGACCACTATGCAATAAGCCAACACCAAATACAATGAGCCAGCTGGTCAGGAAGTAGACACAAGTGCATCCCTTCCTCACAAGCAGAACAACTACTAGAATGGTGTTGCTTTCCTTGGCACTTTATACTCTACTAGCATTGAACAGAATCTCAAGTCAAGTCAGTGCACTACTACTGACTTGGGCCACCAAGTACAATGGAAAAAGTCGGGCTTTGGATATGTAGTTCTTAATTATTCTCTGACACATTAGGTATTGCATTTCTCAGGAGTTTTAAAAGTAACCTATTTTCGATCAAGGAGTTATGCTTGAGAAATTCAGTGTTCTAACATGCACAGAATCTATTGTAAATTTCATTTGAATGTAATTGTTTTAATGTATATCTTGTCTTTCTCTGAAAATGAGACCCAAAGCAGTTACAAATATAGTTTATAACAAAAAAGCAACAACCAATCACTGTATTGTCGAAAACTTTCATGGCTGGAATCACTGGGTAGTTGTGTGTTTTCTGATCTGTATGACCATGTTCCAGAAGCATTTTTTCCTGACGTTTCACTTACATCTATGATAGGCCTCTTCAAAGGTTGTGAGGTCTGGTGGAAACTAGAAAAATGGGGTTTATATATCTGTGGAATGTCAGGGTGGGAGAAAGAACTCTTGTCTGTTTGTGGTAGTGAATGTAGGCCAAACACGAATCAAGGAACACAAAATGCACTGCAGACTACTTCAACCATAGTCAGCCATAGCAGAGCACTTGATGAACCAACCTGGGCACAGCATATTATTAGAGAACACATAAATTCTGGACCACTCTAACAACTACCATGTCAGGTTACACAGAGAAGCCTTTGAAATCCACAAGCATGTGGACAATTTCAACAGAAAGGAAGAAACCATGAAAATGATCAAAATCTGGCTACCAGTCTTTTTTAACAAAAAACACTCAAAAATGGGGGTATTCCAGACAAGAAACAATCAGGGCCAATGAATCACCTCCCAACAAAGAATTTCCCCAGGACAGACCTTGAAAACTGCTAGGTCATTAAATGCTAATCAAGATGGTCAATTGCCACATCTACCTCAAACAGACAAAAGTTCTTTCTCCCAGCTTGGACTTTCCACAGATATATAAACCCCATTTTCCTAGTTTCCAACAGACCTCACAACCTCTGAGGATGTCTGCCATAGCTGCAAACGAAACCTCAGGAAATAATGCTTCTAGAACATGGCCATACAGCCTGGTAAACTTACAACAACCCAAAAACCAATCAAATTGGAGCATTAATTTTAAACAAAAAAAGTACATTCAACACAAATGTATTATGTTCATGGAAGATACTTCTACCTAAACCATGTTTAGAATTATTTATTTATTTATTTACAATATTTCTACCCTGCCTTTCTCGAACCCAAAGGTGACTCAAGGCGGCTTTACAACCTAGGCAGCTATTCAATGCCATTAAAACAATGTAAAAATTACAATAAACATTTAAAATAGAATTATAAAATATATACAATTATAAAATACATTAAAACCTTTCAAAACATATAAAATCACTACCTTCACTATTAGCTTCATTGTCCAAAAACATCATCTAAACCGTTCCAGTATTTGATTTCACATAGCTCCGTGTTTATCTATTGCACTAGGTTCCAAAAGCTTATTGAAAAAGCTATGTTTTCACTTTTCTGCAGAAGGTGGAGGGAAGGGGCTAATCTAATATCCTTAGGGAGGGAGTTCCACAGCCAAGGGGCCACCACTGAGAAGGCCTTGTCTGTCGTCCCCACCAGTAGCGCCTGCAAAAAACACTTGACTGATAGTAGGGCCTCCCCAGATGATTTTAAACTTCTAGATG
The DNA here is from genome assembly GCA_030556195.1 of Anolis apletophallus. Lineage (NCBI taxonomy): Eukaryota > Metazoa > Chordata > Lepidosauria > Squamata > Anolidae > Anolis > Anolis apletophallus. The sequence continues at coordinate 91,420,057 of JARBWK010000007.1, forward strand.
GTGGTATTATTATTATTATTATTATTTTACTACCCATCTCTCCTTACAGCTCAAGGTGGGTACTCGTTTCCTTATTTAAAGTCCAGTGAAACAAAGATATGGCCAACAGAACTTTCCTTGAAAAGGAGTTCCAAATTCTTTTTTGTTCTTGTTATAACCAATATAAGGTATACCACGAATTGAACATAAGGCTGATATTTTATCCATACTCACTTGACAGTACACTCATTTTAAACAGAGTGGGGTTCTTCTTTGACTAAACAGACATAGGATTGTGTTGTAAATCATCTTGTACAGATACGTGTGTGGCATTTATTCATTTATTTTTATCTGCTACATAAGGAATTTTCACAATTTATCTGACATATATCACTGCAATGCTGATGGGTAAAAGTGCCATCCTCCTCCATGCTAATGAATAGCTTAAATCAGCCCTAGAATATTATCCAGTTGTTTTGCATTCTTGCGCCATTGGCTTCATTCCAGCTGCATTCATAAGCAGTCACTCACTAGTCACCATGCATCCTCATTCATGTCAAAAGATGCATTCAGCCAGTGAATAGACTCAGATGAGTATAGCAATAAGGATGCATATCAGTAGTGTGTGCTGACTCTAGAAAAAACTGCTTGTGCATGCAGATCTCCTGCTCATTTACAATTGGAATGGAAATAGAAGAACTGCAGATCAGTCTTTACAAAGCAGACTAATGCTCCTGGTATATTTCTGAAAGTAATCTTCCACATGGCTTATATTTGGTGAGATGAGGAGAAAAACAGGTGACTGCCTAATTTGAATTTTGTGGCTGCTTTAATTGCTTTGTGTTCCACATTCTCTTTTCTACCCAAGTGGGAGTTACTTAAATCCCAAAATGTAGGCCTGTGACTTTAACATGTTATTGTAGCATCTTTATCTGATAGAGAAGCCAGTGAAGTTTCAAAAGCACACATGATATATTTTGTGCTTTTTGGTTGGCCAATACAGGTATCACTCTTTTGAATTTTCTTATATTTTGCTAACCTGATCAATGCTCCTACTACTCCCAAATAGGATTTGAAGATATCTAATGTTGCCACAAAATGGGAAATTTTATCTTAAAAGAGAGAGTCAATGGACTGAGACTTAATTCTTTGAAGTCTTTACCTCCAACAAAGGCAAAAGTCTTTTATTTGGCCAACAATCGCACATTTACCTACATGGCACTTAAAAGCTTTTCCAGATGCAATAGTACTAGGAGTTCTTGAGAATTTCAATGTTTTCTGCTTAAAAATAAGGACCGACTTCAGGACTTTTTGTACATGATAGAGGCAGTCTTGAGATCAATGCATGTACTTTTCTGTTGCTGATAGAGTTTTAATTTTATTATGTGTCTTTTTTTACCTCTGTTCTTGGTACCCATATAGCTAAGAAGGGGAATGGAGTATACCTGCATTGAGATTCCATGTTAACTGACAACAGAATAACATCTGAGACAAAATGTAGGCTTGTGAGTCTAATGCCAATTTCCTTCTGTATGATTTTTCACATCATTGCTTGATGAAAAAGTCTATGATGTTTTAAAGACTGCAATCATGTGTTTTCTGCATTTTGGCTGGATAATAAAGCTATCATTCTTTTCTGGACTTTGGATTTTGTTGAAATTCCAGTTTGTCAATTTTGGATCAAAGACAAATAAGAAATAGTGTAGATTGACACATTGAAATGTTTCCCAGTGAAACAATACATATAATATGGGAAAAGTGAAGAAGTTGCATAAGTCAGTATTTTCGGGATCAACTAATTAGTGTGAGTGCTTTATGCACTGCTAGATTCATCTGAGCAGAATTTGAGCATTGAAACTAAGCCTTCTAAAGCAATTGGTTCTTTTGAAACATTGACACTCAATTTCACTTGTTTTGCCTTCCCTGCATCTAGAGTGCTTGGAAAATCCATTAATGTTTGTAAAACATTTTGATGCCATGGTGACCAGAAGTGTGGAAAACACACAATTAACCTCGTTTTAAAAACAGGCAACAGATAATAAGCTAGAAAAATCCATTATTGACCATCAAGTGTAAGTGCATGAACTGAATGCACTGGTTTGCAAATTAACCAACAATTACCACCTCTCATTTTCGCCATTAAATTGTTTGCACTACATAATAATTTAGACATTTTTGATACCTGCTTATTAGGTCCATCAATTTTTAATTTCTGATTTAGCATTTGATATAGGACATTTAGCATTTACTGAAGGTTTATTTCCCATGTTTGCATTGAAATGTTGAAATAAATACATAAAAGAATTGTCAATCAAGGGTATATCCATGCTTTCCAAGAAGTGAAAGATGAAATAGCAAACTGTTTCAAGACCCTTACTTTTCATATTCTGTGCCCACAATAAATTATTAGCTAGTAGATAGGATAGCAGTAGTTGTGGCAGTGTCAAAGTGTTCACCTATACACATGTACCCAAATGCACAATGATGCTCCAGGTCCTCCCAGGTGACTTTTGGATGCCATAAAGTGCCACACAGCAGCACTGTATCCAACTATTGATTGAAGAATGAAAAAAAATATTCACAATTACTCATTCCCAGATTGAAAAGAGAGATTTTGGCAGTTGGGAAACTCTGCCAGGACCATAATAAAGATTATCGTAAAACTGTCAAGAAAAACAACTATTTACATTTTTCCAGCCATCACACACATTCTTTACGGTATAACCTCCCGTTTTCCCAGTTCCTCCGCATCAAGAGAAACTCCTCCTTTTTGGATGATTATTCTAGAGCAGCTGACAGACTCACGGCATATTTCATAGATCGGGGTTAACCCCCCCCCCAACATAGTACAGAAAGCCAGAGCCCACACTGAATCTCGTCCTAGATCTTCATTATTTACTACCAAATCTCAATCTCAACTCAACCGGATTGTCTGGCCCTTGACTTTTACACCGCACTCTAGATGCCTCACCAATTTGGTTAAACAATTCTGGCCCCTCATAAAAGACATTCCAGGCCTATCTGAATTTCCTTTGATTGCCTACAAGCGCACACGTAATATAAAAGATTTCGTTGTACATTCTCAACATCATAATCCACCCATCAAAGGCATCATGAGTCCTGGATCTAAACCTTGTGGCCACTGCTCTGTATGCATGAATATTACTCAGGAGAAAAAGATTTTCAGTATATCCAAGAACAGATCTTTTAAAATCTGGGATTTCTGGACATGCGCTTCGAAATTGATTATTTACGGAATTTCCTGTGATTGTTTTCTTGTTTATGTGGGGATGACTGCGAGGGAGGTGCGTACCTATTATGTGGAACACAGAAGTAAGATTAATCATGGAGCTATGGATTCGGCATTTTATAAACATTGCAAGGAAAAACATCACTCCGCAGCCTCTTTAAAACTGAGAATCCTTGAGAGGATTAATGCTTTACCACACCAGAACTCCAATAACTTATTAAGATCAGCTGAAATTAAATGGACCCTCCTCCTCAATTCAGAATGGCCCAATGGACTTAATGAGGTCATCTCTCTCAATTCCTGGATACAGTCCAGGAGCTGGAGACCCCGTGGCCCTCCGCCGGGTACACCTTCGACCGGTTTCGACCATTGGACTCAGAGGATGTTGACAAGATTGTCGCAGCCCTTAAGCCGACCACCTGCTCCCTCGACCGTGCCCCCTCCACGCTGGATTCGAGCTTGCGTGAGGGGTTACGAGGCCCTCTGTTGAAGATAGTCAACTGCTCCCTTGAGCAAGGGGCTTTTCCAGAGGAGCTAAAAGAGGCGGTGGTCAGTCCATTGCTGAAGAAGCCCGGATTAGACCCCGCGGCTCCCTCCATTACGCCCAGTGTCGAATCTTCCGTACCTGGGCAAGGTGATTGAGAGGGCAGCAATGGACCAGCTGCAGACCTTCTTGGATGACGCAACCTGGCTAGACCCCTTCCAGTCCGGCTTCCGTTCAGTCCATGGGACGGAGACTGTCTTGGTCTCCATCACAGATCTACTCCGCTGCCATTTGGACCGAGGTGGATCGGCGCTGCTCGTGTTATTGGATCTCACGGCAGCGTTTGATACCTCATCGATTACCAACTTTTTGATACACCGCCTGGCGGTGGCGGGGTGAGGGGACAGCCCTCAACTGGCTGTCCTCCTTCCTCCAACGCCGCCAACAGCGTGTGAAGTGGGGTGGTCTCCGAGGCTCCCCGCTGAACTGCGGGGTGCCTCAGGGGCTATCCCTCTCCCGCTATTATTCAACATCTATATGCGACCACTCGCCCAACTGGTGCAGAGTTTTGGGCTGGAGTGTCATCAGTACGCTGATGATACCCAGCTCGATAATTCCGCCAGTTATACTTTATGCTCATTGATGGTATGTATACCTCGTTATTGTGGCTGTTAATCTTTGACTTCTTGGGGCGTTATCCTTGCTTATATTGATATTTCATTTCAGATATTGGACGCCTTTGATCATATTGGATGTATTGATATTGCCTTGAAAAAACCACATCAAGCGGTGAAACGGATTTTGTAGGCCTATACATATATCTGCATTTGTATACCGTCGACCTTTCACCTCCCTGAGGACGTCATTCGGTTCCTCAGCGTCCACCTCCTCCACTGGTCGCCTGGCCTAGAAGACTTCACGCCTCCAGAATTGTGTTTTCATTCCTTTCGCATTTGTGACTCTCTGGGAATTTACAATTCATTCGCATTGGCGACTTTCGTTTGTAGCAACCCAGTTCCCTTTCGTGCCTGGGGGGCAGGGGGCAGCCCCGGGGGTCCCACTTGCATTAGGGCCAATTGCAGCTGATGAGGACTTTGCCTTGTTTGCTTTGCCACGGACCAAGTCTGTTTTAATCCGCATCGTTTTGTGGAACCATTGCCAAGCTTTTGCCTTTGGATTACCTAAGAACACGTTCTCTTTTGATTGCAATTTTGATACTTTTATGGACAATTATCCTTTTCACCTGTTTTTCATTATTCAATAAATAGTTAGCTGATTATTGTCTCTGTGTGTGTGATTAAGGGGCTGGGCCGAGACCCTGCATCGTGAGATCGTTCCCCATCGGGGGCAGGATTGGAACTCTTACAAATACTCACGGTTGTGAGTTTTAGGCCTATTTGGGCTACATCTACAATTTATTTCTTCGAACTCCATTAGTGATAGTTTGGATACCCCCCACAAGGGATTTTCTTTATGCTTGCACCCATTTGGTAATGTATTCCCTATGATATATGTTATTATTGCTATGAATATTACATATCTTTATTGACTTCTATGACGATTGTTTCTTTTTGTGCTCTGTGACACCCCGGGTACTGTTTCATTTGGCTGTTAGCCCCTGGGCATTGTTATTACGATGTTTTTCAGAGCGCCTTTTCCCTCCCCACCAAAGTGGTACCTATTTATCTACTTACAATGTTGTTTTTGAACTGCTAGGTGAGCAGAAGCTGGGCTGACGGTGGGAGCTCACCCCACCTGGGCTTGAACTGCCAACCTTCCATTCGGCTGGATTGTCTATAGCAGGTGGTTTAAATTGTTGTGATAGCCCAGGCCTTATTTAGTAAATAGTTGGAATTTTGTGCAATTTTATCCTAATATTCATTCATTTACTAACTTTATGTTTATCCTGTCTTTTTCCCAATATAGGGTCATACTAAAGTATCATGAAAATACTCAGCACAGAAAAAAAATCAGGTTGTGGGTTTCAAAAATGCCCTGTTTCCTGCACATACGAGCACAGGTTTCTCGTAAGGAATTTTGTCTATAGAACCATTCCTCTGCAATGCTTTGGCTTGTTCAAATTAGGGGAATAATGCAGAGAAACACATATTTCCTCCTGCAGAAGGTCAAACAAATACTGTAAATATTCACCCTTACTAGTGAGGATAATAATTAAGGATTTATGTAGCTAGCTAGTTATTTCCCATGACTGCTGCCACTTCAACCCAGTCTCTAATGCCAGTAAATAGTCATCTTGTAAGGCACTGGGAATGCAATATGTAAGAGATAAGAGTTTTATGAATAAGAGAGGAGATGCGATGTAGTTCTGCCTGGGCAGAATGTTATATTCTATCCTTTGATAACAGGGTTCTGGCTATATAAATCTAATTACTAGTCACACCTAAAATAGAACCATGGAATCAATGATTTACCATCCAAAGTTTATTAAATTAGCCTACTCTACTGTGGCTGCAACCAGAAATTAGAATAAGGTTACAGTATGTACTGCAAGTGGATTGTTCAAAATAGGAATGAAGGAAAAAACAGAAACCAATGATCACAGGCACTTTGAGAACACATTTTATTTGGTGTCGCTCTGGCCAGACTACTTTTATGTATTAAATTTCAAGACAATTATCAAAAATCAGATTTTTCTGAATCAATTCTGGGAAACATGCATATGATTTCAAAGAACAATAAACAATGAGTAGTCTTCTTAATGGACTTCCTATAACTATTGTTTCTGATGAATTGCTATAATTGATGTTCAATATTTGACACAACTTCCGGGTATCAAGCATATTTAAATGCCTGTCAATCAGTGATGTTAACTATGCAGGATTCGGATCAATATAAAGCTTGTTTTCAGCTTCAAAATGTGATTAATTCTCTTGTTCTTGATAAAATACTGTATTTTTTCCTCCCATAAAAAGCAGGGTAATTTTATAGTCCTGTGAAGATGACTGTTATAGCTAATGCAACATTGGTGAAATGTCTTTTAGAGCCATATCAGCAACAAATACCCCCTTTCAAAGTAAAAGTGAAAATACAGTAACATCAACAGATGGTCCCACCACCTCCATAGCAATTGATCTCATAATGACACATGAACTATAGCACTATATACTGTACCATCTCTTCATTAATTCATGCATGGTAGAGATACAGATAGACAATTGATTATATTGAAATTATAAAGAAACATGACCAGGTGTTATATACATGGCATCAAAAAATCAAAAACTTTATTACGGTCACAGACCAGCACAAAGCATGGTATAGCTTTACCTTCCCTAGCATAGTCGAGTGAGTAAAAAGCTGGCAGTTGGCCTCTCCACCTCCATTGAAATGGATAGACTCAATCAAGGAAACTACAACTAAAGTATGCAAGATCTTACAATTGAGTGTATTTGGGGGTCTCTCATCCATAGGGTCAATTACAACTCAAAGCCAATTAGATGGTAATTAATAATCCTCCATGCCTCAATGCTCATGGACAGGAATTCAATCCCTGGCAGCATGAAAACACCCTGCGATGCAAACAGACCTCTTTTGTCAGGCAAACAGCCACAGTTAAAGAAAGAGTGTGCAACCTATTGTAGCAATCAGTCAGTTTCATGGTTAAGTGAGAACTAGCCTTGCATAGGCAATGCATAAGTTTATGGGGAAAGGGTTCAATTCTTGTAGAATGGGTAGGTAAAGGATATACAATTCCTTCCCAGACTACATCTTAGAAGTTAAAAATAAATATCAAATAACATTGCTATTCATAAAAAGTAACTTTTCAAAGAAACATTTAACATGGTTACTTTAAAAAACAATTCAGTATAAAAATGTTACTTCATTTGATATAACAGAGTTTCTATTTATTTTTGAACATCCCTTTTAATAACATATTTTCCTAATAAATATTCCTCCTCCTACAATTTGGTTATTCAAACATCACCATTGTAATGGGAATAAAGGCTCTAGCAGGCCTTTAATTCAAATAATAGTATCTCAGAATGCATCCAGCAGATTTTCGTATTCAATTGGCTGTTAGTGATCCTCTTCCTGTTCTGGTACAGCCACAAGGAGCTAAGCTTTGCTCTTTTGCTCCTGCAACTGATGGTGTTTCTCTGAATGGAAGATTCAGAGGACGGTACAAGGACGGTGAAGCAGTCACTGTTCGCCAGTGCTGCTACTACAGAGTGTGAAATAACTGAGGTTGGGGTATACAAGCAACTCTTCTCAGTAGCTTTGTTCACTTCTGCCTTCACTTTCCTACCAGTTAGACAGATTCCAGCATTTCTAACTAAATGACCAAGGAACAAATGACAACGTCAGATTTGAGGTCCATTTACTTTCTTTTTCAATGGGGTCTGAATACAATTTGCTATCTAATATTGTTTCATTGAAAGAAATACAGTGGAACTTTCACATTTGTGATTTTACTTTTGTGGACTTTATTATTCATTGATTTGATTAAAATGTTATTTCTAGGAATCTCTAGGAATTCCATAGTGATTTTATGGACATTTTCTGCTGGTTGTTGATGTTTCTCCTCCATTTCAAGTGTTCTGATACAGCCACAAGGAGCCAACGTCTGATGGAAGTTGACCATAGAGTCAAATTGGAGGACCTGGAGATTCCTAGAGAATTTTATTTACATTCACATGAGGACCTGTGCCCTTGTGACAGCAAATGTGTCGATCTGGCTGTACTCTGCTATTTAATGCTTATCCATTATTGCTGTAGTCAGGATTCAATGAAAAATATTTAATTAAAAGATTCAAATATTTGTTTTTTTCTACTAATTTAAAGAACTCTATGTGAAACTGGGCATCATTTAGAGCTTGTAAAAGGATTCTTACTCACACTCTTCTCAGCATTTACCAGCTACTATGCCTTCTGGGTGTTATAACTGAAAGAAATTTTCATTTGCTTGAAGCAGACCCTTGCACCCCAGACTAAGATGTAAGCTCCCAAAATTAATAAATTAAAATGAATAAACTGAGTCTGCCATGTTTCGAATATATCATGAGATGATCTAGTTCATCAGAAAAGAGAATCATCCTTTGTAAAGTAGAAGGCACAGCAGTAGAAAAAGAGGAAGAACACACAACAGTCAAGGAACCAAGTTTTCAAGATTGATTCAGCCATGGCCCTGAGCTTTCAAGATTTGAGCAGGAAAGTTCATGACTGAAGCTCTACGAGGTCTCTTATTCATAGTTTCCATAAATTAAAACTAACTTGGTGAGAAATAACAAAGGGTCTTTGATTCTTCTCAGAAAACTGATGCTTGCAAAGAAGAGGTTAAGATCATTTAATGTGTAGTGCCTGTCTGAACATGGGTGTGAGATCCACTCTCTCTCTCTCTCTCTCTCTCTCTCTCTCTCTCTCTCTCTCTCTCTCTCTCTCTCCCCAGTGAGGACTCAGCAGCCTGATGGTCCCATGAACACCCGGGTCAGAAACATCAATCACTGCTCTACAGCCATATCAGCTCTAAACAGCTTTTATTGCAGCTATAAAGTCATTTTCAATATTTACAGAGTTGCAGCTCATGTAAGCCCATCCATCATAAAGCTCCGGTCAGTTCAGAAATGGCGATCGGCACAGCATCTTATCAGTTCAGACATGCCCAGTCAAAAATGCCTAAGTCATGACAATATCTGTAAACACCAGAGGAAGCTTTGTAGGACTGTACACTCCCTGTGTAACTTTAACTCCTGCTTTGCTGGACAGCTTGATACACACAGCTTTAAACTGGCGATTAAAATTTCACAATCTACACACCGTTCCAACAGTGTCATGTTTTAATATTACATTATTTAAGGTGCCAAGAACAGCATGATGTCCAATAAATCAAGTCAACACAGGTGTAGTTTACAGAAAGATCTTGTAAGGAGGAAGAATCTCATAAAACCCAAGCTACATCCCTAGGCTCTTTGTATTGTAAGGTAATGATTGTTGCTCTCAGCAAGGGTCCTCTTAATTGTCTGCCTCTACAGAAAAATAACAAGTGCAAAATCATACCAATGCTGAAGCACAAGTCCCATTGCAGAATTTGTAACATTTGTACCAACTGGAGGTAACACCAAAACAACGTGTGGGATAGAAGTTGTCAAATTTGCCCATGTTGAATTGCTTCAGTGATGTGAAGTAAGGGGCATTCCTGTGGGCGGTCCTCTCCCAGGCATTGACATTTCTCTCCAAAAATCCTGCTTCATGCTCCTGGTATGGTAATTTTTAAAAAGTAAAGTTAGCTTTTTAAGTTTCAGACTTCTACAATGGAGAATATTGAGATTAGGAGGAATGTCAGTACCCCCAGAGTGGTGTTTCTTTAAAATCAATGCCTTGAGTGTACTCAAGAGCAGCAGAATTAGAGGGGAAAGGCCCAATATCCCCCTCAAAAAAATTCCCCAAGGTTTTCATTTTTTTTAAAATGGAGTGGGCGGGAACTGCACTTGCTAGTGTGATAAATCTGAAAACAGATAATTTTAGGAGAAAAGGCAAAAAAAGAACAATGTGTGAATAGGAATGATAAACCAAACGAAGTGCTTTGTAATGCTACAGGACTAAATGCCATGGTAATATGATATTTCACCCCCTTCCCCATGGAATAACCTCCTAAGGAGAGGAGAGGCAAAGAAACTAAGTCAAGAGCCTAGAAAATCAAGCAATACATTATGTAATATATTTTTGTATTTCCCCACAGAGCAGAGAGTGGTTATATTGTCTTCTGCTAAATTTGGAGATGTGGTCTTGCAACTTGCTCTGGCCCCAGCATTACCCCCACAGTATCCCTGGCTTTATAGTTCCTGAATAATCAGGGAGTAATATAACTAATGGCCAAATTTAACTTACCTTGATTTGTTTTACTTAGTGGATCCAAATATTAATGATGAAACTATCTGTGTGGTGTGCAAGGCACCAGGGCTTGAATTTATCTATGATTACCATATGTCCATGAATTTATCTTCCCAAATATTTTAACGATGGGTTTCTCGAGTCAAACACTGTAAATGCTGATAACATTTTAATATGCAGACCAGCTTGGACTCTATTATCATTGATGTATTCATGTACCATGTTCTCATTACTTTACTTCATTCACATAAAATCCACTATTTTAGTCTTCAATAAATTTACATTATTCAATATGATTGAGATTAATCTTAAAATTGCATGGAAAAGCTAGGGCCCATCCAGACAGTACCTTTATCCCAGGAGCTTCTGCAGCAAACAAGAGGGTGGCCAGTCACTGTTCCCTCAAAATGCAAGAGGAAGTGCAACAAATAGCATGAGATTTTCAGGTGGGAATATCCTGGTTCTGAGCTGAAAATCTACATCTTTGAATGTCTGTATGTCCCTGCAATCAGAAATCATTGGATTTTTTGTCTAGTTTCCAGGTTTTAGATGTTTGATTCTGATTGGTCTTTCCTAAAAAGAAGGTGACAATTGACTATAATGCAAAACCTTTATGTGCTAGAAATTTCATGAAACCTGTAGAGGGCACATTTTCTCTGGCCAGAGCAAAGTTGTGGCCCCCTAGTCAATGTTGGAATTAGAAAGGAGTAGAAATTGAGCTATACCTGAAAGGTATGCTACCTCCTTTACCTGTATTTGATTATTTTGTTTCTTTAATACTTCTGTAATATAATGGAGACAGTTATACTTTGCTTATACAACCCAATTCTAAAGTGTTGTTGAAGCAAAAGGAAACAAACTGGTGACATAATATTTTGGGAATAATCCCTGACAACTACCTGCAATTGCACTTTTTGTCCACATCCTTTGCTTTCATCGCTATTATCGTGCTGTAACTGCAAGATACCTGCCTCATGTGACCAATGCAAAGAAGCAAGAGATTTTTTTCAGCAGTGATACTCATTTATTCCTGGTGAATGCCTCTTCATATTATCTCCTCCTCCGTTCACAGCCTAATTATTTTTTTAGTTCTTGTAAAAGAAGAGGAGTGAATAAGTGTGGGTGAGATAATGAAGGAAGCTGTACTACATTGTAGGTAACGTGGCTAATCATCATTTAGATAGCTTCCGTTCCTTGGCTCATTATTGCCTCTGGAATTGCGAGTTGCAGTATTGTACTGCCTTCTTTTTTAAAAGGAACAACAGTCAAAACTGCTTTGTGGAAACTGCAAGGGAACATCCTTGTTCCCCTTTGAACCCAGCAGCATTGTTGGAGACTCTATTTCTCATTCTGGATTTTTTATTGAGCCACACTAAACATTATATTAGTTACGCAGCATGGTGTAGTAGTCCAAGGCCTCTTCTATACGCCCATATAATCCAGATTATCAAAGCAGATAAACCACATTATCTGTATTAAACTGGATTATATGAGTCTACACTGCCACATAATCCAGTTCAAATCAGATAATCTGGATTAGTAGTGTAGAAGGGTCCTGAATGGTAGAGTAGGATTCTGAAAGTGGTAGAACACATTTACCACTATTAGCTCATCAAATTTCAGAACATTTGATTTATCCATCAATTTTTAAAGCCTAGGACACATGATATTTAATTGATGCCCAAACACAGAAACCCATTACAACACTGTGTGTCTCATTTATTACTAACGTAACAGAGGGTATGCAATGTCTATGGACATGCTATTGAAAACTAGCCAGTGAGAAGAGACATAGATCTAAATGGGTGGGAAATTAAAATAAAATAAAATGTTACAGTTGACCAGATCATTGTTAAAAGTACTAATGTTTAGAACATTAAAATTCAGAGGGTTTTTTTGCTTTTTAGATATACTGAGACAGACAGAAAATACTGCTAAATTAATCTGTTCTCATGGCAACTGTTTTATTGGCAATGGCAAAGTCATTAACCTATAATAATAGTAAAAGGCAATTCACAGTTGCTTTTAGACCTAAATGCCAAGTTCTTATAAGACAGGACAAAATGAAATTTAAAAGGGCACTAGAGTTTCTGATTATTATGGTGCTATTTGCTCAACTTAAAAAAGTAGCATGCACTGCATGACAGGTAATATAATTGAATTAGTTCCTGTGACGAGTAATTGCATCACAACTCCTATGAATTGATAGTTATGAAATCTGTCAGGCAGTGTTAAATTGGTAGTAGATGTACTGCTCACTCTAAAACAATCATATAAGAAATGGGTGAGAAAGAAATGCCCCCAAATATACTCAGATGCACAGGGGGGCATTTTATTCTCAGATCATCCAATGGGCATCATCCTCATTCGAAGCCCAAATACTTCTACCTTCCTTTGCTGTTCCTCTCAAAATTACATCACTGTATCATTTTGAAAGCGAAGCCAGAGTATTTGGCAGTAGTAGGGGCAGTGTAATTTTTTTTGTTATTTTCTTGTATTTGGCAGTTATTTTGAATGGTTGCATGACAACATTGCCTAAAAATATGCTGATTTATAAAAATGGGGAGTGGGGTGGTTTTGAGGCCCATTAAAGTGAGCTCCAAAGACTACCCACAACTCACAGGCTGCATTTTTCCAATCCAGCTTTAGGGATGTTGGAAGATAGTTTTGACACATTTTGATATACACAGCCCCGGCCACTTTCAGTTTGGAAGAACCTGTTTGCTCAATACGAAGTGACCTAGAAAAATGGACCCAGGGGTCAAAAAAGTGGAAGAAATTAATCCCATTTGCTTTAGATTATATGGGGGGCATTTTTGCCCCAATTTTGAGCAAACAGCAGGGTTTTTGGTGCTATGTCAACTAATCACCAACTGACACAGGAAATCTCACTGAGATTACATGCTCAGATCCCATCATCTTATATTCCTTCAATAGAACTACAGTATTTTAATGATTTTGCTTTCTGCATGTAGACATAGTATATCTGCACATTCAAATGAATAACATACAAATGCACCTATAACAATAAAATACCATAGAATATCTCAGAAATGTTCATAAAAATGCCCTGAGACCTCTCAGTTCTGTAAAGCTGCCTAAAGAATGCATCAAACTATACAACAAAGATGGTCTCATACTGTTGGCATGCATTTAGTGGCTGACTTTAGTGTCTTCAACAAGAATGAATAAAAGAGAGAGAAATATCATTAACTAGAATGCCTTAAAAATGTAAGAGAAGAAGAAAATAGCTGTAAAATTAAAGATTATGACCAAGATCTAATAGTTGCATCTACCAGAAAAACTGCAACTCTCTTTTCCTCCCTTCATAGTGTTTTTGGGTGCCAAAATCTGCTCCAAAATGTGTCCCACCTCTTTTGGGGAAGTGGTTCCCCATTCCCAATTCCACTGAAAGAAACAGAGGAATCCTGTATATTTACATCATTGGATCGCAATTCTTCGAAAGATGTCTGGATAGCTTGTATATCAACAATGAAGTCCTTCAGATTGAAGAACATGATTAAACCAATTGCTCCAGAACCTGGTCTGATTACCTTCTTTCAGCTAAGAAATCTTAATTTCTCATTGGTACAAAGGATCATATCATGAATCAAGGTTGAACATGCAGTGATGGATTACTATTAGGTTCTCCTTTCCCAAAAACTAAATATGAAACATTAACCCAGTACAACCATAGCTTCTTAGTACCAGTTTGCTCCCTATGGTAGAATTATTGTTGTTGTTTATAAATACACACACGATTAGAATATATTGCCCCTGGAAAACAAAGATATTGCTACTATAATTATTAAATATCTTTCTGAATATTTCAGTTATATAGTCAGTCTTATGAAACTTCACTATGCACCTAAAGACTGAAAAAGTTACTTTTCTGAATTCTGACTGCCAGATTTCTGAAGAATTCTGGGACCTATGGTCCAAAAATATAACTCTTCTAAGTTCTGTTCTATTTCCAATGTATGACCAGGTGAGGAGTAAACATGGTTTATAAAAGAACACCAAAAATCACAAGCAACTAGTGCTTATTTTTATTTTATTTATTTATTATTCAAATTTATATACCGCTCTATCCCCTTAGGCTCGGGGCGGTTTACATAGATAAAAGCATAACAATTTCAATAAAACAATTTAACACTATATAATTAAAACACTATAAAACTACTGAACAACTGTCCAGCTTGTCACAATACCAGAACACTAAAGATATAGGACAGTCAGGTGGGAGCATTGATGCTAAATGCTTGTCGGAACACCGTTGTTTTACAGGCTCTTCTAAACTACCTCAACTGTGTTGTTGTTTTTACTGTGTTGCTTGTTTTTAATTGTTCTTAACCTTCTGTATTTTATTGTGCCTTCGGCTCTTGTAAGCCGCCGCGAGCCTTCGGGAGTCGGCGGCATAGAAACCCGAATAAATAAATAAATAAATAAAATAAATAAATACCAATATTTCTGTAAGAGCCCGAATGCTATCTGGCAGAGAGTTCCACAGTTTCTACAATAGAGAAAGCTCTTTGCCTCGTAGAGGATAGGTGGTAGGTTTTGACCAAGGGAACCATTAATAGGTTTTGATCTCCAGACTGCAGTGATCTCTGGGGAATGTATGGGGAGAGACGGTCCCTCAAGTACACAGGCCCTAGACCATGTATGGCCTTAAAGGTTAATACCAACACTTTGAACACAATCCGGTACTCCACTGGGAGCCAGTGTAGCTGCTGCAAGATAGGTGTTATGTGGCATCTCGCCGGAACCCCGGCGAGTAGACGTGCTGCAGCATTCTGCACAAGCTTGAGTTTCCGGATCATGGACAGAGGAAGGCCAATGTAGAGGGTGTTACAGTAGTCTAGTCTTGAGATGACCATTGCCTGGATCACTGTGGCAAGGTTGCCGTTAGACAGGTAAGGTGCCAGCCGTCTAGCCTGCCGCAGGTGGAAAAATGCAGATCTGCTGACCATGGTGACCTGGGTCTCCATAGTCAGCAGCAGGCCCAACTAGACCCCTAGACCCTTTACCAAGGGTGATGGGCAAAGTGCCACTGATTGATCAACAATGTAATTTTAATTGCTATTTTTAGGATACATTTCTACCAGTTTTACCGTGAGCTAGATTGTACATCCTCCCATCACACATCTCTGTAAGAAAACAACATAGAGTTGATACTACTATGATTTAACATAATAAAAGGAGGAGCTTATGTTAAGGCTTTGATCTCCTAAGATGAGGCATAATACTATTTCTTCACAGGTATATGAACAATTATAGTGATACGGATGACAAAAACAGATGGGTGGGATGGTGAAGAGGGAACTGGGGCTTCTGCAGAAACTTATATTCTGCTTGTATTTGTGGAATCTTGTTCATTTTTTTCTGATCAAAGAAACTATTTAATGTAACAAAGTTAACATAAGATGAAGAATACATTGGATAAAACAATGTCATGTGTAGCCATTTCAGTGCCTACATGCATTCATTGTAATATAGTGAGATTTTCCACTGTCTGAAACATTTCATGCACACCAAGCCTCCTGGTTATATAGTGCTTCATCAAAAGGAAGAAATAGAATATTGAGTTACAAGATTCCAAGTTCTATGACTTTTTTCATTCTAATGTACTAAATATTACATAAATCATTATAGGCTTTGAAGTTTTTGAAATACTCCTTGATCACAGAAAATCCAGAGGAAAAAGCAATTTCCTCTCTCCCTTTGTACCAACAAGTAAGATGCTTAAAACCAAAAAAAAAATAATGAGTGGAATGACTGCAGAACTCTAGGTTTTTGCATAATTAATTTGACAACAAATCTAGGTTTTTGCATAATTATTTTGATAAAAACTACATATCACTGATTTCTACTTTTAGCTATCACAGCACTTTCAACGTTCATTTCAGTTCTATTTAGGGTTACAGATCTTAACAATAATTCCCAAATATGGAAGTAAAATTGTATTATTTCTCTATCTAGGACTAGTTATCCCCAACCACGCGTTGCTGTGGCACAGTCTAGTTAAATATAAAAGAAAGAAAAGAGAAAGAGCAGGTTTCATATATATATATATATATATATATATATATATATACTGTAATTTCATAATACTTGTGCGTTTCCGGGTTTTTTAATTGACTGAGCAGATATAGACATTGTCAGGAACACACAACATATAGTTGTCCACATGAGAAGCAATCCATGTCTAGATCTGAACCGCATAATGCAAAAGATTGACCCTGAGCTTTGTTGATGGTGATAGCAAACGCCAATCGAATTGAGAATTGCAATCTTTTAAATAGAAATGGCATATCTGTTGGAATCATAGGAATGTGAGGAATGAGGACATCTTCAACTCAGAATATCATGGCAGATAATCTACAATGTCTGCTTTGTACTAGATTATATGTCAGTGTAGATTTAGGGCCCTTCCTTACAGCCATATAACCCATCAAGGCAGATCATCCACAATGTCTGCATTGAACTGGGTTATTTGAGTCCAGACTACCATGTAACTGTCATGCCCCAGCCTGACTCCATAGCCAAGTCATGTAGAAGCCATGTTAAATCCAAGACCCCAGCCAGGGTTGAGAGAAAGCCTTTGCAGAGGCCTCCGAGTCAGCCAGCAGTCAAGGCCAGATGCAGCCTGCTTTCTTTCCAGACTGATAAGAAGCCTCGCTTTCCCCCCCTTCTCCAGGTGCAGCCACTAAAGAGTTGACATATTTGCCTTCTTCGGAAAGCTTGGGAAAGTCAAACGCACAAACTGTCCCTGGGAAAGTATTGTGCTGAAGTCAGCGCATCTGAGACCAAAACATTGGGGGGCCTATTTAAGTTGGTCCCCGTTGGTGCTCGGCATCTCGTGCCAACGTTTAGCTTCCATTGCCAAGTTCCAAGGAACCTAAGCTCCAAGGATCAGGCCACCGCGCCTCCACGGTATTCAAGTTTCCAGCCAAGCCCTCGTTTGTCAAGGACTTATTCTGGATTTAAGCCCGTCGGGGTTTCAAGCTTATTTCTTCATTTATTGGATCTTTGAACTCTTTTAGAACTATTGCCTTGCAATACTCGGATGCTGGGAGCATCAGTGGACTATATTTTTATCTCTTTCCTTCTTTCTACTTATTTTAAATAAAGCATTTAATCACGGCTGCTTCATGGTGGTTTACTGAGGGATCCTCAAGGTCTAGGCTGCAATAGTAACCTAGTTCAATGTGGATTGTATACAGCTGTGTGGAAGGAGCCTAAATAATGACACAGGATGCCCAAAGGAGTCCCAATGAGATAAATAGTAAACATACAGCAGTATTCCCGAGGATGGGAGTGGCATTGGAGGTGGGAAGGAGGGAGGAAGTCCCACCCCCCTCAGATGAGACAGTGATTGACAACGAGGGCTTTTTAAGGGGAGGGGCTTAAAGGTTAGGGAAACCCAATGGAGGGGGCATGATGCACATGTCCGTGCAGCCAAATAAACATACAGCGCCAAAGAGACAAAGCCTGCCTTACCTGCCCAAAGAGGCCTGGCTGAGTGGGTGAGTGGCTGAGGCATGCTCCCTCTCCCCCAGGCACAACTTTGGAGTGAGACAGAGAAGCAGCATTGAGGGGGGGAGACAAAAGCATGTCCCCGAGGGCCACCCCCACTATGCACCCCATGGAATCACACCCTCTTCAGGGCAGAGCAAGTGGCACCAAAGCAAAGAAGGACAACAATAAACTACACTCACAAAATAAATATGGCAAATGGCGCATCTCAATTCCAATACAATGTCACACAAAATAATTAAATTAAAATGAAATTGAAATATATTAAAATTAAATGCAGCAATGCATTTGGAAACATTGAAATAGAATTTTAAAATATGTAGTATGGCATGTGTTGCGCTGTTTTTGGAAAAAAACAATTTTTACTTGTCACAGGTGTGACCTCTATATATATAATAATAGATATGTGAAAACATATAAACAAGTGCCTATTCGAATGCTACATTGTGTAACAATTTTAAAGCAATCGGTGAAATATTTTGGGATATTTCAGATTTTGAACGAACATTTACATTTTTATTTATATAGAAAGATCACAGTACAGGAAATAATACAAGAACTTATGTGTGTAATTCTGTATGTATCTCGGGGAGTATTATCCCCTATTCAGAAAAAAAACCCTACAACATAGTCTGACAGATAAAAGTTAAAAATAGCTGACCATAAAATGAATTTAATTTGTCTGAAAATATTAGTTCTAATTGGATTGGAATAACTTCTGTCAGAAGACCTGATATGGTTTGTACTGGATAATGCTTATTAGAAAATATTGAGTTCTATTCATCCTAGTTTAGTGAGTTTGCAAAGCAGAAAATAATCCACATAAAGCTACAATAAGAAAAGTTACTTCCCTTTCAAATGAGCAAGTAGGCCACTTAAATACATTCCCTGGGGGGCTTCTTGCATTTGCAATCTTTCTGCTTCTCCAAAACTGCAAAGTTTCAGGTACTGAAAAAAACAAAACAGCTGCTAAAATTATGAAATAAATATTGGTGGACCTACATGCATGCCCATCTGTAAGATCAGTTAAGGTAATAAGGAATAATGTTGTTACAATAGGAAATGAAGGACTGTATTGTACAGAGCCATTATCACACATCATTTCTGCAAACACAGATCCTGGGATGTTAACCTTACTATCCCACCTTTGCTGCTCCATGGTCCTATGGCTGGACTTACTGTTGGGATAGGATTACCATCCGCCCCCATAGTCTGTAGCTCTGTAAGGTCTTTTTATTTTACAAAAAGAACCTTTTTATTTTACAAAAAGAACACTTTGGACACACCACAAGAAGGCATGCTTCACTATAAAAGACCATAATGTTTGGTAAGGTAGACGGCAATGGGAAAAGAGTTTATGCAAAGGTTAGCTACATTTATTTTTTAAAGCATTTTAACTTTTAAAGTATTGAGAGAGGGAGTGGGGTAAAGTACGATAATTCCTCTCACTGATATCAATTGTTGTCAGCACTTCACCACAGAAGTGGTTTGAAGTCATCTTACAGGTAAGTGATATACTCAGACATTCTTGATGCCCAAAGAAATGAAGAGTTGCCCTAGTCTAAGTTGCCAAGTGCTCATGGTGAGGATTCAAGCAATTAGAAGTTCTACGGATTGAGAAGAAAGAATCATAGGTCATCAGCTATATTGTCTGGCAACAGGCAGAGTGGTCAGGTCAGTTCCAGGGAGAAGCATAACCTGAAGATGCAGGTGCACAGTTCAGGAGTGATCCTCGATTCATTGTTGAGCCTGGAACCCCAGGTCTCGGTGGTGGCTAGGGAAGCTATTGCACAAGTAAAACTTGTGCACCAGCTGCGCCTGTACCTTGGGAAGTCTGACTTGGTCACGTTGGTCCATGCTTTTGTTACATCCCGATTAGATTACTGCAACATGCTCTACGTGGGGCTGCCTTTGAAGACTGTTCAGAAGTTTCAGTTAGTCCAGATTGGAGCTAACCAAAGCAGTTTGTTTTGGATTGTTCACACGGTGACTAGCCCAGTGTTTTGTGTTTACTGGAGCTGCCACCCCCCTGTTACGTAAGCTCCATTGGCTATCAATTTGCTACTGAGCATAATTCAAAGTGCTGGTTTTAGCGTATAAAGCCCTAAGCAGTTCTGGCCCAACTTACTTGTCTGAACATATCTCCCTCTATGACCCACCTTGGAGGGTAAGATCATCGGGGAAAGCCCTGCTCTCGATCCCACCACCCTCACAAGCGTGACTGGTGGGGACGAAAGACAGGGCGTTCTCCGGCTGTGGAATTCCCTCTGTAATGAAATCAGACCAGCTCTCTCCCTCCTATCCTTTAAAACATGGTTGTAGGTCCAAGCATTAGAGCAGTAGACACAGTGATAATAATGAATATGACCTATGTGACTGACAATGGACAGATCTGGATTATGACTTGAACTTTCATAATTTTAATTAGATGTTTTATATGTGATAGTTTAACTATGTGTTTTAAATGTTAAATGTTATTATAATTTTCTTTGTTTGGTCATCCAATGGTTGCCAGTTGTGAGGCTGCCCTGAGTTCCCCTCCGGAGGTGAGAAGGATGGGATATAAATGTATGAAATAAATAAATAAGCATAAGGAGACATTAATTGCCAGCATCAGCAGGTTCAGGACAGAATAGTCAAGGCAGATCATGCAGAAGGAGTCAGAATTGCTGAGATCAGTAGCTGAAGTCAGAAAAATCAAAAGAGAATCTAGCTTAATTCGAATTCAGGAGCAAAATGAATAGTAAAATGAATTGTTGAAAAGCACCAAATTACTGCCTAGACTGGTGAGATTTTATAGCTAGTTTTAAAATAACCTATTGGCAGACCTTGGCCAAGTTTCACCTTCTTAGCCACAGAAGAAGGCAATGGCAAAATTCTTCTGAACAAATCTTGCCAAGAAACTCCTGTGATACACTTGCCTTAGGGTCACTATCAATTAGAAATGTATTGAATGCACAAAACAATAACAATCATGGGGAATTGCTGAAACTATAACCTTGGTATGTGTCTTATACAGGTGTCCTCTGCCATACAGCTGGATTTTCTGTAGCTCGCAATTCTGCTTATATTATTTTCTGGGAGGCAACAGCACAGGGTTCACATCCTTTGCATTTTCTTAGGGAGGCAAACGTCTTTTGTCAGAAAGTCAGGCTCTGGTCTCAAGAAGGACATCAGCTTATCATCTTAAAATTCTGAGGAATGATCTGGTGCTTGCAGCCAAAGTAGCTTTGGTCATCCAAGGTGCATTGTGGTAATGAGGATACCCAGTTCTTCCTTTGGTAAAATATGCACTTACAGTGAATTTGGGGATGGGGCTTTAGCTGATTAAGAGGGGCATTATTATTGGACATTCTGTAGTGGCATATTCAAAATATATTTTTCTTAGCTGAAAAGGCTGGATGAATTAATGGCATGCATATCATCTGGAAATTAAAGCACAGACATCTCATAAATCTACCTGATGCAATGATTCACCAATAATTTGCTTCTGCTAGTCGATAAGCATGTTAACTGCTAAGCTAGCCTTCATTATATATACTCAATTGATTGAACCAAGGCTAGGTTACCAATTACTTTATATGAGAATGTACTGAAAGGAAAGTTTCATGGACAGCCTCTATAGCCGAATGAAAAGTATAATACTGTATAAAAATATCCTACCTACCTTAAATTTGCCACCTGTGGAACATTTTCCAGATAAATCTGAAGGTCTAAAAATTGTACATGAGAATTGGAACGAAATTCAGACTCTGTTCTTTCCTTTCAGAAGACTAATAGCAACCCTTTGACATTCAGTAAAGGACACTGGTGGGTTCATCTTGGAACTATCTCCAACTTGAAAAACGATGGGACACTTTACCACTAACCCATTTGTGCCAAATGAGAATTGCAATGACCAGAACACTTTAGTAAGTACTCCTTTAAAAGTTCAAATCATGAAGAAGATTCAAGATAACAATTTCCCCAAATCCCCAAATAAACTACCTCTTGTCTATGTGTTTAACATCTTTGTTACACTCCTGATTCATGGTTAGGGTCATCATTAGTTGGAAATGACTTGATAGCACATAAAACCAAACTTCTTTAGCTAGAATCATAGAATTGGAAGATATTCCAAGGCTTCGAGGACCATGCAGAAACATACAATCAAAGCACTCCTGACAGGTGACAATCCAGCTACAAAGAAGGGGACTCCACCATCCACTACTTTTACTCCAGGGGCAAGAATTATGTGGCATTTTCTATATTTTTGAACTGCAGCTCCCATCCCCTCTCATTATCTATTCTGGCTAAGGTTTCTGAGCATTAGAGTTCACCAGCATCTTGGTTACTGCATAATCCATGCCCCCCAAAGAAAGATGGAAGCTCTCTCTCTCTCTCTTTTTGTCCACTAAGCTAAATGCACTTGGGAGATGGGTCAAGATGGAAGGAAAAGTTCAGCAAAGTTCTTGTTGGATACCACAGCCTTGGTGACTTTAATAAGGCAAGAAGGCAGGAATTAGTTTAACTATGGTAATATCATGCATACTTTGAACCAGACCAATAACTTACGGTAGCTGGAGTTAACTAACACTGGCTTCCATTGTCTTTCTTATGTATTGTGAAGTTTGCTTCAACATATTGACCACCTGTAAATGCGAGAATTCAAGGAGATCCTGCTATTAATAGTCCTTCTCAGATCTTACAAGCTTTGATATTTGAGTTTCTCTCCTCCTATCCACAGTGCATTGAACTGCATTATATGAGTCTTCACTGATCATATAATGCAATTTCAAACTGAATTATATGGCAGAATTGAAAGGTTCTGTGACAGCAGAGCTCTTTGATGGGGAAGGGTAAATGTCTCACAAAATTATAAATCATAGAGTTTCATATCACTGAGCTATGGCAGTTAATATGGTGTCAAACTGCTGCAATTCTGCAATATGGATATAGTCCAAGTCCATCAATTCATTTAAATTATGCCTTCCTCTTTTCTTTGTGTATTAACCCAGAATTATCATCTATTCCATTAAATGGTCTCATGGTATGTCCAAAGTTCAACAGCTCGGTTAAAGGCAAAATGGCATTTGGTGATAGTTCAACCCTGGTGTGACGGCACAGCAAGTGCCACTTCTATGCAAAACTTTAAGTTGCAAAGGTTTGCATTGTTAGAGTGTTAACAGCCTGCATATTTTGCAAGGGTTTGAGTTCTTAAAGTCCTTTTTTTGCTCTGTTATATTGTGTTTCTGCAATCCTGTTTAGTTTTGCACTGCTTGCTAAGGTATTGGTTGAATTCATTGGTCCCTAATACCTGCCAATCATTGTTAACAGAGTCCAATTGAGTTTGTTCCACCTCTTCTCCCAGGGACTTGGAAATCTAGCCATTTTCCTGGAAGAGGACAAATCTGACGGTTTGCTAGTGCCAGCCTTGGTCAAGCCATCTCAACACAAGGCAACACAAGACAAAGACTTTTCTTGGGTCTCATACAAAAAGCCCAACATACCGGATGGTTGGGTAGCTTTGAGGAGACCCAGGTGCTTTCAAACTAGTTGGCTGGCACCCAGAGCAAGGTTCCATACCTTCAGTATAGGCCAGCTGGCTAGGTTCTCAAGTGTTCTTACCTTGAGACCATAAAGACAGAGAGGACTTGGAGAGCCATCCGACTGAAGCTTCCAGGATCCAAGCAACTAAGAGACTGTAAAGTACTTTTCTTTATCCTTTTGGGGAACAAAGTAAAGTGCCTGAGTGCAGATAACCCATATTTTAAGTAATAAAGCCTGTTTGAGTTATCTAAAGTGTCCAGCTTGGTCCTTGGGAGCCCCAAGCATCTAACGGAAGGCAAGAAGCAATCCCCCGGTAGCGAGAGTCCTCGCCCTTCCTCAGTATATACAGACCGGGTGCGACGGCACACCTGGTTTGCTGTACGACGCTTTTTGGCAGTTAGTAGAATCCATAACATTTACAAGTACCACAGTATATGTTCCTTATTTTAGTGCTTTTGTTTTATTCTGTTTCAGCACTTGTGCATACCATATAATTGGGGATTTTGAAAAACATTATTTAAATAAATAAATAAAATGGTTGTATTTTCAGCATAATAATAGTTGCTGCCACTGCTGCTCTGGACATTAGACACTGAATAAAGGGTTATTTTGATATTTCTGGCAGGGAAGAATAAATTTCAGCTCTTGGAAATGTTTAGCACTGCAACCAAAGCCAGCCTTGCAAATTACAACAAGTAGTAACTCCCTCCCCTCCAATTTATACAAATCTGTGATGTTTTTTAAATTGTCCCTTAGTAAATCACCCAAGTACTCATGAAAGGAAAACACAAGAGAAAAAACAAAGAACCATAATTCATAAACCACAATGCAAAATTGGATGGGTTTTAACAGTTGGATAAAACTATATATGGAGCTTTCGATTAGATTATACTCAGAGCCCTAATATTTTATCTCACAAAAACATCCATGACTGATGTTGAATGGATAATGTTAAATGTCAGTTCATGTTTGTGGAACATGAAATTTGAGATTTGATCTTTTCAGAGAGTAGTTGCAATTGTTTGCTTACTATATTACACAGAGTAAGGGCTATCTGTGGGTCCTGTAGTGTGCTTGGTTTTAGATGTTCTTCATCAACACAGTTGAGCAAGCTCATTAAAACATTCATTGGATAAACACAAGATTCTTCAACAATCTTTCACTGAGATTTTTAAAAACACTTTAAAGCTTGTACAAACAGGGGCAAATTCCCCCCTTTTCTGCTTCATTCTAGTATTTGAACCTACAGCTGCAATTAAAGTTCTTATCTTCAAAAAGCTAAAAGGCTGTCAGACAGAAGAAAGCAAAGATTTATTTTATGCTACTTTAGACAGCAGGGTTAGATCTAATTGGCTCAAGATATAGGAGGATAGATTTCAAGTGAACATTAGGATAAAGTTCTTATCAGAAAGAGCAATTTGGCAATGGAATAAATTACCTGACTTCGCTTGTATCTTGCTAGAGGTCTTCAAGTAGATAGATGTTGGTCAGCTGTTTGTTAAGAATGCCATATTTTGGATTGGTGCATTGAACAAGGTTTGGACTGATTTGTTTATGGCATCTGTATAGCACTTAATATAATGTAATCTCTAAGCAATTTACATAAAATATAAAAGAGAATGAGGAGAATTCTTTTGGTGGCATATGCAAGTGGAGCAGCAAAGTTTTCATGTTTAAGGGTTGTTATGGGTAGAAATACCTAGCACTTCTATCTGTGTCAACTGTATCCTGGTCCTACTTGCCTCCATGTGACTTGGGTACACCCAAGGATAGAGTCTGAATATAAGTGGAGGTGGCCAGGCAGAATCAGTTTGTGTTCTTACAGCTGAAAATATGAAGAAGCAAGTATCTTCATGGACCTCCTAGGGAACTTTTAGAGGGCTAAGAGGATTTTAATCTGTTTAGGGGAACAAAGGAATGGAACAATATGTTAGTACTAAGAAGTTGCAAAGTCACAGGGTTTTTTAAATTTAAAATAAGTACCTATTTCTCAAATAATAGTTGAAGAAAAAAGTAAAGATCAACCAAACCACCTACCATTTCACTATTTTGTAAATTGGTCAGTAGGCCTAATGCAAAAATAGGTGGGGCCCATTTTTTTACTGATTTGTCTGTTACATCCATGTGTTCAGCAAAGTACTGCAAACATATGGTATATTGAAGACTATGTATAATAATAGCCACAATATATATAAACACAAAGGATACACAGAGACAAATATCACTTCATATTATTGGTTAAATAGAAAAAAACATCAGTGAAGCCAGGTGATGTGTTATGGGCTATGGTGAAAAAGCAATATCCTCAGAAATATTATTTCTATTCTTAATGTTTTATCAGTGAAAGTGCCATGCAATCAGGAGCTCTTCTTCTGTGTTATTTTTGTACCAGGTCTGCATCTCACCAAACAGTTATTAAGGCTCCTATGGATGTGAAATTCAAGACCGACTCATGTCCCCCTTCCCTCTACCTTCTGCCAGCTTCAATCAAAATTGTTGTCTGTGTTCTCTTGACAATTGAAGGGCAGCATGTTCCAAGCTCCATAAGGATCATTAAAATCTAATCAGAAAATCTATAATATGTCCATTTCTATTGCATGCAGGCAAGATGTCTGCAGCAGATTTCAGAAATGACCCTGACACTGATGGAGAATCTTAAGTTATAGAGCGCCAGCTGTTGTTCCCCCCCGAGTTTTTGACTGCTTGATCTAATGTGAAAAGTATCTTCATGTCACTCAGTGTCACTGCTCTCTAACTAGATTTTAACACCTTTTAATCAACATGCTCTGGAATTGTCCTTCTGAACAATGATCTTTAATTTTAAAATTATAGATGACCCGTGCTATTCTAAACAAGAAAATATATAGTCTTGCATAGTTTTAGCTTAGTGCAAATATACATCAACATCTGAATTCCACACCTGCACAACCAATTTCACAGTGAATACCTTGAACCATGTATTAAGTTTGCCATGGCCCACCAAAAAAGTTTGTGTGAGGCAGAGTCTTCCTCAGACAAGAAAGAGAAAGATGTAGTTTATTAGATGGAATCTGAAAAAGACATGGGGACTTTGAGGTTGTCAGAGGTAAAGGCACAGCTAGGATCCTCCAATAGAGATTCTTCTCCCATGCTACTACTTCTCATCCCTGCAGTAGGAAGAGGCCCAAAGGCCCTGTTCTCATGCCCTCATAAAAATGCTGGTAGAGATGATAACTAAAAAGAGGCCAGTTGTAAAGGAGTGTGGTAATTCAAGAGGGTTGAAGAAGGTAGAAGCCATTACAATCAGCATCAACTGTCCTTCCTCAGATGTATGGTACAGGCACAGTTATAGACCATATATTCCATATAGACATTACAGGGAGGAAGAGAAGATGAGAAAAGGATGCAGAAAAATCTCTTGTCTGCATTGTTTGTCTTCCAGGCAGAAAACCTGACCAACTACACATTCAGCAAGTGCAAATTAATAGCTCTTCTAGAAGAAAAAGTCAGTGCACAGCAGGTGCATGTTGATGTCCATGAATGGATGAGAGAACATGAGGATTTACTGGACAGAACACAGAGAAAACTGTCTTTAAGAACCAATAGAAAGAAACTTCCCAGAAATTTAAAAGGTCAATAATAATTAAGAAACACCCTAGAGGTTAGTCACTGTTAGAACTAGGGATTCAGGGATTCAGTTAGGGATTCAGAACCTATCCAACTCAGCAATCACTTCCTACATCTTCCAAAAGAAAGAAAAAACCAAAATCTAAAACACTTATGATATCAAGTATTTTGGATAAGAGATACTAAACCTGTATTACATTCCACTTTAGTGTACTATATTTAGTATTATCAGACATAGTGCTCTAGCAGCCCAACAGATTACAAACACAGGGTTCCATAGGCTGGAACTGTGTCAGTTAAAGTGAGTTGAGGATTTTGAACCAATCCTCCAAAAAGCAAGTTCAATAGCATGCCTAACTGCATACTCTAATCAGGCCAAAGGGGTTATGAAGGAACAGCAGAAAGGTTACTCAATGTTACTATATTCAATGGTAAGGCAAGCCATGGAGCTATACGAGGGTTAGGTCAGGCAAAAAACTGCTATACACAAATACTTTCTTCCCTAGAAAGCATAATTTTTTTTCTCAGAGGCATGAAGCTTTTTTCACAGAACATTTGTCAGTGTGAGAGCAATGTTTATGTATTTTTGTTGCTCTGTTGGGCAGGAAATATTATGAAGTAATACATTTTAGCTTTAAACATTTTTAGACGGTGCTTCAGGGCTTTATAAATTATTTCAGTTTGAAGAATTAAATATGAATATATGTGGTTCCTTTCAGACATTTGGGATCAGCAGTATTTTCTTCCAGAACAACAGAGAGCTCATGGTGTTTTAACAGCAAAGCATACAGGGCAAAAATGTTTTTTTTTCAACAGAAAAAAAACCCCTCAGAAGTGCACTTTCTTTGTGTGTGCACAAAAAATACACATGATGTTGAGAGTGCTGAAATTTATTAAAAGGGAATTATTTGATCTTGTTTGAAATATGTAAGAGCTCTTTTAGCTCTTTCCTCAGGACACCATCTGCCTCGTTAAAGCTTGAATTGGATCTCCCCTCACTTAAGGCCATAATGCATAAGCTTAAAATTTCATATGGGAAGAGATTTCTGGAAATGGAGGATGAGAGGATAACAAAGCAATGCCTGATGGAACAATATAAGCAGGGAGGTTGGGCTCAACACTGGTTAGCCCTGCTCCCCCAGTATTTTGATGGGTCAAGAACAACCTTAATACAGTTGAACAAGAAGATGATTAGAAACAAAATCTTTGGGATGGATACTAGGCATGGATTAGAACCCAAAAATCGCGATTCTAAAATCAAATGGGGGGGGATTTTTTTTATTAGTAATAGAAAGACTTACAAAAAAATTTCAAAAAGTTCTAAAATGTAACGTAATTACTAACGAAATTCTAAATTGGTTCTAAAGTCTGAAAAGCAGGGAAACAGGACTGACACTGTTTTAAGCACAGGCAAATCAAGGGGCAACAATTCCCTTGGTTTCCTTGCAGGGAGATATAAAGCATTAATATATTATTATTATTAGTAGTAGTATTATTATTAAATAAAATAGTCAAGGCTTGCTTCTCCAAAGCATTTATTAGAATTAAATAATAAATTCTAATAGTAAGAATGATAGTGACCTGGAGGGTATGAGGAACGTGCTCTTGGACTAGAACAGGGCTGACCTGGAGGGTTATATCTTAGCAGGAGGGAACGTGCTCTTGGTAATATTTTAGCGGGGAAACAGGGCTAACCCAACCCAGGCTGGCCGGGGAAAGGGCTGCCGTGCGGGGGCCCCTTTTATATAACCCGACCCAGGCTTAGCTTATATCGGGGAAAGGGCTGCCGTGCAGGTGGCCCCTTCCCCGCTAAGAAATAACCCGACCCAGGCCTGGGAAACAGGATGAAACACGGCCCGGGCTGCTTCCAAAGCGCTTTGGAAGCAGCTCGGGCCTTGATTCGGAGGAATTTCCTCATGTTTCCCAGGCTGTCTCTCAGAAGCGGAGGGAGAGCCTGGAGAACAGGAGGAAATTCCTCCGATTGGGAACTCACAGGGGTTAAGGGAGGCATCGATGCCACCCTTTGCTCCTGCGAGGTCCCAATCCAACCCGTGTTCCCTTAATACGGGTTGTATTCTGACCTGGCAGGGGGAAGGGAGACATCGATGCGACTCACAATCCAACCCCCTTCCCCTGTGCTGATATCTTAGCCAATCCAACCCGTGTTAAGGGAACACAGGAAAGGATTGGGCTTCAGTCGGCTGATATCTTAGCCAAGAAGAGGCTGGCCCGCACGGCAGCCCTTTCCCTGCTAAGATATAAGCCGACCCAAGCCTGGGTCGGGTTATTTCTTAGCGGGAAGGGGGGCCACCCGCACGGCAGCCCTTTCCAGGCTCCTTTCCCTGCAGTTTAAAGTGCTTTTTCCTGAGTCCTCCAGCCACTCTAGGACTTCCGGTTTCGATCTCTCTATGGTTCTGGCTGGTTTTTCTCTTCCTGGAGGCAAGGCCTTTCAGTTAAAGTAGGCCTCGAGCATGGAAAGGCCCCATCTGACTGTGAGTAATGTCTGGGATTTTGGATTTTGGATTTTGGAGGGGTAATAGGGAGCCTTCCGAAATATTTAGAATTCTAACAAAATTTTGGGCCCAGGGGTTCGAAAAAGAAAGTCCACTTCCGGGATTGGCCTTGCGATCCGTAAAAACTTGAAAGTCCCATTACATATGAATCACTTACGAATTCTTTTGATTTTCATAACTTTTTTCTCATGCCTAATGGATACAATTGACAACTTTCAGACTGGTAAACAGCAGGGTTTCTCTACTGTAGCCCTTAGAAAGGCATTTACAGCCCTGCGCTTTCGAACAATGCCATCAGGCTGGCTAGAGGGAAGATATAGAGAGATTCCTCATGCCCAACGAGTTTGTATTTGTGGGTCCAGGGAAAGAGAGGATGTAATACACCATCTGTTACATTGCCCTTTGTATAATGTCCCTGAAAACAACCTTCTGGGAACCCTTTTGGAAGAAAGGGCAGCATTGCAACAGCTAGTAGTTATCTGTAACCTGGTAGCAGATCATTCTAAAAATATGACATTAAATATGGCATTTGCAGTCGCAGCCCCAAAAAATCTGAGCTAAATTAGTAAAGGGTTAGAAAAGGAGGCTAGAAATGGAAATGGAGATAGTTTGAGATGATACAAATCAGACGTTTGCTATTGTTATCATGTCGCTGCTAACATAATTTTAAAGAGCCAGTATATGGAATAAGTTTTACTATTTATATTGCAAAGTGTTTATTGTACTTATTGTATTGTACCTTTAAAGGTTGTATATTATGTGTTGTCATGTGGCCTTTGGATGGTACAATAAACCATTCATTGATCTTGTTTAGGGATTGAGTTTCACTAAAAATATACCCTTCTGCGTTATTTTACTTAGACTGTTGTTTTAGCATGGCATATTTTGAATATTTTATTTTAAATAATTCTATTATTTTTTCCAATACAAATAGAAATTAAGATTTTCCCTCTGCAGTAATATTTTTAATTAAAGTATTTCATTCTAAGTAACTGTGCTGATTCTTTTA
Source organism: Anolis apletophallus (assembly GCA_030556195.1). NCBI lineage: Eukaryota > Metazoa > Chordata > Lepidosauria > Squamata > Anolidae > Anolis > Anolis apletophallus. The sequence goes on from JARBWK010000007.1 coordinate 91,450,815, forward strand.
TTTCCTGAGGTTTTTATAGCGACCCTTTCTCACTGCTTCATACAGGCTCCTAAAATCACTTGTATAATATTGTCTGATGTGACTGTACATGGCAACCAGTCTTTAGATCTTTGTCTGCACTGATATTAAATTTGAAGCCATAGCTCCTTCTGTTTAATAGCTAACTTAACATCAATGAACAGAGAGACCATGTTTGCGCTTTATTTGACTTTCATTTATAAGCCTAAGAGGTTGTCTGATGTATTACAAATGCAGCTACTGGAGGGGAGAAGTTTTACAGGGGGAAAAATCTGTGGGGTGGGGATATTGAGTGGAAGGGAAAATTGTAATAAGAGAAATCGAAGCTGAAAAAGAGCATAGTGAAAGCATTGAAGGCAAAGTGTGTGTTTCTTTTCTGTGATATTTTATTCTGCAAACAATGCTTATACTAATGTATAAGTAAAAAAAATCATGGATAAAAGTTTAGACAGAACAAGAGAGAACAAAAATAAAGATAACAAATCAGGACAAATACCCAAAGAAGGAATCAAGATATTAAAGGAGTTAAATGTAACTGATGCCTGGAGAGAGCATAATCAAGGCAGCAGAGACTATACTTTTTTCTCAAATAGGTTCTTGACGTGGTCAAGAATAGACATGGTGTGGGTGACGTAAAGCTTATGTCCTAGACTAAAAAAGTTGAAAATTTTACATATGACGCATTCTGATCATTGCCCTCTGACATGCCATCTAGGTCTGAGAAAGACCCAAAGGAAGTGGAGGCTGAATGAAGCCCTACTTCGAAGAGAAGATCAGGTCTTAAGGTACAAAAAATTATTGAATGAATATTTCCAAATTAATTTGGGTAATGAAACAACAGAAAAGGTAGTGTGGGACGCCAGTAAGGCCGTAATAAGAGGACATTTCATCCAGCAGAACAGTATCCTAAATAGACAAAAAAGACAATTGGAAGACGACCTAAACAGAAAGATAGGAGAGAAAGATGGAGAACTTAAAAAACACCCTGAAAATAAAGAAATTAGAATGCAACTAAACTCTCTGAAGAAACAAAAAGAGATGCTAAAACTAGGAAAAATAGAAAAAGACCTTAAATTTTTGAAGCAACAACAATTCCAAAATGCTAACAGACCTGGGAAATGGCTGGCAGCAAAAGTAAAAAAGAGAAGACAAAACAGCTATATTACTCAGATAAAACATGAAGGACAAACCATCTCTGACTCAAACCATATAAGAGATAAATTTAGGAGCTTCTATCAAAAACTATACACATCAGATAATATAAAAAGAGAAAAGGTGCAAGCATACATCGATACACTAAAGTTAGAAAAAATTTCAGATACCCAAAGGGAAAAATTAAATACCCCAATATCAAAAGTGGAAATACAGAATGCCATCAAGAGATTAAAAAATAACAAAGCACCCGGCCCGGATGGCCTTACAGCCTTGTATTATAAAACGTTCATGGAAGAACTGATCCCACCTTTGCATAAAATTATGAATGATGCTCTGCAAAATTCCACTATCCCTGAATCCTGGACAGAGGCAACAATAACGGTGATCCATAAAGAAGGCTTGGACAGAACGGAGATGAAAAATTATAGGCCTATCTCTCTGCTTAACCTAGATTATAAAATATACACAGGAATTTTGGCGGAGAGATTCAAGAGCTTCTTGGCAGAATGGATAGACCCGGATCAAGTAGGCTTCCTACCAGGAAGACAGGCAAAAGAGAATATCAGAATAATACTGGATGCCTTGGAATATTATAGATCAAATAACCAAAGAAGGGCCGCTATGTTATTTGTTGACGCTGAGAAGGCTTTCGACCGGATCAACTGGACAGTAATAACATTAATAATGAAAGAGCTTGATCTGGGACATAATTTCATCAATGGAGTCTCAGCCATATACCAGAATCAAAAGGCCAAAATACTTATCAACGGAGAGAACACCAAGGAGGTATTAATACACAGGGGCACCAGACAGGGGTGCCCGCTATCACCGCTCTTATTCATCCTGGCTCTTGAACTTCTGATGATAAAGATAAGAAAAAATAAAAAGCTAGTAGGATTAACAATCCCAAACTGCTCCCTAAAAATAAGAGCATATGCAGACGATATTGTCTGCCTGATTGAAGACCCAGTCTGCAACATAGAGGAATGGTTAAAGGAAATAACTGAATATGGGGAAATCTCAGGATTCAAAATAAATAGACAAAAAACCAAGATGTTAGTCAAAAATTTAGAGAATTCAGAGAAAGAAATCCTAGAACAAAAAACAGATATAGAGATAGTAAAGAAAATAAAATATTTGGGAGTATTACTACCGTGTTTCCCCGAAAGTAAGACAGCGTCTTACTTTCTTTTGACCCCCAAAATCCCCACTATGTCTTACTTTTGGGGTATGTCTTATATTGGGAAAAAAAATTTTGGTTTTTTTTTTTAACCATAAAATTAACATTTATTAACAACCTGAACAGTATTGTATTTGAGGGCTCTGTGAATGCACACTTATGAAGACTTACCGAGCTAAGGTAAAGGAGGTGGGAACAAACCAGCCAACCTTGAAAACCAAAACAGGTTTATTGCAACCAGCAATATTCATAAATAACATTATCAACAATGTAATAAAATAGAGTGGAAGACATGCTCCCAACTTGTAAACATAGTGCAACAAGCACCATTCATGTCAGGCACGCAGGCCTCACAGTAGTAAGTGCATGAGAAAAGTGCAAACATATAAACACAATAACCATTAGGTAAAGTGCACTTAAACAGGTAGACTGTGACCCCGGGGGCCAGGGCACAATAAACACTTAACCTCTATAACGAGCAGAGAAATCTGATCGACACAGAATGTCTTGTTGCAACATTGCATAACATTTAAAACAATGTTAAATGGTAAAAACAAATTTATTCCATGACAACCATGTCATCATCCTCAGGAATATCATCATAAACATCCTGTGGATTTTCTTGGGACTCTCGTGATGAAAGTTCTTGCTGAATCATTGGCCCATATTTCTCATGGGTAGCAACGGCACTGTCCTGAAATGAGCAGGCTTTGTCCAGGTAGCCAGCTCGCAGTGCATTTGTAACGCAGGTGTTGGTGATCTTATTCCAAGCATTCTTCACCCAGTTAACAATCTCTGGCAACCTGGGCTTCACAAAGTTCCCACGTACATTTCTCTCCATTCGGTTTTCAATGTAGTCATTGATTTCCACACACAGATAGTCCTTGAACGGCTTGTTAATGGCGATATCGAGAGTCTGAAGATAAGCCGTCATCCCTGCAGGAATCATGATTTGGTCGATTCTCCGCTCATGAAGGAAGTTTTTCATGGTTTTGGCGCGGTGTGTGCTGGCTGCATCCCATATCAGCATCCTCTTTTGTTCCAGCGCATTACAAGCGGCAGCATTAAATCAAGCCACTTTCTAATAACATCTTGTGTGGCCCAGGCTTTTTCAGTTTCCAGCACATAAATGCCAGAAACCCGCTCAATCTTATCCTTCTTGCCTTTTGCAATGAGTAGCGGTGTTGCTTTAGTGCCATCCAGACGAATCGCCAAAATGCAGGTGACACGTGCACTTTCATAAGCGGTGGAGGGAACGTACACTGAGGAGGCACCTCGTTGATCAATGGTGGTTTGAGCTCCTTGGCCCATGAACACGGCAGTTTCATCCATGGCGATCATGTTGCAAAGACTGTATTTAGAGAAGTCAATGTCATCCACAAACTTCTTGTAGGCTAATGCACGTTTAACAATCTCAGCATCTTCCAACCTAAAGAGGGTTGTGGATCTTCTCAAAGACAGGTCATTGCGTTCAAGAAAGTTATCCACCCAGTGCTGTGATGCCTTGAATTGTTCAGGGGGAATGTCAAACTGTGGCGACACTGCAAGGGCATATTCCTGAATCTGAGCCCTGGTCACCACCAATGTCTTCGCTCTCCTGTCTGCAACCCACTCAGAGACCAGGCTTTCCAGCTCTGTATACATTGGTTGCCGACCACATCCAATCTTGCGCTTTTTAGCCATTCCGCTCTCCACTTTTTCACTCAGGCTAGTGTATTCTGCACGCCATTTCTGTACCAGTCGGTGATCCAACATTTTCTCCTTGCAGAACTGCACTAGATTTTTGCCCCTAGATTCTTCTACAATGGCTTTTTTATACTCCACGGAGTAACTCTTCCTTTTACCACTGGAACCGGAAGCGCTCATGTCTAGGGTCTGAAATATACGGTAGCATACGGTATAAGCTGTTTTAGATCAGAGATAACGGGTTATTCAATCTAACAACTGAAACAATTGTCTTGCATAATTATTTCTGGTTGTATACCACAAGAGAAGATTTTACTCTAAAGGGTTTTCGGCTCTTCTCTAAAATATATTTTCCAAAAGGTTATGAATGCCATTTCTTGAGCTCCGTAGATACAGACTTTCTTGCGCATGCCCAGTGCCTACGGAGCTCACTTGATCCCCCCTTTTCCCCCTTTAATCTCCCTTTCCCCAGAACACCAGAGTAGCATGTTTCTCTGAAGGATCTCTATGCAACGTTAAAGCCTCTGAGGGCCCTTCCAAACAGAACCAACTCCTGGGAGAAACTGGGATATTTTATCTTACTGGTAGGCCACATACCCCCAAACTCTATACTTTCCCTTTGGGGGGGTTGGGGGTGGGGGCTGGCTACATACCCTCCTGGATCAACCAGAGGATGACTTGAAAGGGCAGCCAGTACCCCATTAGATATGTTTTGGGAGTAAATGGCGGGCTAGGATGGGAGGGTGGGGTGCCATTCCACTCTCTTGGGCTCTTGGAGACCAAAGAACTGGGACTACAGTGCTCCTGGGAGTCAATCCCCACAGGGTCTACATAAAGGTCCCTATCTTTCTACTGCAGCAGTTTAAGCAATTCAAGTTTTTCTGAGGCATCATTTGACAAGGGCCCTGAGAGCTGCTTTCATCCTGTTTGTGCTGTAAATATGCTCTAAGAGATATACTGTAGATGAACTACAACTCCCAAACTCAAGGTCAATGCCCACCAAAGCCTTCCAGTATTTGCTGTTTGTCAGGGAAATTTGAGTGCCAAGTTTGTTTCAATTCCATAGTTGGTGAGTTCAGAATGCTCTTTGATTGTAGGTGAACTATAAATCCCAGCAACTTCAACTTCCAAATGACAAAATCAACCCCCCCCCACACACACACAGTTATGAATTAGAAATGAAAATAATGTTATGCTTAGGGGTCACCACAACATAAGGAACTGTATTAAGGGGTCGCAGCATTAGGAAGGTTGAGAAACACTGCTCTAAGATAAAAGAAAACATCTCAAGAAGGTGTCTGTACCTTCTGTTAAATTCAGTAGGCCGTAAGCTGCACTCCTTTTGCATGCGCTCGGAGACTTTCGCGCCGTAAGCACTGGGCATGCGCACGAAAACCTCCGCGCGCAGGTGCAGTGCCTACGGAGCTCACGAAGGGAGGGGGGAGAAGGAGTAGGAGGCGGGACAAAGCGGCGACACGTCAGAGGCTTTGTCCCGCCTCCTGCTCCTTCTTCTCCCTCCCTTCGCCCATTCGAGCTCACGACGGGGGAAAGAAGGAGGAGGAGGAGGGACAAAGCGGCAAAACGTCAGAGGCTTTGCACAGCATCCTTCTCCTTCTCCCCCCTCCCTTCGCCCATTCGAGCTCACGAAGGGGGGGGAAGAAGGAGCAGGAGGCAGGGCAAAGCGGCTCTGACGTGTCGCCGCTTTGCCCCGCCTCCTGCTCCTTCTTCTCCCCTCCCTTCGCCCATTCGAGCTCACGAAGGGGGGGGAAGAAGGAGTAGGAGGCGGGACAAAAGACACGTCAGAGGCTTTGCCCAGCCTCCTGCTCCTTCTTCCCTCCCTCGCCCTCGAGCTCATGGAAGGGGGGGAAGAAGGAGCAGGAGGAGGGGCAAAGCCTCTGACGTGTCACCGCTTTGCCCCGCCTCCTGCTCCTTCTTCCCCCCTTCGCCCATTCGAGCTCATGGAAGGGGGGGGGGAGAAGGAGCGGGACAAGCGGCGACACGTCAGAGGCTTTGCCCAGCCTCCTGCTCCTTCTTCCCCCCCCCCTTTGTCCATTCGAGCTCACGAAGGAGGGGAGGGGGAAAAGAAGGAGTAGGAGGCGGGGCAAAGCGGCGACACGTCAGAGGCTTTGCCCAGCCTCCTGCTCCTTCTTCCCCCCTCGCCCATTCGAGCTCATGAAGGGGGGAAAGAAGGAGTAGGAGGCGGGACAAAGCGGCGACACGTCAGAGGCTTTGCCCAGCCTCCTGCTCCTTCTTCTCCCTCCCTTCGCCCATTCGAGCTCACGAGGGGGGGGGGAAGAAGGAGCAGGAGGCTGGGCAAAGCCTCTGACGTGTCGCCGCTTTGTCCGCCTCCTGCTCCTTCTTCCCCCCCTTCGTGAGCTCGAGCTCGAATGGGGAGGGGAAGAAGGAGCAGGAGGAGGGGCAAGCGGCGACACGTCAGAGGCTTTGCCCAGCCTCCTGCTCCCTTCCCCCTTCATGAGCCTCGAATGGGCGAAGGGAGGGAGAAGAAGGAGCAGGAGGCGGGGCAAAGCCTCTGACGTGACGCCGCTTTGCCCCGCCTCCTGCTCCTTCTTCTCCCCCCTTCGTGAGCTCGAATGGAGTACAGCTTACATACGGGGTATGGCTTACATTAGCCAACCCTGCTGACACCCCCGATACGTCTTACAATCGGGGGTGTCTTACTTTCGGGGAAACACGGTATCAACGAATAATCTGGACTTGATAAAAGATAACCATGAAAAGAAATGGACTGAGATAGAACAAAGCTTGAAAAACTGGAACCATCTAAGATTATCATTGCTAGGGAGAATAGCCTTGATAAAAATGAAGGTATTACCGAAGGTATTATTCCTCTTCCAGAACCTCCCACTATTGAAAAATAAAAAAATCCTAATGACATGGAAAAAAGATCTGGCTAGATTTATTTGGCAAGGGAAAAAGCATAGGATAAAATGGAAAACAATGATCGATGATAGGTCAAGAGCTGGTTTCGGAGTCCCAGAGCTAGAAATATACTATGAAGCCACCACGCTAGACTGGATAGTAGAATGGAGTACCTTAAATAATGTGAAGCTACTCACTCTGGAGGGGTTCGACCTCAGAGTGGGTTGGCATGGCTATATATGGTACAAAAAAGAAAAAATAGAAAATAACTTCAACAACCACATTATAAGACGCCCACTCTTAAGAACATGGATGAAATACAGGGACAGACTATGTGAAAAGACACCAATGTGGTTATCTCCTGAAGAGGCATTCTTCAGGAGACAGTACGGAAAAGCAACATGGCTGAGATACCACCAAATTCTGGAAAAAAATAACGAAGGCTGGGTGTTAAAAGAGTATGAGAAAATAAAAGAGAAGGTAAACTCCCTGAACTGGTTTCAGTATGCCCAATTAAAGGAAATATATAAAAAGGATAAAATAAGAGGCTTTGACCAGACACGAAACTTCTGGGATAAGTTAATGCAAAAAAAGAAAAAAAGAATCTCGACGCTATATAGAAAACTGCTAGAATGGGTCACAGAGGAGGAAGTGATAAAAGATAATATGATGAAATGGGCAAAAAATTTTGGGCACAACATAAAATTAGAAGTTTGGGAGAGAACATGGAGGACGCACATGAAATATACGTACTCACATGATCTAAAGGAAAATTACCTAAAGATACTGCATAGGTGGTATATTACTCCAACTTCTCTCGCTAAATATAGTGATAGACAAGATTCCAGATGTTGGAAGTGTAAAAAAGAAGAGGGGACTTTTTACCACATGTGGTGGGGATGTCGGAAAGTAAAACAATTCTGGAAGAAAATATATAGAGAAATTCAGTTATGTTTGGGTATTAATTTTGAAATGAAGCCGGAATACCTTTTGTTGGGTTTGTTGGATTTCAAATTGGAAAAGAACTTAGAAAAACTGTTTATATACTTTATCACAGCCGCGAGATTAACTTTGGCTAGGAGATGGAGGGAGAAGGAGATACCCCTACTGGACGACTGGAGGCTGAAAATCCTGGAAATCGTAAAGATGGATTGCTTGACTACATCGTTAAGAGAAAACGAATACATGGAAAAAACAGACTGGACATTGGTTATTAAGTACTTAAGAGAAAACAAGATAGAATGGATAGTGAAGATCTAAAGGGAAACAGGGCAACTTAGTCATATCTCTTTCCCTTTTTTGATATTAGAATGTACTTTAGCACGTGATTTAAGAGATGTGATAATGATAACATGTTTAAGTTGAGACACGGCTACCTTGATGCTAAAAAAATCAATGGAATTTCACGCCAAGATACTTCTTTTTCTTCTTCCTCTTCCCCCTGACCCGTAGCCTTTCCCCTCCCTCCCCCCCCTACCCTTTTTCCTTTTCTTTCTCTATCCTCTACCCACTGTTTCTTTTTTTAACAATTGTATTGTGTTTAATGTTTTATATGTTGTAAAAACCAATAAAAACTATTTTTTTTAAAAAAATCAACCCACCAAAAACTGGGTTGACTTATCCATAGATTGATGTAAATATTGTACCTTAATACTTAACAAAAAAAGAAACCATCCACTTTTTCCAAGTAAAGTGATAAAAAGTGAGGGCTTCGTCCATCTGAGGAGAACCAAACCTCTTTACTCTCCACCACTTCCAGCCTTTTTGAATGCCTGGGTAGGGAAGTGGAGGCTGATGCCCTCATGAAATGGCCTTTGGTTCACATGAATTAGATTTATATATGAGTATATACATTAATTAATAAAACATAACAGAGTCAATGCCATTGCATTTGTTCTCCCTACAGGTAAAAAGCAGCAGCTCTAGTGTCACGTTTTTTGGTAGATGCTGTCATCAAACCCATGATACATTCCAGAATGATGCTAAATCACAGGACATTCTTTTGGGTTGGGGATAATAAAAGGGTTGCCTTTTACTTTAAGAATGTTGTGTGGTGCATTCAAATGCTGCCACTGATCTCTTAGCAGCAGATGGTCAAGGACAAAAGTGGGAAAGGAAGGAGCATTTTTAAAAAGAGATTTGCCCTTACCTAATAAATGTAAGCATTGCTTTGTCATGTAATACATGTAAGAAAACCAGTGGAACAGTACTGAATTTGTTTTCAAACTGGGATTGTAATGTGTTTGGGTGCAGGAAATTTTAGTTCAATATGAAGTATTATTGTGAAGGCTACCTCCGGCTAGTGAAGTCATTGTTTAAGGGCAATGATGATGGTGGTGATTGTTGTAATTTATTAAATTTGGAATACTCTATCCTGGCATCTATCATAAATATTAGAGAAAATATAAACAAACAAATAACAATGATGGGAGGCTTTTCCTATGCCTTCCTATACAAGTTCAGTAAAAATTGAGAAAGAAATTTGAATTACTTTAATAATAATAATAATATTTCATTTATACCCCGCCACCATCTCCCCGAGGGGACTTGGGGCGGCTTACATGAGACCAAGTCCAATGACACATAATAAAATAACACAGCAGCAAATAATAAAACAATACACTCAATATAAATCATACATAAGCAATATCAGACAATTTAGCTTTGTTTTGCACTCTACCTACATATGTCCTGCTTTTTCGTGTGAAATATTTTGAATGAAATTTTGTGCATGGGACACAAATATTATTCTGAGTCATAGTTCAGTCTGAGTGCTTTCGGGATCATTCTGAATTATTGAGCAGAGTATCATAGAAACGCTGTCTAGCCATTAAAATGCTAGAACAGAATACATAAAGCCGATGTATTTCTATATTCCCAGCACTTTGCTTCATCTAAAGCAGCACTCATTGTATTAGACCAATGATTATCTCTACCTCATTGTGAATGGTGCAAGAAAGCATTTTTAAAAAGCTTTCATCTTAATTTTTTTTACAATGCAGACAAATATTTGACTTCAACTAGATATGCTGGTTACATTTATAAGAAATATAGTGTGCCTGTACTCACACACTACATGCAGACATGAACATAGACACAATGCTATCCAGAAAGTAAATGTTAAAATTTTATAGACTATAATTTTATGTAATAAGAGACAGATTTAAAATATCAAATGTTCTTAGTCTCTATACTCTCTCCACCACACCCAGTTTTCTGGGAATGTTAACTGTGATCAACTTTTTTGGTAAAACCTAACCAAGCCTTGAATTAATATGATATCAGTCTGGTCACAGTTAACACAGAAAATGCAAGGAACCTCAACTTCTGCTCTGCCATTTAATATGGAATTTTCAAAACAATATAAGACTAAGACTATGACTCTAGAAGACTAGAATTTGAATCTTGGCAAGTCACACTCTCTTAGTCTCTTAGGAAGGTGATGGCAAGCTTACTCTGAATTTATTTTGTCAAGAAAACTCTAGGATATAGTCACTATATGTTTGAGTTGAATTAAGGGCACATTAACTACTGAGATTAGAAAATATTTGTATATTAAATATATTGGGGTCACTGTACAAAGGGGTCAGCATTTAGCACAGAAACAAAAGAACATGTTTTACATCTAGCTGGCCTCTTAGAAAAGGAAAAATGGTTGAAACTTAGCAAAATAATTAATTGAATGATATTATATCATGGAATTGGGGGTTGTTGTTCTGCGTTTCTCTGCCAGATATTCTTCTGCTCCATTCTTCATTGTCCCTAGCCACCTGTAACATTGACTGGGGTGATGGGAGCTATAATCCTCTCTAATACATTTCAAGAGTGGCAAATTGCTGAAGACTGCTTTAGGATATAAAACATAAATGCCATCTTTATTTGCAGCCACTGATTGCTTTCTCAAGCATAATGTGAGTACTGGAGCTTATGTCTTTGTAATTAAAAATGTACCATATATACTTGAGTATAAGCTGACCCGAAAATAAGCTGAGGCACCTAATTTTACCACAAAAAAACCTGGGAAAACTTATTGACTCAAGTATAAGATGAGGTTGGGAAATGCAGCAGCTACTGGTACATTTCAAAATAAAAATAGATACCAATAAAATTACATTAATTGAGGCATCAATAGGTTAAATGTTTTTTTAAAAAATATTTACATAAAACTGTAATTTAAGATAAGACTGCCCAGCTCTGATTAAATCACCATTTTAAACTTCTTCATTGTAAATGTGCTGTTAGGTATCTTTCCAATAATCACCATAGTTTATTTTAGCTATATATTTTGAGGAAAATGCTGTGTGTATATGAATAAGGAAAAGTGGGAAAGACTGGTGCCAAGAGAGGAGAGGAAGGCACGCACTGCACTGAAAGAGGAGAGGAAGGTGCGTGCTACATGAGAGAGGAGGAGAGGTTGGAGAGTTGGGTTGCTGTGCAGAGAGTTGAGGGTCCTGGTAAGAAGGTGTGGGGTGAAAGAAGTCCTTCTTTCAGCCCCATGCCTTCTCACCAGGACCCTCACTTGAGTATAAGTCGAGGGTGGCTTTTCCACCTAAAAAAGGGCTGAAAAACTAGACTTATATTCAAGTATATACAGTAACTTCTCATTCAATTCACCAGCCTCTTGTGGCTTATCCAGGGGCGGTCTAAGGTAATTCTAAATAGTAAGCGAACATTATTTTGCCCCCCTCAAAAAAAACATAATTTTGGCGCCCCTCCCAGGCAGGCAGGCACGCGCTCTCCCTCTCTCCTCCCTTGACCCGTTTTGAGTGACAAGCGTGAGCTGGCTGTGGCTCCGCCCCCAACTTTTGAGGTCGTCACCAGCCAAGCGGGCGGAGGGAGGCTGAAGCTTTCCTTACTGCTGGACTGACCAAAGTGGGCGGAGCCTAAGCTGCTGCTACCTATCCATTCAGTCAGTGTTTACCAACCTTTTTTGAGCTGCGGCACACTTTTTACATTTACAAAATCCTGGGGCACATCACCAACCAAAATGACACTCTAACACAGTGGTTCTCAAAGTTTTTTGGCCTACCACCCCCTTTCCAGAAAAAATTTACTCACTGCCCCCTAGAAATTATTATTTTTTATTTTAATAGCAATTAAACAAAAAGATATATGTATTAAAGGGGACTCAGAATATCAAGGCAGATAATCTGCAATATCTGCTTTGAACTGGATTATATGGCAGTTTGGACTCAGATAAACTGGTTTATCTGAGTCCACACTGCCATATAATCCAGTTCAAAGCAGATAATGTGGGTCGGATTGTATTCAGCTGTGTGGAAGGGGGCTCAAAATATCAGGGCAGATAATCCACAATATCTGCTTTGAACTGGTTTATCTGAGTCCACACTGCCATATAATCCAGTTCAAAGCAGATAATGTGGGTGGGATTGTATTCAGCTGTGTGGAAGGGGACTCAGAATATCATGGCAGATAATCCACAACATTGAATATCCTAGAGTCGCAAGGGACCCCTAAAGGCCATCCAGTCCAACCCCATTCTGTCATCAAGGAACACAATTAAAGCCCGCTTACAAATGACCACCCAGCCTCTGTTTAATAACAACAACAACAGAGTTTAATAACTAAAGTAAAGTAGAAAGAGACTTCCATGGGCCATCCAGTCCAATCTTTTTCAGCCATAAGGAAAATGCACAATCAAAGCACTCCTGACAGATGGCCAGTCTGCCTCTGCTCAACAACAATAATTATAATAATAATTGTCAATCAGTCAGTCACGTTTATTGAGTAACCGTCAGGTCATTTCAAATACAAGCTCCAACAGCAGTAGTAGTATAAAAGATAAAAGATAAAATCAGTACCTAATGTACAAATAATAATTGTAATAATAAGAATAATAGAATCCTGGTCCTGGCAAGGCTGGAGAGGGCAAGGATAGACTGCTCGCCAAGCTACCTCTCTGGCCACTGGGGTGAGGGGGGGAGGCCACAAGGCCCATAACCCCCCTCCCCTAAGTCCTACTTACAGAGTAAGGTGACCCAAGCAGAACCTCCAGGGAATCCGGGCCCCAGGAAAGAGGAGGAGGAAGAGCAGCAACAGAGGTAGCCCAGGGAGGGAGGTGGAAAAGAGCGAGGTGGAAGAGAAGGGACGGGGGAAAGAGCGCCTCCTCCATGATGTTTTGAACCTAAAGCACCTACAAGGAAGGAGGCTGCACTGCATCAGAAGACACCCCCCCACACACACACCCTCCTTCCCTCCCTGCCTGGGTGTCTCAGGGCGCTTTTCCAAGCGGCATCCTCCTTCCTCCTCCCTGGCTGCCTTCCTTCCTTCTTCTGTCAGAGGAGGAGGCGGAGGGTGTGATGCCCGTGAGGTGCTTGGTCGGAGCGTGGGCCAGGAAAGCGCCCCACTTCCCTGCTGCTGCTTCTCCTCCTCCTTCCTCACCTTCCTCTTCACATGGAAAGAGAGAGAGAGAGAGAAAAGGTCTAGAAAAGGACTGAGTCATTCTAGCAAAGCAATGAAAATAGTTAGTGTAGTTAATTAACTCTCCAGGTCTCCTGATGATATAAACAAAGTCCCACTAACTATATCAAGATCACAATGATTGCAGTAATCAAGCAGTCCTTCCCTCCTTACTCAGTACATTAAGCTAATTCATGTTTCTGATGGTGGTTGCCTTGTTAGTCACATTGGTCTACAGCATATTAGGAATTCTGAACTCATTGTTCCAAATTTATGTTGAAATGAAGGTTATGTATTGCATTAAGGCAAACCATTTTTACAAGGGACACCTGTGCCTAATGATGTGGGAAATTATTGCAATACGTGATTTGTTAAATTACTTTGTCTCTTTTCTTCAGATCACTTTGTAATAATTAATTTCCCAGTTGGTGAAAGGTTCACCAAATGTAATCTGTCATGCAAATAGCAATTAGAATGACTACACCATGCTGGAGGTTTTTTTCCCTAGGAGTTGAGTGTAATGCTAAGTATTTCATGGTTGCTGGGGGGGGGGGGTGTTTAAGGTTTTGTAGATTTTCTGTTATCAGCATTCACAGCAAATGAATGCTCTAATCTTACTCAAGGCTCCTTTTCTCCCCTGCTTTGTTCCTGGCATTGTTATAAATCACACTGCACACCACAATTGTTTTTATTTTGCCACTGGTGCCCTTTGTTCCTCATGCTGCAATTTAGCTATCCCGAATTCTCTGTGTTTCAGGGAAGAACTTTATAGATTTTTGGATAAATTGCCTGTGTTTTTGGAACCCATTTTGATGCATCTTGCCTGAAAATAAACATGAATTCTGAAATCACAATGGGACCTGGTTTTATTTCCCAGGGGATTGCAGCTGCAGCTTTTTTTTCGTTCAAAGGGCAAAACCGAACTTCTGTGTCTCTGTTTTCAAGCTAGAATATTTCTCCTGTGCCAAACAGAAAAATAACAAAACTCACTCCAGGTATCCAGATTGTTATGATATTATTCAGATGTTCTGTTATAATTGTTATTGAATGTATGCTCTTTGTTTTATGTGAGGGTTTTTAAATAGTTAACTTAACCTTACCTACAATTACGCTATGTAGCAGGACTTTTGTTCCTGGATTATAAATGTCATTTCCTAATTTGTTATCTCTTAAGAACATGGAAAATGTTTATTAAACTGAAAAAGCTTTGTTTTTTGCAGGACATTTCATTTTAGTCTCTCAATGAATATCTCATAGAGTCTCAACCAATTTAACATAGTTGGTGGCAGCCACAAAATCAACGTTTCTGGAGTACAACAACTACTTTCAAAGTGAGTATCAGACAATTAAACAGGAAATAATACTTTCAAATCAGGAACAGAAAATATTTCAAATTTTGTTACATAGTGTTTATCTGATATTTCCCCTCCTGAGAACAAAGACCAAGGAGCAAGAGGATCCTGTTGTCTACTACAAGGGCCTTCAAACTTTCTAAGCAGGGGGACAGTTCACAGTCTCTCAGATGGACGATAGTTTGAAATAAAAACATGAAATAATTCCTATGCACATTGCACATATTTTATTTGTAGTGCAAAAAGAAAAGAAAAGAAAGAACAATACAATACAATATTTAAAACAAAGAACAATTTTAAATAACATAAACTTAGCAGTATTTCAGTGGGAAGTGTGGTTCTGCTTTTGGCTGATAAGATAGTCAGGTTAATTAGGATTATTGTTGTTTGCCTTCAAGTTTAAATTTTAGAGTGTGGGCTGAAAGGCCACATCCAGCCTGTGGGCCTTGGTTTGAGGACCCCTGGTCTACTAGGATGGATTCTTTTTTTTAGGATTGAAATTTGTAATGGAAGTCTGAACAAATGAGAGACTAGTTATGACTATATTCACTCATGCATGCAAGGATATGGCCTTGCATTTGTATACATCTCACCATGAATATGGGATTAGAGTGGTCTTTCCCAATTGATAAGACTCCAGTGAGAAGCAATATATGAATGTTATCAATAAACAAATTTTTGTTGATTGTTTGGTTGTTTGGATCCTTGCTAATGGTTCCAGAAGATTTTATTTTATTTCTTTGGAAGGAGGTTCATTTTAATATTGCAAACGTATACTCTAAAGACACCAGATCCCCACTGGTCTTGGAGGATAAGCAAGATCAGTTTTTCTTAGTGCCAATGAATACCAAACTACATTACAGAGGAAGTAACTGGTAAAACATCTCTGAATATTCTTTGCCTAATAGAACCCTATGAAATTCACGGGATTGCCAAAAACTGACAGGTGGTATGGAGTCACATGCACAAACAGAAAATGTGTACACACTCACAGACCAATTCTTTTCTAACTTCAATGAATATGACACATGCATTTGGGAGTAAAAAAAAATCAATGTGATTCAGTGTGAGAGGCAGTATGGTATTGGCTGTTTCAGAGGTGTTAAAATAAGTGGGGTGAAAACCTGAATTTCCCAGAGAAAGGACAGTGAAAATGCAAGGAAAAATGTATTCACAAATGATTTCTTATTATTTCAGGCTCATCATTCAAATCTAATATGCAAGGTTTAAAATATATTTCCTTCTTTCCTAGAATGACCTGCCTTTAAAATGATATGCAAGGTGTCATATCAAGAGCTTACTTTTCTATATTTATGAGTCTGCTGTCAAAAAGCATTATCCATGCTTGTGCTCTTGTGTTGGGCAGAACAGTTTTATTTTCACTTTAAACCAGGCACAAAGATACTCAGTTTCTACACAATGGAAGGACAATCACCATATCTAGTGCATACAATTGTCATTTCACCCTGTACCCAGATCAGCATTTTTATTACATAATCATAGCACAAATTTCAATGTAACCATGATGGCATTTTCCTATGAAATTCTGGGGTATTAATTTGGGGAAGTTCTAGGGCTCTATGTCTGAGAATGCTTCTCCTTAAATTTGAAATGCCTGGATACATTGGATGGAAGTATGGCAGTAAAAAAAAGGTCATAGTCCTATCCTTACATTATGTGAAAGAGCTGCAGCAGAACATCCAAAGAAGTTGCCTTTCAAACCAAATGAATCAGGTGACTGATAGGATGGGGAAGTGAGTGACTTTCCTTAAAATATCTTGAAGAGTGTGTCAATGGAAAACCTGTGATAATTTTTACATGAATCCTGGGCTTGATGTCTATGGACGTCACCATACATGTCTTTCGCAGTGTCGTAGGATGCTTTCGCCCCAGTTGATCCATGGAGCTTCACACTGTTCATCACACTACACACTCTCACTTCTGGCAGGGCTCTGTGGATCAACTGGGGCAAAAGTGCCAAATGATGCTGCACCCAGAAGATAGGAGGCTTCCCATGATCTGTTGGAAACAATGGAGCCAGCATGGGAGGGAAGCCAAGTGGCAATGCTTCACCATGTGCAATGTGTGTCCCATCAATTCACTAGGAGGCTAGCAAATTGCCCCATGTGACCTCATCAATGTGATAACGTCCTATGTGGGTGAATCCAAGCCCAGGATGGAAGGGAACTGGCATCTGCTTTCTTAGACCATGTGTTTAAACCATATTGGGATAGGAGTAAAGATTGAATTAAAGCACAGATTTTCCTTTTGAAATGCATTCCAAAGCTTTGGCTCTTAAACTAATAATTAATCTCCCTTAATCTTTATTCTTAAGTCTCTGATTCTTAAGCAGAAAACAATTATGAAAAATGAAACCAATGACTGTATTATTGATTGGAATCAATGGTTCAATTAGAACTTCCCTTTGGAAATATTAACATTTTTATTAGAATCACTTAAGATGTAAAGCTGTCTTTCATAATGACTTAATATAAGGATTTCTCAACAGATTCGGTGTTTAATGATGAATTTAAAGTATGCATGCCATATATTAATTTTTATATAACAAATGAGGATATTAATTTGTAGATTATAAGATTATGACTGCAAATGAATGTTATTGCTCTCCATACAACATATGTATGAGATATGTGTTGTTGAAGGCTTTCATGGCCAGAATCAGTGCAAGGCTTAATACCATGGAACAGGCATGCAATAAATATGTATGACTTATACTTCAACTGCCCTGATTTGACAGTGTCAGTCTTAATTAAACCTCTGCCATACCCGTCTTCTCCTTACACCTTCTCCATTTTCCCAGCTTATTTCAACTGCCACACATTGAGTTCAAATTGCAAGAGTCACTTGTACTTGATGAACTCATTGGGTGAGGAGAGGACAGAATCTCATCCTCCTCAGTAGACTCAGGGGAAAGCAAACTCCTGCAGCCTTTCCTAGGTTTTGCTTTTAAAAACTCTTAGTGACTTTTGCCATCTTCTCTACATTGTTATATTGCTTAGCTACATGTATTCTCATTTTAATGTGTTAAATGCTGGAAGTGACATATGTATATATGTGTGAGCTAAGCTGCACTGGCTTAACTGCACAATTCAAGAGATACGTTTTCATTATTACATCGTAGGACCTCATCACATGAGCTTTAGGCCCCATCCTAGGACAAAGCTGAGACTCAACCAGGATGGAGTCCAGCAGAGCCCATCACATGACACAGAGCTACTTCTGGCTGCGTCTCAGCAGTGTGCTAAGTGGCAGTCATGAAAACATGGGTGACTACCCATGTTCTCATAGAGTGAGTGAGGACAGCATGCGATCAAGCTGGGGACAGCACGGGATCAAGCCAGAGACAGACGGATTTCCATGTGGGATGGTAAGGGGGTGATGTGGGGCTTGGCCTGACTATTCACTCTGCTGCCCAATTGATGCCCCATTGTCACCTAGCTTAAGGATCTCCATGTGATGAGGTCCCAGCTAGTGAGTACTTCCCAGGTATATAGGTCCAAGATTGCAACCTTAAGCTAAGGATATAGGTGCATAGAGACTTGAAAGAGACCTGGGTCCTTCAACAAATCTCAAGAAATACTTTAAAGAAAACATCAAAAAAATGTTATCCCTTGCAGAAGTGTAGACACAATTGGAGGGAGGGTTGTGGTCCCCAAAAGGTCTTGCATGTATTTCTTCCCCCAAAAGCATAACCAAAAGGCTACCTTTCCTCTTTAAATTAATGGCCTCTCACCATTAGGAGGGGGAAAGCAGGGAGCAGAGTTCATGGAGGGGGGGGGATTAAGAAAGCACATAACTCTGGGAAATGTAGTTTGGGAAGGTGATGAGCCTTATGGCAAAGAATTCAAAAACTCTGAACTACATTTCCCAGAATTCTGTTCACATCAAAAAGCCCCAATCAGGAGAGGGGAGAGAGCTATTTTCTCTCTGTACAGCAGCCAGCCAGAGTGCCAATAAATGGTTGGATCTGCAAAGAAGAGACTGATACTTCTAGTACTTAAATCTCTGTGCTGGGCTGGGAAGAAATCCCTAAATGGATGGCCTTGGGGTCCCTTCCTACTCAATATGGGAATTATATTAATTAGTTTAGAGGCTGGATGGCAATCTGTCAGGAGAGTTTTGATGGCACCCTTCTGCCTGGAAGAAGGGAGTTGAGCTAGATGCGCCCTGGGGGCCCTTCCAACTATAGGATTCTATGAAAATGTAGAACTGGTTAATATGGGTTTCTATTGGTTTATATGAGAGACATTCAGTGGGATAGCTGTTATGGCTTTTTTTTCCAAAAATGTTTCTATCAAAACTTTAAATAATTCCCTAAAATTAGTAGATATGTGAATATTTCTGAAAGTGGGGGGGGGATGATGCCTTGTTGACTTGTGTATACAAAATTCAAGGAAATTTATTTTGTAGTTTTGTTCTTAAAAGTTGTTTATAAAAAATTCCCCAAAAGACCATGGATAAGTGAAACATTCCGAAACATGATGAGCTAACAGTGGTAAATGTGTTTTACCACGATTGCAAGTTTCACCTTAATAGTTGTAAATATGAGGGAGAAAGAAGCCCCTGAAATTTCCCCATTTGCACAACTACTATAACAAAAAAAGTAACAAAACTTCCTTACTCTCATTATAGTAACAAAATCTTCACTTACAACACTTTAGAAACCCTTTAAAAACCAAACACCAACACCCCCTAATTTTGTAATCACTTTTGAAACTTTTTTTTATCGATTGCTTATTCCTAATTTGTATATACTTGTGGAAAGTATTGCATTACTTTTGAAAGTTACAGATTGTGCTGAAAGAGATTCAAGTGAAAGCCTATAGAGGAGAAGCACATTTTGTTCATACAAATGCATGTTCATAGTTTTGTGTTACTGATACTACTTTGCATATTATTTTCTGTCAAAAATACGATCATGCAAAAAAAAAAAACACCCCAGAAAGCAGTCTGCAACAAATGGAATAGATGAAAACACCTGGCTAGCTACTGTATATGGGAAATATTAGGTTTAATTCATGCAACAGAGGTTTTCCTAGATCTTTAGATCAACTTTTAAAGAGACGCAACTGATGTGGGATGGGATCTCTTTGTTCCATGTTTTTGTCAGAACAATTCTACTGGATTCTGCTCTATGTCTTATAGATTCCTCTCTGCTTTGTACCAGAAGATCTCAGGATAGCACAGAGAAAACAAAAACAACAATTTTAAAAAAAATCAGGTAACATAAAATAATTTAAAATAATATAAAACAGATACAAGAAAACATCTGAAATGGATCTAGGTATCTTAGTAAACCACAAGCTGAGCATGAATCAACAGTGTTATGCAGCAGCTAAAAAGCCAATTGTAGGCTGCATCAATGGTAACGTATTAGCTAGATCAGGGGTTCTCAAACCTTTTAAGTAGAGGGCCAGGTCACAGACTCTCAAGATGTTGAAGGGCTGGATTATAATTGGAAAAAGATGAATGAATTCCCATGCACACTGCACATATCTTATTTGTAGAGCAAAAAACTCTCTAAAATACAATAATTAAATGAAGAACAATGTTAACAAATATAAACTTATTAGTATTTCAATGGAAAGTGTGGACCTGCTTTTGGTGATGAGATAGGATTGTTGTTGTTGTGTGCTTTCAAGTTGTTTCAAACTTAAGTTGACCTTGAGTGAAGGCTGGGTAAATGACCTTGGAGGGGCATATCCGGCCCCCAGGCCTTAGTTTGAGTACCCTTGAGCTAGATGGAGGAATTAATAGTACCACTCAATTCTGCTTTTATTAGACCTTACCTGGAAAATTGTGTTCTGTTCTGGGCAACACAATATAAGAAGAATATTGTGGAGCTGAAACATATTCAGAAGAGAGTGACCAAAATAGCAAAAGGTTTGCAAGCTAATATTTGAAAGAATTGTCACATAGGGAAAGAAACAAATTTGTAATGGATTCAAACTATAAGGAAAGAAATTCCAGCATTAGGAAGAACTTTCAGATTATAAAATTTGTTTGACAAATACACTGCCTCAGGCATCTCTTTCTTTGGAGGTTTTTAAACAAGCTGAATAGCCATCTGTTGGGAGTACTTCAATTGTGTGTTCCTGAATGGCAGGGTTGGACTGGATGGCCCTTGTGATATCTTCCTATTATATGATTCTGAGATGTTCTGTTTCTAGGAAATATGCTTATCCAGAAAAATTTACCTATTGCTTGCTTGATCTTTTAAAAATTCATTGCTTTTGATCTCCGTCTTCTTAAGTTTTTATTGTGTTTTTTTTCCTGAGCTAGGGAGATGTATCTGAAGTACACATCTTTGCCCAATTGCTTTTAAAAGCAGTGAACCATTCCTTGGGGTAAAGTTATATCTCCTGCAGGAAAATTACACTCAGACCATTATATGGGGATTGATACTGTCGCCACCGGATGATTGCTTGAACAAGGTCAGGATTAACGACAAAATCTTGGCTTTTCTCAAGCCTTGAAAAATCTTTTCGTACAGGCATGGCTTATGCAGCATGCACAATAAGCCTCTTTTACAAAGTTCATTATATCAGGTTTTTCATTACACAATATCAAGTATTTTGTTAAAAATCACCAGCTTCTGCTAGTTGACAACCTGGGACAAGAACAAAACATCCTGCCCATGCAGAAAGATTGGACACAGTTACTGCTAGCAGGAATTTCCAAAATGCATTTAATGAGCACTAGCACAGCATGGGTCAAGACTTGCATCATCTACAGAAGTAAGTTTGTAACTTTTGGCTAAAAAATTAAGTGCAAAGCAATCAACAGAACTCTCGAAAATTGATTCTGAAGCCAGGCTTCTAAAAGATTTGGAACAACTTGAACACAATCACTTCAAAGCAATCAAAGAAAGCGGGCAGAAGTAAATGAATCCAAAAATGATCTGTTTTTTCCCCATCTTCTGCAAGGAGAACCTTTTTTTCAAAATAACTAAAGGCTAAACTTTTACAAAGCTGCAATTTTAAAGTTATCCAGTTAATATCATTGCATTTGCCTTCTTTTTAATGTATATGTTTTAAGTATTTTATTGACAACTAAACTTTGTGTTTTAATAGAAATGGACATATTTACATGCACTAATCAGCACAGGACTACTGTCTAAAGGTGAAGCTGACAATATTTAAGATGCTAACCTTTTCAAACAGAAGCAGCAGCGATAGAAGAGCAGCTTCCTTTCTTATTATCCTGAGCAATAACCTATATGCCTAGCCAGTTCAATGGGGAACCCATGACCTCACTCCTATTAATGGAAGACCTCAACTGGTAAAACATTCCTTCATCTGGTTTGGAGGATGGGGTATTTCAGGGGGAAAAGATCACCTTCTGTATAGTATTTTTAGGTGAGGAAGGAGATGCCATGAAGAACTCTACAACTCTAGTTGCACATACCCACACGTAAATTCAGCCCACTGTATCTCCCTCAATTCCAGGAGTCTGTTAATATTTCACAATTATAGAATTAGCCTTCTACTTCAACTACCATGATAGTATCATATGAAATCCTGAGATTTCTAGTTTATGGAAGTGGTATTTAGAATTCTCAGCCACTGAACTTCAAGTTCATCAGCAAATTTGAAACCCCAGGATTCCTCAACATGCAAGAATGGCAATAAAAATGGATGCATAGTGCTGTAACTGTGTAGTGTGCATGGAACCCAAGACTCTTTCTAATCTTTTATGTTGATGTCTTGTGGGATTTATGAATAATACTTGAAAAATATGTTGAACTAAACTCTCTGGCCTAAGAGGGACATGATCCAGTTCTTCTTCATGGTCTCTGTAAGCTTATATGTGGATTCTGAATTTTACAATTCAAGAACATTTCTAGAACAAATCCAGGCATTGGTTGTAATATCCTTCCATTTTGGAGAAAGAAGCTCCTTTGTGCATTCATTAAATAGTTTGGTGCTCATCTTTGCCATAATTCTTCTGATCTTTTGACTGTCCTGATAGCAGCATTGTCATAAGGTCATTTCTGCAGGGAAATTAAAAATAAGTAAATAAAAAGAACCCTTTTTGTTCACAAGGAAAAGTAAATAAAAACTTTCATTTTAGCCTATGACAATCAACTACCTAACATCAATAGTCTCTACTGACATCTTTCTAAGAGGTGAATGCAAGTAGATTGCTGTTCTCATCATTAATCTCAATGAATGTGACCTTCCAGAATTGTCCAATTTACTGGTGGTCTATGAGTGCAGATACCAAAAACTTCTAAGGGGCAAATTAGATGTGATAGGAAGAACTGATTCTGGCATCCTGTTCCCATCTCACAATACGATAATATGCTGAGTTCTTTCCTAGTCCAGTCATTTCCTATATTGCAACTCTGCTGGGAGAAAAATGTTCAGATGATGGATTAGGCTACCCGGCTTATCATTGTTTCTTTTGGGACTGAGGTATGTCTGCAGGACTATAATTGTAGCACTGGAAACATTTTCTTCTTTTACAAATATTTGATGATGACCTTCATCTCAGCTGGATGGGACCTTGTGTTTAGAAGCCTTTCTTAAATCTATGTGCTGCAATACTGGAAAGCAAAAAACAAAACAAAACTCCAGCAGATAGGAATGAGGGAGAAATTGGATGCATTCACATTTACAACACCAAATAACTTGATCTACACTTTAAAATCAACAGACAATCCAGAACTGTGCTTCAAAACATGCACTTGTCCAAATTTTGTGATGGAGTGAGCAAATAGAAAAATGCATAATATGTCAATGTTAGGGGGAAATGCATATAACAAATGTTTATTAGTGAAAATAATGTTTAAATGTAACATTGTAAAACCTGATTGCCAGTTACAAGTCTATTGAGAATAAATGTATATAAAGCATCATGGATTCAACAAAATCCACAGAAATGAATTCATTTTTGTGTAAACTTTTTTTAAAATGACATTTTCAAATTTTGTGTGACTGGAACTGAAGTTCAAAGAGGAAAAAAGTTTTCAGAATTCAAAATGAACTTGAGCTCAACAATGAACAAATAAATTTATCATAGATCATGATCTAATAAAGGAGTGTCACACACAAAAATTCAAGGGTGGGCATGATGCAGAAAAGCAGATGGTTTATTCTTGTTAAATGAACTAATAGTAGGTGTTTATAAGAGAGAAAAGCCCATCTGTATTTCAGGTAAACTTACAAACTACATGAATTTCCGGTCTTTGGATGAAGTTCAAAGTGTGGTAGAAAACACTATGCTTGGACTCAGATCAGTTGGAACGAAAGTGATTTGTAAAAGTCAGTGGTTCATTTTGTATATTCCCCAAAAACAGGATGGAAGGAGGAACTGGAAAGCTGGTAAAAATGTGTCAGGGTTGAAGTTACTGTGTGCAATAATATCATATTAATAATAAATAGTATGCACCAATATAATATTGATGGTGAACTTTTACAGGATCATAAGAAGCACAAATACTCACATATACTATTTAAATTCAATGGATCATAAGAAATATAAGTGTTATTAATAACATAACATACAAACATGAGTCAAGTGGACATATCCAAAGATGACCAATAATGGAGGTGCAACTCATGCAAATTCTACAATAAAGGATGTTTCCCAAAGGGAGGAAAAAATGTAGAGTTCAGCGTCCTGTATTACATCCAGCTCCGTTGTCCATACAATGAACTTCAATGGAGTCTTAAAAGGAGTTTTAAATAAAGTAAGTCCAGTAACCCGGATGTAAAAACACGATAACCAAGGGTGTTCACCAAAAAAGACTCACAGAATGCTGAGCATATTTCCCCGAATTGTCCAAGAAATGGGAGAAGGTGAGTGGTGCGAACTCCGAAACAACACTCCGTTAGGATGAAGACGTATAGGAGAATTCCTGTCTGTGTTTCCAAACAGCGCTGGGCTGTCCCAATATGATCTGGGCGCCTCACCGCCACAACCACACCACCGATGGAAAGTAGTATGTAACTACTCTGGGCCCTTAATTTGATTCTGTTTCACTTGAAGAGCTTCCTCAGGGCAGTATATGTTGGTAAATTCAGATGTCCAAGCAATGAGATACTATGTGCTACAGAACATATGCAAAAATCCATAAATCAACAACATTATCCATATTTCAAACATTCCATAATCCATGCGTATATATCTATTACTGTTTAGTAAATATATTAAACCCTGAACATAGGTAGAACGCAATAATGGGCTATGCAATCTCAACATTATAATATAATATACATAGTAACTAGGGTTGGCTTTCGGATGAAGAAATTAAATTAGTTCGTATTAGATCTGTTCAAAATGCTAATTTTGAGCTTTTCCGCACCTGTTTTTCCCCCCCGCATTTTTATGGGGAACTGGTAGTGACGCTGCCGCTAGGCATTCTGGAAAGTGTAGTCCTCCACGCTTCTCCCTCCCCCCCTCTCCTTCTCTCTGCCATCGCTGCCGATGTTGCCTGGCTCAAGGGAAGAGAGGCAGAGGCAGCCGAGGCATGGAGGGGCTGGGAAGGGCAGGCCCCGCCCCCAAGGAGACCTAAACTTCCTGGTGGATGGAGCTGCGCTGAGGCAAGCGCGGGAGAATTGCAGGAAGAGAGAGAGAGAGAGGAGGGGAGAATTGAAGGAAGAGGAGGGGGTGAGAAAGAGAGAAGAAGATGGAAAGGAAAGGAAGAAAGAAGGAAAGGAGGGAAAGAGGAGGAGGGAAGGCAGAGAGAAAGAAGGGAGGAGGGAGGGAGGAAGGGAGATGAGGAGGAGTAGGAGAGAGAAAAAGATGCCCATGAGCTGAGGGAGAAGAAAATAAACGTGTATGGGGCAAGGAAGAAGGAGGGAAAGGTTTGCAGGCAGCAAGAGCAGAGGAAAGAAGAGTAAACCACAGCTGGGTTGCTGTGTGGGAGGGTCCAGAGAAGAAGGAAAGCCTCCGCTTCTGCAAACACCCCTGAGTCCTGGGAGATGGCCGTGGCATGAAGGAAAATTCCAGCAGCTCCCAATTTCAAAGGTCTCTCCCCCCCCCAAGAGGCCCCCAGTATTCTCTATTGCTCATGACAGTTCTCTGTGCCAACTTTGGCTCAATTCTATTGTTGGTGGAGTTCAAAATGCTCTTTGATTGTAGGTGAACTATAAACGCCAGCAGCTACAACTCCCAAATGACAAAATCAACCCCCCACAACTCCAACAGTGTTCAACTTTGGGTATATTAAGTATTTGTGCCAAATTTGGTCCAGATCCAAAATTGTTTGGGTTCAGAGTGCTTTCCAAATGTAGGTGAACTATATCTCCCCTAAATCACTGTCAATTCCTCCCAAAGCCCTCCAGTATTTTCAGTTGGTCATGCGTGTTCTGTGTGCCAATTTTGGTTCAATTCAATCACTGCTGGAGTTCACAATGCTCTTTGATTGTAAGTGAACTATAAATCCCAGCAACCACAACTCCCAAATGTCAAGGTCTATTTTCCCTAAACTCCATCTGTGTTGTTCACATTTGGGCATATTGGGTATTCATGCAAACTTTGGTCATCTCCTGATCCAACATTGTTTGAGTCCAGACTGCTCTCTGGATGTAGGTGAACTACAACTCCAACACTCAAGGTCAATGCCCACCAAACCCTTCCAGTATTGCCACAAATACACATATTAAAATGTATTTCCATAAAAGTTACATATTAAAATGTATTTCTATTATTATTATTTGAAACACAACAAGATGCATTTCTATATGCTATAAATCTTTAGCTCCAGTGAATTGCACTCCTAGGTGAAGGGAAATGTTGCCCCTTGATTTCCCTGTGCTTAAAACAGTGTCAGTCCTGTTTCCCTGCTTTGGACAATTTAGAACCAATTACAAAATGTTGTAAGTAATAACATAACAATTTAGAATTTTTTGAAATTTTTTTGTAATTCATTACGTTAAGCATCAAAAAAAATCCCCCCCCCATTTGTTTTTAGAACCACGATTTTTGGGTTCTAAACCAACCCTAATAGTAACAATGCTTGAGTTAATACATACCTTTAAACAATGTCAAATGAGTACTCAGCAAATATATCAGTGAAGCTTAGATGCAAGTGTAAAGCATTCAGACTGGAATGATTTATATATGTGACCTAATCTCAGTTGCAGGTGTATTACAACAGTAAGCCAGGGATACTGAGCCGGTCTTTAAGACCCAGGGGAAATTCTGTTGCTAGATTTACTATTCACCTGATTTCAGCCTTCAGTAGTGCTCTGTTTACATCTCCATGGGGATCTACATTAACCCTTTCTAACCCAATGAACTTTAAACTGTCACAGTGGTGTCCTGCCTCCTTGAAATGCTTATACAGGCTGGAGTCTTCTGATCTGTTCCTGATTTTTGATCGATACTCTCCAATTCTTAATTTTAATATTCTTGAAGTCTGACCAATGTAGAGTTTCTGACATTCACAATAAATTTCGTATACTATTTGTTTTGTGATGCACGTAGAGAAACATTTGATTTTGAATGTCCTTGATCCAGATAGACTGACTACTTCTTTCCTCTGATCCACAAGTCTGCACACACTACAATGCCCACAAGGCTGTGCTCCTGGGGTGAGTGTGCTGTGCACTTTTTTCTTGATCAAGTTTGTGTGCACTAGGAGATCACCTATATTTTGTGTGTATTCATGAGCAACTGGAGAGGGACCTTCCAGTCCTTCTATTGATGCATCAATAGGCCAATATTTTTTGACAGTCTGTTTCAATTTTCTACTATGGGTTGTTAGTGTCAATGGCCAGATCATTCGTTGAGGCATACTCTTGCTGGTTGGAAGCAGAAGGGATTCTGATGGTTTAATCTAGCCTGTCATATGACAATGTTCGGATATCCTCTTTTCCGGAAGTTGCTTGGAAGATGACTGGCTTCCAGTTGGTAATCTGCATTTAAAGAAGAATTCCTTTTTATCCAGAGGAACTGTGAAAACAGAAGATTATGTTTAAGTGAATATGTATGGAAACTTCTGAAATGTAAGTATGAATTCCTTTGGCTGGATTGTACAAGTCTAGAAAACACAGAAAACCTCCTCCTTGAAGCTCATCAGAAATATGGTGATTTACATTGTTGATGGTCTCTGACTTTTTATAATTACAGAGAGAACAAAGTCATCAGTTACATTTTCCTTTACTCCTCAGATTTCTAGCACAACATTAACTTAAAATTTAAGTTGAACATTTTGTCATGTCTCCCTCTGGGATAGAATCACTACAAGGCTGTTTTAGGACATGATCAGCAGGCCTGTAGCATAGGTGATGCTGTCTTAATTATTCTCAGTCATTCATCAGCCTGTCTAGATAAAACAGGCATATGGCATCACTCTATGTATGTGAAAATCAATGAAAGCAGCCTGTGAATTATCAATTTTGGAGGTAAAAACATGTATGTATTTAGATGTATTTATCCATACATTCCATTTGTCAGTGAACTGAAGAATTGAGTTCCTTATATTTCAGTGAGCTACCTTTCTAATGACAATAACCTCACATGAATTGCTTGCATATCTGATGCTTCAGAGTACCTCCCCGCAAGCAGGCTCAAATGGTGAGAGATTATGAGAGCTATACATCCAAGGGCAGCAGAAGACTGTTTTTATCCACTGTCATGTATTCCACATACTTTGATTCATAGGACAGACAATAAGTACAACCCCCACATTCATGGTACAGATATACATTGTTTTACGTATCCATGGTTTCACTTACTCACCTATGGCTTCCTGTATATACTGCATTCTCTTTTCAACAGCTCCATTGTGTATCCCATTGAAAATAATAGGGTATTATATTATTATATTATATTATTCAAAGTTTCACGTATCCACATAAAGTCCAGGACTATATCCCCTGTGGATAAAGGGCACACACTGTATTTGTTTCTCCCTAATCCTTCCCTGCTCCAATTTTTCATTGTATTTATTAGTAAAAGGGATGAAGAAACCCAAAGCCAATCTATTTAAAAATCATTTGTAATTAGATGACCCCAAGCACTTAAAGTAATGAAGAAAGAAAGCAGGCATTGGGTTGCATCCAATTACTATTTCTTAGTTTCACCTACATTACAGGTAATAAGCACTGTGTCAACTTGTGTATGGCTGATAGCATCATATCCAGAGAAGGCGAGTTTAAGTGAACACAATGGGAGGCTTTCAGCCTTCTGCTGCAATACAGAATAAGTTTCGTTTCAAAGTTGCAGCCTTTGAAATGAGGTAATAGCATTAGCCACATTGATAGACAATTGAAGAAGAAAGAAAACATGCACAGTCCCAAGGGAACAATTTCCCAACCAGCAGCCAAGCTTCTACAAATAATGACTTCTCTATGAGTTCAAAAACAGCCTTGAAATGGCTTTTTTGGGAAGATACTTATTCCAAAAAAATGAAAGATGCTTTTCGCTGCCATATGGCTTTTTATCTGAATAATTTTTGAGAAGAGCCAATCATAAACTAACCTCAGTAAACAGAGATAAACAGCAGAATTTAAATGGAGAAATGAAGACTCTACTTTTGTTAACTACTTTTTCATAATCTCCCCTTAAAAACAAATTGGTAAAACACAATGCTGTTCTACATCACTAATCCCCAAATTGCTTCTTTAACGTAACAAATTAGTACCTTTCTTAGTTGCTTTATTTCATGTGGCTTAGTTGAAATCAATCGTATCAGGAGAATTATAACCTATACAATAATGAAATGAACCATCACATTTATGCACAGCTCAACAATCTTTCTTTATTCCTTTTTGGCTCCATCTACACAGAACATTTAATGCAGTTCAAAGCTTCAAATTGCAGCAGCAAGTCAACAAACTTCCAGAAAGCTGTGCAAAAGAAAGCCCTTAATGTGGATTGGTTCTCTGTGGTTTGTGTAATCACCATCCAGTTGGTACCAGGATTTTCTATATAATCATTTGCATAGAGAAAGTACTTCTTTCAATACCAGATGAAAACTTCAGTAATAATACAACTTCAATAATACAATACCCAAATTCTACATGGCTATCTTATCTGATTTCCAAGGAGACAGCAAGGTTCTCCTCAGTCATGAAAACCCACTGGGTGAGCTTGGATAGTTACACTCCCTTGGGCCAATTCTTCATTCTCTTCTTAAGATGGTCTAGAAGTGGATCAGGCCTGTGGAGATCAAATACCATGGCAGGCTGATCCACATAGGTCAAGTCTAAATGTAAGTAAGTGTTTCAGAAGGACATATTCCATAGAACTTTGCTAGGGTTCTCTGGAGGTCTCAGCAGACAATGGTACTGGTCTGCACTTGGCTATGGGTATATAAACAAATGTTTTTCTATATAGACAAATGTTTCTCTAACCAATCCTGAGTATTTTTAGACATTATGGAGGAAGGGATAATTGTTATTATTTTATCCATGTATATCATGGAATTTCTCCAAATAATAGGATTCAGACTGATGTGGGAGGGAAGAGATGCACTTCCAAACTGGGTTTAACAGGGCTCCTGCCCCAGGTCCTTCTCGCGGGAGAGAGGGACCTGGGGCAGGACCCCTGTTAAACCTAGTTTGGAAGGCATGGGTTTGAAAGCCCATGCCTTCCCTCCGCTTCTGAACTTCTGCAGCTCGGCGAGAGAAGGAAGGGGGGGGGGGGAAAGGAGTGGGGAGAAGGAGGAGGAAGAAGGAGGGGGGTTTAACAAGTTTAACCTAATTTGGACACAGATAATGAAGCCATTCCAAAATTTCAGAATTAATCTGAAACAATTTGGATTTTTTTCCAAAAAAATTCAGAAGGCATTCAAATTCGAAGTGCCGAAACAAGTTTTGAAACAAGTGTGTGTGTGTGGGGGGTGGTGGCAAGATCTCTACAGAGGGATTTCCATAGCTAGCAAAAAGCAGCTGTGGCTATAAAAGGCTGTGGCCCTTCCCTCCACTTATCAATGAAGAAAAAAGCCAATCATTACAGTACCCATGTAGTCAGTGACTTAAGTTGAAACAGACCTGATCCAGTTGTCCAGACAGCCACAAAGTTTACTTCAAACTAAGGAGTAAAGTAGTGCAGAATAGGGCTGTGCACATATTCATTTTCTAAAACAGGATTTGTCCAATTTGTTGTATTTGTTTACCATTTCAGCTGTAACGGCACAGGTGGTGTGAGGTTTTTTTTCCAGCTGCAACAAATAACGTGGAAGCGGACTTCGGGCGGTTTCACTTGTATTCCGATTTCCCAAGGCAACCTCATGGCGTGCAGAGTAGCAGCCTGTATGCACAGGTTTTCTCATGGCCCCTGCAAGAAGTGTCTTCTGTTCAAGCTGGGTCAATAGCGGGGAGTGCACCTCCATTTTCCAGTCACGTCCAGGCTGTGTGTGAGAGAGGTTGCCTGTTCCACTGCTCTGCTGAGCTTTGGGGATGTTTTTTTAAAGAACATTTTATTTCATGAAACTTTTAAAAAATCACTAAAATGGTGGGATGGCCCAAACATTATTAAACTTGGAGGGCTTTCAGTGGTAAATGTGTCCTTCTAATGTGACCACTTTCATCCCTTAAAATAGCCTTAAAATGACAGAAAGGGGAGCCTGTGAAGCCTCTCCATTGCGACCTATGGTCAAATTGCTCCCAAAAATCTGGATGCCATCCCAAAAAATGGCATATTGCCCATTCTGAAAAATGAAAGTTCCCAGAAACTGGATAGGGAGATGGGTGTTAAAATGGCATGAAATTCATATCCCTAGTGCAGAGCAAAGCCAGTTTAAGGAGTAAAAACTTTGGATACTTACGATCAAGCCCTGTGTAATGTGAAAACTACCAACACTGGATTCAGGATGGGTACAGGTATTTTACCTACAAGCTGCCCATCAGTTAGTAAAAGTCTGGCAATATTAGAATATTTTGACTTGCTGGCAGGAGACAAACAAGGAGGAAGCATTCCAGCATCTCTTGGGAGAGAGCTTCAAAGCCTTAGCACAGCCAGTGAGTAGCACAGCCAATGAGAAAGTCCTCAGATAGCAACAACAAGAATGCATAGTGTAAGGTGGATATGGCACTAACTGAATCCCAAGCACAATATAAATGGTGTGTATACTATCCTAATACATCTTAAAATCAAGATCAACCCCTAGTTAACAACCTAGTAAGAAGGAAATCAGTTGGCTCTAGGTAGCTGACCAAGAACAACTGTTATTATGACTGCTTTTGATGTATCAAGAACTGGCTGTGAACTTATCAAGGAATATGCTCTCATTACTACCTGCAAAAGAAAGAAAAACCTCAAGAGGCCCATAAGAAAAGAAGTAGGTATTCATTCTGCAGTCTCTGCAAGTATGGAGAATTTCCCTTTGGGGTCAATACTTACCCATTCTCACCCTCCAAAATACTCTATTTTGAGGTTTAATATTCTGGAGAGATGCAGAAATGCTGATGGGAGGATATCTCTCCCCATAGAGCTTTCTGTGCATGTAATTAAGGCCTCTGAGATAGATAGCCCTCCTATCAGTGAAAATTCCATCTACTCATAGATGAGCTACTCTGTCTCATCCCAGCAATCTCCAGACACTCGATTTGGGAATTAAGATTGCTCTGTCTGTCACTTGGATAATTTTAAATCATTGTGAGATTCAGAACCAGTGTACAATATACCCTTCTACATGCATTGCTCATTAGGCAAATTCTGTATATAATTTACAATATTGCTGCTGAACACTTTTAAAGTCTCCATTCCTATTGTTTATGGATGAGCTGGCACTGAATTTGACAACCCAACAGTTTAATCATGTTATCTTTTGATATATAGCTCTAGAAGCTAACTAGCCACTGAGTTTATAAGGCAGCTCACAAAATCACCATTATTCTATGTCTTTGTGCAACACAGAAGCTCTTGTCTGGCATTACTCATCATGCTTTAATGAACATGGAAGCAGAGAAAGGGGTCTATGTGAAGAGGAGGGATTCTTGCTCATGTGGGAGTTCTCCACGTGAGCTGGAATCCCCAAGAAGCTATTATAGAAATAGGAATATCTCCTTTTCAAACAAATTATAACAAAAGGGGCAAATCTAGGTCTTCATTTGTTGCTCAGAATAGCATGGTGATTCATGCCTGAATCTAAGATAGTCCATAGTCCCTCGCCTGGGAGTTGATCAAAATATTCAGAAGAAGAGGGGCTGCCTTATTTTTACTTAGCTATTACAAGCAGAGGTATCATATTAAAAGTATCCCTATGTAGATCAAAAGGTACTCCCTCATGAAGAAGGAAATATCTTCCATATTTGTTGGGTGGAGTTCTGATATGCCATTTTCAAAAGAGGTTGCTTTCAGACCAGTAGTTTTTCATGAAGAAATGGAGGCCTCACTTTCCCTAGAGGTTGCTACTGAAATTTTAAAATGTTCAAATCAGTAGAAAATGAAAGATCTGATTGACATTATTACTTTCTTAATAAAGACTACATTTTTATAAACTTTGTCTAAATTATTCCAGATGGGTAAATTAATCATAAATTAAAGATTGTGTCCTTGTACATGGCAATTACTTGTATACAAAATGATGTGTTCTCATATATAGGACTTTTTCATTGTTTTTATTGTTTTATGTAAAGCCTGCAAATATTAAGTGAATGCCAATGAAATAAGTCCTACTGAATTTAGTTAGTGTCTGTCATCTGAAATGCTATACACACTGCTATTATCATAACAAAAAATATGAATCATAGCAGTAATAGATAATGTAAGGATCATCTGATCCACACCCTGCCAGTGTAGTAATCCAGATGTAAAGAATCAGATTATATATAAATGCAGGGCTATCATATTCACATTATACAAAATTCTTCACTGTGTCTTAACTAAATGATAGGGATGAAGTTATACTGTTTGATACTGTTTGATATATAATAATATAATGTGATATTATTTGATATATAATGGAGTTTAATAGTTTTACCTTCCTCATGAGGCTATATAGTATGCAGTTATAATTTAAAAAGATAGAGGGAGGGCAGAGAAAATTATTCTGGAAAGAGAAGATGGAGGGGAAGAGATCATGTCAGTTGTAACTACTATGAAATAGATGTGCCCCCCCACCCCTATCTCTGTAGACCAAGAATGGGGATCCTTTGCCATTTGCCAATGAATCTGGATTCTGTCTGGGATCTTGTTATCACTGTTAGACCACCTAATTGTAATGCTGGTAAAATCCAGACATCGCTCCAACAAGCATTCTTAAATATTGGAATATCACGATATTTATAGGGGGAAATGATCAGGCTTTCTGGTACTCTTTTAGCCTATTAATTACACATTATCACAGATACACACACACACACAACATATACATAGAAGAAAATCACAAATATGTCCATTTCTGAGCATATTGTTCTCATCACATTACATTGCATTATAGATAAGGTAACATGAATTCATAATAATAGTATTAGGGAAAATAAGATTATACTCTTTCATATGTTTTATCTCTCCACAGCTTTAGCAGAATACTTATTATTTAATATATAGGAAAAGACTACAATTTTTTTAAAAAAATACATCTCAGCCATATATCAATTTAGAAATGCTTTCACATCTGCTGAAGAACCACACATCTCTAAACAGGCTTTCAAATTCCTTGGGCATTGTTAAGTTTAACAGCATCTGTTACTTTTCTATAAACATCTTTAACATAATGGGCAATATTTTTATTTTAGCATATCATTTTCATTTCTATTACTGGAAGTATCTATTAGGATGTCTGGGCAGTTTATCAGGAAAAGCATGGCTTTGAATCTATGTTGCTGCCTACTCTTCATACATTATTAACTGCCAAAGCAAATCTAACTGCTTTCTCTTCCTGACTTCTTTTATTATCTCTCTGGCCTCCACCCAACCTATCAGCTATTTTATC
The DNA here is from genome assembly GCA_030556195.1 of Anolis apletophallus. NCBI lineage: Eukaryota > Metazoa > Chordata > Lepidosauria > Squamata > Anolidae > Anolis > Anolis apletophallus. The sequence goes on from JARBWK010000007.1 coordinate 91,485,361, forward strand.
TGATCCAAGCAAAACAAAAGCACTGACAGTACACCCATTTATGTCAACAATCTGCTTCTCCAATCAGATTCATTGGGAAAATATAAATAAATCTGAGTACTTCTTGATCTTGGCTTTAGAGTTTCTTCCATCGCATTGCATCAGTCATTGCAGCTGCTAGGCGGTTATCAGTCAACCTGTTCATACCTCAATTTTCATAGAAATATTTGTATTTCCAACTCTTTTTTCACCATTTTGTTGGCATACTTTCTGCAACCAGGCAGTTGCTAATAAAGAGACACACACATTTTAATGCACATAGCTTTCTGCAAATTTCATATACTCCATATGGTATATTCCATAGTTTAAACTCTGTATCCTATATATGTATGCTACAAACCCTTGAAATGGGCAGCTAAATCAACCCAGTCTATGGCTACAAGCTTCCATGTCACAGGGGCAATTGATTTGCTCTGGGTTTTATCCTGTATAGTTTAGTGCATTGAGCATTGAACTGAGACTTAGAAAGTTATGTCGTGTCCCCCCCCCCCTGACATTAAGTCCGGCCGTGTCCAACTCTGAGGTGTGGTGCTCATCTCCGTTTCTAAGTCAAAAAACTGGCGTTGTTTGTAGACACCTCCAGGTCATGTGGCCGGCATGACTGCATGGTGCGCCGTTACCTTCCCGCCAGAGCGATACCTATTGATCTACTCACATTTCTATGTTTTTGAACTGCTAGGTTGGCAGAAGCTGGGCTGATAACGGAAGCTCATGCTGCCCCTGGAATCGAACCTGCGACCTTTCGATCAACAAGCTCAGCAGCTCAGCACTTTAACCCACTGTGCCACCGGGCTTGGAAGAGCAGGATTTGATTCCCTTTTTGGCCATGGAATCCAAAATTCCATTATAGGCTCACCTTAGTTTGACATACATTCAAAATGCATAGTAATTTAGCCTAAACTTAGGAGATATACGCACTTCTGAATATATGGGCATTTGTTTAATACCATTGATAGTTTTTTAATGTTCAGGCTAATATAAAGAGTAGACCAACTCACTGATATGGGAAGTACTAGCTGCCATTTTATGAGAGCAGATCCTAACCTTTGAGCTATGATGTGCATGAAAAGGGGTATGTGTATTATTCTATGGGGTTCCGTGTAGGGAGTTTGTGAGATGCTAAGATTTGCAATAGGTGGAAAAATTGCAACAAAAATCAAGTTTTAGATTGCACTTTAGTCATTGAAGAAAGTTGTAGTGTAGAATCTGGAGAAAACATAGAAGAGACTGACTTTTTTAATATTTCAAAAGGTTCTCAGAATGAAAAGTGGGAACACCTGTAAGAAAAAAAATCAATAGCTTGTCTCCTGATACAAAGTAAATATTAGCATTCACACTCAGTAATGGTTTTCTTAGCTTCTGAAAAGTGAACCTCAAGGTTTGACACTTCATAGATAATGAAGTGCTCTTATTAACCTTTGTACACCAGGAATGGGATGAGAATTTTGCTCCGTTAAGTTGCATGGCCACTATTTAAATTGTATTTTAATGATGCAACCTGACCCACAACCTGCCAAATTAGACTCAAACAGAAGATGCACTCTTCACGATCAATATTTCAGATTACTAGGAAACCTAAGTGAAGTTTCAGGGAGGAAAAAAGAGAGAGGTAAAAAATACTCCACTGAAGGTCATATTCAAAGGCATGGTTAATTTTTTTTTTTTAGTGGTACAACGTCAGAGTATTGATTAGCCTAATATACAATTCAAGAAATATCTAGAGGAAAGCCAGAAAATAGTTTGTAAAACTAATATAAATCCAGCTGTGATAATTGCTCTGAATGAGGCAGCAGTGAAATGGCATACCTGATGCTTCTGAAATGCTACAGAAAGTCACTCATACTTTGGATTCTATCTTACCTTATTTGATTCAGAATGGAGCAGCAATATTTCCTCCTTCCTGCGGTGTGGGATAGGGGTTGTATTGTATATTCTAATCTAAAGAAGTTACTACATGAAGTAGAGTGGGATTGGGACACAAGAAGATGACCAGGCTGAATACGCAGTGGGGAAGTGAATGAGCAAAGCAGCTTCACATGGACATGCCTTCTGTTTGCCTCAATGTAAGTCAGAGGAGCAATCCATATGGTTGCTGCCAATGTACCAATGAAATTGAATGCCCACTAGAATGGTTTGTCCAGGTTGGTGAGGTTCAAAGCTATCTCAAAATTATCTAAGAAAGATGTTTGTTAGTATCTTAACATTGTTGTAGACAGAATGGTAGCATCAAGATGACAAATAAGGGCATTGCCTTCACTTCTTAAGAATACACTTCACCCATAAAACTATCCTTCAATCCCCAAATGTGTAGTGTCACAGTTGAGCATTTAGAAATATATTTTGGACACAGAAGAGGAGGAAGAAGAATCCCAGAAACCGGTAACACTTAATGAACTTATTAAAACATGGTAAATATACAGGAGGCCCTTCCTTGTATGTACACTATTATTCTACAGGACTCATCTTTGGTGTCTCTCTGCCTATGTAAGAAGATTCATTCTCAACTTTGACACCTATGGTGACACCATACTAGCAATTAATGTTTCAACAGAGAAAAGTAAAGTTTGTTATTCTGACTTTTGAAAGTAATTTATTTCAAGCAATTTGAAGTGCACAGTTTCACAGGTTTAAAGAGAAATCGGAGTTACCAGCTGGTGTGGAGGCAGAGTATACAGCATGTGTGGAGCCTCCGCATGCTGTAAACTCCACCGCCATGCCATCTGGAAACGCCGCCTCCTGGAGTTATCAGCTGGCGTGGAGGCGGAATTTGCAGCATGTGTGGAGGCTCTGCATTCTGTAAACTCCACCTCTGCGCCAGCAGGAAACTCCGCCTCCCGGAGTTACCAGCCGGCGTGGAGGCGAAGTTTCCAGCATGCGTGGAGCCTTCGCATGCTGTAAACTCTACCTCTGCGCCAGCTGGAAACTCCACCTCCCAGAGTTACCAGAGAGCATGGAGGTGGAGTTTACAGCATGCATGGAGCCTTCACATGCTCTAAACTCCATCTCCGCGACAGCTGGAAATTCCGCCTTCCAGAGTTACCAGCCAGTGTGGAGGCGGAGTTTAGAGCACGTATGGAGCCTCCGCATGCCGTAAACTCCACCTCCATGCCAGCTGGAAACTTCGCCTCCCAGAGTTACCAGCTGGCGTGGAGGTGGAGTTTACAGCATGTGTGGAGCCTCCGCATGCTGTAAACTCCACCTCCGTGCCAGCTGGAAACGCCGCCTCCTGGAGTTATCCGCCTCTGAGTAGGATGACTTGCACAATATACATTTAGTTTGCTGACATTGTTAGTTTACATAATATTATGCATGTAGAAAACATTGTACCTATTTTAAATGGTTTCCTTTTATTTATTTTTGTTCTTACTTCTGAAAACCTTTTTCTCATAGAAACCTCTTTAATAGTGCTGAATGGACAAACTTTTATGTCCCCTCTTTTTTCCTCTGGCTCTAGGAAAAATGTCTCACTCTAGCACAGCTCAGACTGATATGCAAGGCAATGGCACAACTATAGGTCATTTTTGGACACTTGGCTACCACAAGCACCATAGGTCTGGACAAAATTCAAGAAGGCTTCTCATCTGAACACTGTAAAGGACACCAAGCTGCCTCATTTTTCACACCTGCATAATGATCTCAAAGAAATAATACTATATGCAGAGGTGGATGTGACCTTCACAGAAAAATGAGTGGAAGAAGAGAAATGGCAGATATGAAGATTTTTTGGAGGTTTTTTTGTTTTTTATCCGGAATTAATTTCCCTTTGTTTTCTTTCCAACATATCACTGCATTCTGGTTATCTCAGAAGAAACTTATTGAAAATGTCAGAGAAATGATTTAAAATCAGAATGACAAGCTCACAGTCTTCTACCGCTTCTCCTTCTGAATTTCATTTAGAAGGGATGCAAACAGATTCTTTTCCCCACCCCCATTTCCTGGCTTCAACATTTACTATTAGTATTTCTGCTTTCTTTAGCAAACACACAGCTGTGTCTCTTCCAACTGAAGTTTCTGGATTCTAAGAAAAGGATCTTATCTCCCAAGTGAAGTGGATTATGATTAAAATTTCTCATCCTGCATATCTTACCTACGTTTCATTTGAATAAATCCAAGCAAGGTGGCGAGAAGTGAAAAATCATTCAACCACATTGTTTTGCTCTACTGTCTTTAAACTATGGGAATTTCTAAGGGTTGTAATGTTTACCTGGATTTGATTTGTTTTTAGGTGTTTTAGGTGAGATTAAGGGAAGCATATGGCATTTTGTAATATAAAATGGCTGGCACCTAACATACATTACACATGGGACCTAAACATACGTCCTCAACTGTTCTGTAATCACTGTACCTATGGAAGCTAGAATGTGACTTGAGCATTGGACTATGACTCTCAAAACCAGGGTTCAAATCCCCACATAACTATGAAAGTCCATTGGGTCACCTTGGGTAAGTCATATCCCCTCAGCCCTCAGAAGGTGGCAAAGGCAAACCCCCTCTGATTAAGTTTTGCCAAGAAATCCCCTGTGATAGGTTAAGCTCTGAGTCACCATAAGCCAGAAATGGCCTGAAGGCAAACAACAGCAACAAATTGTGCACAATTATTGCACAATTAATAAATACTCTCTCAAATGTATTATGCAATCATCCACATGATGTCCAAAAGCAAGATCCATTTTACTTTGCTGCCTCAGTTTGGTCGGTGTGTCTGGACATGTTATATTGGTGACTTGGGCAAGAGTGAATACATTTCCCTAATTTAGCTATGCCTGGTTAACTAGGCAGGGAGGTCCATTACCATTACTTTTCATAGCCTCATTGGATGAGATAAATGTAGTTTCTAAGGATGCTTTTACCCTATCTTGGGGACAGAGCCCTACACCGGCAATCACATGATATTGTATGACTTCCGGCAAAGGCCCCAACCCCAACCGGGGTGGGAGAATCATCAGAGGCTTTCCCCACAACATTCAAGGAGGTGCATTGTGCTGGTGCCAATGGAGCCAGCACTGGTCCTCTGCAGAATGGCAACACTTCCCGTGTCTGATGGGGAAAGAATCACTGAATGGCCTGTGTATAGAGTGACAGATTTGTGTCGCTGATCCTCTCTTTTTTTCTGTGATGCCAAGCAAAGCGGGATAGTTTAGCGCTCAGAGAGACAGAAAAAAGAATTGTTTCATATAAGATTCCAAGGAGAAAGATCCTGATAGTTAGCTTACCGAGATAGAAAATTCAAGCTCAGCTCTCAGCCTATGACCTTCTCTCTGTCTCTCACCATTATCTCAGCAGTTCCTATTGTATGCTTTCACAAACAGACTGAATGATCTTTAGTCAGGAAAGTACACCCTTTATATTTCTCTCATTTCATGCACTCCACCTCGCAAATAGAACATCTCAGAATAGTCTGAAACAATCATCTAACAGTTCCCTTGGAGACCTGTGATCTAAATGTTCCAGGCTATTAACACTCTTTTATGAAGTCCAAGGCTCAAACTAAGCTTGCTTTCAGGCAACCCACACTGATAGTCCAATACACAAAAACCTGAGAGCAAAAATCATTATGATAATCTTTCAAAAGCTGGCAGACATTAGTCATGGCAAAGTAAGAACTGTATACATTTGCCAACTCATCCTATTTTGTTGATGCTGTAATTCTCCCATTCTGGATTTGATGATGTCATGCAACGGAAGATGGAAATAGACTTTGATTTAGAGCAGGGGTGTGATTTAGAGACTGAGGCAAATCAATGGTAGGTAAATTATGGTCCTCCAGATGTTGGGCTAGAGCTCTTATCAGCCTTAGGCCCATTCCACACTGTCCCTATATCCTGGGATCTGATCCTAGATTACCTTATCTGAGATTATTTGGCAGTGGAGACTCATCTAATCCAGTTTAAATCAGATAATATGGGATCCAATCCTGGGATATAGGGCAGTGTCGAAGGTGCCTTAGCCAGCATAACCAGCTGTGAGGTATGATGAAAGCTGTAATTTAGCTACATTAGAAACACACATTACAGGATTGGTACAAATTATGGTGGTAGATAACATCATAAGAAGGGAGAAAAGGGGAACAAAATACAAAAGACATGTAGGCACAGTGGCCAAACAGATGCAATTTTCATAATTTCAACAAAAAAATGGCAGTGGTGTCTCAAGTTTTCTCCCTCCTCATATGTCACATGTAGTAAAACCTACATCATTTTGAATATAGCATGTTTCCATAACCCTCCTTAATTTAATTATATGCTCCTGCCTTTATTAGTGTCAGAGAAAATAATGAATTGTGACATTAAAAGAAAAAAGGACGGACAGCTTGGTGAGGAAGTCTATATTCATTGTTCCATTTCCACAGCTCAGATGATTGTCAATACAGTTTAGATTGCAACCCCCACCCTTTTTTCTTTTCTTTCTGGTTGTGCCTATGCATATATGGATGCAAGAAAAATATCAGGCATGAAATAACTTACAGGCAAACAGTTGCCTCTACCCCAGTGGTGTTCTGATCTATGTCTTGATCCTTGAGAAGAGGGAAAATGTACTTTTTTATTTTTATTGTTTCATTAACTAGCATGAGGTATATTCACATCATAACTGATTGCTAAGCTGCTCCATGAGCATTTGGCTCTTGCTCCTTTTATTTTCTGGCAGCCACACTGATGAAAATAATAGACCAAAATCTTTTATAAAAAGTACAACTAAAGAACCTGCAGGATGTATCTTTAGAAAGCAAAGACTACCCTGATGTATGGTACCAATGTTTGTCTAATCCCACGCTGAGCAATTTCACACTGAATGGCAAAGGTTGAACCTGTAAAAAACACCTCATAATAGAGAGGGGGGAAATAGCAAGAAAACACAAAGATTTCATGAACTCTTTTTTTCACCTGCCCTACCCTTGAAGAAACCAAAGGAGTACCACAATAACTATATACTATAATATACTTTTGCTAAGCTGCGGTAATTGCAGTACTCCCTTCCATAATCAGTCCTGTGTGCTATTGAGATGTCTTTGTATGTTTCTAGTACCACCATGATTGAACAAACCTGCACTTAGAATTAAGTGTTTATATAGAACCAAAGAGTATAATGCCATCTATTCTTCATTCAGTTTATTTTCTTTTTAATTGTTTATGCAAAAGTGCATGACTTGATATTACTTCAAGTATGCAGCTACTATAACAAGATGCACTCCACAGATGGTCTGCTGCACTGAAAATTTAACTTAAGTAATTCTAAAATTCTACAACAAAATGCTTCCCTGCTGTATGGTCTGAAGGAAATACCACTGAAAATTCCTCTTGATCCTCTTGCTTAACGTGCAATAACATTCACTGAATTAAATTGTAATTAAAGTTTACAAGTAACCAGTTAAAAGTAACAACATTGCTTATTGTTTTTGAGTAAAAAGTGTCAGCATTGATACTGTGTTAAAAATGATAATGACATTAGCCTTTGAGTAACGAGTAACAATGCTACTTACTTCAGATATATAACCTTTATTTTTGACATTTGTATTGGATTTTTATTGGTGTGATCATTTATCAGTAATTGTTTTGATTAGAAATCATTTTGGGAGGTAAAGCATCAAATTATATATAAATGGAGGGCTATCGTGTTTTCATTATACAAAATTATTCACTATGTCTTAGCTCCCTGGTTAAACCGCTGAGCTGTTGAATGAATCCACTTTAAATCCGGTTTCTGCCTCCTACAGAATTCTGAGTTTTGTAGTTTAGTTGAGTTTGGGATCCCCAGTGGTGCAGTGGGTTAAACCACTGAGCTGCTGAACTTGCTGAGCGAAAGGTCGCATATTTGAATCTGGGGAGCGGGGTGAGCTCTCGCTGTTAGCCCCAACTTCTGCCAACCCGGCGGTTTGAAAACATGCAAATGTGAGTAGATCAATAAGTACTGCTCCAATGGGAAGATAACGGCGCTCCATGCAGTCCTGCTGGCTACATAACCTTGGAGGTGTCTACAGACAATGGTGGCTCTTCAGCTTAGAAATTAAGATGAGCATCACCCCTCTGAATCGGACACTCCCATACTCAATGTCAGGGGAAACCTTTACCTTTTTATGTCTTAGCTAAGTGATAGTGATGATGTTATATTGTTTGATATATGTGACATTTGTAGCAAGCCTTGGGAGACAGCTGCTTGTGGGTGGCGATGTAGGGGCAATGGCTCTTTGCAACCTTGGACAACATGTACAGTCAAAATGCTCTGGAGATGCTCCTGGGCTGCATCTAGTTGACATGAGACCCTCATCATATTTATGACATCCACAGAGGATATGTTCATTATGTATTAATTTCAGTAGCATCTCATTTAGTCAAACTGTGAATGTATAGATGATTTCTTCATATTCTGATCTTAATATTTCATCTTAGCTTAATTTGAAAGAAAGTATAAAATCTTCATCAGGTGTGTACTCATATATAAGTTACTTTGGAGATTAGATATGCAAATGAAATCTCTGAAAGAATTCATATAAAAAGTAGATCTATGTTACATGTTTTATCGCCTTCTCCCCCCTTATGTGGCATATTTGCACACAAAATGTGACTAGATCTTAGTGGCATCATTTCTCCCCTGTATCCACATAAACATACAAAATCTATCTACTGCTAGCAGTCAAGGGTGAGCTCTTATAAGGAGAAGCCAAAATACCTTTATCAGCAACGCATTCATACAAACCCAGTAGATTGTATGAGAAACATGGATGCTGATCTGTTTGGTTGTCTTTGCCCCACCATACTAAAAAAATATGAAAAAAACTTTTGTAAATTAAACTCCTGAATTGGAGATCAAAACCCTCTGTCATTGAGGCACACAATATGCAAGATCACACATCGCAAATGTAATGATTCATGAAAGATACTAGGTACTTAAGGGACTGTGTTAGTAAAATGAAGTTAGCGTCCTTAAATATTTATTCATTAATGTTACTTTTGAAGCCTCTCATAGTTTTCATACAGGGATAATGAGCACTCATTGCAAACCTTAGCTATGTTTTAAATGCATGAAGAGCGATGATAGAGCATTTGTAGAGTTATGGTGAAGATAAGTAATAGTATTTTGATGAAACTTCAGATAACTTATAGTTGAAAATGAAAACAGATATCTCACAACCTATAGTAAGTTATTAAGGTCATAAAAATTATTCTATTCAGTCATGCCTATATTTCCGTTTCTTTTAGAGCAAGCACAAGCACCTGCCTGTGCACTAATTATGAGTTTTAACAATGGTTACAAACAGATATCTGTTGTTTTTCACAAAGTCTTGGAAGTTAATCTCAGTTCAGATGTACTTCCATTATGTTGTTGAAAAACCCACAAAGACTAATGTGTGAAGCTTCAGATTCCAAATAGTTCTTGATTTATTAGCCTAGGATACAACTCACAATAACATGTTACAAAAAGCTCACCTGAACAAACTCTAAAACCTTCCTGACTTGAATGATGTTGATGAGTGGACATTTGCTTATATTGAGCAATTTCCCATTCCACATGTCTCTAGTTAGAACTGATGACCTCTGGAAGATTCTTAGCAGCCTAATAATATAGGGAGATCTTAATGAGTTTCAATATGTGTAGGTCAAGAAATTAGCTGTAGTTTGGGATATATATGTAACATTCGGGCTGTTTCTTTGTTTTATGGTATCTCCCAAAGAAGCTACTTTTTAGAACAAATTTGAGAGTTCATAGACTTTCCACATACAGTATAGATAGCTGTAAGCCAGTCTTTCTCAACCAGTGTGCCGTGGCACACTAGTGTGCCGTGACTGACCTCCTGCTGTGCCGCGAGAAAAGCTCTCTGCCCCCTTCCTCCCCCCCTTCCTGCCGAACTCTTGCTGCTTGGGGGAGGAGGAAGGGCCGGGCAGTGGCGAAGAAAAAGAAGAAGGGACCGGGGCGCCGCCTCCTTCGGCTGTTTCCCAGCCAGCCTCCAATCCACCATGACTCCCACCATGACTCTCGCCCTCGCTCGCTGAAGCCGCATGGAGGAGCCCCACCCACTGAAGCCCGTTCACTGCTCATGCCCTCCTCTGTAGGAGAGCTGAAGCTGGGGGAGGGGCGGGGCATGGCGCGGCCTGTAGGTGAGCTGAAGCTGGGGGAGGGGCGGGCATGGCACGGCCTGGCTCTGCCCCTCCCCGGCTTTGGCACTCCCAGCAGCTGCTCCAGCCTTGAGGGGACAGTGCCAAGCCAGCATTGTGCTGGCTCTGGCACCGCTGGCTTGGCACTGCCCCTCAAGGCTGGAGCAGCTGCTGGGAGAGGTGAAGGGGGTAGGGGCGGGCATGGTGCAGCCTGGCTCCGCCCTCCCGGCTTCAGCACTCCCAGCAGCTGCTCCTAGCAGGCCACCAACCCCAACCGTTCTTTACTGTGTTAGAGTGTCATTTTGTGTCATTTTGGTTGTTGGTGTGCCCCGGATTTTTTAATGTTAAAAGTGTGCCGCGCTCAAAAGAGGTTGGGAAACACTGCTGTAAGCAACTATCTGGGTATGTGTGTATTTTCATTTTCATTATCATTATTTATATATTGCTTTTTTCTTTTACAGAGACTCAAAGTAGTAAACAGTGCTTTTAGAGAAGGAAGGTTTTTTGATCCTCACTACAATTATATATCATTGTTCACGATTATAAAAGGGAGAGTAGAGACAAGAGGATTGTGCCATCTTCTTCAAGCAAGAAGATTGGTCTCGAAAAACAGGTTTTCCCCAAAATTTCCCTTGAAAAAAGAACATCAGTTCAATGGGAGTTTGCCTGATCTATCCGAT